>AZBU02000004.1:6301676-6901676 GCA_000757645.3 Steinernema carpocapsae | reverse complement strand
ACAATTAGTAAATCTCAAACGACCCAAAAGTCTCAACGGTATTTACAACACAAAACGGGAAGAAATCTCTTATCAAACCATCGAATCACTTTCGTGATGTCGAACCCGTGAAGAGGAAGCTGGCGACGTCACCGGAAGCGAGGCGTTCCTCAGCAGCGCCATCCGCTCGTGATTCTCCTGATTTTCTGGCACTTCTTCGCGTGTGGGCGAAGGCGTTAGTCTTGATCTAACCGATGCGAACAGATCTAACGTGTCAGTGCTGAGTTGAGGTTGGACCACGCTCGACTGTTCCTCGCTGCTGTATTTTTTCCACTGAGCGATTCGCGATCTTGGGCTCGCGTTTTTTCGGAAGGCACCGTCTTGTGAGCTGGATTTGGGTCTAAGTGTTTTATGAGCCATCAGAGTAAGGTATAGTCTACCGGAAAGTGGGATAGCTGGGCGATTGAGCATTGAGACGGCCTTTGGCGCTGTGGGGAGGCGATTTGCCCATGTCCCGGTTTCGCGCTTCCATGAGCATTTCTACCAGGAGATCCACTTTTTTGTCAATTTTGTCAATCTAAAAGAAAAGTTGATTTTTGGTACAAAGGAGAGGTGACTTGCGCTTCGCTCTACTTTTATGACACGATTGGTTAAGGACACTTTTAGGTCTTCTTTGCTGGTTGATTTGCCGACGATCTGATCTAGCCTGAAATAGAAAAAGTTGACTTCAAAAACTTGAAACCAAAAATTGAGAATTATAAAATAACCTAAAAATTGAACTTAGAAACACTTTTTGTGGTCGAGTTACCAACGACGTGCTTAAGCCAAAAGAGCAAAAAAGTTGAAAAATGACCTTAAAATTTGCGTTTACAAAAAGCTTTGAAATATGAATATTTTTGACCGTGACAGGATTCAAACCTGTAATCTTGGAATCCAAAGTTCGACTTGTCCATTGGGTCACATGGTCATAATAGGTCGCCTTAACCAAAACTGATATAAGCCTACTTTGGCAACATTACTTTTTAGCCATTTTGGAGTTAAATTTATTGGAATTGACTCCGTTTTTAAGCTTTACGGCTGTTGTGGTTCTAGGCTTCGGTATCCCTAAAAATCAGAATGGATTTAAACTGCATAAGCACTTAACGCGTCAGGCTACATTTGGCTCATTAGGCCACACGTAACAGAAAGTTGCTCAAAATTGGCATAAGCTTAATTTTCAGGATTTTAGGATAACCCACCTTTGCTGCACATGCTTAACCCTAGCCTGAAGATCCACATGACCTGCCGAGTACTGCTCAATCACATCCTTCACATCATACGGCTTCAACGCTTCTTTAAACTTTCTCCTAGCCACCAACAGCTTTATCCTCCTCACAGCCCTAATTGCGTTCTTAACCACCGGCGTGTACTCTTCCATGGTCCTCGGCTGAATTGACGGCATCTCTTCATCTACAAAGAAAACACCACTTTTAGAGCGACTCGCGCTTAGAGCTCCGCGATCATCGCTTGTCATAGTCTCACATGCCTTGGGCAAAAGAGTTCGGAAATGATGACAGATACAGAAAGAATTAGTCGAGTTAATTTTTCTGTTGGACGCGTGTGGCAAGCAACTATGACTCAAGCAGAAAAGGGTGCAGCTAGCTAGCATGCAACTAAAATTAGTGCCAAGCTGTAAAAGGAAGTGGACAGAACAGAGAATAGAGAAATGAGACAGAGAAAAGAAGATGGTAGGAGAGAGTAAAAGTTAAAAGAAGATAATCAAGTACCAAAATAAGAATCGGTGGTGGAACGCCGATGATGTGACGCACAAGAGCTGAACTGACCCCAGATGGACGCGTCGCTGTCGGCCTTCACGGCCGCGTCTTTCTGCTGCTGGTCGAGCATCTGGCGCTGCCGCATCCGCGTGCACCACTCGTACAGCGGCGCCATCATGAGGTGGTAGTCGCCAAGCACACGTTCCAGCGTGAGCTCTGCGCCAGCGCTTCCTCCGCCACGCTGATGATGGTCCACATCTTCCTCGTCGTCCAGGAACTCCTCCTCTTCCTCATCCTCTTTTGGGTCCACAAACGGGCACAGCGACAAGGCGCGCCGTTGACGGATGCCCGAACGCTCTAAAGAAGGAACCAGTTCGCTAGCTCTACGTGTGGTTACGGTAGTACGACAGAGAGAAAAAACCGAAATTCTTCGAAAATGTCAGAAAACAATTTTGATTTTGACAGGATTCTAACCTGCAATCTTCGGATCCGAAGCCGGTTTATCTATTACGCCAGATCTACATGGTCACAGATCCACAGCCTTTCAAACAACATATAAACCTGACTAAAAAGTTTGTTTTAATTTTTCGATTTTGAGATTGAAGAAGCACCTTCACCAGAATCTAAGCCCCTAACATTAAAAGACAAGACCGTGTGATAAGCGTAAATGAGTAAAATCCAAAAGCAAAACAAGCGATTTGGTTTAGTTGTTGGTTAGACGTTCTAGTAGGCGAGGTTACGGCAGGGTTAACAGATGAAGAAGTGTCTGGAGAGAAAGAACCACACACGCACATGAGGAAAGAGAGAGAGTGGGTGTGGGAGGTCCTAGAGGAGCTTTAGAACGAGAGAGGAGAACGAGTGACGTTTGAGATGACAAACATACCTTCAACAGGGCCGAAAGAGGAGCTGTTGGTCACCATTCGATGTCTCAGATCACTGTCGTCATGCGAACGTTTCACGTTCTTATCTCGCTTTGATTTCCAGCTACCCAAGCTGAAGCCTAAGGTTCCGAGACTCTCGATTTCGCTTATATCAGATGTTGACAGCAGGCTTAAAAAACCATATAGGTTACGGTAGATTAAAGCTTGTCTTACCTTATATTATCGCTAGGCTTGGGTACCAAAAGCGTCTTGACGATAGGATGACTTGACTCACCAGTTGGGTCTGGGTTAGGATTTACCGTATCTAAAAATAGGCCACATTAAGCGCATTTTGAAGGAGGCTTGAGCTCACCCAAATCACTAGTCTCATTGACATTCATGACAGTCTGTTTCCTCTTGGTACTCTGTCTTATCCTGGATATAATACTGCTGTTCCCGATACCGTTTCCTGTACTCTGCCTCATCCTAAAACTGAAATTTTGAAGCGAGATCATAAGAAAAAGTTAATTGAGAAGTGAGTGAAACATGCAATGGTCATTCGTTCAATTTTCGACCTTTTTTCAAGCGCCGTTTCGGAGAGACGCCGCACGAAATTCGAAATTTTCTGACGCGAAGGAAAACGAAGAGAAGAGGAACGTCGTGCTGGAGATGCATGACTGAAAGAGACAGTGAAAGGAGTGAAGACATGCGGTTAGGACAGAAGCGAAAGTGTGTGCGACAGAGAGTCATGCAATGGTTGAACTTACGTGTTAGGAACCGGGGCCAAATGGACCTTCCACGTGGCTACGGAGATGCTCTCAGGAGCGGCGGAATAGTGTCTCCAAAGACATTGAATAAGACGTGCTGCGGGGACCCGTCGACGAATTAAGTGTTTTTGACGTTGGTGCTGTTGGACTTTTAGGGCGAAGCCGCTGCCCAGGATACCCTAAACAATGGACAGACTAGATTACAATCACCAAACAATTGAATTTCAACCTTTCAAAAAGTCTTCCCAGTTTTTGTTTAATTCGATAGGTCAAATTATTATGTGAGGTGGTCTTATCCAGAATTTGAGCCTAACATGGGCTTAAGGTGGTAATTTTGTCCCATACATCATTAAAAATTCGAAATTTGCTTGCGCCTCACTCTCCCTAAGCGTCTGACTTTGTTTATTATTTAGGCGTTAGCCTTCAGGGTTTAATCTTTACCGTTAAGGTTTCTCAGATTTCATTCTACTGAATGGACACGTTTCTTAGGTGTCAAGCTCTTCTGTCTTTAAGCTCCTTAAGTGACTGACTTCTTAAGCCTAAAAATTCACATCATTCTCCTTAGAGTTTATGCTTCTTGAGTTTCAAACTTCTTCAGCTTCTGGCTTTTTAAGCTTCTTAGACGTTAACAGGTTTCCTAGGCTATGCGTTTATTCAATTTCTGGCTTTTTAGTTGTCAGCCTTTTTAATCTACAATCTTAATAGGCACTGTTTTCGGCTCGTAAAGCCATTTTAGTCTTCTCAAGTTTGAGGTTTATTAGGCTTCACGTCCCTAAGGCTTCACGTCCCTAAGCTTCACGTCTTATTAACGTTGTTAAGGGTTTTTACGTTATAGTCCAAGAAAGCCTTTTTTAGAACGACAGCCAAGACTCACCGC
Source organism: Steinernema carpocapsae (assembly GCA_000757645.3). Classification (NCBI taxonomy): domain Eukaryota; kingdom Metazoa; phylum Nematoda; class Chromadorea; order Rhabditida; family Steinernematidae; genus Steinernema; species Steinernema carpocapsae. Next base: position 6,897,439 of record AZBU02000004.1, on the reverse strand, counting down.
AGGAAGAGCGAAGAAAGAAATTCCCAGCAAGGCACAAAACGCCGCGATGAACTTTCCAGGCCAGGTCTCAGGCGTTTTGTCACCGTATCCCACCGTGGACAGCGTTATCACGCCCCACCACAAAGCGTCAGCGAACGTGGCGTACTTCTCGTTGACGTTTTTCTCACAGAGGTAAACCAGGAACGACGAGAAGATTAATCCCAGGAAACCTATGTACACTGTTGTCAAGAGTTCCTGGAAATTTGCGGTTTTCAGAAACGCTTAATTTTGTGTGTTTTACCTGTCGATGAGCCCATACAACCGACCCGAGAAGTTTCCAGGTACCTGCACGGCGATCTATTCGGAGCATGCGGAGGATCTGGAAGAATCTTAGGCCACGAATGGCGCTCGCGGCGAAGACCTGAAAGTGAGGCGTGGTGAAAACAGGCGAAAAGAGCTCACTAGAGTTTCGTTGTGCATCTGACGTCCAGAAGAATAACTTTTATAGGGTAATAGCACATCAATTTTAAGATCAAAGACTGTTGCTCACCTGTCCAGTGGCGCCTATGCATAACACCGTGATAGAGGCCAGAATCACAATTATATCTAAACAATTGTTTTCAAAAATTGAGTTCATCTAGAAAACCGGTACCTATAACACAGTAAGCAGAAGTGGCAAAGCGAATCCGACCGGAGATACCTCGGTACCTAGAACGACACCCGGCGGACCACACGCGGCAGATATACTCGACTGCGAGCCAAAAAACGAAGACTATTTCTATATAGTAGAGCACTAGGGTTGCCTGTTCTTCGTAGTCTGGCATTGTGGAGAAGACACTCAAGGCCAGGCAGGTGAGCACCATTACTAGGCTAAAACGGACGTTTTTAACAGCTTCTTTTGAAGTTGAAAAATGTAAAAATCAAAGTTTTTTGTGTTCATTGATTCTTTTGTTGCTTGTTGGAATGACGTTCGCAAGGGCTTCAGTTGAAGTGTCAACCTACAGTTGATATTTTTGTAATTTCTGACTTTTAAACTGTTTTTTGTTTGCTAAAAGGACGTTTTTGTCAGCTTGTTTACTGACCACATGGTTATCCTACATTTTTTGTCGCAAACTAGCATGGCTCCACCTTACGTGTTTATGTCAACTCTTGCAAGAACTACGCCTTTTCGTATGAAAGCTGTGAACTTTATCTTAAATACCAAAAACCAAAATTAGGTAGAATTTGCAGCTTTGTCCATGCCTCTGCAACTTTAAGCACCACTTATCCGCCTCCTCTTCTCCACACGTAGCCAGAATTTAAAACATAGCTGCGCACAAAACGATGTCACTAAATTTTTTATCGTAACGGTTAACGTAAATTTTGCACGTAATCAACTAAGCCAGGCGTCTTAAGTCGATTGAGCCAAAATCTTAAAATGGACGGTTAAATAAAAATCTCATCTTCAAAAAACCAGCAAATTTTTTTTCCTTTTATGGGTTTTTTGGTGTCATAAACAGATTAAAGTTACGCTTTGAAAGCAGCGTAAACTTTTTGGTTTTTATGAATTGGTGATAAGCCTAAGTTTAAGCATCAGCCAGGTGTTGTTAGATTTTAGGCTGTGCTCTAAAATTGAAATCCTAGGTAAAACGAAAAATTGACTTAAAACTCATTAATTTGACTTACACACAAAGATGATATCCGGCAGCTTTCCATCCTCGGGGCCTCTCCAAAAAGTTGTGCATCTTGCTCTGCACCCTTCGAAACCGTTGATCGGTCCGGTAGTGCTTGTAAGCAAGCGGCTTGCCCACGAGCGACATCTTGCGCGAAGTGGAGTTGGAACGATTTGTCGAAGAGGGCTGAAACAGGAGGCGAGAATACGCGTGGTTGAGAATAGCAGAGTAAAGTTTATGGGAACACGAGCGAGGGAAGTGGGTCGTCGTTGTCAACGTACCTCAGGCGTTTGTGTGCGGCATGTGAAATACGGCTGACGTTGATCGTAACCGCCGTTCGAAGAGTCAATGTCCTCGTCGTTCAGCTCGATCCGTTCGACCGCGTTTGCTGGAAGAGGAAAAAGGGCTTATCAGGAATAAGGCAGCTTAAGCATGGTAATAAATGCCAAGACGCCTTTTTTGGTCTTGGTCAGCCTTCAATGTAGGTACAGCTTTTGCATTGACGACTTTTAAAAGCCATTGACGTCAGAATGAATTACATAATACAGCGGGCACAGCAAAAGACCCACTTTTGATGTCGTCGTGAAACGCAACTCTCCTCTCGGAGTTCAGACAAGACAATGGCTGCCTCGTAGAATTGTAAGGTGTACCAAGAAGTGGTGACGACGCTCGACTGCTTTGGGACCGGGCGGCCAACTCATTGGACGACGACGGGAAGAGAAGACTTGTCGATGTCTGAAACGTTTCCTCATAAAACCACTTTCAAAAAAATCTGCAAAAAACAATAAAATGCATTCTCTAACAGCGTGAACACAACGTGGCTCTTGACCAGATTCTCGCACATAAAAAAGAGGTTTTCATCTACTCATGATGCTAGAGGAGTGCACGCAATCGGCTTAATAGAATAGATGTCTATAAGAAGGGATATCTTGAGTCGCGACGCGCATGACAGCCCCGGGTTCTTATGTTCCGCTTTGAGGGTGCTAGCGTTGTGTTGTACTTTAGGAAAGGGCGGAAATATTCTTATGGGCTGCTTTGTTTTGAGGTCCAGGTTAATGACAATAAAAGGCAAACATTCAAGAGCTACACTATTAGTTTGGAGCTATGGGCTTGTAGTCGTTTTGTATAACCTCATCCTGCTAAAATTTCTGTTGTTTGTCTCTGAAACCTTTGAAATCCAGCAAACCGAGACATTTGTTTGGTCCCAAAAACAAACACGAGGAAACCTTAATGCGGAAAAAACTCGAAAATTAGGTTTGTCTTCAAATTTTTCACAAAGAGAGACGTCACCAAACTCAACTACTCTACTATCCTTGAACCTAAAAAGTCGGAATTACTGAAAAACCGTTGTTTTACCTTTCCTTTACTCGACCAAGAAGTGATCATATCCACTAACGCCTCCTTCGCAGCTATACAACTGCACCTCGCAGCCACATTGACAATTAAGCGCCTCTTTTTTGCAGCACCCCGCAGCTCCCATTAAGCAACAAACCTCCTCTCCTAGGCGTTAATAATTAATTAGCAACACAAAAAAGAGAAAACAAGCACACTGAGCAGATTCTCACGATTACTTGAGATCTATAAAAGTTGTAGGTTCGGAGAAGCGTGATAGTTTTAGGACAAGGGTTTCAAACTAGAGCTTGGAATTGGCTTTATTAGAGCGTAAAATGGACGCCGCGCGCAAATGTTTCGCGCATTTATTAGCACAATCATAATTGAGACTCGGAGTGTAAAAAAGCGGAAGGGCGCTTCCGGGGCCGGAGGGCAATGATGAGCTAAGCAAATTGGTTTTTCAGGGGTCAGAGGGGCAAGTGGGTTGTTGCGAAAGGGCAACTAGGTCAACATTGAATTCAGAATAAATTTTAAGTGTAACACGTTTTAAATTGAAGACGAATACGCTAAAATGATGCTAATCGAAAGCCCACACAAAACCTATAAACACCTGCCTCTACAATCCAATGCTTTCAAAAAAATTACGTTGAGCAGCGATTCGCAAATTTACGCTTCCACAAAAAGCGGATTTCTTTGTGGCTTTCAAAAATGATTGAAGCGCAGATCTTACCTGCACATTTCTCGAGCTGAACAATGAAATTTATGTGTTTGAAAACTTGGAATTTAGATTAGAAGACGAAAGCTGACCTTCATCTTGAAGCAAAGCCTTCCAAACATTTGCCTGCACCTATCGATCCACAAAAAACGCAACCACCCACTACTCACTACGGCTACAAACCCGTCAAGCTCCAAAAAATATGTTGACAATGATTCCAAGTGCAGACACCCAATAAACAACTGTTACGTAGCTATTTACTTAATTGCATGGAAATCAATGAAGGATTGTTTAAAGCGTATGTGAAGCTTTTAGATGCAAAACATGAAAAAGAGGATAAAAGTACGCTTGGAGGCGGATGGCGAGCAAAGATAAAGAAAGACAACACGTACGCTCCACAAGCTGATTAGATTAAGCGCACTCGACTTGTTGTAAAATTTGATTTTTGAAGGTTCTGCTGCATTTTGCCTCGATGATTTTTTGAAAGTACACATTTGTCATTATTTAAGCTTTAAGCGAATTTCAGTGTTTTGCTGGCAGATGCTAAAAAGAAGATTTGATCTTCAGTTTCGTATATCGTGCCAAGCAACGACTCTTAGAAACGCTTTTCGTAGAAAAGCAATTTTATTTGCAGGTAGAAGTGGCCTGTCACGACAGGTGCTGCAGGTGAGGGTTGAATCGCGCAGGAAGGTAAACCCGGAAGTGGGAAAATCTTAGTTGGAAGGTCAGTGAGCAGTTTTGGGTCTTAAAATACCCCTCCAAACCCTCTCTTCCCTATCTACCTCCGATCCCCTAAATTGCCTTCCAAACCCACGGCCTTAATGAAAAACGCCTCAACAATCGGTTCGTTAGCTTAAAGAGATTTCCGGCTCCCCTGCATTCTCTCAATAGCGGTTGATTAAACCCATCATCATTGTCCCACCATCCGATAAACAACACGGACTTCGGGACACCAAAAAAACCGTAACGCTTACCTCCTTACGTCGAAACATTCCTTTCAAACAGCGACACGTAACTTGTGTAACCTAGCGACGTACAGAGACCGTTGCCCAAGAGTGCAAAACGAGGCGCGGGAGGAAATGCTAAGGGAAATGGAGGGAAAAAGGGACACGCCTAATCAAACATCAAATCTAATTAATCGCTGACTAGCGGCTAGCGCGCGGCGCGTCTGTTTCTGAAGGGGTTTCTGGACGCGTTATTGAGGGTATTCTGAGGAAAAGAAACTAAAATTCCAGACAAGCTTAGGTTAAAAGCCAGAGACCGCGGATATGATTCGCAGGTCAAATTATATTAGATGTGTGTCCAGGCAGTGGGAGAAGCGAGAGAGGGTTGTAAACACATAGGAGAGAGCCACGCGCCATCGTGATATGATCAAAAGTCACGCCCGGAAGCTTGGGCGACTCAAGAAGACACAGATGTTTCCACTTGGCAATAAAAACCGTCACGACATAACACATCTGACACACAAAGGACGAGCCTACAAGAACAACTCGCCCCCGGAGGTTGGCGCTGTACAGGCCCGCCGGCTAAACAGAGATTTTCATAATTTTGCGATTGGGTGCAAAAGTGCAGCGGATGGAGGGTGAAGCGAGGGAAGAGGCGATGGCGATCTTAAAATCGTAAAAGTGGAGAGAGCCGAGGAATTGACGTAAGACACATCTTGAATGGATCTGCGATCAGATCGGAGCGTAAACTGTTTCCAAGCCTCTAAAAATCAAATTTCCTTAGGCAACAAACCAAATTTCAGGTTTTAACTTGTTCTACTAATCACAGATCAAACCTTAGTACAGCGTATCAAATTCGCTTACACTCCTAATTTGCAATTTAAGTCCTAATCTGCAAAATGAAACCTTGCATATGCGTGACACCAAAATTCCACTTTTAAATAATTTACTATACCACTAGACAAGACTACCAATGCTTCAACCACCATCGAAGCTCCACCACCAAACCAATAATAAGCAACACCCTCTCCCGATCCATTTAAACCGCAATTAAAATTCTCATAAATCTTAGCACTCATGAGTTAGATTGTAACCTTTGTTCTATAAATCTGTTCTACGCTCCCGAAATAAGAATTTTAATTGGAGGTTTGAAATATTGGGTTAAAGCGGATTAAAATTTAATTGGACGCTGATTTTGGGATGTAGAGAGTACGCCAAAAGGCAAGTGCAAAAGGACAAGATGCAGTTTAATTTTAAGCCTGAAAAACCGACAATTTTAACAAAAGCTGTACGGTTTAAAATTAGCATGTAAGATCAGAGAAGTTTTGGATGTATTAGAACAGTGGTTAACTCACCAGACCGTCATTCCAGAGGTCACGGGCTCGAATCCCACCCTAAGCCTAATTTTTCTTTGTTTTTTTACAGTTTTCCCTTTGAACTATTTTACCTTTTAAACAACCCTAAAAGTGCAAACCGTCGGCATGTTTACACTTAAACGTCTAATCGCACTTTTTTCTACCCACAAGCAACAAAACATTGAATCAATGCCACCACCCTAAGCTTGCATACGTTAGGCATGAAAACCAAAACATCTGTTCAAGCCATAAAATCTGCGCATAGAAAACTAATTAACTGATAAACACCTCTCAATAAAGCCTGACAGAGAAACCTTAGAATCTGCAATTCTCTGGATTTTTCGCGAACGCTATCCAGAAAGGTTGGGATAAGAGTAAAAACTCTTTTCGCAGCCAACCGTTGTAAACAGGAAAGGTCTTCGAACTTACCGTCATTTTTCGCGCTTCTTAGCTCTACTATAGGTCAGGTCACAGGCGGAAGAATCCGTGCGTCTCCAGAGACTCTCAGGAGAGCAGCGTAGCTTAGCAAAAAGCAAAGAAGAAGACGACGAATAAGCGCGCGAGCGGGAGCACAGGGAGAAGTCACATTGGGGCTTCTATAAGGGTCTCCTTTGGCCTCTCCTATGCGTCCTAATCCGCTCCGTTCTGGTCTTCGTCGTCTTCTGTCAGGCAACAGTAGCAGCTTTGAGAGCCAACAGAGCCAACAAGCCCAACACAGCGCAGCTCTAATCCACTCAAAGTGGCTGCTGTCGCCACCGCCGTTTCTAGGACAACCGAGCCTCCGCGCGGCGCACGCAACGCAGAAACGCAACACCCGAAGCAAACGCCGCAAAAAACTAGAATCAATCTTGAGGTCGTTGATGGAAAGGACAACGGCGACGCTGAAGGCTAATTTTTGACAGCAGTTGGGCTAATTACCCGACCGCGAGGAGAGTGATGACGTTCGCAAGTGATTTATGGACTGGGGTTGCGCGAACAAAGCTTATTTTTGTGGGAACGGGGTTGGTTGAGCTGTGGCGCTGGAATTTGGGCACTTTGAGTTGTCTTCAACCAATGTTAACTTGTAGGCGTAGGTCGAATATGGATGGAATACGTTTCTTTGTGAAAGTGTAAAAATAAGGTTGAATGTGTAGCCACAAAAATGTTAAACTTCTTTTGAAAACGTCTTTTTTAGGTGAGTGGGTCATTAACAAAAGAAGGCTTTAAATGGTAACTTGAAAGAGACCCTTTAGATACATAGCTAACTTGAACAAGCGATTTTAAGCTGATCTCTAAGTTCCATTGTTTATGCTTAGCACCAATTCGTTTTTAATCAGCCTTCTTTGTTTTGAGCAATTTCGGGTTGAAGGGTTGAGTGAAATGGGGGTGGAATACAATGCTTCCTAAAAATGAAGGTTTGAACTTGGAACTTGACTTTTTTGAATTTAAGGTGGCATAATTGAAGAAGGCGTAAAATGTGGTAAAAGAGTAAGGCACACATTTTCAAAAATAAAGCCTAAAAAAGTAAATTAGGAAAGGCGTACAAGCCAAATCTTGACCACAAGGCAACTTTTTAGATTGATAGACGACCTAAAAAACATTGTAAGCAAACTATTTCTGGCTCACACCGCTAAGCTTCAAACCAACTCAATGAAAACTCAGATTAAGGTTTCGATTGCTAAGCCTACAACAGATCCTATTCCTAAACAATAAACAGACTCATTCTTGTAACTCTGTCAGGCATTATGTGTGCTTTAAATACATCACGCTAGTCACAAAATTCCAACGAAATCAAGTGCACGTAACTAATTAAAACAAAAAACTTTAAGGGCAATTTTGGATTGAAGCTAAGGAATAGGCATCAGTCATTCTACAAAAGCTTATTCCCAAGATTAACGCTGTTTCTTGTTTCAAAAAATGAGTCACAACAAGCCACGTGTGGTGACGTTCCTTAGCACTCAAACCTTAAAATGGTATGTATGACTAACAAATCTGAAAACTGACAGCCGCTCATGTGAAAAAGCAAAAAGCCAGAGGACGCTGAGATATGCGCAAGAATGGTTTAAATTTTGTTACTACTGGCAACATGATATGTGTTAGCACACGCTAGGATGGATGGGCTCTAAAAGAAACAGACACTAAAAGAGGCACGTATAGCCACAGCTCAACAAAGAACGACCTTATGTAGTTTTGACTATTTGTTTAAGTCACGAAAAGCTTTCGAAAGCACGTGAAACTAAATTAAATTTTCCTGAAACACCTTGAAACCTTAAATCAGGTTTTAAGGCTGCTCAAATTGTTCACGTTCACGTTTAGCTGACGTGAGACAAGTTTTTGAAGTTCGACAACAAATTCTAAAACTAGACCTAGATCAAAATTTTCCACCTTCCTCCTGGGACCAAAATTCACTTACCACTGACGCTAGAACCATTATTATGCGAAATGAGTCCGCGCCTTTCGTTTTAGGCTAGAACGATCGCGTGCAGGCTATGGTAATAGACGCGCTGAGGCGCGAAACGCCAATTTGAAATTGAGAAGACTACACAGAGAAAATGGGTCTTGTTGACCTTTTAAAAATTGAGCTATAGCCGTTAAATTCTAAGCTTGAGAAACCTAAGACGTTTGTTATAGCTCCACAGCTCCGTATAAGGATAAATAACATCTGCTTGAATGGAGAGCGCAGAGAGTTAATCACAGGTTTGACCTGACGCTAACGACGTTAAGGAGAGGGTGGCGAGCGACACCTGGAAGCCGTTTTAGTGGAAAATGCGGTTTTTGATTGGGTCTAGAATGGTTCTACGTAAGAGACTATCTCGAATGACATCCATATCCGCAAATAACTATAGCCCTGACGCCTGGCTCCTCACAATTCTAATTTTAGCCTTTTTCTGACGCGGTCCCCACAGGCTTCATACATCCAAATACAGAAACATTGAAGAAAACAATAATTTGCCCGCGTGAGAGAAGCGAAGCACTGTCGCCAGCTCTTATGGGAAAACAACCCAAAAACTGTTCTGCTTGTCATTGTCTTAAGGGCACCCTACCGAAGAAAGCACTTTCTATCGGTGCGAGAAACGGGCGCGTGAGGTTCAAGGGTTGAGCTAATTAAACGACGTAAGGAAGCACTGTGGGTGATTAGTTCTACTAGAACAAACGCGAAAGAAGCGCTGTTTTTTAAGCGTCTGCGCGGGGAGACATGGAGTTAATCTTTTGTGTTAACATAAGACGCTTCCAGATGCGAAGCACCACTTGACGTAGACCTCCCTTGACAAACAGAAGATAAGGTAGGCATTTTTGAAGAAAAGAGGCGTTTTGCAAAATCGAAAAATGTAAAACTGTGGCATCGAACTCAAGCCTTAAAAATGGTGACAGGAGTGCTAACCGGGTCAGCTACGGGCACAATCAGCTCAAAAGTGCAAGAAGACATATAGAGGATCAATCAGAACCGCTTATCCCAAATCCAGCCTAGCGGAACCATATTAATTCCACACACCCCCAAAACACGTCAACAAGGATTAATGAATCAGCTTACTGTTCAGACGACTCCCGTTAGCCAGAAACGATCTATGTCTTGCGAGATCTTTCAAATAAACATGAAAAATGCGATTTGCGTAAGCGCAAACATAAAAATAGATTTTTTGCTGACGTTTGAAAGTACTTTAAGCACCAGAAACCCGTCTAAAATTAGACAAAGACCAACTGGATAAATCTCTGTTCTAGAGTAAATCTGGATGGAAAGAAAACCCGTTTTCGAAAAATTCGATCACCTTGTCATAAGTACAACCCGGTTAGAAGAAAACCTGAGAAACGGTCTTAAGCATTTGAAAATGCTAGAAACGGTTTAAACACCAAACAATCAACGAAAATGAGAAATTAAAATTTTAAGAGTGACCGCACGCACAGAATTCTTGATAACGTGTCTGAGAAGACCTTAGAAAACCTAAACGCAAGAGTTCTGACCGGCTTCAGAATTTTTCAATGAGAACGATAGGAGAGGAAGGCTTAAGCTTGAGCGGCTTATAATCAAACTGGGTGGTGAAATCCGTAAAGGTGTGAACAACGCATCTACGTCCCGTTTTTTCTCTGTTTTTTCTGTTTAAAAGGCTCACTTCGGGCAACAGAAACAAAATTCCTTAAACCCTATAATGTCAGCACGGGATTAACACATATCGGCTGTGACAGAGAGATTCGCGGAACGGCAAAAGAAATGCAAATACGGGAAAATAAGGTGTGTTGAGGGGGAGAGGGGCATGTTGACACGCGCGCCTCTCGACGACCTAATTGCCTTCTTCCGGCGCCGAGCGCCTGGCGTCAACGTGTGTGGTTCGCAGGATCACTGTTCTCACCATCCTAGGCCGCACTTATCCCAGACGCGCGGATTCTGGCGTCGAGATTCTCTTGAGAAGATGATGCCGTAAACAGTCGTGAATTATTAATTCCGACAAATCGAAAGCGTTTGGGCGTTTCCCACGCGCAGTGGCCATGAGGCTAAGCTGAATCCACTTGACAAAGCCCGCCGGTCGGCTGCTGGAAATAAGGAAGAGGAGCCTGGAAATCCAATCTCGAGACCACCCTCTTCCGAACCGGTTTCGCTGTTTATGGGATGTGGGTGATTATTGACGGGAGAAGGACATTGGGCTATTATTGGTTAAGTGTAGGGTTACAGAGAGCTGTTTTGGGCTGTTGTGGTCAGTGAATAGTGATTTGACCGTTTTACTTGAACTTGAATGAATACTTGAATTGTTTGAAAACTGATTTTGCGGAGAACAATTTTTAGAACCCCTCTTTGGAAGCGATGTCCGTTCGTTGGCAGTTTGCTAAAATTGAATGTTCAACATTTACTTTAAAAAGCTGAAAATGTTGCTAAGAAGAGATACACACCTTCTCATCCTGTCTGAGCTCGCTCCTTAGCTTTATAACATCTATTAAAATTATTCATTTTTTCTTGGTTTTTGAGCCTTTATAAATGTCAGAAATGAATGAAGATGACAGCAATGACTGGATTTTCAAAATGACAAATCCTTGTTTTTACGCCTTTCTGTCGGTTTTTGAAAGACTCAGTAAAATACGTTTAGAAAGGTCACAAATAAATTTAGACGACAAAAACTAGATGAAGCAAAACCAGAAAGGAACGGAATCCTAAGCGGCGAAACAGGAATCAGTTTTTAAATTAACGTTTTGAGCTGTTCATGTTGCTTGAACCTCGCGCGTGTACGCAACCGGAAGCTCAACTGCGTCATTACAAGCGTATTTACTAACAAGAATAATATGTTTATGCACTTCGGCCTATTAACTTTAGAATTCCAGTATATGAACTAGCTAGTTGTCTGTGAAATTTTCTTAGCTCTAGTCAGTGCAAATCTGATGGTGAAACAAGGAGCATAATCAAAAGGTCAAGGCCAAAAGTGTGATCGTTAAAAACAGCGTTTTTAAACTCTTTGAGGCTTTAAACAAACAAAAATTTCAAGCAGAATATAAACGCGATGCTTAGATTTCCAAATGCTTGCACTCTGTCCCCTTCCTGTTCTGTGAATCCGTTTTCACGACCTTGTCCGACTACGCTACTTCCTGTCTGGATGCGTCGCACGACTCAGCATTGTCAGGACACTAAGTCGACCGAAAGGAAGAAGACTTCAACCTTGTTAATTTGCTCTACTGCGAAATGGTATCTGTCTTTCAGGGATTGTCGTGTACAACCAGTTGCAGTGGAAACTGTTGTGGCCACCTCTAAATCCGCGTTTAGTTTCCGTAAATATTGAAGAAGATAATTATTTCTCGGATAAGAGGCTCTTCGTCCAAGCGCAAGAAATGTCCTTTCAACAAGTTCAGATCGTCGTTATGCCTTATATTGAAGCCAGCCTTGTGTGCTTATATTGATCTCAGCATTGCCTACTATGGACCCAATTCTGTAGACCAGTCCAAATCTTGACCAACTGACTGTAATAAAACTGTTAAAGGAGCAAGCAGAGTTCGGAAGTTTTACAAGTCTATTCTTGCTGGGAATGTGGCCAAACAAGTTGAACGATGTGCTTCCTCAGCTGATAGCTTAATCATCTTGTTACAGCATGAGTAGTGATAATGTTTCCATCACTTTTGGATATATCTAAACATCGCTTAATCTACGCAGCCGGAAGCTGCGTAGATTAGAGAGCAAATGCGTCATAAGAAACATATTTGCCTACCGATACTAATCTGTTTTTACATCCTACTGCGTCAGTTGTAACTCTCAATTATTAAAAGCCTCTATTTTAAGATTATCTACGTACCTTGTTGATGGTTACAGAAGCAGACCGCTGTAGCTGAGGAGAAGAAGTGGTAGTCGGACACGACGATTTGCGGTGGTAGGGCTGATATTGAAACGAGGTGCGCGGAGAGGTGCTTGCGGTGTGAGGAAGCGGGGGCGACGGCGCCGGGAGGCTGACAGTCTCGGGGCCATAGTTCAGTGATCCGTTTGATTCGACAAACGACGACAAAGGCTTTAGGAGCGACGACGACGTGCACTCGAGTTGAGCATCGGACATTTAGTTGTATTTCCTGAAAGCCTGAAAAAGCGGCTGATTAAACAGAGATCCACAAGTGGGAGTCGCGGTATAACGAGGTAGAAGGATTGATACACAAGACCACTCAATTCGATACTGATCCAAAAGTGGTTTTTGGCTCTAAAAATGATTCGAAACTAATTTTAGAAACGCATTTTCGGTTCAAAAATGGCTGTAGTTTTTCATTTAATTGATGCTAACAAAGTTAAGCAAAACAATAAAGCTGACCAAACAGAGTTTTGGACAGCAGACAGTAAAGCAAACATAGCTGCGCTTCGGCTCAGAAATTTAACGTTTAAAATACGCTGAAAATCGGCTACTCTCAAAATACGAATCAAGCCAAAGTATAGTAAAATCAAGCCATTTAGGAATTAAGATTTCAAAGCTAAAAAGTAATTCAAAACTGCTGCTTTTGTAACCCATCTTAACACACAAATCAGCCTCACTTTACAAGAAGCTTCCGCAGGAACAAACGGGAAACAATCAAGTCAAATGAAACGCTCAATTAGAAGGCGAGCAAACAGCGGTTTGTCGTTGAGAGGTTCGTGGCAAACAAAAAGCGCAAATTCTCCCACGCGAATCAGGGTGGCGACTGTGTTCGGATCGGAAATCGAAAATATTGATATTTGGGATTAGAGATTAATTGGCTTATGGCTACTAGTTAGGTAAATTTAGTCATAGGACTACAACATGTGGTTTTGCACTTTACAGGTGGCTTAGGAGCACGGAATAGAATTAGGAATAGGACTAAAATTAGATTTTTAGTGATTGAGCTGAACGCCAAGACCCCGTTTCCACTTGGACAAGCTCCAGCTCACCATTGTCCTCTCGCGGAAATAACCGAAATGTTCCTGTGATAAATTATTCAAATTCCTTGCGGCTTTTGGCCATTTGAGCCTCAAGCTGCTGCAGCCGCCGATCAGCGCACACGACACGACCCAACACGCCAAGTACAAGGATATCAATATTGGTTCTGGAAGCCAAGTAGCACCGAGCTACTCAGAAAGTTAATATCTTATGCATAGGAAAATGGACGACACGTTAAGCACACGTTTTGTTGACAGAAGAAAGCGAAATTGTGGGTTTGGATCAGATAAGAGATTCGAGGAGTAATTGGATTCGAAACACACAAACAAGAATCGATTTGTGCGGAGGACCTCACAGAGAGTGAGGTGGGGAAGGAAGGCGGTAGAATAGGCAGCCGGTGGGTAAAAATAAATATTTGCAGGTCGGAGGACTGTGCGCAGTAGCCAGTACAAAGGGTTATGTGCGCAAGAGAGAGCTCATAGAAAAATTAGATAGGGTTCTAGCAGCATTGTTTTCATCTACGTACCAATAAAATTTTTTACGTTTCGGAATGCTCTAATCAACAAGCCAGCAAAGGAAAGCAAAGATATAAGGACTGGATTTTAAGGCATAGTCAAAAAGACGGTCATTCTTTAGACGTTCAAAGGGAAAAAGAGAAGAGACGCGTGACAGGAAAAAGACCTAAACGCCTGAACCCAAAAACGCCTTATAGATGAACGAGGAATCTATATTTGTCTTAAACAAACACTCGCGGTCTGCAGTGTTTATGGTATCCAAGAATTCCCATAAGGGCCGATCATTCGAGGATATCCGTTGGCTATAAGACGTGCAGACAAAAAATAAAAAATGCGAATGTGTTTGTTTTAGGGTTACGAGCGTGGGTCTACGAGTGCACATATGTAGCACAGGATCTCATAAAATTGTTGAACGTTTTACATATCTTTTGGCACGTGTAGAGTCAAGAAACCAAGGTCGTTTTTAACATGTTTTCTATCTTTTAAGGTCTTTATTGTGAAAAGTGGGATTTTACATGTTTAACCTTCATGAGCACTACAGGAACAGACCTTGAAACGCCAAATCCTCAATCCTGTTAAACTTTTCAGTATTTACAAAACTAGTTCTGAGATCAGAAAATAACAGAAACGCGGTCATATAAATATTCGTGTCCCGCCAGTTATTCAGAAGCGTTCTGGCTTTGACAGTCTAGTGCAATGATCTTGCTGGCCGGTCTTTTCATCCTTCTTGGAGGTGCCCTGGCCCAAAACGGCAAACTGACACTAAAATTTGCTATTTTAGCACTGAAGCGATCCGTGGCCGTATCATCACCACTCCAAGCGGAATTAAAAGCAATGTGTTTCAAGGTATCCCCTATGCTGAGCCTCCTCTTGATATCCTTCGCTTTAAGGATCCTGAGCTTAAGAAGCCTTGGAGTGGAGTTTTGAGGACTATAGCTTGTAGGAACAACTGTATCTACAATTCTAGGTAATTTCTTGTATTTTTCAGTTCTAAGTGGTGGTGCAATTTAGCGTGACCCCAGTCCAAATGTCCTACGACGAGCTTTCCGAGGACTGCCTCTACATGAAGGTATTTACTTCTAACAATTGCTTAGAGTAAGAACTGTTCAGTGCTGTTTTTCGTCCACGTTCTGTCTTCGCTTTCTCACCATCCTGGATCGTTTAAAACGGACGGGACATCGGCTTCTTATCGCAACGGTCGCTTCCTTGTTCTAAAACCTGATCGCTAGCAAACGGCTTCCGGAATGCTTCGAATGGCCTTCAGAGCACATTTCAACATTTCAGCTCTCGTTGCAGTAGGTTTCAAGGATTTCCTTAGAAAGAACTCCTGCCGGCTGAGTTCTTGGAAGGCTCAAAAGCATGAATGAAACGCGGCCGTGACTCTAAGAGAACTGCACTTCCTGAACAGCCTCATAAGAGCTGAATAATATACGCTCAAAAAATTTCATGTCGCCATTTAAACTCAAAATCACTGAGAAACGGCCTCTATAACGCTCTTGCAGCTCTATCTAGTCACTTTGCATTTCAAACAACGCTATAATCGTTTTCTCTGCGGCCCAAGGTTCTGCTGACGTTGTTGAAAAAATCATAACCCTTTCGGGTCACAAAATTCTTAAAAACGGGCTGCTTTTCGCCGGACTTGCTTTTGATTTCGAACATTTGAAGCTCAAATTTCGTAAGAAATTCCAAAATTTCTAAACGACTTACGATTTTGCCTCAATTTTGCCGTGATGGTGCGCAAAAACTTGAGCTATTCTTGTAGGCTTGAATGTCTCCGGTAGTGTTGCCATCCTTTCGCGGAACGTCCTGATTGCATTGCTTACAATTAGCAACGCTCTTCGCTGCGTCAAAAGTGAAAAACTCTTCGTAAACGGACTGCGAAAAACTTCCATTACAGTATTCATTTCAGTTTGCAAGTCGTTCGCTTTGAGACCAAAATATCGTCAAAATGACAAAATAACGATAACGATAACGCGATATTTTTATCGTCAAAATGGGACGATATGGCGATAACGATAACACGATACGATTTATCGCACAGCCCTGTTCCCTATGCCTTTTTCAATTCCAAGATGATGGGCGAACTGATATTCTCGCGCACTGTAAGATGATTAAAGATTAACACTTTGTGTTGTTTTTCGTTGTCTGTACTTTTACTGATAAATAGTATTTACTGAATCAGTTCAAGTCGAAAACTAATGATCGTACTGAACAGAAAAAGTCTTCTTTCTCCTGTACGCTCTTATCACCAGACCGGCCACAATCAACGCGACAACAGCTACCACTACCAGCGTTAAGCCTACAATCCAGTTAATCAATTTCTTTATCAACCATTCCAGCTGCATTCTTCGGGCTTCCTAAAGAAATCTCAATTTTACAGCTTCTTCAAATTTTCATTTTTACTCTTTGTATTGGCTCCAAAAGTTGACCGCATCAGCGTGATATCCTGTCTTCATAGCCGGAGTCATTTTGCCATTTTTATCAAAATCCACTGACAGATAGTTTCCGCTTCCAGGATGGAAAGGTTCAGCTTCAAATTCTGGATTTCCGGTGTTGATAAAACTGACGATCAATTGGCTCCAGTCCTTCTGAATTTGAACATCCTTTGGGGTAAAGTTGCCTTGATAGAGGCCTAAAAGGTAGACCAGCTCCTGGCCATGGTAGGGCTCTTTGTCATGAGGCAAAGTAAAGCCAGGCTTTACGTAGTAGGCGTCTCCAATATCAGCGTAGTCAAACTGGTAAAGGTAGGTCTGAGGATTACGGTCGTAGTTAGCTTCAGCACTGGTGTAAGCAGAAGTAAAGAAATACAGATCGTCGAGGAGAAAGCGGGCACGTGAGGCTGGAAAATTACAATGTTTTTGACTAAATTATTAGCTTACGATCGCCATAATGCTCCACACAATGCTTCCTAGCTTCATCCATGTTGTCACTCATAGCATCACTGATTGCAAAGGCACATGCTCCTTCTAGAAGCTTTACATCTACGATGCCGTTTTTGACCAAATCGTAGGAGAAACCGAGTTCTTTGCCAGTAGTTCCAACAAGCATTGGAAGAGCCTTGCTTTGTTTTATGAGCTGAGAGACGCCAGATGGAAAAATCTACAAAATTTAGCTAATTTTAAGGTGACGATTTCCCTTACCGGGTCGGGTCCTCTGGCATCCGCTGCTCTCCTCATGAGATGAAGTCCAGTATCTTCGATACTTCTCTGAGCATCCACAAGAGTCTCTACAGGAACGTTTTCAAGGCAATCCAAGACCTTTTCTACAGCAGCCAGGTAACTGTAGTCGGTGTCTTCCTTAGCGCAGTTGAGGTATTCAGCGATCTTACGGCACGTGGCTGTATTGGTATCAGGCTTATTTTCCTGGTCTCCGTAGGCTGAAGACATGATAATGATCTGGCTGATAAGGTTATCAGTCTTAGGAGAGATGTAGAGACTATAGGCATCCACGGCTCCGCTACTATGACCCATTAGAGTGATCTTAGCTGGATCACCTCCAAAATTGTGGATTTCTCGGTTGACGAATTGAAGAGCGACGAGTTGGTCTAGAATTTGGCTATTTTCACTTAAAAGGACATTAGACCTACCGTGCAGTCCGATATTCTTCAGCGTATCCCATCCTTCAATCTCAGGCGCCAGGTTGATCATCCCTAGGAAGCCTAATCTGTAGGCAATCGTGACAACGACAATGTTTCGGTCCTCCGGCAGAAAATTTTCGACCTAAATTCAAGTTTTGGTAAAAAGTAAATGGATGAGTAGTTTACGATAGTTTCAGCTTTTAGCATCTTAGGTCCTTCAGACTTCCACGCGCCTCCGTGGATGAAAAACAGCACTGAGCAGTTTTTAGACTCGAGACAATTCTTAGAAGTGAAAACGTTCATGTAGAGGCAGTCCTCGGAGAGCTCGTCATAGGGCATAGCTAAGGGTGAAGCGCTAAACATACCCTCTTTTTGCGTTAAAAATGGAGCCAAATACCTAGAATTGTAAATACAGTTCTTGCGATAAGACGTCGTTTCCAAGACTTTTCCTAGCCATGGTTTCTTAAATTGAGGTGCCTTAAATCGAAGATCACCTATAGGAGGCTCAGCATATGGAATTCCTTGGAACGCATAGCTTTCGACTCCATTAGGAGTAGTGATAAGCTTGCCATGAATGGGTCCAAGGCTAGAAATAGGTCTTTATAGTTAAGATTTACGATCGATAGCACTTACCTCAAGTTCCTTGTCAACAACTCATCAGCACAAACAACGGAAAAGAGCGAAACGACGCACAGCCACATTTTCCAACAGGTTTCTCCAGAGCCGTTGCGAGAGTACTGAGAGCAGCTGCCGGCGATCGATATTGATAACGGGCGGACACAATCATCGTTTTGAACTTTACTCAGGGGACATTTTCGGGTTTTAGCATTCTCGTGCATATTTGATTTATTTTTGGTTCAACGAGGCGTGATAGGCTTTGTGATTCATAGTTGCTTGGTGGATGTGCGATAAAGCCACGATTTGGGTCAGTGAAAAAATGGTTTGAAATTGCAATTTGAAATTTTTCGGTAAGACAAAGCATTTAATTGTTTTTGAGTGATTACAAGTGAGCCAATGAAAGAGCTTTTCCAGGTTTTAAATTACGTCATTGGAGACTCAAAGATTCTTGCAATTGTTAGATTGCCCCCAAGAGTAAATATTTCCGACTGATTCTAGAGCAAAATCCGAATTTTTTACTACGCTTGTTTGACTACGACATCGCTTGGAGCAAGCGATGAGCGGACCACCCAAATCCGCTGAAGGCGCCGCCCACGCATCGCTTTGCGATAATTGTGTCGTGGTCCTCGGCGGCTTCGCCGCCTCGCTCTAGCGCCTGCACGTAGCAGTGACTCACAATTCTAGTTTTTACTTTTGAACAATGTAAAACGTTAATACAAAGACTTAGAATGCCACAAAGCTTCACACAAAAAAGTTTGGTCAAGGCGGGGTTCGAACCCGTGACCCTCGGATTCTTAATTTTCGTCTAAAATCGTCCAAAATCTCGCTAATTTTTGTCAGACACAAAACGCGACAAAATCGACTTCTGGAAATCCATGTTTTCTGGTGTGCCTGGTAGCAAACGTAGGCTCGTTTGAAAGCTCTTGGCGTGACAGTCACGATGCATTGGTCCGCAACTCCGCAGGCATCATAAATCACGAGAATCGATACGACCAAAAATAAATGTATGAGTGCTCCCAGAATTGAAAGTCAAATCTACTCAGGCATTTAATTGTTTTCGAGTGATTACAAGTGAGCCAATGAGCCGTTGTGAAACGTTTATTCAATCCTTTTATTATGTGAAACGTGTCTTGAAGTAAACATAAGGTTGTAAAGCATTTCTTAACTCACTTTCATAGCTGCAAAGCGTTTCTTGGTTGATTTTACATGCTGTGAAACGTTTCCTCGGGTAAGATCTGTTACCGGAATAGAACTAAATATATTTATTCTGAATTCATCTAAAGCCTACTAAAACACAAAGCTGTGTTGCTACCCGTGACCTCTCAAATGACACTCGCGATTCTTAATTTTAGTTCTTTTCAGGATTTCAGGGGACAAGGCTGTTCTCCGCAATGGCGATATTCTGTAGCCGGACCTGCACAGTCGAAGCCATGACAAATACGATAGCGTCTGGCTAAGCCTCCGCCGCACGAATTTGAGCACCTAAAAATTCAGCAAACATTTTTAAAGATGGAATATGGCTTACCCGCTCCAAAGAGTCCAATTTCTCCATTTCGACTTTTCTAAGTGCGTCTTATCCATCTTGCAGGGTGTCTTTATGCAGAGACGCATGTCCTTGTCACTTCCTAATTTGGATTACTGTTTTAGGCCTGAATTTTGAGC
Organism: Steinernema carpocapsae; assembly: GCA_000757645.3. Classification (NCBI taxonomy): domain Eukaryota; kingdom Metazoa; phylum Nematoda; class Chromadorea; order Rhabditida; family Steinernematidae; genus Steinernema; species Steinernema carpocapsae. The sequence goes on along the minus strand of AZBU02000004.1, from coordinate 6,877,765 downwards.
CCTACCTAAACAGCCAGTCCCATTGCACTTTCTAATTCTCTGCCTGAATCCTTGGCCACAACTGGCGCTACAGTTCGACCATTCTGTCCACTGGGCCCAGCTTGCAACCAGCAAGCAGCCACTTTCATTTCTGCAAGGCCTCGTCTGCTGGATCTCAGGTTCTAAGCACATTCCTTGGCATTTCCGGCTTCTTTTTTGAATACCAATTCCGCAGTGAGTGCTACAGGAGGACCACTCTGACCAGATGCTTGCAAAATCTGGAATTTTAGTAGCGTGTGTTGATGGTAGGGATACGGTAGTGTTTTTTGTCATTTGGACAAAAGTGGTTAAAGGTTTCTGGGAGGTTACGGTAGGATGAACTGTGGGCATAGTTGGGGTTGCAGTAGGAACATGTAACGGAGCTGTAGGAACGTGAGAAGGTACAGTAGGCTTAAGGACAAAGTGAGGAGGAGGTGAACAAGAAGGAAGACCTGCACACGGCCGGCGTTCCAGGCAAAAACCTTCTAAACATAGAGATTATGATTGCGGTAGATAGAAGATAAGACCTACCTTCTTTGCAATTAGTCCTAGACCTATGTTGAACGCCATTAGCTCCACAAGACGCAGAACAGGCCGACCAGTTAGTCCACTCATTTATGCTCTTAGCCACACAAACTGGACCCCTACAGACGGCTCTCTGTTTTGGTGATCCTATGCATTTTTCTAATGAGCAGGTTCTTGTACGTTGGCTGACTCCAAAACTGTTACACAACGTAGCTGTGCAGACGGTCCAAGCGCTCCAGGAACTCCAAGATCCGTAGTGACTCTCAGCAGAGGTGGAAAGCGTCTGATTCTCATGAGAATGAGCCAATTCTTCCGCGGAGAGTTCGGGTGGGTGGAGAGGACAATCGGAGGTGGAGTTGACCAGGGATTTGCCGTTACATGCCAAGGACATGCACTCTCCCTGCACGCAGTACTTCCCACTGCCACAAGGAGTCCCATCAGGAAAATTCGAGATTGTTCTAATATTGTTCCTGGACATGAAGCACCAAATCTTGCAAGGCGCTTGTTCATATTGAAACCCTTTGCCAGTCAAGTGTGGGAGAGGATTGACTGGATGATTACGGTATTGAGTGCACACTTTGGTGGAGAATTCTTGGATTGAGGGACCTTTGCAGATCTAAAAAACCACATTTTGCCAAATCAAGAGGTCAGGACTTACTCTTCGATGACACCTAATCCCTCTCAAGGCTGCGCCAGGACAATCTTGACCACCATTGTTAGGACTAGGGCTATCGCAAGTTCTCACGGACCTCCGAACCCTTAACTGACCATCGATAGAACAGTCTGAGCAGCCCATTCCACACGAGGACATTTCGTTCCACTCGCTCCATTTTCCATGGACTTGGCGAAGTCTTGTCGACGTTGCTGGGACGCATTTGCCTCCAATGCAGAATCTCCCTTCGCCACAGTAGGTGCCTTCCAAGGCAGGATGAGCAGTTCTGATAATGCCTTCGTTGTTGCCGCACCAGACCATTTGGCACACGTCCTAAAAATTAAGAGCATTAAAAGAAATTCAAGAAACGTTTCCTAAGATGGAAAGTGGCCAATGAAACGTTTCATAGCATTAGAAAAATTCAAGAAGCGTTTTGTCAGATGTAAAGGAACTCAATCAACGTTTTCTAGCATTCAGAGAGATTCAAGAAACGTTTCTTTAGTTGGAAATGTAACTGAGAAACGTTTCACATTATTAAAAGGGACCAAAGAAAGGTTTCCTAAGAAAATAAAATGATGCCACACCTCGATCGTCTGACCATCCCTAAGCTCATGTTTCCAGCACTCGCCATGGAAGATCATGCACTGCTCGTTGATAGGATAATCCTGGCCAGGGTAGATCTGCACATTCCTATCAATGATGGAATTTCCATCTGGGCCGTCATCAAGCAGAGGATCGTCTCGAAGACAATTATGAGGCCGATTCTGGGTGCCCATGTGGGTGACGAACACGTTCAGCTCCTTAACGCTGCATTGGGACCACTCAGTCTTCCCGGTTCCGACGGAAGGCGACATGATGCAACAGCGAAGGCCGTCGTGGTACATTCCTAAGCTGTGGCCCATCTCGTGGGTGACGACGAAGACGGAGCCGAAGTGGTACAGCTTCGGATTCCGGAGCACATTCCTTTGACCGGAGCGTAGCCGGCGACGGCTTTGAGGGAGGCGCGGTAGAGGTCGTAGCTGGAAACAGGTAAACGTTTCTTGGATCAATTTTTACGTTGTGAAACGTTTCTTGGATCAACTTTGAGGGAGGGAAACGTTTCTTGGGTTAATTTTAAGGTTGAGAAACGTTTCTCGGACCAATTTTGAGGTTGAGAAACGTTTCTCAGAGTACTTCCCGTGTTGTTAAAAGTTTCATGCTTTCATTTCTTTCATCCGTTTTTAACTTTCCTATCCACAACTCCATAAATTCTTGTCCCATGAGGACTCTTAACTACCAAATCAAACGGTCCCCCAAATTCCAATGTGTCAAAACTGCAATTTGCGACAACACACGGGCGCGTGCTATGAACCCCATCAGTCATAACAAGTTTCACCGCCACGTCAATTCGCATATTCGCTAAATTTATGAGTTTTCGATCGTTGAGAAACGACAGCTCTCAGGTTCGGGGACCGGTTTGTTAGCGCATAGTCTCACGTTGCGAGACCAATACTTTTGGTGAGATTCTCGAGAGATAAAGGATGTTTGCGTGACCACTTACAAGGAGGCAAAAACTTGGATTGGTGAGATAAGACCCCGAGCGGCGGGATCGCTGACACATAAGGAACGCGATGGCTGCAGCAGGTTCGTGGGGATTACGCGAATGTAATCCTAATTGGTTTTTTAGACAATTGTGCAAAATTTTAATCAATTGGAGGTTGCACAAGCGCTTCATAGGGTTTAAAACATCACAAATTAGGCCGAGCAACGTCTCGCCGGTTGAAACTGAGCTTAAACAACCTCGTGAAACGTTTCCCAATTGACCAAAAACGATTTTGAAACTTTAAAACTCACCCTGAAAACAGCAACGCATGGTCCCAGTGTCTCGGATCCAAGTCGTCAGGAGGATTTATGGAATGCTGATAATCACAGAAGCTCTCTAGCAGTCGATCCACATCCCCGTTCTTATGGGAATTTCTGCTCATTGAGGGCTAAACTGATTATTAAGATCCTAAATTCAAGATCAACCTACCGGAGGAAACTTCAACACTTCATATTTCACGATTTTCACTTTGACCTTGGGATTGATAGTAGAATGACGAAAGAGGATGTCGATCTGGATTACGGATTCAAGGCGTCAGGCTGTGAGAGTGTCAAGCTTACGTTATTGACCACAGCGACGATAAATCGGTGCAGTTCAACCTCAGCGTCCTTCCTGTAGAGTTTGTGGAAGTGAGACCACATTGTGTCGTCGGCAAAAACCGCTAATTCTATTGTTAGCTCTTCTTCACTGCAAAGAGTGGATTTCAGGTGGCCGTTTTCAAGGTGTGAAACGTTTCTTGATTAATTTTCAGGTTGGGGAGAGTTTCTTGCGTGAATCGGATCCCTTTTTGAACTCACTTCCCATTTTAAAAGAATAAAAAGGATTTCGGAATTCAAGACTCAATAGGAAACGTTTCTTAGCTGCCGTAAAAGTAGTATTTGTCGCTGTGAAACGTTTCCCACATAAAAATGATCAAGGGAAATAGTTTATCATAGCACAACTCACCGCATCACCGCCAATCGATCCCCAAAACCTCCAAAAATGTCCCTCGCAAAGCGATCCTCAGGAAATGGGTCATCCTTAGGATCAAACAGGCACTCGTGCTTCCCACTAATATCAGCACTTCTCTTATGAATTACGTGTTTCCCTTCGCTTTCTGGCGACACAGGATGGATCAGAAAATACGATCCGTCGTCAGTAATAATCATGCCTCTCTAAACCTCATTTTAAATTCCTTCCATGACACTCGCCTACCATTCTCTCTCCACATCCTGTCAACGCAAGAAACGTTTCATTGTGAGATCTAGCGCGACCTCGAAAGACACAATCCACTTCCAACGAGTTGAACTTCGGCCCAAACAGTTTCTTATGTGGCTGCAGGAAGAACTCGTAAAGTTCGTCATTTATGACAATGCTGAAGGTTTCTTGGGTCTTCTTTGGGGTGTCCAGCCAGTAAATGGGCACTAAAATTGGATGTGGTCTTTGATAGGTATATTCGAACAGTGGGGCTGACCGCACGGTCGTGAAATCCGGCAATCAAATTTATGGTCAGGAATTTGAAACCTTTAAGGGTTCATTCAGGTTTGAAATCAGAAGGTAAGGATTAAGGATCATTACCTGACGCCTTAAAGGTAAATTAGAGTCTTTGAAAGACGGGTTTTTTGCAAAAAGTAAAACCAGCGATTAAGACATTTTTCTTGTCGCTCTTCCCTCGGGAATGTGATCTGTTTTGCAACACTTTCGAAAACCGGTTTAGACAACGATCTCAGATCGGTTTTCCTCGAATCCAAAGTGTAAATTTCGAACCCACCGTCCTCTGAACCCACTCACGTAAACGTAAACAATTAAAAACCTGTTTGCAGGAAGCATTCATTATGCAACCAACGTCCAGCGATTGCTGAAGCGTTTCAAGCACGACATGTGACAAGCACGACATGTTACCTAGGAGGCTGAGAAGGTGGAACGGGAAAAAGAGGATTTAGGAGTGGCTAAATGCATGTGATAAGACGTTTGTTAAGGAAAATTGAGACGTAAGGAACGTTCACAAGACCTACGATGTTAAAGAGGACTTGAAGACTGAAGTTTCCAGTAACCCTTAAACTCATTATCTGTCTGAACCCTTCCCAACTCACCATCTTCTTTCCTTTTCGTGCCAAACACATGATGCATCTGAAGCTCGTCCATCTGCTCATGAACCGCAGTGGCCACTTGCGCCTGAAGCGCCAACAGAAGTGAGAGTGTGACAAAACGTGACATCACATCAGCCACTCGCAATCGCTTCTTGCAGCAATTGTACAGCAGTAGCAGCAACAGCGGCTAACAAGCCCAATGAGAAGCCGATGGATAAATGAGATTTGAACGCCTTACAAATCGTTGTCGCCGGCGTCTTTGGGTCTTCTCTTCTTCGTGGCTGTTGCCAGCCGAGGAGACTTTGAAACCAGTCGCGGTCGCCTTTTTCCAGACCCGGCGGGTCTCCTCCCCTCCGCCGCCGACGCCACTTTTACCTGCACACACGGGCGTCTAAGGAGCGAGCAGGTGGCTAATCACATCGATCAGATAACCAAGGCCGATTGCGCTTCTTCTGGTCACTCTCTTTTTCCAATCGCGCTCCGTTAGCCTCTGACTTCTGGAGCAGAAATCTAGAGGAACCGGTTTTCCTTCCTTAAGTAGAGAGTCGAGTAATCGATCCGTGAAACACAACTTTCCTTTTCGGTTCTCGGTGGGATTTATGTGGATCTCCACTCAGATCTCATATGCCAAACGAGTTCCTCTGGCGGCGGCCACTCACCATATTAAAAGTCTAAGGTCAAAACGCGCGAATTATGATGACATATTGTTTCGGTAACAACAATACAACGCGGATATCCAGCGAGAAATGCGAGAGAGTGAGACTAAGACGCTCGAAAAGAGCCGAAAACGATTGGAGAGAGCGATAGCGCGGCGCACCTGCATGTCTTCAAAGACCCATTAAGTGAGGATTAAGCAATGGAGATGCGTGGCTTTGTGTTGGGGAGGCGATGGACGAGAAGGAAAACGGTGTCAAGACTGGGAAGAAGTCAAAAAAGAAGTCCACTAACAATGACTGTGAAACGTTTCAGATTGCTGGAATACCACTGTGAAACGTTGCCGATGTGAGGTACAAGGGCTTTGTGAAAGGAGAGTTAAATCGTGTTAAAAAACTGAAAGAGTGGTTCGAAGTTGGAATTGGGTTTGGTGCTGTTGAGTCGTGGCACACTAGCAGATTACGAAAAGTACGATTTATTGACGCAACCAAACACGTCCCGTAGGGATCGACAAGCCTTATATGGAGCCCGGCCGACCTTCCTCAGACATCCGTGGTGTCTCGTAGACGCTGCTGGCGGCCTTCTCCCGTAAGCTTCATTCTTAGTAGCCCGGATCGGTCGGCGCGGTTGCTTCCTGACATCTCCCCCAAATCGTAACTTCCCTGAAAATTCTATTTACCTCCGAAGGGTGGAGTTCCCCAGTTTCGTTTGTCCCCTCCGTTTTTATGAGAGCCACCGAAGTGGACTCTACACCAAAATTTCGAGCTTTCGCTGAGTTGAATTCATTCAGGCGTTCTTTGCTTAGCAGAAGCCAGCGCTTAGGACGGTCACTCCAGAGCTTAACGCCGTGGGACTTACTACTTCGCTTCTGACGATGCGCTGCTGGCCTAGCTAGAGACGTTCACAGTCCACGTTCCAGCGCAGACAGTACTCTGATACTTCAACCTTCTCCAGACACTCCTCCCAGGCATCTATACTTTTCGTGTCTATCCGCGTTCCTCAGCCTGAACATACGCTCATAACAGTACATAACCACAAACACAAAGTTTCACACAATCATCACGACTTCACCGCTGTCTAGACACATAAACAAGTCTCGAAATCTTTATAACCATCAACACGCAAGGTACAGACGGGGATTATTCAAATCCAAAACTACTCTAAAATAATGAGAAGACGATCCTCGAAGTCGCGGACTTCTTACAGGGCGAAGAGGATCATGAAACCCATGGTGAGACAGAAGAGACCCATGGCTTCGGAGAGGGCGAATCCGAGGATGGCGTAGGAGAAGAGCTGCTGCTTGAGCGAGGGGTTGCGGGCGTATCCGATGACAAGAGCGCCGAAGACGTTTCCAATACCGGCCCCGGATCCAGCTACTCCAACGGTGGCGGCTCCAGCTGGAAGCAGGCACGATCAGTCTATCAAAAATGGTACTGTCTATAATCTTACCTCCAATGTACTTGGCGGCGGAGTCAATGTCCGCGCGGAGAGCGGTGGTGTGGAGGCTGCGCGAGACGAGGGCGCTCTCGGCGCGGACAGCGGTGCGCTGGACGAAGGCACGGGCCAGAGGAGCGGCGAGACGTTGGCAGTACATGTCGTCGGAGTTGGTCTGGGAACGTTACCTGGAAGAATGAAGAACATTAGAAGCACGAAAATGCTAAAATGCGCGTCCAAATCGCGAGAAACATTGAACAAATCGCGTTTTAGACAGCAATCCTTGACAGCGAGCTTCATGTCTATACAGAAATTTGCTTGTCTGCAAGCCCACACACCGGAAACCTATCGAATCACCGATCTGGACACGCATGTCTGGACAATTGTCGCTATCTGAAAGGGAAAGCGTAGCAGACATGAAGATCGCTGATTCGTCGGTCTAGACACTACTTCGGTTCAGACACCTCGCGTGTCTTCAGATAATGCTCTCCAGTCTCGACACAGTCGCCGCTGTCTAAACATCGCTCATTTTGGGACGAATCGCGATTACGACGGCACTTCCAGACAGCAAAATGACAGCTCAACCGTTCTAAACACGCTGATCAGTGTCTGTCTTCCCGCCACAACCACTCCCACGCGTCCCCTGAACACCTCAAATTGAAACAATTTTTAGACAAAATCGTAGACTAGACCTATCGAACCGATCGATTGCAGCCACATCGCGCGTTTCCCAAAATTATCGCCGCTCACGCCATTGAATTCGGCATAAAAAGGTTGTAAATCGCGCAACCCCGAGGCAATTTAAGCGTGGACAACGAAGAGCAATTCCGAAAAGCGTAAAGAAGCAACAAGAACACCGCAAAAGAGATGGACACAAACGCAAAAGCGATGCTGCGACGGTGAACAACACCGTTTCGCTTTTGCAGAGCGGCTCCCAACGCGATCGCCTTCTCTTTGAATTTGACAGACGAGCGAGAAATCCCAGACGCTGTCTCCGTTCGTTCGTGGATCGGTTTCGTAAAACAGACGATCTGCACAAGTGACCTGTCTGAAGGTGACCCCAATCAAAAGTACTGTCTGGAAATGGCTTTAAATAGCATCATTTAGAGCGTCGACACGTCACCGAACGGTCTGTTGCCTGAAGATGAAAGAGCGATTTCAGCGATTTCAGACAGGAAAAGGTGGATCCCTTGAGATGACCCTTCGAGACAGCGCATTTCCAGACAGTGGCCTCCAGACGAACTGAAACGCAATTTAGACGTCTGAAACTAACATGGAGGACTTAGGATTCGATCCCGTCTCATGCTTACCTGGATGTCCAGACATGAACATTTCTATAAACATGCCCTCCACCTCGCTGTCTGGAGCTTCATCACGCCTTCTATTTACACCATGACCAGGTGTTAAACAGATACAGGGTGATCCAAAAAAATGACTGGCCAGACAACTTTGGCTAGCCGCTCGCTGGCCAGACAGAGTGGAGTCATTTCGAGCTCACAGTCAGTCGCGAGGAACGACCGGTCGTCTGCGCCGCGCATCCCGGAAAGGGGCTCTTCTGTCTGGTCAGAGAGCCAGAGTTGTCCGGCAAGTCCTTTTTTAAAATCATCCTGTACATAAAAACTGAAAAGAAGATAACCAAGCTGTCTAGACAAAATCCAGTCGCCGCGAGCCACCTGAAAAAACACCCCAACGAAGAATTTAATTCACTCACGATTAACAAACAAACACAACAACTTATATTTTGAGACCAACATCCTTTTCTTCGTCTATTCTTCGGCCGTCTGCTCCCGATCCAGCGTCTTCTCCAGGAGATAAGCACTATCCGGCTCGATCCTCTTGTAGTATTTGGGCACGAGTTTGACGTTCTGGAAGCCGAATTTCTTGTAGAAATCCAGCGCTTCCTCGTTGTTCGTCTGGACGTGGAGCTGCACGGAGGTGATCGACTTGTCCTCCTTGCACAGCGTGAACACGTAGTCCAGGAGCATGGTTCCTACGCCAAGTCTGTAATAGAGTCTATAAGCGTCAGAAGAGACGTGGAACGTTTACCTGCGGTAGGGAGCGAGGGCTCCAAGGGTCATGATGTAGAGGACGTGGCCTTCGTTCGCGACGATATCGTGGCGGCAGCAGACGGCGCCGACGACGATGTCGTTGAAGTAGGCGAACTTGGCCAGTTTCGGGTTCACCAGCACGTCTGTGTAGAATTTCTCGTTATACGAGACCGGGAACACCGATTGGTTAATCGTTTTCAGTTGCTGAAATAGTTCGAGACTGAATACTAGGCAAAATATGCTTCTAGACATTGAAAATCCATCGCTTCTTAAGTAATTTTGTCCGAACAGACCAGTATTCTAGACTTAGACATCGAAAACGTCCCCTAAAGACACCCTTTTGACGTACTCATTGTCAAATCAGACACCAAAAACGTCTTCATTTTAACGTTGCACGAGGCCGGTCGGTTTCTTAAAACGACGGTTCATCGGAGGTAACGGTTACCACTCCAGTCTAGACATGACTCTTCTGCCTAGAAACGCTCATTTTGGAGCAAACCGAGATTCATACGGAACTTCTAGACAGCAGGTCGTTTTCGCAAAGCAGACAATCCGCTGTCTGAAAACGACCGCTCATCAACTTCATTTTGAGTTTCAAAAGGTCACCGACCGGTCCGTTTTTCATGTTTAAACATGATCCAATCAGAACGCCCATATACTCTGTCTAAACCTTCTAATTAACCCGGTTTTAGCGCAAACAAAGCTGAAAACATACCAGAACGTTGTGGTGGGTGATGTCGCCGAGCTGCATGTCGCTTCGTCCAGCGCACTTGGGCGTCGTCTTCGGCTTCTGGTTCTCTTCGGGCTTCGCTTCCTCGATCTTGCTGAAGACGAGGTCGTTCTCGATCTTCTCGGCCGTCTTGTTCACTTCGGCCGTGGTGATGGACGCGGCGGTAGCGACAGCCATTCGACCTGGAAAATAATGCGCATAAATGTCGGTTTTCGCAGAACCGAATAAAAAAATCCACGAGATAAACGGAGATTCGTTTTTTCCAGACGCTGGAAATCGAAAAATGAGACAGAAACGCGGAATACAGACGACTAACAACGCGAATTTCGGAATTTTCATTCGGAGCGGTAGTGCGGCCGCTGGCCGGTCGACTTCGGTCTGAAAATGACACTTCAAACAGCAGTGAAATCTAAAAAAACGAGACACCAGACACAAAACGCGGAAATAGATGTGCGAAAATGTGCATTTCGACGGAAATCAATGCCGGTCGCGTCTATCCTGACTCGAAGCGCGCTTAGCAACAGTCCGCCCATCCTGCAATTGACAAACGTTCGCTCGCGGTCTTCCAGACAGTGATTTGCACGCCTCTGCAAAAACTTTTGTAGAAACTGTCTGCAAATTCGGCACGTGGACAGTCAGGGTTTCGCTGCGTGGGGTCCTGTCTGGTCATTTGAATTGAAAATCAGATATTTGGCGTCTCACAGGATCTTTTCTCAAATGAGACGCGAAAAGCGGTGCCTGAAGACTTCAAAATGAAACATTTGGTGATCGACCGGTCAGCATTGAATGTCTCCCGTCAAATGAGCGTCTGTAAATGTTAAAGTGAGACCAAAATCAGATATCTCATGACAGACCGGACCTCTCAAGCTCCCTTCTGATATGACCGTCTGAAAGCGTAATCTGTAGACCTCAAAATGGGGTCTGATGACCGACCGCTGAGGCTCTCTCCTCAAACGTTAGGCGGAAAGCGCCGTCTGTTGACCTCAAAACGAGACTGAAATCAGACGGCAGTCGAAAAACGTCGTCTGTAGACCTGAGCATGGGCAGCTTAGTTAGCTTCAGCTCATTTTAGGTCAGCAGCGATGCTGAAAGTGGTCGGATTCCTCAATTTACCGTTTTCCTTTGTTTCATTTGGCAGTTCTTCGGCTTCATCGGCCTCCTTCGGACCTTCAGCGCTCGTTTTCTGAAACCATACCTTAAAACACCTCCAAATGCCGTCCAGAACTCACGTTCACCACATATCTCATCACGATTTCGGCCTTATCCAAGCACTCGTCATTCATCTTCGCGATCTGCTGTCTCTCCTCGAAAGTGCGCTTCTCAAGCACTACGACGCGATCCGACATGACGTTCAACTGCGCGTTGAGCTGATCGAGAGCCTTCAGAAGAACGTCGTTGAAGGATTCTCCGACCATCTAAAACCGAAATTTAACCCTTACGTAGTTCTGCCTCTACTGATACGGTAAACCTGCTGTAAACGGTATAAACAAGCAAAAGAAGCATAATAGTGAACGCAATTTATCATGAAGACAAACGTATATAACACAACGGATAAATAGATAATCAATATGCAAGATCAACGTGGGAAAAAGATGAAAAGTGTGTCTTCTAGTAGCCGGAGCGGCCTCCCCATCCTCCGCCGCCACCGCTGGAGTGTCCTCCGGTGGGCTGCTGGCCGCCTTGGTTCCAGGATCCAGTGCCCTGGGCGCCTTGTGCGTTTCCTTGCTGCCACGCGGGAGGTCCTCCGGCACTCGGGCCGCTCCATCCTTGGCCTCCCCACGGCTGAGGGTTGCTCCAGCCATCGTTGGGACCTCCCCAGCCTCCTGGACCGCCGGCCTGGGGATATCCGCCGCCGTATCCGCCACCGCCGTAGCCTCCTTGCTGTCCACCACCGCCTACAAAAGCGCCTTCGTTAATTCCAGCCTTGGGGATTCTCTGCGACGTACCATAGCCTCCTTGGCGTCCTCCGGCGCCTCCCCAGCCTCCTGAGGGGCCCTGATTAGGTCCGCCCCATCCACCTCCACCGCTGGGACCCCAGGCGGCCGCCCGGGAATCGTAGCCGCCGGGTCCTCCGCGCTCGTGGGCCGCGTTCGTTTGTCCCCACTGGCCTCCGCGCATGTTTCCTCGCGATCTTGTGCTTCGGTCCATGCGCTCGCGTTCCGACTGCTGCGCCTTGTTCATCTCCTCCTTGCTGAGCGCCTTCTTCACGTCGCAGCGGAAGTTGTTGATCATGTGGCTCTTCTGGAGGACGCACTTGTCCACAGCGTCGTAGTCGTCGAAGGTGATGAAGGCGAATCCCCGGGGCTTGCCGGTGTTCTTGTCCGTGATGATCTCAGCCTTCAGAACCGTGCCAAACTTCGAGAAGTAGCTTTGGAACATGTCTTCGTTGTGCTCGTCGCGCACTCCGGACACGTAGAGCCGCTTCGAGGAGACGTTCGCTTCGCTTCTCTGCGACTGCTCGCGAGGGACGGCGCGCTTCGGGTCCACGGTTTTGTTGTCGATCACGTGGGGCCTCTTCGACATAGCCAGGTCCACCTTAAGATGCGATATTTAGAGTCAGTTTTGGGTATTTTGGGTTAGTACTTAGGAACGACCGCTTCGTCACCATTACAACCGCTCAAATGAAGGAAGGTAATTAGCCCCATTTGAAGCGACTGAAAGCTGTGAATCAGTCGGTTCTGAAGCAAAAAGCGACCGATTTTAGGTTAAATTTTGCTCAAAATGAGATTGGAATTCCAGACAGCTGTCTGAAACGCTGTTTCCAAACATCATAGACCTTCAAAATCATCAAAATCATTATTTTGCAGTATTTGGCAAGGTGAGCGAAGCCCGCTCATCAGCTTCAGCATTAAATGACCATATGAAACCAGTCACAGCCGTCTGAAACCCTTTTCCAGACATCCCAGAGCTTCCAAATAATCATTTTGAGGATTCTACATAGTGGTGAGCGGCCGATAGAGCAAAAATCCATACCTCAGCCTGCTTCGCATAGGACACGAATCCAAATCCTCGGGAGCGCTTCGTGTTGGGGTCGCGCATGACGACGCAGTCCATCAGCTCGCCCCACTGCGAGTAGTAGTCGCGAAGCATGTCGTCGCTGGTGTTTGCCGTCAGGCCGCCGATGAACATCTTGCGGAACTGCTCGGGCTCCAGGTTCTTGTCGTCGGCGGTGCCGTCATCTTCAGGCTTGACGACGTTGGCGGCCGCGGCGGTAGCGTTCTCCACGGCTCCATTGTCCTGCTGCTGGGTGTCAGTTGTCTAAAAACACCGAAATCATTCACGATTCTAAGACTAACACGAGTATAAGAACCATAAAATCTCCTCCTTTCTCAACTGGACTCACTTAAGCTTAAGTCAAATCAAGTAAAAGTCAAACTAAATAAGTCTTACATTAATCTCCTCCTTCACCATGGTTCCTTAGTGTCTGCTACTGATCTACGGTTGAGTCAATCTAGAAATTGAGCACGAGTTAAAACCGGTCGTTCTTACCAACAAATAACTCTCCAGGCTACAAAAGTCCCTTGAAGTCAGCTAACTGAGCTCTGCACCTAGGCTCGTGTTGTCAATGCTAACTCAACGAAACTACAAAACGCGCGGAACACGATCACAGAAGTGAATACAAGTCTAGACGGTTATATGGGGTCTCAAACTAGCAAAGTCATGCTACGTCTAATAATTCCATAAACGCAAGGACAAGAGGGAAGAACACCCACCGCAGCATCGCTTTTGTGGACAGGGCGAGTGCGAACGACGCCGCGCGGGCGGGGTGACGAAGAGCGTCGCCTCAATCAATTCGTGGGTCCTGCGCGGAAAAGCCATGGAGGAAGAAGCAGCGCGAAAAGAGAGAATTTGAATTTTGGACGGATTTCAGACCGCTTCGTGGGGTCGCAATAGGTCAACATGAAATTGACCATCAGATGCACACGGGGAGAGCGCACATGGAGAGAGCGAGTTTGGAAAATGGTCATTTCAAAGACCCTGAAGCAACGGAAAACAGATTTAAGAATTTCGATTCGGGGCGGCGTGAAAAGTGTCAAAATGCAAATTCGTGAAATTCGCGGAACGGCGCGACGGACGGCAAGCGATGGGCGAAAAGGTTGTTCGAGAATGAGAACCTTAGCCTGTCAGCAAAACAGTCGCTCGTTTTGAGAACCTTCGGTAGCATTCAGAGCTAAACGCGATGCTAATCTCACGCAAGCCTAAAGAACCTCTTACTCAAAACATTCGCATACAAATCTTCACATTTCACCGTAAATCGTTGAAATAGGCCAAAACGAAGGTTGGAACGGCGAAATCGTTTCTGAAAATGGCGCGCAAGATGGGAATTCGCAAAAATGGGCGACGGAAGATGAGCGGCGGGTGAACTTTCGGAAATTCACTGAAGCGAAAAAGTCGACTTTGGGTTATGGTGACAGGACTTTAGGATACTTTGTGGTTAACTTCAAAATGTTCCAACTTGAGGCAAAGTTAAAAGGCAATTAGATACACACGAAATTCGCGATTTTGGAGGTCTCAATTTGAGGGTTTCGATGGAGCGTGTAACGTCTCAATATTTGAATTTCAAAGGTGGATTGTTCTAATTTCCCTCCAACATCCGTACTATCTAGGCTGGTTTTCGAGCACGCTAAGCCTTGATCGCTGATTTTCACCGGTTTTCGGTACTTCTGCATGAATTGTGTGTACCCCTTAGTTGGTGGCTCCGAAGCAACCAGTGGCGGGATTCACCAACACCGGGAAGCGGTTCCCGGCCTTCCCGGGAGGTTCCCGGTCGCTTCCCAGTCGCTTAGTCGCTTCCCGCCGGGAAGTGGTATTCACCAAATTCGGGAGCTTCCCGCTGGCTTCCCGTTTGCTTCCCGTTTGCTTCCCGAGCCTCCCGCACACATTTGACCGGGAAGCTGCCTTCCCGGTCCGTTTTTCTATGGAAATAATAGCTGAAATAGGTCTGTTTGAGCAGCGCGGCGTTGTTTCAAGCGGGAATAGCTTGTGTTCGAACAAAATATGTGGTTTGTGACGTCTGAAAGCGGTTTTGCACGTGTTTTGTGCGTGAAATTTGCGTTATCAACGAAATTTATAGGTTTTTTTGTGTTTCAGAAATTGTACGATGAACGACTTCCGTTGGGACATTTTGGAAGAAGTTTTCCGTGAAGAGGCTTTTGCATGTCGCGGAGACGTTGCTGAACTTGAGCTGCCGTGCGAACAGCTATGCCATACTGGGCGCTAATTTCTTCTAGCCCAGAGTTCGCAAAAGTCGGTCTTCGTCCTCTTGTTGAATTGAGATCCTGCTGACCCAGAGACGAACTTCCCTTCGTATTCATCTTTACTATCCGCATAAAGCTGAGCAAGGTACGAATTTTCACCTTCGGTGAACGGAATTGATCGAGATTTCAGCCGCAGAGATTCCATTGGATGGCTTGTACGCCTGAAATTTAAATCAGTTCGTTTAAACGACAAATTCATATCTTGTAAACTATTAAATGAAACAGAAAACTAGGCGAAATTAAAGGCATCACTCAAATTAAGCTAAAAACCTGTGAAAATGGCCGAAATCCGCAGAAATGTGCAAGTCATTTCAAGAAAACAGCACCAAAATGCAAAAAACGGCACTAAAATATTACAAATATCACTCGAAATTCGCTTCGGAGTTCGTCTCCAAACGCTCCGAACGCCGCTTCGGCGGCTGCTCCAGACGCTGGAGCAGCGGCCACACACAGTTGCTTCCCGACCGGGAACTTGCCCGGTGTTTGGTGAATACCGGGAAGCACAACCGGGTAAGTTCCCGGTCCGGCCGGGAAGGCCGGGAAGCTCCCGGGAAGTGCTTCCCGCCGGGAAGCTTCCCGCTCGTTGGTGAATCTAGGCACAGAAAGTGCCTTCTGCTTCGAAGCAACCAGCGGGTGCCTCCTACCTTGCTGTGCTGTGCGGCGCGGTTGGAATGAGGCAACGAGAGAGCATTTACAGGGTGGTCCAAAAAAAAACACACCCTACACACTCTGCAGCAAAGCGGCTTCGCCGAAAAAAAAACTAGGCAATAGACCAAGCCTAAGCCTATCCCAGTTACACGAAGCCTAAAACCTGGTTTAAGCCTCTCTGAACTCTGTGCCTTTGGAGCTGATCCAACTGACCGACCGGTCTCGTTCATGTCATGTCTTGAAAATGATGACTGGTGACTGACTGGAGCAGAGCATTTGGAGCACCGACCGGTCTACTCGGAGCGGCGGGGTGAAATGAAGGGCATTTATTCGGGCACACACAACTCATGCAGAAGTGCCCGGTTTTCTCGTCGATTTCGAATCAAATCGCTGTCGCACTTCTCCCGAGCAGACGTTTCAGACAAAGACATCAAAAAGCCACGTGTCGCAACCTTCCAAACCAGACACAGACATCAACTTCCACGAGTTGATTTTTTGCACAAACCAGACATTCGCGTTTCAGCCCGGTCAGATCATTCTGATCCTATTTTTTGGGGGTGAGCGGTCGTGTCTTTCTTTCCTTGTCTTTGCGATATGTTTCGTTTATTCGCGAATATGTGATTTTCAAGAGTTTCGTAAAATCGTGCTCCTTAGTCACGCTTTTGTTGCTTTCAGAACACTCAAGATGAACGCCAAGCAACAGAAGGAACTCGAGAGTACGGACGACAACAAGTTAAGAGACCAGCTCGCCGACGCGGCCCTCATGCGCATGAAAACGGAAGGAAGCCGGTTGACTCTGGAAAAGAAACCGATCGGGAGCGGCGCCGGAGGACAAGTGTTCGTGGGAACTTTTAAGAAGCCGCCAAGGAACATCGTCAACGTCGCCGTTAAGGTTGCGGAAGGCAAGAGGGAAATGGAGGGGCTGCACACGGTATCGTTTTTCTGTTCCCTTTTATAGATAGATACATTTTTGTCTTCTAGGAAGCAAACTTCTTGGTGCAGTTGACCTCGTCGCCGTATATCGTGAACCTGTACGCCATCGTCGCCTTCCCGCCGCGCCAACTCGTCCTGGAACGAGCGACGAAGTCCGTACGGCAGGCCGCCAGGAACGGTAACCTCGACAGGTACGGGAACAAGCAGCTGATCGTCGAGCAGATCCTTCGCGCTTTATGCTACATCCACGCAAATGAAATCGTGCACTGCGACGTCGCCGCTCGAAACGTTCTCGTCACCGCCTTCGGGCAAAACTCCGACTTCAAGTACAAGGCCAAGCTAGCCGACTTTGGACGCAGCTCCCGAGGACCGTCCAGAAGAACGGGGCTGGGCCCGGTCCGCTGGATGGCCCCAGAATGCTACGCAGACCCCCTGAATCCCGAATCCCACAACAACACTTACGGATCGGATATATGGGGGTATGGCGTTACCATTTGGGAGATCCACAATCAAGGCCGCACCCCCTACGCAAACCGGGTGAAGGACGAAGAGGTAAGCCGAACTTTTAAGATTTCAACACCGATCCATTCCGTTCTAGGTCATGAGGTTCGTAAAAGCTGGCGGGCGACTTAAGAAGACCGGCTTCGGGAAGGATGACGAGCAAGCCTGGCGGCTGTGCCAACGCATCTTCAAGCGCGAGAAGAAGGCCGGCGTTCTGACATTCTGGCGGCGAAATTCTGGCAGCGACACGCAGAACAGCGACAACCACAAGATGGCGGCCCAGAAGCTCCTGGAAGAAGAGCTCAACAAGCGCCTTAAGGTAGGGAGGCCTCCCAACCCGAAGGAGACCCAGCAAGCTCAGCAACAGCAGCAACCACCGCAGAAGAAGCCCAGAGCATCCCGTTTGTGAGCCCGTTGCTTTGTTTTTTGGCGCTCGCGCCCATTATTAATAAAAAACCACCTTAAAACTCCAAAACGCGGCGAGAATTGGTTGCGAAATCGTGTTTTTAAGGCGTCCCCATAGTTCCAGACGCATGCGTCTTGCCAAGCTAACGCCATATTAATTCGACGAATTTCAGACGCATGACACGCAGCGAAACGCAGGTGCCACCATAGTTGCAATGTGCGCCCATAGTCGGGTGTGCTTCTTGCGGAGAGCGTGCGTCTTGCATGCGTCTTTGTCTGCGTGTGGCTCAGACACATGCGGACGAAATTCGTGCAGCTGTCGGAAGGAGCGTCTTCTCTGCGTCTTCTCGGAGTTGCGGTGTGTTGGCCTGGGTGTGTGAATTGCAGTGTGCGCTTTTGTCGGTCCTGGGCTAGAATTAGGCGAAGAACTCGTTTTGGAGGGTCGCAAAGTTGAATTTGCGGTGAAATGACGCGTTTTAGCGTTTTACCGCAAAATTTGCCAATAATCGAGGATTAATTAGCGAATTGTACTTGTTTCTTGTACAATTGCTCTATTGAAAGAATAAATTGAGAAAAAATAAAGAATATATGAAAGAATAAATTCTACACGCAGCGAACTATGGCAACCCTCAGGTGCGTTTTACGCATGCGGACAGCCGCATGCGTCGACTCGAAGGACGCATGCGGGAAAACGGCCGAAGACGCAGGACGCATGCGTCTGGAACTATGGGGAGGCCTTTAGGCAGCGAGCCGTATTCCATCTGAGAGATATTTAGCTGCGACGATCAGCTTTCAATCTGCGTCAAAAACGCCGAAAAAACGGGGAAAATCGGTGGCGCAACGATGATTTTGGGCTCGGCGAACGCGAAAACCGATGCGAGGCGAGGGATCCTCAGAAAATCCTCAGATAAACGCTTGAATTTTGAAACGTCGCACGTTCGTTTGCAGCGAAGTCTCCCAAATCCCGATCTCCCCGATGACCACTATCGGTTTCGACGCAATTATGGCAATTTTAGACACCTGACGAATTTCGAAACCATCATTTTCGTGTTTACCACCTCATGACGCGTACGCCAGCCGTATAAAATCCGTTTCCTTCTTTTCTACCTTTTTGGCTCCGAAAATCCATCCCAAATCCAAATTCATGCTCTTCGCGTGTTCGCGTCCGTCCGTTCTCGCGAGTCTCGTTCTGACCATCTCCATCTGCTTCAGGAATCGTCCGCGATGGCCAGCGTCTCGTCTATGCCCACGAAGGTCATCCAGCAGCGCCCCGCTGTTTGTTCGTCGACGATACGCCGAAGAAGAAAACGAGGCGAACAAGCCGGGAGTTCCGACCGAGAAACGCCGCTTCAACAAGGTTGACGGCGATGCTGCACGGAAAGTCGCCCAGCAAGAATTCGAAGGGGTCTGTCTGTGTGTGTGTGTACAGGGTGGTTCAAAAAAAGGAGCTAGACCAGACAGCCCCGGAGCAGAGCCATTTCAAGCTGACTCGTTGGGAACGACCGGTCGGTTTCGCATTATTCGTTAGCGAAACCGAAAACGTGACTCCTACGCTGTTGGGGTCACGTTTTGGCCTCTTTTTAGTCCTTATTTTGCCTAATTTCAGCTTCAAAAATGGCCGATTTTTGCTAATTTCGCTGTTTAGAACAAGCCGCGGTCCTTTTCAGCACCCTCGTCGCTCTCCTCTCGCTCTCCTCGTGCTCTGGCTCTTCGTCTCCATCCGCTCACCTTCGCCGGTTGTTTTTCGGATTCCCCAAGCTTGCTTGCACGGTGTCCGCACTAACCAATTCTCTCGCCAGGTCCCTGAACAGACCCTCTAAATGAAGCTTTTCCCTCGCTAAGCCTACCAGTTTCGTCCACTTCGAATTCTTGCTCGGCGACTTTCCGTGCGGCATCGGCGTCGACCTCGATGAAGCGGCGTTTCTCTGGTCGAAACTCCCGGCGTTTCACTCTGGGCGTCTGAGCCGTTTCTTCTGCTTCTGGCATGCGCAGACTTGCTGAACTGCCTGTGCTTCTAGTTACTGCAAGTTTGCGCGCTCCTTGAGGTCCATTTAGGACTAAATCCAGGCTTCTCACGCACCTGCACCTTCCGCTTCAAATAACTTTATTCCGCCTGCACTTCTCTCGCCCGTTTGTACGCATTTTAGAGTCTAATCAACGGGGCCGCGCGCGCTATTGCGCGAGGTTTCAGTTTCAAAATAGGTTCTGAGTCGGCGCTTCGCGCCTAGAGACGTGAGCGCACCGATTTCGCAGTTTCATAAATCTTTTCGAAATACTGCAAATTATATATTATTCGGTTCTAAATTTTGCGCATATTCGATTGAGCCCAAAAACACCCGCAACTGTGGCCAATTTGGCGTTTCGGCCACTAATTTAGGCGCTGACGCGGTTGCGAAACCGACCGGTTCACGGCGACAACGAAACGCGCGCAAACGCAAATAGCTCCGCTACCGTAACCCGCAGTCGCTCAATCAGGCAACTCGCGTCTGGAAATTTCGTGACACACGGACGGACGGACGGACGGACACGTCTGGATCGTTCTCCTTTATTTATTAAAGGACTAGCCGAATTACCGCCTACGGCGGTTCTTCGCCTAGATGCATTTGCACAATGCAATTTGCTTTTCACCTCCAGCAAAACCCTGCTTTCTCCTGCACCTCCAATTCACACCGTACTTTGCATTTCGCGCATACGCATACGTATCCACGGCAAACTGCCCCAAACCATCTGCAACCACCCGACCACCCGTTCACGCTCCCCTGCATGTTACTCGTACTCTATTTTCCGTTTTACGCGTTTCCAGATCAAACATTAGATTGTGATCAATTGATCGATCTGCAGTAGTTCGAGCTTCAACAGCTTCATTTGTATCCAAAATGAACAGCTAAGAAGGATGCGAGTTAACACCACCATCGCTTATTGCGGCTACATTAACAACGTGGTGAATCTGTCCTTGGATCTTATACACATACGTCCGTTGTTAGAAAAATGTTCATTTTTCGCATTGACCGACACAAAACCCAGTTTGCCATTTTGCCATTATACTACCTGATGTTCTCATGGAACACCCTTTCTTCCCTTTTGTCTGGATGCTCTCGCATGAACAACTCAAATACTCGGGAAATTCTCGGAATTTGGTCGTCAAGATTGACCTTTCCAAGTGCGCAACAGTCATTAAACATTCCACGATTTCGATAAATGACTTCGAATGCAAAGCGCAAAGCGCCGCATGCCGTGCATGCCACATCAAGGGAGCCGATATTATGCGCATCAACCTCCCTGACGCGTCTGGCAGACACAGGGTTTCGCTTTGCTGCGTTCTCCTTCGAGCAATTTGCATTCTTTGCAAGTTTTCCACGCGCTCGTTTAAAACTTAGATCTTCCAAAAATCGACGAACGCGAGCATTTTCGCGGGCATATTGCAAACGCTCATTTCGTTCCTCAGGCTCTTCTTGCATTCTTTGGCCTAATCGCATCTAAACGCTGCCTCTGTTCTATGTCATCAGCAGATGCTTCTTGCTTCTTCGCTTACGCTCTGTTGCTTCTTCCGGAGTCTCGCTTTGACGCTTCGAGCGAAGCTGAGCACTCCGAGAAGAACTCGGGCTTCCACTAATGCTTTTAAGTTTCGTGCATGCCTGCCGAAGCAGGACTTTCCACTGTGAACACACCAGAAACCAACAGTACGGTGGCACTCTCGGCTCTTACATCTTACTGAAGCCTGACGAAGCATGACCACCACCAATTACCACCTGCCGAAACAGGACTTGCTCAGTTGCCTACCAAAGTAGGACTTGCTCGGTTGACAGGGCTTGGACAAATGCCTGCCGAAACAGGGCTTTTCAAGGGGCCTACATCTCCCCCTCGCTGAGGTTGCAGAGGACCTTTGCCTTCCCTCTGCTGAGGCACACATACTTCCCGGGCGTCCTCCGCGCTCTTCCGCATCTGCTCGCGGGTAGCTTCGGCAGCGGTCCTCCCAGCGGCTTCAGCGGCGACCTTCTTCGCGGCTTCAGTGGCGTTCTTCTCGGCAGCTTCGGCGGCGACCTTCTTCGCAGCTCCGGCGACGTTCTTCTCGTCAGCCTTCGTAGTGTTTTCCATTTTAGTACCGATGATTCTGAAGCAGCGATTCGTGTTAAAAGTGGTAAAGGAGACAATAGCTTCAAACAGAATGACAATCACACGAATCACCCGAAAACGAATGCAGAGCCACATCGTCGCTTCCGTTGCTTGCACACACGCAACATTGTTTGAAACGGCCTGATGTAGGCCTCCAAACGATCCCTTCACATCACTCACACATCAAACATAGCCATTTCACATGGAAACAGCACCACATCCACAAAATTACCCCCAAAGCGCCCGCAAAACGTTCGAAACCCCTCGCCGCATTCACCGATCGCACATGCAAAAATGTCCGGAACAGCCGGACGCAGGCCTCCAAACGATCCTTTCACATTCTGAGATACCAAGCGCGGCCGCTTCATCCGCACACCCCTCCAAATCCACAAAAGCCTCCAATTCATCGCAAAACACTCGAAACCCCTCGCCGCGTCGCTTTCGTTGCTCGCGCACACGCAAAAATTCGAAATTCACCGATCGCCGTCGCCCCGCACACTACCCTTCCCCACTCAGGCACATCGTGCCAGGACCACCCCTTTGCACACGCACGTACGTACGCACGCACGCGTACAGACAAACCCGTTCGTTCTGCCTTTTAAGAGTAGAATTTCCGATGCTGCGTAACTCCCATAAACCCCGAATCTCCCGACTCCACTTTCATCTCCATGTTCACCACCTTTTCAACTTGTTATTGCATGAATGCACGAGCCCAGACTCATCGACGGTCACGCGACGGCAGAAATCTGGATCCGCCGCATTTCCCCTGAAGTCACGTGTCGCGATCGTTGAACGGTTTGTTTGACGGAACGCCACGTCCGACGCGAATTTGGGTCCCGCCGCGATTGCCACGTGGAACTTGGTGATGCCAGGTTTGTCAATGGATCCGCAAAGTTCATCCTCCCACAGGTTCGGTTTGGATCCACGCGGGCGATTGGCGATTGTTGGATCCACGCGGGCGATTGTTGGATCCACGCGGGCGATTGTCGGATCCACGCGGGCGATTTTGTATCCACGAACGCATGGATCCGCAAAGTTCACAGGCGCGCAGGTTTGATCTTGGATTAGCTTACACAGATTGCTTGAGGAAATTCTGAGGGTATGTGTAGGTTGGCGAACAAGCTTTAGTGGAATATTGCGTATGGGGCCGACAACCGAAGCAGAGTGTACCGAAGAAGAGCTGAGAGGGGAAGCAGCAGGAGGACCGTGAGCCTGGGATTTCTAAAACGCACGATTGACATTTTTGTTTCATTTTACAAGGCCTCCGCTGCTCCTCTCCTCGCTCCTCCGCTACTTCTTCCGGTACTCCTGAACGAAACGTCATACGACAGCCTCCGCTATTTGTAACCATCGACAAGTGAACAAGGTTTGAAGATCAGTTCAACATTGGATTTAAAAACGTAATTTTGTTATTCTTTAGTTAAATTTGGAGCAAAACAATTAGCACTTTTGTATCAAAACGTAGTCAACTTTCGTCCATATCTTCGGAGCTAACTACAGACGCGAAATTCGATAAAATATATGACAAGTGGCTGGACTCGTCAGCGAAGACCACTTGTTTTCGAAAAAAACAAAACTATGGGCACGTTTCAGTTTTACGTGTGCTGATAATTTTTCATAAAAAGACCACTTACCTTGCGTCGAAGAAATTTGCCAATTTGGCATGGCTCACGTGGTGGCCGACGATGGGACTGAGCAGTTGGGCAGCATCGCGGTGACTCAATTTCTTTGAGCGGGCTTCGTTGATGATCTTCTTGACGCCGGCATTCTCCCAATCGATTCGGGCTGGCATCGTTAGAAAGGCCGGAGAGGCTTGAAATTCCTGAAATGATTTAGAGATTGGTCGCAACCCTTATCAAAACCGAAACGGCACACGCCAAACAGCCAAATTCACAGAAACGCCACTGAAAACCCTTTCCGAAAGACGCTCATGCGTGTTTGTCGCTGATTTCGACCCTAAACCGAACCAGTTCCACACGACTAGGACGTTTACGTGTCCAAGGATTAAAAAATGGATCCATGGCCGAACCCACACGCGTCCGAACTTTGCGGATCCAAGGTCCCGAGGGGATTCCGATGGTCGTTAAAAGTTCATTCTCTCACAGGTTCGGCTGTGGATTCATCGCGCGCGCGATGAATCCACAGCCGAACCTGTGAGAGGATGAACTTTGCGGATCCATTCAGTTGACAAAACTGGACGCACCGTGGAACTTCCACGTAGAGTCCAGAATGGTTGATGCTCATTTTGGAGGCATCAGTCGAGTGGAGTCGGTGCGGAATGTTCGCTTGATGCGAAAAAGTTTGTCTGAGATTCAGACAAACTTCCATTTTTTTCTGCCTTCGCGTGACCGTCGAACGTTCGGTTGCCTCGCGGACCCCTTTCAAGGATCACTTTTGAGGGTTTTTTCGAGAGAGCATCGAGAGGAGAAGGGAGAGCGAGCAAGAACAGCGCAAATTCACAAAAACGCAGCGAAATTGGTGGAAAAAGGTAGATTTAAAGCTCAAGGCTCAAGCAACGTTACAGATAGGTGTGAAACGTTGTGTCGTGTTTGCGATTGACAAGGAAAGGTATTTTTCGACCCCCGTAGATTTTGACGAGCAATAGCTCATTTGAAAGCTCTCAGTGCCCTGATTCTTTCTGCCAAGGCGTTTTTCCCCTAATGCACGTTAAGACAACAAGACGCATGTCTAGAACGTCTAGAGGCACCATCTTGCGCACATCTCAAAATCGCTAAACGTGCGTCTGAAAAAATTCCGACCGATTCTCGAGGTTCCAATGACTGAAAATGACGGTTCAATGTCTGGCAGACGAATTCCGACCGCTTCAAGGGGTCCAAATAGGCCAAAACGAAGGTTGGAACGGCGAAATCGTTTCTGAAAATGGCGCGCAAGATGGAAATTCGCGAATGGACGATGGAAGATGAGCGGCGGGATTTTTCGGAAATTCGCTGAAGCGAAAAAGTCGACTTTGGGTTATGGTGACAGGACTTTAGGATACTTTGTGGTTAACTTCAAAATGTTCCAATTACCAAGTTAAAATGCATTCCTATACGTTGCAAAAATTGCCACTCTCTTGATGGTCTTACCATTAACGGGTATGATCGCTTCACAGAGTAAAAGGTTCTTGTAAAACGATTCACGGAAAAAAAACAAAAACGATTCATCCCATGGCAGTGGACTAAGTAAACTTAAGCGCTCACCTGATCCACGACAGCCCCGAAATCTACGGTTCGAGAAACTTTCCTTGAGCCGTAGATGCGGCATCCCACTTTTTTCAGTCTGCGTCTTTGATCTCAACGGATTTGAGGCAAGAATTTGACTTTAATTGTCCTTATTTTCAGCTCATTAAATGGTTGTTTGCTCTGATATCCCCGCTCAATCCTTGTTAGCTCGGGTGGCAAAGACATCTTTTGCCGTTAATTAGTCTCTTGGGGACTCAGGTGTCAGCGGATGTCGAGCAGAGGTGTAAGGATGATGAGGTCGCCTTTTGATGTCGTGCTTAGCGTGTTTGGGCACGGATTTGTGGAATTTACGTCGATGTATGTACTTTTAGGAATTGGTTTAACAATCGTTGAACGTTTGTTGATCTTTAGGTAAATCGGTTTGGGGCTTGAAGTGTTTCAGACGCCGACATACATAGACGGATTTTGATCGTTTGGGTGACCGATTCTCGACAGATTCAGACGTCTGGACGATACCGAAGTGAAGGTTGATGTCTGGAGTTGGTGAATGTTGACTCTAGACAGCTGATAGAGGCAGATTTCGAGCTTTTTTGGTAGACATTTTGGTAGTTGTAAAACGTTTCGTAGGAGTCTTTTGATGTTGTGCAACGTTTCTCAGCTGCAAATTCAAGTTGTGAAGCGTTTTATAACACAATCATGAGGCTTTCAATCGTTTCACCGTTGAAAATACCGGATGTGAAACGTTGCACAACTTCACCTTTGGACCTGTTACCAGATCTCGTTTGTAACTGACAAAGACCTTCTGCATTTCAAGATCTTCCATAATTTCCATAAAATTCCAATTTTCAGCGTTCTCAAGCAACATCTCTCGCCTCCTTCCGGTGCCTCACTTCTCCGATTCGTCAACCCAAGCTGTCCATCCCGAATGACCACCATAAAGTCCGTCTGCCTCTTGCGCGAGCGCACGTGCATATGCTAATTTACATGATGGATTAAAATTTGTCTCGCGCCCAAGTTGTTGCTTGCTAGTCTTGCACAACTGTCTCGATACAAACTCGTGCATAATGCGGTCATCAATCGAGTCCTCGCCTGCACCATCATAACAGGAGTTTAGGAAGGAAAAGGAGAGATTTGAGAGCTGTCGAGAGCTTCAGGCCAAGTGAAACGTTTTTTAAATGAAACTGGAAAACGTGTCATGGGTGTCTTTTGCAGTCGTAAAACGTTTCTGGGATGTCTTACGAAGCAGGGACACGTTTCATAAGCGTCTTTTAAAGATGTGATGCGTCTTACAATTGCTTTTTAATGACGTAAACGTGAAACAATACCGTGAAACGTTTTAAAGTAGGAAAAAATGTCCCTGAAACGTTTCCGACGTTTTATGTATATTGAAGACACCGCTTGAAATGTTATAAAACATCTCCTGCACCATTGTAAATGTCGCCAGCAAATTCTCGAGATGAAAAGTCCTCGGCTGGGTCGTCGGACGAGTCCTCAGAAATGGAACTAAACCAATCGAGCAGTCCAGAACTGAGAAAACTCTCGGTGCGCCGCGACTCCAGCAATCCTGGCCAAAGGCTCGAGCACCCCTCACAGAGACGCTTTAGGCCTCAACTACCCAAGCCTGCGCGTCCTCCGGCACGTCTCCAGCAATGTCCTCCTCGGCCGCAGCCTCATCCTCAGGCTCCTCTCGTCGACTTCCAATTCCACTCTCTCTGCTCATCTTCCTCTGCTGACGTCGTCAGCCTGCCCCCAGCTGCCTCCGCCGTAGGTTCAGCCTCGGCTACCGTAACGCCGCAACCGCCCGCCTTCGAGGATTGGCCGGCGACGGAGTGGGATCTCCGACGCCTTCGTTTCGCGCAATTCCCCAACGGCGCCGGCGATTGTAATGAAGTAGAGTCCCCGGAGAGGCAGCCGCCACCCGCAGCGACCCCTACAACGACCGCGAGGACCATGTTCGGCTTCCAAGATGCGGGTCTCCTGGGCCAGGCGATGAAGGAGGAGCCGCTGGTCCCCGGAGCCCTTCGTCCAACTCCCCACTGGACACCTGCGGCCATGCTCGACAACACCAACAACAGGTAGGACCGTTTTTTCCGGCCTCAAATCGCTCCTGAGGGGCTTAGCCTCTCTCGCTCGCGCTCAAGACCAATCAACAGAGTCATCCAAGCGAAGGGCGACATTTCCCGGCGGGAAAGTTTTCCAGCGCTGTTTTTGAGTTCGCCCGAGGAGCCGCCGAGCCTTCTGGGCGTCTCTGCAGCAGCACAGAACAGAACTAATTGAAACGCATCCTGGGAATTGGCGCCGATGAATATTTAATGTCGCGCTCCGGTGCCCCCAGACGCTCACCGACGCACATACGCCACACATACACACTCCTCGCACACACATCAAAATCGTTCCCAAAGTTTTCATTCGACCGAGTTCGAATGAGCTGCTCAGTTGTGGATGGCTGCTGGCTGTATTTGATGTTGGGTATTTGGCTGTTTTCGGCGTTTTAGAAGCTTTTTAAGCTTCCGAATTTTGAAAAATGAGTCATTACGTGCTATTTAGGGATTTTCACGGTTTCAAGGAAACCAGTTTTATGTTCGGTTTCACAGATTTTTCAAATTAGTTGACGCAAAATGTGTTTAAAACGACTTCTTAGGCGTTTTAGGCAAGACTCAACTGCAATTCACGAAGTTTTGGGTTTAGCGAGAGAGCGAAAGTGTGTCTAAAGGTGTTTTAGCAACAGTGTATATTTCCAAGACTCGGTAGCAAGCTAAATTGGATTTGAGCTGTTCTGAGCGTTTTGGATGTTAGAATCCACCATTAGCTATCTAAAAAATTTACGATAAGGAAATGGGTTCAATAAACCTAAACAGCCTTAGTCAAAAATGGCAGTTTCAGGTGGATGTCCTTTTTCAACTTGAGCGTAAGATTCAGAATTCTAAAAGGACCGAAATATAGGAAAAATGTAATTTATTTTGCGCCTACAAAATTTAAAAAAGAGGCATTAACAAGTCTTAATTAGCAAAGTTAGCTCTTTGTAATTCTAAGGATAAACAGCTTGGTTTAGGTGCTTAAACTATAATTCAAAAAATAGCTTTAGAATTTGGTAACCTATGTCTTTGAGACCCTGGATAACGGTTCGATTCGGCCAATAATTCTGGTCAGTTGAGTCAAAACCGCCGTTTAATTTTTTCGAGATCTTATGGTTATTGTAAACTCCGAACTTTCACTCCATGATGCTCAGAAATCTGTCTAAATGCTTAGTGCAATTTTTGTTAATTTTCACTATTCAACTGCACTCCAAATAGATCCACTTCTAAGCCATAAATCTCCCTTTTTCACGTGCAACTCAATCTGCCAATATTGATAAATTGAGACTGAAAATAGCCGACGTTTTTATTCAAATCAATTCTGGTTTATTAGAACCCGTTTTTGGTCTTTCACCAACGCTGAGATAATTTTAGCCAGCTTCCAAATTTGAATATAAACGGACCTCCCACCCAATCATGACCTTAAAAACTAGTTCGCCCACACAAGCTGACCACTTTTTTACGTCTCGCTCACCTCAGACTGGCCACGCGCGCCCAAAAAGCGCAACAGATGTGTGAAAGTGATCGGTGACAGCTCTGACCTTCGCGCATCCTTACCCACTCGCCTCAGTCCCCTTTTCAACCTCATCCTAAGTTACTATTATGGTTTGTGAACGCTTCAGCGCGCAACTCCTCCGAGCGCACTTCGAGAAGCATCCGCCCTCGAATTTGAGGAAATCGAACTTCTTCCACTTTGTTATCGCGCTCTATGATCGAGCAAATCAGCCTGTCGAGATCGAGAGAACGCAGTTTGTTGGATTCGTCGAGAAGGAGAACGAGGTCGATGGTGAAAACGCGAAGAATGGAATCCACTACAAGCTTTATTTGGTCTACGCAAATGGTGAGTTCTATTTACCATAAAATAAGGTTTCTCTTAAATACAATTTTGAAGATTATCGGCTCCCATCCGTTTAAACTTCTAGCTCTCATATAGTATTAAAGCCCTGTACCTTAGGCTAGCTGACTGAGTTAAACGGTAAGAACAAATGTAAACTTTCCATCAACTTTTAAACCATTTATAAGCTTCTCGTTTCCGCCAAGGAACGAGTTAGAGCAAAGCAACAAGTCTCCTCCAAACGTTGCCTTCCTTCGCGCGGGTCGATATTCTCTTCACCCGCTTGACTACTTGACTACGGTAGCCAGAAGTGGTTGCCGCCGCTTCCATTGCGCTATGTAATGGCTTAGCGGTGGACGAGCGCGTTCTAGCCGTCGACATGATTAAAGAGGTTTCGAGGAAAGTTCGGAAAGCGCGAAAGGACATTGGGAGAAGAGGAGAGAGGGAGAAGCGAGTTAAGGAAGAGATGACTTTTTGTATCTTGAACGAGCGTGGGAAGTGCAGCAGCGAGTTAGGATAAGTTAGACGAGTTCTCCGGAAAAGTGCAATTCGGGAGATTTTTAAGGAGAATTTGGTGATTGGAAAGGTTAAAAAACAAGAAAAATGGTTTTGACGTCATGGATTACGTTGGAACCTTTGGAAAATCCGAGTTTAAGTTACTGTAGGTGTGAGTCATATGTCAGATGAAAAAGTGCACAACGAGATAAAAGAAGACCCTGACTGCACACAAAAGGTTACAGGTTCGAATCCGGCTTCAATTGTAGCATTTTTAGATTTTAGCTCCGCTGTTTGCATGTGATTTGACGTGCTTTGGTGTGCGTATGATCGAGCTACAGTACACCTCTGCTAATCCAAAATTCCAAAAACCGCCACCACTTCCCGCCTTTTACAGCCTCTCCTCGCAAACACATAACAATACCGAAATTGCTGTAATCCAAGCTCACTTTCTCGGAGTCCCTCTCGCTCGCGCGGCAAATAATTTGACCATCCGCTCGTAAATTGACCGTAATTGAATTAAGCGCTGTCGACAAGACCATCTTGCGAGAGCGAGAGTGAGTCTATTCATTTCCGAAAGCGAAGCGACGCCGCCGACGACAAATTAGAGCGGCAGCGCAGTCCTTGACTCTCATCCTCGCCGGCTTTATAATCAAATTTATTTAAACGACAATTTTTCAATTTAAAAGAGCGCCGAAGTTGTGTGGATGTAATCCGGCCATGGAGCGGACATGATGGAGAGGGTCGTGAAACGTTTCATACCCAAAGCATACGGTATCCAGATTAAGGCCAATCGACAGTAAACGGCAATGTAATCTGAGCCGCTGGACCTTAACCCTTACGTCACGTTTGTGTCCCCAATCGCCCTTCTGCCCTCCTTTCTTCTTCCTCTTCGCTTTTTAATTATTTTAATTAACGAAAAGCAAAGTAAACAACGGAGGTCAGACATTAGCTCTCCTTCCTTTCCTTGCGCGCCAAGAAGTCGTAAAACAACGGGCCAAGAAGGCGATAAAAAAGTCGTAAAACGCCGCTGGCTGCTGCGCCTGCTGTGCGCGATCTTCGCGCATTTGGCTTTGTCGCGCCAAGCTGTCCAGTCCCGGTTACAGCTCATTTGCATATCCCGGAAAGGCGATTACCAGGGATCACGTTGGGGGGTCGGCGGGAGCAGTGGATTATGACAAGATGGACGAGGGACAACGGGTGCAATGGGGTGTAATGACGAATTTGGAAATTCGGATGAAGTGTCAGGACGGATTAACAGCTTTTTTGAGCGGAGGGTAAGCGAAGTGTTTCAGCATGAATGACAAAGTGCCGGAGATGGGGAAGTGGGTACTGTAATTAAGGTCCGCAAAAAATGATAAAAAAGTTACATTAAATTTTAAAAACACAAATTCAGCTTTTTTGACGTATGCACGCAACGCGATGCACTTATATATCGTTTTTTTTGTGTAGCGCAGGAGTTAAATTTGACGAACAAACCCATCAAGGTTTGAACCCACCTTGAGCCTAACACTTTAACTCATTATTCCTATTTTTGCCGACCTTGAATTCTGTTAATCTTATTCTTATCCTCTTCCAGGCGCTCGCACAGAACAAGACCTCTACGTCCGACTCATCGACAGCGTCTCCAAACAGGTCGGTCTCCTAACAATTGTCTTGTGCACTGCCAGCCGACCTCGACGCGCGGAGTTGCGTCATCGGCGCGCAGATGACAACAGATGGCCGGCGGAGAGTCGTTGTCATTAGAGTTATGATGAGGAGCAATATAGGATCCCTTATTGCGTTACGAGGACTTAAAATTACAGAAGGAGTTTTAGGCGATCGCTTATGAAGGCCAGGACAAGAATCCGGAGATGTGTCGAGTGCTGCTTACTCACGAGGTCATGTGCAGGCGAGTGCTTACCTTAAATACCCATTCATTGACCAAATTCTGCTACAGTATGTCCTGTTTACCATTTAAATCCTCTTCAGAAACCATTCATCATTTCCTACAACTTCAAATGACAAATAGTCTTATTTTCAGCCGCTGCTGCGAGAAGAAGAGTTGCGGGAATCGGAACGAGACTCCGAGCGATCCCGTGATTATCGATAGGTTCGTTTACATCTCGGCTTTCATTATTAATCGCTTCCATGCGCTTATCCCAAAACCGACTACCACATTAATCTACGCCGCGATTTCCCGCTTTGATAAGCGCGTACTCGAAGCGTTAATCCCAAGGGTCCAGCCAACATTTCGCGTTTTCAGATTTTTCCTCAAGTTCTTCTTAAAGTGCAACCAGAACTGCTTGAAAAATGCAGGCAACCCTAGGGATATGCGACGGTTCCAGGTACGTTTTAGGATTCAGGAATACGATAATGACGTTTTTTAGGTTGTGCTTACGACGACAGCACGAGTGGATGGTCAGCTTTTGGCAATTTCGGATAACATGTTTGTGCATAACAACTCCAAACATGGAAGAAGGTCAAAGAGGTCAGATCCTGGCGATGGAGAGTTAGGTACGTATTTTGGATAAGGCGAGAAGCCATAGATTTCGATGACCGGAAGATATGCAAATGAGTGTGTCAGTTAAACGTTTGACGAATGCGTGTGGCCGAATGGCAACATCGCGCGTGGCAGATCGGTTTTGGCGCAACAGATGGGAGCGGCGATAGGGCCAAAGCGACATCAAGATGGGTTTATGACTTTCGACAAAGCGGATATGAAATGAGGCACGGGGACCAATTAAGTTGGGCTGTAAATTGAAAATGGAAGATTCGGTTTCCGGTTGAGTGAATTGGGCTAAACAGCATAAAATAATTCAGCACTTTTAGAACTTTTCAGTTAAAAACTTTTGGTTTCTGGAGGCTATTAAGATTTCTCAAAGCAGTGATTCTATGGGGCTTTGAATAAATTGGTAGGATTCACAAGTACTGACACTTAAAATAAGTAACAGTCCTCTCAAATTTTGGTAGTTTATGAATTAGAGGTCTTACGCTAAGGCTGAAATGGGAGAATCTGTCTTATGGCGACAAATTTTGGTATTCGAAATAACAAAAATATCTTTTTAAGAAACGGTTTTAACACAACTTAAACTGTTACTGGTTTTGACCAATCTACTCAGCCTAAAACATTCAAACAGCTTATGAGTTTTACGTATGGCTTACTTCCTAATCTCCTAAATTTTTAGAACAGCTAAAACCAACGTAGTTAGCTTTTGAGTCTTTATAGAATTGTAGGTTTTTCAGTTCAACCCAAAACGTCACAAATAGCAGGTGCCTGAAATTCCTAGAATGGTCCCGTTGGTTTATGCTTAACATTCGAGTTCAATTAAATTAGGACCGTAGTCAGAGATAGTTGCGGCAATCGGTGGCAAATGAAACTTCGAATTGAGCACCATAAATGGCGGACGCGTAATGGGTGAGAGGTTCTTTTGGATGGCTAAAACTTTAAGAAATCTAGTTTCAACTAAATTTTGTGTTTCAGACGTTTCAGACAACATTCTGGCCATAAACCCGACGATTAAAGCGATCTGCCCAAGCGAAGGATGGACCCATGGAGGCACCTCCGTCATCATAATCGGCGACAACTTTTTTGAAGGAATCCAAGTCGCATTCGGGACCACGACAGTCTGGAACGACGCGATCCAGGTCATCACACCTCACGCAATGCGAGTTACGGTGCCCTCCAGAGCGATGCCCGGAGTGGTCGACGTGACGTTATGCTACAAGTCAAAGACTTTTACCAAAGGGAATCCAGGTCGATTTGTATATATTTGTGGGATTGAAGTCTTTAAACGTCTTCTAAACTATCTGTTTAGCTCTGAATGAACCTAACATCGATATGGGCTTCCAGCGACTCCAAAAATTGCTTCCCAAGTATCCAGGCGACCCCGAGAGGCTTCCTAAGGAGTTGATACTAAAACGAGCGGCTGAGCTTGCTGAAGCGCTATATAATCGGTAAGTAAGTGCCTTAAAACTTATTTAATAGATTACGGTTTCAGCTCGTCCACAGACCCCCTCACCCATTACGCGTCCGCCGCTTACAGTGCTCAATTCGAAGCTTCTTCTGCCACCGACTACCGTAACCACACCTCTCCTCGCAGTATCTCTAACTACGGTCCTAATTCAGCTGTTTCGAACTCGCTCTCTTCAAGCATGTACCAAGGAGGCTATTCTACGTCTGCGAATCCAACCAATTTCTTAAACGGACCGGGTAAGTACATAGTTTATTGCTAAAGAGTTGTCGAACGTGTTATGATAGCTCAGTTGGGAGAGCGTTAGACTGAAGATCCAAAGGTCTCCGGTTCGATCCCGGCTCGTGGCAGCCGGTCCCAATTTATTTTTTTGCTTTTCAGGTTTTGGACCTTTCGCAGGAGTAAACCCTTTTGCCGCCACGCTCCAGTCATCTACTCGTCTCACATGATCTCAGCAACAACCCAAATCCGACTACAGATTGCTATAATCAAGAAATTTCCTTCCTCTTCTCAATCAGTCTCAATAATTTTGTATAGCTTTACAGAAAATCTTGTTTTTGCCTGTTTGTTTATGGTGAAAGCAATGAAAATATTCAAAAGGGGGTTATATTTTTGTGCGATAAGACAGGGTTAGATAAGACGCTCGTATTGACGTCGCTTGTCTCTGTTGTAGAGGAACAGGGCGCATGTGAAAAAGAGGAAAACGGCTAAGACGACGGAGACAATGACCATGATCCAGAAGAAAAGGTTCCAGTTAGCTAAAATGTAGTCTTTAGTGGGGTTTGAGCGTTTTTTGGCTTACTTGAGTCCTTAGGCTCCTTAGGTAGAGTCTGGTTTCTATACTGCGGGAAATTCTCCATAGCCTCAGCTGGGAACGTCTTTTGAGCGATTTCTCGATCTGGGTAGAAGAAATCCTTAACCGAAGTGATTGGAGTAATTCCCTTGGCTAGCTTAGGCATATCAGTCTCCCAAAATTCGACAGCCCTTTGATGATATCCGTTCCTCATTCCCGGCATTTTCATGTTTTCGTCAAAGTTGATCTCAAAATAGTTGTTCTTTTTAGGATCGTACTGGTCCCATTGGTTCTCGGGAGTTGAAGGAGAACCGGTGTTGATAAAATCGACCAAAAGTTGAGAGAATTTGACTCGGATGATCTCATCTTTGGCTGTGAAGTTGCCTTCGTGGATGCCCATGATGTAAACCTATAATTACAAGTCATAACTGCATTTGGCTCACAGTGATCGAGTGATATGATAACTCAGTTGGGATAACGTTAGACTGAAAATCGAAAAGCTGCCGGTTCGCGGTCGCCCTTTTAAACACATTTTTGTCTCTATCCATTTTTTGTAAATTCTTCAGTTTTACCAGCTCCTGGGTATGATGAGGCGACTCGAATTTTGTCCAAGCTGGAATTCCTGGACCCAAGTAGAACGCGTCTCCAACCTCGTCATACGTAAACTCGTACTGATAGCCAGGAACGCCCTTAGAAACGGCGTCATTGATAGATTTGTAGTGCGCCACCCAGAATGTGGTGTCATCGTAGAGGTAGATGGACCTGCTGGCTAAAATGTGGTTTGTCATTTTATGCGAAATCAAGTTTGATTTACCGTTGTTGTACTCCTGCACACAGGCACTAGTTGTAGCTTCCTCGTCATGATATCCCTTCATCCTAACCACGTTCCTACAGTACCACTCGAGGAGAACGACATCCACAGTCCCGTCGGGCTTGTTCAGGTACTTTGCGTCCTGCATTTCTTTAGAAACGGTACCGCCCAGCATAGGAACGGCCTGTTTGTGTTTGCTCATCTGGTCAGCGGTGTACGGGAGAGCAGCATTTGGGCCAAAATCCACAACTGGACCTAAGAAGAAGTTGCCAGAGCTGTCTTCCATGGCGCGTTGAGTGTCAACAATTTCACGTTCGCTGCAAGAGCGGAAGCATTTGATCACTTTTTCCACGCTTTCGTAGGTTAGGAAGTCGTTGACGGTCTTGGCGCAGCCGAGTCTGATGGCCAGCTCTTGGGATTGGTTGACGTTATTGTCTTAAAAGTCGAAATTAGGAATATTGTCAAAGATGACAGGCAAAGCTTACCTGCAAAAGCATAATAAGTGTAGGCGACTCCACTCATCATAAGTCCTTGGGAGAAGAGGCCTTTAGTTAGGGGTGAGTACATAAGCTGAAAATAGCGTTCTTAAGCTAAGCAGAAATCAAGAATCCTACAACATCCGCAGCCACCGATCCACTGCTATGACCCATCAGTGTAACTCTGTCCGGATTGCCTCCAAAGACCATAATCTCGTTCTGGACCCACTTCAACCCAAGAATCATGTCATGAAGGCCGACATTCAGATCCATGGACAGATTCTTAAGTTCGGGATTGAAGTTTCCATATCCGAGTGAGCCTAAGCGATAAGCAACGGTGACGATAATAACGCTTCTGTTCGTGGGAGCAAAGTTTGAGACCTCAAAATTGATCTTAGGACAGTTTAGGAATTGTAGGCTTACGATGTACTCCTCGCTAAGCAGCATTGGACTGTCAAAGTTGAACTGGCCGCCATGGATGTAATAGACCACAGAGCAGTTTCCGGCTCTTAGGCAGTGCTCGTTGGTGAAGAGGTTGAGCTGTAGGCAGTCTTCGGACATCCTGTTGTATTCGACTAGGTTATGGGTAATGCTAGAATTCCACATGCAGGAAGCCTTGTACTGCTTCGTTTCCAGGGTACCATTCCAAGGCTTTGCTGGTTTGGCAATTCTAAGGCGTTGTTCTCCAACTGGCGGATCTCCATAAGGAATTCCCAGGAAAACGTATCCTTCGACGCCTCGTTTTGTCACAGTGCGTCGGCCTTCGATCCAGCCAGTGCTGGAAATGCAGTTTAAACCTAGAACATCCCAATTTTAAGGCGAATATTACCTCAGCTTCCTCTCCAACAAGCTCTCATCGCCCAACACAAACTGACTCAAATAAACCAGTAGCAGAAGGCTCAAAGCGATTCTTAGAACACCCATCACACGGCGTTCGTTAGGTAGTGGGGTCGCAAGCAATGAAGTCGATATTTGTTGTCTGCGACGTTGCGCGTTCGCAGTTTCTTATCAGCGATCACAACAGCGCGATTCTTAGCTAACCGAAGGTGCGGACCTAAGCGTTTTTCGTTTCATTGAAAACGAAGAGGTGTTTGGACAGGAATTTCACAACTTAGTCTTTGGAGTTGGAGATAGGA
Organism: Steinernema carpocapsae; assembly: GCA_000757645.3. Classification (NCBI taxonomy): domain Eukaryota; kingdom Metazoa; phylum Nematoda; class Chromadorea; order Rhabditida; family Steinernematidae; genus Steinernema; species Steinernema carpocapsae. The sequence continues at coordinate 6,841,440 of AZBU02000004.1, read as the reverse complement.
GAGAGTTTTTGATGCTGGAAGTTGAGGGGAGAGGTCTGGTGATAGTAAGCACGCACTATAGGACGTATTATGTGACATGGTATATAGGCTGTAGTTTGTAGGTTGATCTATCAGGTGTGCTCGAAAAAATGAAGAAATTTGGAGTTGGCTTCTGAGTTATCTGTAGATAGGACGGAACTATCATACGCCAAATCGAAGTTGATGGCCTTCCTTGACTTTGAGCTTACCGGCTTCAGGTTCTTGTCGTTGAAGAGTCGTTCAGGAGGAAGCCGCTGGAAGCAAAGAATTCCTAAATCTTGCACTCGAAAACGGAAAAAAACTGCAGTCGAAATTCGAGAGTTCATAAAAGTTCCGAGAGTCGAGGAATTCAAAGGCCCGCATTAAAACTTTGTTTAAACCGAGTTATGTCTCTCAAAAAGGTCAAATTCATAGCGACCGAAGGAGCGCTAATCGGCCTATCCTCGAGACTCGAAAAGCGATCAAGAAGACGTTAAACCTCATGAAAATGCGCTGAATTTCGATCAATTTTGGCCTTCCTTATCCTTTGTTTTGACAATCGATTCGCCTCGATCAGTAGCTTCCGAATGATCCTAAACGTGGGTGACATTTAAGCTCATGTTGAAACCCGAAATTGAAGCCTCACTTAAGGCTTATTTTGCTTCTAAAAATGTCAAAATTCAGGTCAGAATTCCGTTTGCACGTCGGTCCGAATTCGCGTGTATTTGATATCATAAATGACTCATTTTATCTCCACTAAACCATCGAATTCAAGCTTTACTGAAGCGTCCAATTCCAAGTCCTGATTTCGGCTGATTTGGTTCCAAAAAACATGAAGTTCAGGTTCGCTTTTGCGCTATCGTCAAAATTCCGCGATTTGTCGTGCTTTTTGTATCGCTTGAATTTCGTAATCTTCGCTGTTTTCAGATGGACTTGAAGGATTGGAATTCTGGCCACAAACCCAGCTGAGCGGCCCGCGAAACGTCACTCTCCTACGACGCATCCAACTCCACGCGTTACTCGTCGGCAAAGCTTGGGAAAGGGAGCAAGCTGCGGAAAAGAACCGTTTGGCTGTCTTAGCACATCGAAGCTGCGGAAATTTGGAGTGATAGCGGTTAGCATGAGCGCGGAGAATGGAAATTTGGAAGCGAAAATTACAAATTTTGGGGATGAATCGGATTTCGACTTTGGATGCTCTAGCGCTCGTGGTTTTCCTATTTTTGGCGTAATTTTCTTGAATTTCAGGGTTGTGATCTTCCCGCTTCCTGTGCGCCATATATCCAAGCTCATTGAGGCCATTTCAAGCGCGATTTTCGCCAGTTTTGGATAAAACGGTGCGCTCAGTTCTTTGGAAAGGGAACAATGGACCCTTAGGCTGATTGTGGATGTCGAATCTGCTGCAAAACGGGATGCTTACACCCTGGCCAAAACGATTAAAGAATCTAGCAATTTCCGAGAAGGAAATTGCACGCTTTTGGGGTCGCAAGCGCTAATTTAAGCTCAGCGGAGTGAGTTTTTCAGTTTTGGCTTCAGCTGTGACAACGCAGCTTGAACAGAGCTCTCAGCCAGCTGACGAGCTAAAAATGGATGCTTTGGAACGATTTGCAAGCCGCAACAAATGACGATTCATATTTTATTCAACCTTCATTCTACAAGATCACTTATCGGCAAGAAGAATCCACTCCGGAATTTCCATGTGCTTGCAGTATAACTTGAACGTTTCCACCTCTTCGGCAGTTGGCTCCGAAGCCTTGATCTTAGCAATGGCCTTCCTACTAAGGAATGTTCCATCCTGAGAGTCGTAGTCCATACATTTAAGGGCGTTTGGAACGCATTCGGATGGAATTTGAAGCTAAAACATAATTTTAAGATTGCTGAAATTTTTAAGGATGGTTCACCTTGTCGAACAGGTTCTGGATAGTCTTCTCAGGGTCCCTGATAAGGTCATGATGCCAGACGATGGTCAGATACTTATCTTTGTTCTTCAGATAGTGAGAATAGGGAGCAGCGTAGCTTAGAGCTGCCCATTCGACTATAGTTTTGGGCTGGAGTTCTCGCATAAATTTGCCTTCTCCGGCCACTAGGTAGCTCATCAGGTTCGAGATTTGAGGATTCCAAAGGTAGAGCTTCATGAAGTACGTCATCGCCTTGTCCCTAAAGCCAGAAAAATAAGAATTTCAGTTTTGTTTAGGACAAACCTCTTCATCATTCTTTCCACGCTTCCAAGCCCATTCTTCCTGAACATGAAAATGTGCTGAAGGTTGTCCATACCCTCGGTGAAAGGCACAAGACGAGCTTCATAAGACGACGTCTTAAGCACGCAGAGCTGGTCAGCTGGGACGTCTTTCCTTAGGTAAGTGATAGCAGCTGGGAGAACCTTCTTCATGTACTAAAAATCCAACTTCGGGCCATTATCGGATGCTTAAACTTACGTCAATGCTGTAATATCCCTCGTCCATTCCAATGCCGAGATTCATAAGCGGCTGAGGCTCTGCATAGCAGACTGAGACGCCTTTGTGGCAGAGCATCTGAGCCAAAAGGGTGCTTCCACAGCGAGCCGTGTTGGTGTAGAGGACAGTTCTGGATTGGGGCTTCTTGTTCAGTTGGGCACAGTATGCGACAAAATCGTCGATCGGGACGTAGGCTACACGGATTGCCTAAAAGGGCCAAATTTAGAATTTCAGATTCACAAAGATCAGCCCGTACCTGCTCAAACAGCGGAATAAACATAAATGGATAATCCTTAGCCTGATACTCAACATGAGGCTTGGGCAGCTCCACAAAAACCGCATTTTTGTTGTCAAAGCAGTACAGAGCCCAATACTCGTTTAGGAAACTGGCCAGAGGCTTGAAGGACTCATGGATAGACACGAAATCTCTAGTAATAGCAATATCCTCGGGGTCACGTTTCTTCCTAATCACGATCGCTGACACGCGGCCATGACCGGACGGAATCTTAGCCGTGTTCTGCTTAGTTCTGTAGACCTAAAACACGATTTTTCGATAGCGAAAAATCAGTAGAACCTTACCACTTGCAGGAGAGAGTAAATCTGGAAAAACAGGGCATAGACGACATAAATAACGGTTTCATAAGCCGCGTGGACGTACGCCCAGTGGAACAAAGAGGTCATCGCGGAGAGGAACGCTAGCGTCTCTGGTGGAAACGGCTAGTGTGAGAAGGGGAGACGCAGACAAGTGCGCTATGCGTGTTCTTTGATCCCTAACGTGACGTGTCATTGTTTTGCACTTTTTGTGCATAATTGTGTCTTGTGTAACGATCACAATTTTATTATGGTCGCAGGAAGGCCGGAAACGAAATGTGAGGAGAAGTTGAATTAGTCGATGCCGTGTTAAAATTGATTTTGAACACTTCAAGGACGCGCGCCATTCCAGAAAACCTGATTCTCGAACCCTCAAAATTTATTGACTGGTAAACACAGGTTACATGTCAAACACTTGCAAGCACATCAATTGGACTGCTGCTGTCCAAGAAGAATCCACTCAGGAATGTCCATGTGCTTGCTGTACAGCTTAAGCCTGTTAATCTCTTCATCAGATGGCTCCGTTGCCTTGATCTTGGACATGACCTTCCTGCTTATGAACGTTCCATCCTGGGAGTCGTAGTCCAAACATTTCAGAGCGGCTGGAACGCATTCCGATGGGATTTGAAGCTGAAAATCATTTTCAAGACGCTTGGAATTTTAAGGATGGATCACCTTGTGAAAGAGATCAAGGATAGTCTTTTTAGAGTTGTCAATAAGGTCATGATGCCAGACGATGGTCAGATATTTGTCCTTGTTCTTCAAGTAATAAGAGTAGGGAGCAGCATAAAGAAGAGCAGCGCATTCGAGTACACTCTCACGCTTCAGATCGTTCATAAATTCGCCTTGTGCAGCCGTGATCCATGTAAAAATGCTGCTAATCTTGGGGTACCATAAATGAAGATTAAACAGGTAAGGTAAGATTTTTTCACTGAAAACAGCATAAACAGAACCGAAATGAAGTCTTACACTTTTAGCATACGATCCACGGAAGCAAGACCGTTTTTTCTGAACATAAAAATGTACTGCAGGTTGACCAAATTTCCTGCGAAAGGCACAAGACGAGCTCCTGAAGAAGATGTATTAAGTACACAGAGTTGATCTGCTGGGACGTCTTTTCTTAAATACGTAATAGCTGCTGGGAGGACTTGTTCAATATACTAAAAATTCAAAATACACTCAAATGAATAGCAAGTTACAGACTTTACGCCTTGGGTATAATATCCATTGTCCATTCCTAGGGAGAGATTCATAAGGCACGGAGGCTCTCCATAGCAGACGGATACGTTCTTATGACAGAGCATTTGGACTAAGATTGTACTTCCGCAGCGAGGCGTGTTGGTGAAGAAGACAGTTCTAGGTTGTGGCTTATTGTTGAGCTTAGCGCAGTAGGCTACAAAGTCGTCAATAGTCACGTAGGCTACACGAATGGTCTAAAATCGGTTTTTCAAAAATATGTTTCGCTAGCTTTGCACATACCTCTCTGAAGAGCGGTGCAAACATGAACGGATAATCCTTAGACTGATACTCAACAACGGGTTTTGGCAGCTTCACAAGAATGGCATGTGTCTTGTCAAGACAGTACAGAGACCAATATCCGTTTAGAAGACTGTCCAACGGCTCAAAAGACGCATGAACTGTCACAAAATCCGAGTTCCAGGCCATTTCATGAAGCACACGTTTTCGTTTAAACAAAATGTTGCAGACACGTCCATAACCGGGTGGAATTTTCGCTGTCTGGTTGAGATATCTGTAGGCCTTAAAGTACAAAACTGGAAAGGCCGTTTTCAGAAATGCTCACCAGCTGGATGGCAGAAAAAAACCGAACAAATAAAAGATGTGAGAGGTAGACGACAGTCCCGAAAAATTCATGGACGTACGTCCAACCAACAGCCAAATCTATCGACATTGGCCAGAGAATCAAGTGTGCCACGGTGATTGAAAGAAGGTTTAAATATAGCGACGCCGTGTTAAAATTGATTTTTGACCCCATCAAGGACATGCATCATCTCTAAGAACCCAATTCTGAAACAATGAACTGGTTTGTTTGAGGAGTAAGCAGGTTTAGGCACTTCTTAGAAATTTAAGTGCAGGAACGGCTACTGATTGATGGTGACATGGATGATAAGAGTGTTCTTTGTTTCCTAAAATGACAAGGTTGCGCCGAACAGTCACTTCAAATGCAGCTCAATGTTAACAAGGCATACATCAGATGAAGATTTTCTGCATCCATGACGACGGTTAATCAATTTGGGCTCTTTTCGGAGTCTCGAATAATTCACGGACGTAGGACCAGTCGATAGAAGAATAGAGCATATTGATTAGGACAGAACCCATGGCTATCAGAAAAGAAGAGTTTCAATTAGGCGACGCAGTTAAAAAAGTGGCCTTTGATCTTCTTAGGAACATGCTTCACTGAAAGTCGTGACAAATTTATTGACTTGTTTATACAGTTAACAGGGAATTTCTGACACAAAAATGTAGGATTGAAGCTATTGATCGCCAAGAAGAATCCACTCAGGAATGCCCATGTGCTTGCTGTACAGTTTAAGCTTGTCAATCTCTTCAGCAGATGGTTCTGTAGCCTTGATCTTAGACATGACCTTTCTGCTAAGGAAAGTGCCGTCTTGAGAGTCGTACTTCATGCATTTAAGCGCTGCTGAGACACAGTCAGATGGGATTTTGAGCTAGAAATTATTGTTTAGATGCTTAGAACCTTTAAGTATGGGTCACCTTGTCGAACAGGTCCTGGATAGTCTTTTCAGGGTTCTCGATAAGGTCATTATGCCAGATGATGGTCAGATACTTGTCCTTGTTTTTCTCGTAATAGGAATAAGGAGCAGCGTAGACCAGAGCGGCCCATTCGACGATAGTTTTGGGTTCAAGTTCTCGCATGAATTTGCCTTCTCCCGCAGCTAGCCAACTGATCAGGTTGGAGATTTTAGGACTACGACGGTAGATTTCGAGAAGCAAGAGCATAGCTTTGTCTCTTAACAGGTTGCGTAGATTTCGCGTTTAAGGACAAGATCCTGTGTCTTACCTCTTCATGACACGTTCGACACTTCCAAGCCCATTCTTTCTAAACATGAAAATGTGTTGAAGGTTGTCTACATTCTTAGTGAAGGGCACAAGACGGGCTTCAGTGGATGCAGTCTTGAGAACACAAAGCTGGTCAGCTGGGACGTCTTTCCTTAGGTAAGTGATAGCGGCTGGGAGAACCTTCTTGATATACTGAAAATTCAATTTGATGCCAATTTCGGATGCTTAAACTTACGTCAATGCTGTAATATCCTTCGTCCATTCCGATGCCGAGATTAGTGAGTGGATAGGGCTCTCCATAGCAGACTGAAACGTTCTTCTGGCAGAGCATTTGAGCCAAAAGGGTGCTTCCGCAGCGAGCCGTGTTGGTATAGAGAACAGTTCTGGGTTGGGGCTTCTTGTTGAGCTCGGCGCAGTAAGCGACAAAATCGTCGATCGGGACGTAGGCTACTCGGGTGGCCTAAAAAAAGTCGTTTTTAGAATTTCAGATTCACCAAGATTGGCCCAGACCTGTTCAAACAACGGAATATATACAAACGGATAATCCTTAGCCTGATACTCAACATGAGGCTCGGGCAACTCCACAAAAACCGCATTTTTGTTGTCAAAGCAGTACAGAGCCCAATACTCGTTTAGAAAACTGGCCAGAGGCTTGAAGGACTCATGGATAGTTAAGAAATCCAAGCTAGAAGCGATCTCTTCCGGGTCTCGTTTCTTCTTAATCACGATCGCTGACACGCGACCATGACCAGACGGGATTTTGGCTGTGTTCTGCCCAGCTCTGTAAACCTAAAAACATGAATTATGTCTATCTTATAGAAGCCAATAATTACCAGTTGGACATAGGAGAACAGTTGAAAAAATAGAGCATAAACGACAAAGACTGCAGTTTCGAATCCTGCTTTGACATAAGCCCAGTCAATCTGGAAGCAACAGGACATCGTGGAGAGGAGCGCGACTATCGCGTGTGGCAATTCACAATGAAATCGGCACGCGTTTGGCGTCCACCTTACTCGCTAGGGTGACGTGGCGTTGCAGAGGCGATTTCGCAGTTTCTACGGGCAGATAGGAGTGTTGTGAAATTAGGGAGACACGGCGACGTTGCAAGGAAGGACATTTTGAAATGCATAAACCAGCTAAAATAGGAATGACGCTAAATAAACGACAACAGCTGATAGAACAACAGGGGTGCGATCGATTTGGCGCTTGCACATGTAGTTTTGGCGGGAATGACTGTGCTTGCCCCAAATAAGAATTTGACCAAAAAACCTGTTTTTTGTCGCTGGCACGAGCGTTCACAAATTTTAAACATCAACTCTCAAGATTCGTTGGTCTCTCTGTCAGACTTGTCGTTGTTTATTCACTTGTTGGTTGACCTCACACAGGATTGCAATCGCAGTTCAGAGAGATGCCTGATCCTCCGCGAAGCGAAGCCACACGCGAACAGATATTTGGAAAATGGCTTATTTTTGGATTCCTGCTAGCTGCCGTTCTTGCTGGTACTGTTCACTTCTATGGTGACAATCTAAGAGAACGTGAGAATCATTCTTAGACCCAAAAACGGTTTTTAGGAGTAAATATTGCCATCCATGACGCCAATCGAAGACTCGACGCTTATCAAAAAACCGACCTTAAAACTGCCAAAAAGCACTTCAGCGGAGTTTATTGTAAAACCAAACCCAAAGAAAGCCCTTTCAAAACTCACCGGTCTGGGAAAATTTGAGTTCTTAAACGAGTGTGGACGTTCTAAACAAGATTCTGACCACAACGCATTTCGACTCAATCTATTTAGCTGTATTACATGTAGTTATAGCTCACCGAGGCAGAAATCGATCGCTCACAATGGTCCAGCAAAGAAGACTGGGTATTCCCCGTTGTCCTTGTTTTGAGTGACCTGGTTGAAATGCGCAAAATATACGAAAGAGAAAAAGCAAACGTGGATTGAAACATTTGGTTGGGTTCCTAAACTTCCAAGTCGAAGGAGATGGTATTGTACTTCCCATCTTGACAATTTTACCCCAACTGTCTTTTTTCAGGTGGACTAACAGTTCTTAGACGCTCTTGCTCCATTTGATCAGAACTGTAAAATCCTACAAAGCTTCAAATCGGTGAAGATTACAGGAGACGACGTCTCCTTGTTCAGCACAACTAAGCTACCAACTTTTTCTGGAATCTGTACAACTTCTACGTGAGCTATGTGAACGGTTGTTCTTGGAATTTCTTGGATGCTACGCGCCTCTTTGTGCTTCATGAGAGCTTCAACAGCTGCAATTGGCTGAAAGAACTTAATAAGCAAAATAGCTTTAATCAGAAGTCAGCTTAGATTATAAGCATTTTTTATGGTCGTGGGCTTCCTTGTTTTAAAAACGGTAAATAAGTGAAAATTTGCGAAAGTGACACCATACAAAAAAGGTTGATAAGCCACAATTCGAGTGCTTGTTCCATCTTCGTCAATTGCAACGTTTCACAGACCTTGTGCTGCTTTTGAACCTGGTTTTGCGCCTTTTCCTAACTTCTAAAGTTGCTTACCATTTTTGTGGATCCATTCATCTTCATTCATGAAAACCTTCATTTCCGATTTCTCGCTGGTAAAAAAATTCAAAATTGACAGAAAAATAAGTGCAGTTTACGAACACCAAAGCCGTGTTCTTCCAGAGCCTATGATATCTGGCTGGAATCCTTGGATGAAACCTAGCAAGGTGGATTCTCTGGTTCGCTGCCATCAAAGTCGTTGTTTTCTCTTTTTCGAAAGGCGGCTCTTCGCCTCGCCTCTAAAACAAAAATTTTTCAGAAAAGCACGCAGAATCCGGAAGAAGTGCGTGGCGCGAAGCGAATCCGAGTTTCACGTGAAGACGTTGCAAAGGTCGAAAACGGAAGTTGAACGTTCGAGCTTAAACAATGGTCCCGCGCCGACAATGGTGTGAATCATGTCCGCGATGTTTACTCCTGTGCGGCTGAAGCCATCATCAGTCGCCTTTTCAAATTGTTGACAGTCAAAAACGATTTGAGAACTGGCATGGAACGGGAATCAGATGACAGTGGATTAAATACCGTATTTCATCACTACAATTACCGCCAGCCGTTTTGTGAACTAGTTTTCGTGAGGTGTTGACACAAGCGTTGACTTCTCAGTCGGCGAATCAGCGTTGCGCCTGTCTGGAAACGGGCGGACGATCTTCCTGTTCCCGATGTGTTTATCTTTCGGTTCAAAATCACACCAACTTCAAGAATGAAAAATTGCCGTTTTATCCAAGGAATCCAGGACAAACGACAGCATCGAAATCACATGCCGATGCATCATGCCTGAAGGAGCATCGATTCTTTTTCAGTGTGACACCGAGCAAATAGCAAATAGATTTTATTGATTCTCTGGCGTCTTTAATTTGATATGTACAAACAGTATTTGCATTAATAGCAATTCTTCTTTGAACAGCAGACGTTGTGTCCGTAGCGTTGGCTGAACACGCAGTGAGGATCTGAAAATTATTGCGTCAGAGTTGAGGTTCGACTCAAAAGTCCCTCCTATATCGATAATCCAAAATTACTTACAGTCTACAAACGTGCAGCTATTAATAGCGAAGCACTGCAGTGGCTTGTTCATTCCTGGGTACATTTTTATAGCTCCTGAAGATAAACAGTCCTTTCCTGTCTTCATTTCTCAACATACCGTAGAAACCTGAGTTGCTTGAACCACAACAGATGTACTGACCTCCGCGATAGTTCCTGTTGTACTCACATCTGAAATGACAATGGTTGCATTCTGCGGCCTAGATTAGATAGACTCACTGATATCCGGCACTGCAGTACTGTTGAAGACAGTTTTTAGCGACTCCATTGACAATCTCTGGCTGCATTCCGGGTGCCTGACACACGGCTGGAGAAACTCGGATTATTGAAGCAGTGTGGGAATGCAAAACTCACGAAGTCCGTTGCCTCCCGACCGATATTGACAGAATCCGTTAGAACAGAAAAGGAGGCTGTTGCCGGGTTCCTGGCACTGCAGATCGTAGAAGCATGGGCCGTTTACTCCAGCTATTGAAAGGCATTGTTGATTGATAAAAACTTGGTTTGCGTTACAAGCTAAAAGATATTAGTTGAAGAAGTCTTGAAATCGGAAAAACCTTTGATGAGAGGCGGTATGACGTTGGAGTCGACCTGACACTCATTGTTGCTAAAAACGAATCCCGGTGTGCATCGACACACGTTTGTGATGCAGATACCTCCGGGAAAGGAACACTGCTCTCCGGTGTCGCATCTTTGGAGATATCCAGCGAGGCTGTAGCAGAATCCGTTAACATTGATCTGCCCGAGGCCACATTGCCCACTGCCTGAATTAACGGTTAAACAACCCAATAATAGCAGCCTTACCGAAACCAGCTCGAGAGCAACAATATCCACGGTAGCAGAAACTATTTCTGTCGTAACCGAGACACGTTTGGTCATACTGACAGGAAACTCCTGCTTGAGTGAGGACACTGTTAGAAGGACAAAACTGCGCAGAAGTGAGCTCGAGGGAGATTAGAAGGAAAAGACCAAAACGCCATGAAGGCATGATGGCTCCTTGAGCCAGTTGAGCGTAGCTTGAGTACATCCTGAGGAGTAACTTGAGGGAGACGGCGACAAGTCGACGTATTTATAGTTCCCGAAGGTCGCAACCTCATATCCGGTCGGGGACTGGCCTCGGGCAGAACTAGTTCTGTGGAAGAGTCTCACACAGCGACGGCAAACACAACACGTGTCCTGAGGATCGAGGAAAGGCAAAGTTGAGTGTGTGATCAAAAGCTTAGATAACAGAAGATATTGACGAATTCGAATCTATCAAAGAGTTTTAAAGAGTTTAAGCCAAAAAAAAGTTTTCCGCATTTGAACTGTAAATTTTCACCAAACAGTTTGTGTGTACGCTTCTTTAAGAGCGATAGCGACTCTCCGGTTGTTGGGTGGCCGCCACACTGTGGCGTGATTACCACATATACGTGTGTAGTCGGGGTGGTTTTTTAGATCAGTATTTCGGAAACCTGAAGAAAGGTTAGTGGCCAAAAATTAAATCGTTGCAAGTCGATTTGAGCAAACGCTGTTAAATGACCAATTCAATGGTTCTAATAACGTCTACAAAAAGTGTTCAATTCGCATGTTGTGGGATATGGAAACTAACACCGCTCGAAAGTCTTTTCAGGCGGATTCTGGTCAGGAGGCTAGCTTAAACTTATCTTTTAAAAACAAATTTGCGCTTCGATTCGCAATATAAATTAGCTTAAAAGCGTTCCAAAACCAGCCTACAAACATTTCAGATACGCCTTAAAATGCTCTCCAAACTGACCTCCTTGGCAGTCATGGGGATGACCTTTGACTTCCGGTCAGTCTTCCGCTCTCCTTCGTCCCTCTTCGGCTCCGGCTTCATCGTAGTCCGCCTCCAGAGTCCCATCGTTCGTCCGCTGCGGTTCGTGCTCCTCGTGCTTCGACTCCTTCGGTTTTGATGAGTGCTTCTTCGACTCTTTCAAAGCGGAGCGCCGCGAACGGGAGAGCGACGGCTTCGAGGCTTCTTCCGGCGGCTCCTTCACGTTCTTCTTCGCTTTACACACCTGAAAAGCGAGATTGAGAAGGAAGAAAAGGCCACTACTGACCTCATTACAAGATGACAATGCATCTTCGAGAAGCGGAACAATTGAAATGAGCGAAAAGACCGGCTGTAGCCCTAAATAGTCAAATTGGCAAGAGAAATGCATGAAAAGACGCTTAAAAAGCGTGCTGAAACGTTTCACAGTGATCAGAGACACGAAGTGCTAGAAGCGAAATGGCTCTGGAACAGAGGCCTTTTGAGGAATGAGGGTGTCTGGGTATGGTTTCATTCTGCAAGGACACGTCTGACAGACTCGTTCACCTTATTCCCCTCCTCTCTTCCATAGTCGAGCGGTCCGTCCTCCCGATGTCCAAACTAGACTCCGTTTCCAGACAGTTTCCAGACATCCCTCTTCCCCTACCCCCTCATTCCCCCTTTAAAATCCTCTCGAGCGGTCGGTCGGGCGATGTCCCTTCTTCTCTCGATTCTCTTGTGGACAATTTCGATCGGCGTCTTCTTCAGCGTCTCCTCCATCGCCTGCACGTCTTCCAAATCTGTCAGTAAGTCCTCCTTCTTCCCTTTTCACCGATTACTCCTCTTTACAGAACCGAAAACCGTGCCGAACAGCGCCCCGAGGAGCGCGGACGCGCAGCAGCCGGCGAAAACGATACCGAAAAGCACCTGCACGGCGGCGGAGCAGTCGACCGAAGCTGCGGCCACCGCAAAGGACGCAACGAAGGATTTGGAGCGGACACAGACCGAGGATGAGGCGGGTAAGGTGAGGCTTGAAAAGGGGAATTTGTGTAAATAGAGGTTCTTTTAGCCGAAGAACGAACCCACACAGGTGCTGACAATCAGCAACGACACGCCGAAGGACGAAGGAACGTCCGTTTGAAGATTTCGGGAGGACTGTTGGGTAGGATAAATGCTTCTGGGTTTGAATTCGTGCTCTCAAAAGCTACAGCATCGCACGAAGCTCGTTCGGAAACGTTTCATGATCCAAACATAGCGGCATGTGAAAAGCCAGCTGATCGTGAAACGTTTCCAGTACCGTAGGTGCCTAAAAGCGAAAAGGCGATCGTTTCACACCCATACATGGCCATTTTCAGACGCCAATCACACCCGAACTTTTAGACAGAGACAAAAGACTCATTTTATTCTGAAAAGAGATCGGAAAACAATTAATACACAACTTAATCGGACATTTCGTAGTCGTCACTCTCGCTCTCAATGACGTTCTTTTTGCCGCCCTTCTTGGTCTTTGCTAAAGCGAAATCTGCGTCGTCATCCGAATCGAACATGGAACTTCTTCGGCGCGGGTCCCGCGTCTTCGTCCTCCAACTCCTCGTCGCTGCCTTCCTTCTTCTTCTTCTTCGCCGCCTATAAGAAAACACAATATTAGGACTGGAAGGCAATCAGACAACAGCTGACCATCTTGGGAGCTGCGGCCTTCTTGGGAGCTGCGGCCTTCTTGGGAGCTGCGGCCTTCTTGGGAGCTGCGGCCTTCTTGGGCCTTCTTGGGAGCTGCGGCCTTCTTGGGAGCTGCGGCCTTCTTGGGAGCTGCGGCCTTCTTGGGCGCTGCGGCCTTCTTGGGAGCTGCGGCCTTCTTGGGAGCTGCGGCCTTCTTGGGATTGGGAGCTGCGGCCTTCTTGGGAGCTGCGGCCTTCTTGGGAGCTGCGGCCTTCTTGGGAGCTGCGGCCTTCTTGGGCGCTGCGGCCTTCTTGGGCGCTGCGGCCTTCTTGGGCGCTGCGGCCTTCTTGGGCGCTGCGGCCTTCTTGGGCGCTTCGGCCTTCTTCTCGTTCGGCGCCGCCTTCTCTTCCTTCACCTTCGGCTCTTTCTTGATTCTTGGAGTCTCAGGCTCGCACTTCCCCTTCATGGCAGTCATTGTCGGCTCCACTCGGATGCCCTCAGGGTGCGGGTGAATCTCCTAAAATTACATTTCAGTGGAGACAAGAAAAAGGAGTCAACGGAATCTGGCTTAACTTAGACTGCTGAAGGTCTGAACGAGCAAGAAGCGTTTCTGAAGGAATCTAAAGAACAACTAACCTTAGACGAATTTAACGAGATGTTCCAAAAGTGTGAAATCGAGCATTATCTGGATTATGAATCTGTGGACGGCTTCTGATTAATGAAGCTGGCCGCAGAGCTCGTGGAATGCATGGTAAGCTTGATTCATACTTCAAGTTCATTCACCGCTCCTCGAAGCTTCCCTGAGGGTCGTTCTTTTTGCTGTGACAAAGGAAAAATGATTATAGAGTGCGAAGCTTTAAAAGACTTCAAAAACAAAAAAAAGACATCAAAAATTTCACTTTGAGGACATTGTTTACTTCTGCCGATTGTTTACGACAACATTTGCGTTTGAAGTCGGTTGGTTGGTCACTCCGCCCGTAATTCCTCTCTTCGTTTGCACTTTGTCTGTCGCCGCCAGTTTTTTTCTGTCTGTTGCAAGCGTTGCCAACAGAAATCGATTAAATGGCGGTCTTTGAGTATTGATTGGAGGGTGCAGGATTGCTAGGGAGACGTCCTGCTTATGCGCAAATAGATTTCTGGAGAATTGTTGATTTTATTTGATTGGCTGTTAGTTAAGGTTTGCAGTGTTTGCTCGTAAATAGAATCCATGGAATTTTCGTTTCAAGACTAGCTGATGATTTAAGAATCAGCTTATTTACATCTTCTTTTATACCAGTTAAGCTATTAAGCTTAGTAGCCATTGATTACGTATAACAACGCGACCATATTCAACGCCAAAACAACTCTTTTTTCAGGTTTTCGATGCCACCCAGGCACAGAAGAGAGGTGGCTGTCGCTCAGGGAAGCGGCTTTGGGAGAGGACTTTTCTGTGGAGTGCTCCTAGTGACAGCGCTTGCATTTGGGCTTCAATATTTTGGAGGCGTGAAGAAAGGTATGTAGCCAAAGCCTAATCTAGCCGTTTCAAAGACGTTTTTATTGATAGGCTTGAACCAAGTCCTCACTGGAACCTACTCAAATCTTAATTCTAAGACTCCTCCAAATCCAAAACAGATTTATGAAAATGAACCGGACGATGACGACAGGTCATTCTTCCAAAACGTATTCAACGAAGTTGAAGAAGTGGAACAGTCTAAGGAGGAGATCCGAAGAGAAGACAAACTTCAAAGCCAGAAGAAAATTTATTTTCCAAGACTGACAAACGAGGAGAAATTCAAGCTTATGAATGGAGAAGCTTCGTTGAAGACCTACAACAAGCTTCTCACTGACGTAAGAATCAAATAAATTGCAATATTTGCATTTTTTAAATCGGATTTTAGATTGCTCACATCAAAATTGAGCGAACCTGGCACGCAGAAGACACAGACTACCTCTACGTGGTCTATCCTCTGTCTAGCGATTTGGCAAAGATGCGGCAGACTTACGAGGAGGAGAAGGTCAAGAGGTTCATCAAGGACCTCGTCGGCTTCATTAACTTTGAGGTTGAGGGAAAAAGGAACACGTGGTGGTTTTATGCCATCTATTATCCCAAGACCCTCCAGAATGACTGCTACTTTTTGATCCAGAACTCGGTCTACCTGCTGGATGACGTACGGATTCAAACACAAGATAATGTCAACACAGTTGTTTCAGATTTCGGACAAGCAGCTTCTGGACATCCTGGCCCCCTTCGACCCTAACTGCCGTCTCCTCCAACAGCATCAGCTGGAAGACCGCGCCATTCATGGAAAGCAACGCCTAGCCGTCCAGCACAACTACGGCGGCAACTTTTTTGTCAATTACTTCAACTTCATCAAAGTCTACTATCCAGGATGCTTAAAGCCTCTGGATGATCCAGAATATCTCTTCGTCAACAACAACATGTTCAATACGTGCAAGTTCTTGGCTAAATTCGACAGAAACAACGCTCAAGAGACCAAGTAAGCCTTGACACTATTTTGAGTTATTGTGAAAATGCTAAATTTCAGGGATCTGTTTAAAAATCAGATAGAACCGCTACCGTTCTACGACATGAAAGACCCCCGAGTCGATTTTCTCAATCTCTTCACCAATTGCTCAATCGCTGATTACAAGGATTTCGAATCTGCTTATGGACAATGGTCTCTGAGACTCACTGCGCAACTCGCTCAGTGCATGGTAAGGTTAGCTTAAATCTGGCAATTTTGAGTGAGTATTTTAGGGAACCTACGAGTGCAAAGGGTGGGAATACGCTAGGCCTGGTCAAGTCACTCTTGAACTCATGATAATCGATGATAGCCGCTTTGATGACACTCGGTCTAAAGAATTTTACGAAAATGGAATGATGTGCACTCCGAAAAGCGACGATGCTGAAGTTCGTTCATTTCGCTGTGGAGGACCACTTCTAAAAGACCGATTCCGTGGTCTTCAGCGCGTCTACCGGAAGTGTTCTATCAGGATGCTCTGGGATATGGAGGCTAACATGCTTAAGGAGGATGGACGGACGGATCCCTCTGAGGAGGCTAGAGAGCTGTAAGCCAAACTAGCACTTCAATGTTGTAAAAAGAGTTTTTTCAGGTACTTCCTTCGCAAAAACCTTGAGCACGCTAACCCCGAGTTCGCGGAGATTCACAAGCGGAAGGCATCGACTTGGATCAGTGAGAAAGGCTGTTATCGGACTTCTTACAAAAAAGCGCCTCAGGGAGAGATTCCCACAGAGCACTACTTCAAGACTGGAGAGCAGGCTGAGGACCAGGAGGCAGAAGAGGAGGCAGAAGATGTGGTTTTGAAACCCAGCGGAATCTCTTGGAAAGAAGCTCAAAAGCTTAAGGAGCGCAATAAGAACAAGCAGACTGAAGAGCCCAAGCCCAAAACTGAAAAGAAGCATAAGAACAAGGATGAAGAATCTGAGAGTCAGTCCGCTGGAATGAGATCCGAAAGCCAGTCTTCCAATGGTATGTGAAAATTTTGAATAGCAAAAAAGCAGACTTTCAGGCGAAAGCAAGAAATTCAGCTGGGATGACTTTGCTGACTCCGACGACGAAAGGGAAGGATTCTTCACTGAGACCCAAGAACAGTGCGATTCTCGGCCAGACGTGTTCCCAGATCCTGAGAGATACGCGGGTCTGAACGAGGACATGACGCCCTATGCTATGGACAAGGCTGTCAAAGCTATTGTGAGACTTTTAAGCTTAAATGCGCTCTAAGTGGTCACTTTTCAGTTATCACTAGGAAAAGACGACCAATACGGATCGAAATGGACAACCACCGTAACCCCACTGGATGCAGGCATGTTCAAAATGCGAGAGTTGTATGAGGCAGAACAAGACAAGCGAGACAACGATTTGGTGGCTTTCCTGCTGTTCCAGGTGCAGGGAAAGCTTAATAATTGGTGGCTTCTGGCCGTTTATTATCCGCCAACTGAGGACAACGATTGCGTGTTCTTGGTTAAAAACTCTATTTTCCTGCTCGAGGAGGTAGCCTCAATTTATTGTTGACTTAAGCTAAATTACGTGTTTAGATCACTGACAAGCAGATCCAAACAGCCTTGGCTCCCTTTGATGACTGCAAAGTGGTCCAACAACACAACGTCGGTGCACGTGACCGCTTGATTGTGCAGGCCAACTATGCCGGAAACGCGTTCACCACCTACAACAATTGGCTCTTGCTCCAAACCCACGGCGTCCCTCTTACGATCGAGAATCCTAAGGAAGCCTTGACTGAGTCTTCCTACTTTGACACTTACAAGAATTTGGACAAATCTATCTTCAGCGCAGCTTTTATGAAGTGAGCCTTGACTTTGTTCTTTAATTTGAATTTCTTGTTTACAGAAGACAACTTCGCAAAATGTTTACAATGAACTTTGTGGAACAGGAGAGGGAGACAGACAGGTTTGAGAAGCCTTTCCTGACCTGCGAAATAGAGCACTTTGTCGATTTTGAGTCAATTTATGGAAAATGGTCCCTGAAATTGGCTTCAGAGCTCTTGGAATGCTTGGCATCTCTCTCTTTACAGGCTATTTTGACAGCTCTATTTAGGACTTTACCTGTGACACAGCCATCCTCTCCAAAAATGGCAAATTGGCTTTAAGATCGTTTCCTAGCGGCCAAGCCCTGCGATGTGAGAAAGGCAAAACTGTTCTGGAATGTGGAGGAAAGCCGACTGACCCCAAAGCAACTCATGTCTATGAAACCTGTGGAATTCAGATGATCTGGGATATCCAAGGCAGAAAGGTGGTTACGTATGACTTTGAAAAAGAGCTGTAAGTAGGCAAAAACCGAAATTTGAATGAAAACATGGTTTTAGGTTCTTCTTCCGAAAGACTTTGGTGGCTGCTAATTCGGACTTTGATAGGGTTTATAAGAAGAATGCCAACAACTGGGATGGTAAGATATAGCACATTTTTGGGCTGAAAACTGTGTTTAGGCAAACGTCAACTGTTCTAAGACTGGTTGAGATGATAGTCATATTGCTGTAACTTTATTATTACGTGGTGTTCTTAATAAAATTCAACATTAACAACAGCTTCATTCACTTAGAGATAAGATCCCTGATACTCATTATCAATGGAATGAGGAAGGATTGAAGAGTCGTTCCATCATGATGCTGTCAAAGTCTTCGGGAATCCAAGCGTCATAAACGACGAAGACGTGTTCCACAATAACCGTCCTGAAGCACTCTTCTTGGTCGAGTTCGAATACTCGAAGAGCAGAGTAGCTCTCGAACCATCCTTTGAAGGCAAAGTCATCCTCATTTGCCAGTTCTGAAACCACAAAATTCCTATTTCACCGTGCAACTGAAATTCTACCTGCATATCCATCCAAAGTGGAGCGGTGAATTTTATGGACCTGAATGTGAGATCTTAAGATACCATGGCCAAAATGTTGGACAACGGCTTCAATGAGGTTTTCACGAGTCTCAAACATTGAGAATCCATGGGTTTTCGGATGGTCTTGACAAAGGTAGGACATGGCGGAGAGCTGTTCAAGGGCGAAGAAAGTGTTTGCAACGGGAGGAAACAGTGACTTGACTGCTAACGAGATAACGAGCCAATTGAGGTCAGTGCAGTCTGGTGGACAGAGAACGCACACATAAAACCAGTAAATGGAGGTGTGGGAACTAAAGTGACCTTGAGGTGTACGGAGTCTGAGGGGTTAGAACACAATTTTGCAATTACGAACACATGAAGAAACCGCAAAGAACTGTCGTTTTGTGTCGACGCTACCAAAGCTTGACTGCTCAAATGATAACAAGCCAAGTAAAGTCAGTTTTATTGGCGTGGACAATGAAGAAAAGGTTAAACTGATTTAGGCTGAAAAGAGATTGTTATTGAATTACAACTTAAGCACAAGCTCATAAATAATATCACTCAAATCTTCTGCATTTTGCTTCATGAGCATCGTCGAATGGTCCCCTTGAATCTTCCTACTTTCCACATCCGCAAATCCATCCCAGCCATTTTTCGGATCCTCCACATAGAGCTGATGAAATTGTCCTTTGATCTTCTTTGTAGGTTTGTAAGCATAGGATAGTTGAAGGTATTCCCAAGCATCTTTGAGAAGCTTCTCTGTTGTCTTATGGTCAAGGCCATAAGACTTCAATTCCTTCTTGATTTGGAAAGCGTTGTCTTCAAAGCTGATCCGCTTTTGCAGATGGGTTTTGGCTGTAGAGTCAATGGAAATAATCATCAAGGGTTTGGAGAGCTGTCGCGCTATCTCGTAGCAGAGAATTCCTCCAAACGAAGCTCCTATCAGGGTCACTTTCCTAAGGTCGGAAAGGTAGGGCTTAAGTTCTTGGATCAGCAAACCAGCCAAGGCTTCAATTGACAAAACAGATCCAGGGTCAGGAAGATTGACGGCCAAAAGTGAAGCATTTTTTAGCTTTTTTGATAGGAGAGAATAGAGATTCCCATAGGCGTGAGAGCCTCCTATGAGAGGTGGCAAGAAAATCACGACTCTCTCTTGTACCTCAGCCGTGTGGATAGGAATGATCAAACTTGCCTTAGCTTCTTCGGTATTCAGAAGGCGGACAAAATCGATAATTCTCTGATTACTGGCCAAGAGGTCTTCAACATCAATCTGCTTTCCGAAGCTCTTAGCTAAGGTATTTCTAAGCTTTAGGAGAAGAAGAGAATCTCCTCCCAAGTCAAAAAAATTGTCTTCCTCGACGATCTTCTCTGGCTTCAGTTTCAAAAGGTCAGCAACGATTTTCTTCACTTTTGTAGCTACCTTCAATCTTTCTAGCGCTTCCCTGAGGCCTCTTTTGACCTGAGTTGCAAGGTCCTTACAGCCTACAGTTCTTACGGTGACCTTAAAATGCGTCTCAAATTGATCCACGTCGACTTCCATAGGATGGGTACAAGTAGGAGGCAAGCAAAGTTCAATTTTGGGCAGGTCTCCTAAGGAAAGCCTTTCTTCGTTCTCTAGCCCATAGCGACAGTTGAAGTAAACGTCGTAAGGAGCCTGATTCATGGTTGACCTCTTAGAATTAAGCCTTCGCATGAGGGCGTTAAAAGGTAACAAAGAGTAGGCCATGGCTTCAGCGACTTCTGCTTTAAGGACTTGAATATTTGCTGTTTCAGCTATGATGATGACGTTATTTAGAAAGAGGCCTAGGGTATGCCTGGTTAGATGGTCTCGACCGCTTACGGGTGAGCCTATTAGAAGGGTTCTTGAGGTTTCTTTTGAGTCTTCCAAGCTTCTAAGCTCTTCAGAGTGCAGGAGGCCTTTGAGGGTGCTGCAGAGCAGGCTCAAGAACACTACGTAAGGCGTCACCTGCTCCATAGCACAAAGTTCCAGCACTTCATTGACTTGAAAGCTAATTTGGGATAATTCTATGTGGCTGTCTAAGACCTGTAACCTTAGGCTCTTGGATCCTAAATGGCCTCTAAGACGCTCTACCGCCTTTTCAGCCAAGTCTTCAATCCTGTCCTTATTGCCCTTCTGAGATTTCGCAAATTTAGCGTAGCTAACCGGTGGAGGCTCAATGGTAGGATATTCATAAAGTCTACTGAGCTTTTCTTCAATCAGGTTTGTAGTCGTAGCATCCGTGGCTATGTGCTGGATGACTAAGCACACAACGTAGAATTCTGGGGTTTCATAGAGTTGAGCTCTGAGGATTGACTCTGATAGGTCAAAAACTTGATTCTTAAGCCTCAAGGCTTCTTCTTGGAGGCAAGAATACTGGATTTTGAGGGTTTCAAGGGGAAAGAAGATTTCAGTCATGGACAGGATGCGCTGATAGTCGTCAATGATGACCGTTCTTAAGATCTGGTTCTGTTGGATGAGTCTGTGGAAGGCAGCATGAAGTCTTTTGAGGGTCAGGCTCTTAGGGAAAGCCTGGATAAAAGGCATGTTGTAGTTGAATTGCTTGTCAATAGAGTGGAGGAAGAGCATCTGTTCTTGTTGATAGCTTAGGGGGATTAGGTCTGGATCTACAGATGAGAGATCTGAAATTGAAGCTTAAGGAAAGCTACTAAAAGTACCTTACCTAGCTTAGAATGTTGAGAAGCTTCAAAATCTGGAACTTTAAACTCTTCAACGGTGACATCCGGATCTGATTTTGTTGTATCCAAGATTTGACCTAGTTTTTTGATTGCGCTATGTCGATAAAGGTCCTCCTGGGTACATTTCTTCCTAAGCTTCAACCTAATCTTGTCCACGATCACCTGGCCATTTAAAGAATTTCCTCCCAACAGGAAAAAATCATCGTTAATTCCAATTCTGTTAGATTGGAAGACGTCTTTGAAGATGGTCCACAGCTGGAATTCTGTCATAGTCTTGGGCATATCAACTATCTGGTCTTCCTTGCAGCGTTTCGGCTCTTCTAAGGCCATTTTTAACAAAGCTTTCTGGTTAACCTTGGCATTAGAAGTCATAGGAAACTCCTGAACGTGGATGAGCGCTGACGGGACCATGAAGATAGGAATTTTCTGCTTTATGTAGGCTAGAAGATTCTTAGGATTAGGCGATGAGGACGTATAAAAAGCGAGGATTTTCTGTTCCTCTTCGTGGAACAGGACCTTGGCTTGTTTCACGTGATTATGGCTAAGAAGAGTCTCTTCAACCTCGCTTAGATCCACACGCTGACCTCGAATCTTGACTTGAGAGTCAGTTCTTCCCACAAAGTAGATCTGCCCTGTAGGAAGCCGTTTGACAAGGTCTCCTGTAGGTAAAAATTTTTGCCTATTATGGAAGGCAAAAGGCTGTTTTTGTAGGTTTAAATAGCCTCTTAAGAGCCCATCTCCTCCTAGATGCAGAAGAGAAGTCTTAAAAGAGGGTGCAGGGGTCCAAAAAGAAGCGTTGTCGATCGGAATTCCCAAATTCTGAGAGTAATCCTTAGCCTTCATTCGTCGCCACAAGATGTAGGTCGTAGATTCTGTAGGGCCATAGTTCTGGATCACGTTTGTGCCTAGGTGGAGAGTCTTGTCCAACAATTTTTGAGTAAGTTTCTCTGCTCCGACAATCCAGTATCTCAGAGTAGCCAAGATGGAAAGTTGGCTATCCAGGAAAGTGTTGACTAAGCCTGGAAATAGAAGGGCATGAGTGGCCTTACAAGCATCTGCGTCGGAGATAAATTTGTCAGCTGAAATCAGGACATTTCAAGATAGTTCAGAGTTTAAGTCTTACCTGTAAAATGCCTTTCAGGGTAGAACAGTGTAGCTCCATTCGTCAGAGCCATGACAAGTTCTAAGACGCTGTTATCATAAGCGAAATTCGTAAAATAGTAAACCACGTCACTCGGCTTCATAGAGAACGTCTTAGCGCTCTGCGTGGCCAAATTCACAAGACTTCGGTGCTCTATAGCCACAGATTTTGGCTTTCCTTGGGTTCCTGAAGTGTTTATCACGTAGGCTAGGTCTGACGCATGAGTCATTTCCACTTTTATAAAGTTTTTGAGCTTGGATTTGCCGCTTAGGTTGAGAAAAACGAGGCCAGGGAGATTGAGATCCTTATCAGCGACGTAGAAATTGGTCTTTAAGGAATTCATGATGTCTTGAATGCGGCTCCAAGGGTTAATTACGTCGATAGGCGTGTAGGCAGCTCCAGAGAGAATGATGGCGAGGCAGGTTAGGGTAGTTTTAATTGACTTCTGCGAGATAATAGGAATGATGAGGTCGGGTTTAATGGCTTCTCCGGTAAGCTCAAAATAGGTCGTTTTGAAAAGCGCTGACTTGAGGTAGGCCTGATCCAGAAGAGATTCATAATTAAGACATTCTTGAGTACTTTTGAGAGCTGAGTTACTGTAAGCTAGAGTCACCTGGCTAATGAGCAGCTTAGAAAGAGTCGCCCACGTTGGAATTTCAGATCTCGGCATATCGATTCTAGCCGCTGTCCTCTTCAGTGCAGGCTTGGGGTCAAGTTCCTGGACCCAATCCTGCACCATCTCTTCAATATACTCCTTATGGAACAACTGGGGCTTGTACTCAATCCTAAGCTTCAGGGTCTCTCCTATGGACACGTAGAACGTCACTGGAAACTTAGCAGCCTTAGTTTCGGTTTCACAGACCTGGAATTTTCCATCTGCTGTTAGTAGACCCTCCTTAACGTTATCCACAGCTAACATGACGTCGAAAACGCCTTCCTTGGATATGGCTTCATAAGGAGCAAATCTATGCTCATAGGCTTCTTCGAAAATAGCCTTGGTTTCCTTGACTGTTGGATCATTTTTGCCTTGAAAGATTAGAGGTAAGGTGTTTACGTAGTAGCCAACGGTTTGGCGTTCTTCTGGAAAACTTCTTAGGTCCACAGGGGTACCTATAGAAAAGTCATCTTCAGGTTTGCCCGTTCTTGGCTTAACAACCTTGGCGATAGCTTGTAGGAGAAGAACAAAGATAGAACAGGATTCTTCTTGAGACCTGACTTTCAGAATTCGCATGAGATCTGGGAAATTATAATCAATAACCCCAACAAGACCTCTGTTAGGAGAGCAGAACGGATTTGGTTCCAACCTGTTGACTGCAAAATTCTCCGTTTTTTGGGTCCAAAATTGAACGCTTGATGGTGAAACCTTGAGAGAGTTACGGTAGTAGTCGAAAGTAGTTTCAGGTAAAGTTAAAGCCAGAAGCTGTTCGATTAGGATGTTGAAAGACTGGCCATCTTCAATGACGTGGCTTATCTCAATCTTCAGAATTCTATTTTTTAGGGATATGGCTAAAGGTGGCCCATAAAAGGGGTTTAGCTGGTTTTCACCGTGAGGTAGTCTTAGGACAAAGTAGCTCTCAGTTCCGGACAGTTTTTCGGCTTCACATAAATCTTCGTTTTTTGAGTTTTGGATGAATCTGGAGCGCATGGCAGTTTGATGCATAATGATAGCATTGAGCCTGGTTTGAAGGTAACTGAGGCGTATAGAAGGATCGATCTTGATTTTCAGTTCATTGTTGTAGCTAATCCTGTTTTCATTCGCTTCGTTAGCGAACAAGGAGAGGAGGTACTTCTGGTAGGGGTTGACGGTGAGCTGCAGGTCTTCTAGGCGTCTTCTTCCGCCTGGCAGATTTTTGTTCGGCGGTTCTTGGCCTTCCGTGGCTTGAGGTAGGGCTTTTACGGCCATGATAAAGTCTTCAAGAATAGGATGCTTGAAGACAAGCTCCACAGGACAATGGATCTTAAAACAATCTTTGATTTGATGGCAGATTAGAGCAGCTTTGATGGAATGGCCACCCTCGGCGTAAAAATTGGCTTTGGGAGGTAAAGAGTCTTTCTTCAAGGTTTCAGCCCAGATTGAGTTAATAGCTGTTGTGAAAGATAAGTCTTCTTGAAGCGTTTTATGGTAGCTTTCAGCAATTTGAGGACATTTGATAGATCCTAAAAACAGTGAATTTTAGTTAGAAACTTTAATCCTTTCATTAGACGCGAGGACGATTGGAACGTCGGACGGTAACAGTGAAACGTCGTCCGATTCCTATCGTCCGATGTTCCAATCGTCTGGAACTCCTTTTATTTCCGTTTTTACGGTTCTAGTGTTTTTTAGCTCACCTTTAATCCTGTGCTTTAGCATCACCCTCAGCTTCGTCTTGTCGACCTTAGAACTTGAGTTCACCGGGATCTTCTCCACCCATTCCACAAACGACGCCTGCATGTAATGAGGAAGCTTCTCTATCATCTCGTTTCTTATCTCTTCTTCTCTTGCCTTTCCTGCGTACCACACCACAATATGATTCTCTCCATTCTCTTCCACAAGATCTGCAGCATAGGGTCCTATGTTCCTAGCATCGGCCAACGCATTCTCGACTTCACTTAGGTCCACTCTGTAACCTCTAACCTTCCTTTGGCCATCTATGCGGTGAAGGTAGATAAAGTGGCCTGAGAGAAGATGGAACACATAGTCTCCGCTTTTGAAAACGGTTCTGTTGAAGAGGAAAGAGCAGTCACTGAGCTTAGAAGTGTTCTTGTAGCCTCTCGCCAGATTTGGACCTGACATGAGAAACTCGCCATCCTGAGGTCTCTCTTGGTCCGTTCCTTGTAAGGCGTAGCCGAAATTCGAGATAGGTTTTCCTATCAGCCTTCCTGAATGACTCAACTTCTTCATTTTAGACATACACTGAAGCACTGTAGCCTCTGTAGGTCCGTAGACTTGAACCATTGGAATGCCTGAATTCACGACTCGATTCATGTCCGTATCTGGCAGAACGTCGCCTCCTACACTGAAGCATTCCACGTAGGCTTCTAAGCGCTTCAGGTCTTCCACATCGTAGCCTTTAAGGAGGATAGGAGTCATATGAAGCAGTCCTAAAGGTTCTTTGATAGTCTCCTCAGGAGAGCTTATCACAAGACAGCTTCCATTGGACAAAGCCCCGTAGGTGTAGGCGATGCTAGCGTCAAAGGCGTACTTAGTATACTGTAGAATTGTCTGCCCAGCGTAGAGGTTGTAAAACCTGGTCACATTTTCAATGGTGTTTAAGACACCTTTGGTCTGGATACAGACGCCTTTAGGAGTTCCAGTCGTCCCTGACGTGTAGATCATGTAGACCAGATCAGTGGAGGTGTTGCGTGGGTGGATTTTGGCGTTCTTGGGTGACATTTGAGACTTCATTTTGGCTATATCCAAGCAAGGAATCCTACGGATAACTTCAGAGCACAAAAGAATTCTAGCTCCACTGTCAGCCAAGATTTGTCGATTTCTCTCTTTAGGGTTGTTTGGGTCCAAAGGCACATAGGTACATCCTAACATGAAGGCTACTATAATGCCTAAATGGTTTTCTAAGCCTTCTCGGTAGCAAATAGCCACGACGTCGTCAGGAAGCAGGTCTTCTCCGTAGATTTCGAGAACCATTTTTCTGGTTTTAAAAGCGAGACCAAGGCTAGCTTTGAGAATATCTTGGTAGCTATGAGTAGAGCCGTCTTCACTTAATTTCAGGAAGGCAGAAGAAGGGGTTATGGAGGTTTGAAGGTTGAAGATGTGACCAAAGGTTAGTTCACTTGGATAGTCGTTCCATGCGTCACAGTTCATTTTTGGTCTTGACTGACTGTTGTTGGCTTCTTCGGCTTCAGTTTGAGTTAGACCTTGCAGGATTGTTTGAAATCGACCCACGAAATCCGTTATCTTCTTCTCCTCATACCTTCCCAGGTGATATTCGACCCTCAAATCTTTGCCTTCCACAAACCAGGTCATTTCAAACTTCGCCTTTTTGCTAAGCACCTCGCTGACTTCAAAACTGCATTTCAGGTCTTCAGAAAGCAAATTCATGCTAGAATCGTTGTAAACCAGCATAGTCGAGAAAAGTGGATTTGACCCATAATCTCTACCTTGGTTTACTTCCTTAACCACTCTATCAAAGGGTACAGCTTGATGCTTATGTGCTTCAAAAATCACATCCTTAACATGACTGATATAGTCTTCATTCTTCTCCAAGTTGGTATTGATTTTCAGGCAAATTGTGTTCACAAAATTGCCTACGACGTATTGAGTCTTAGGTGAACGGTTAGCAAAAGGAACGCCGAAGGTTACGGTAGATTGAGACGTTAGCTGGGACAGGAGAAGAGCGTAGGCAGCAATAAGATGAATGAAGACTTCTTCTGGTGGCAGATTTAAGATCAGTTTGTGCCTAGAATGGCCTGTCAGGCCTGAAGTGAGCCTGAACGAATTGCTTCGAGTCCTATCATCCTGTAAATGGGTCTTCCAGTATTCTAGGCTCTCTTGACTAAAGCTTCTTTCTAGATCTTCCACAGCTAATCCTTCAGCTTTCTCAAGACGTCCAGAATTCTTATAAGCTTCACCCAGATCTTCAACGATGATCCTAAGTGAAGCTCCATCCACAGCGATATGATGAAACACGACGGTTATCTCACTCGTCTCCTCGTGGATTCCTATCTTGACAGGAATTTCTTGGCTCACATTTATAGTCATAGAGTGGACAACTGGGCTAAGCGTAAAATAGGCTTCCGTCCTTGAAAGACTCTCTTGGCAAACCTCAGACCCAGAGGCGTAGACGATTGTCCTAAGAGCCTTGTGCTTGGAGATAACAGCGTTAATTGCAAAAAGTAACCTTTGCATGTTGAAGCCAATCTTGTAGCTGAGCTTGAAGCTTAGAAGGTATTCTGTTGAATCCGAGTTTGGGGATAAAAACCACTGGGCTTGTTGGTTGAAGGTGGCTGGAATTGGGAAGCTTGGACGCTTGGTTTTTCTTGTTACGGCCTTAGGACATGTTAAAGGAAGAAATACTGCGTTTGCAGCAATTTTCTTAACTGTTTTCAGCTTAAACACGTCTCTAAGGTCGATAGACAGGTGGTGAGTCTCCTTTAGCTCTTGAAGGGCTAGGAGAATGTGAATGGAGGTAACGCCGTGATGAAAAATGTTATCTTGAGGTCCGAAACAAGCTTCAGCCTTTGAGTATTTGAGAAAAGCGGCTAGGATTCGCTTTTCAAGGTCTTCTGATGATTTGTTCTTAGCTTCAAAATCCGAATTTTTGGCTTCAAAGCTATGACGTCTAGTCTTAATCGCCTTAATTTCGACTTTGGTTATGCGGTGGTTTGGTTCTTCACTCTTAGCTTCCACATCCAAAAAGTTGCTTTTCCCGTTACGAGCAATGGTAGCCAGAGCCAATCGATCAATTTTCCCATTAGAGTTCAACGGCATCTTGTCCAACAATTCGATTTTCTGAGGCACCATATAGTAAGGCAAATCGCGTCCTAAGCGTCCTTGAATCTCTTCTTCTCTCATAGGCTTGTCCAAAACGACAAAAATAACCAAATCAGGTTCAGCCATAACCACGCAAGCCTTCACCTTATCTTCCTTAAGGATGGCAGCTTCAATCTCCCCTAGCTCGATTCTGTAGCCGTTAATCTTGACCTGCGAATCCGCTCTTCCATGGAACGTTAACTGTCCATTCTTGTAGATCATGAGGTCTCCGGTGTTAAACATACGACTTTTCTTAGCCTGTTTTTGGCGTAGATAGCCTCGAAACAGGCCTACGCCTCCAGTATTGAATTGACCTTCAAAGCCGTTAGGGATAGGAAGCCCATCCTTGTCAGAGACCATAAATTCGTAGTTCTCGAACGCTTTTCCTATGTCTTTAGGATTATCAAAACGCTTGACTTTCTTCACATGAGAGTATACAGTATGCTCTGTGATTCCAAATTGCTGTAACATGTTCAAGCCTCTTGAAATAGCCAAGGACTTGAATCTGGGACAGAGGGCTTCACCTCCAAACTGGATCACTTCTAGGTCTTCTATGATCCTTTGATTTTCCAAAGGAGCTAGATAAGCTGGCATAATGTAGGCGTGGGTGACCTTAGCCATTTCCTTAAGATCAGGGATCCGATTCTCAGCTAGGCGAAGACTACCTCCGTTGAAGAAAACTTGTAGGATGTCGGCGAAGAAAATGTCAAAGCCGTAATTGACAACTTGGTAGAGGGTCTTGTGACACCCAAAAAAGAAAGTCTTGTTGTAGTTCATGATGAGGTTAGGAAGGCCTAAGGCTTCAGTGCAGACAGCTTTGGGAGTGCCTGTGCTTCCTGAAGTGTAGGTCAGGTACAGAAGGTCGGTAGATGCGTTTTTAGGGTAAATTTGAAGATTGACTGGAATCCTGAGATTTGTAGGCTTCTCCAGCTCTTTATGTACTAGGCTGACGTAAGAATCCAAGATGTAAAAGGCGTCCAAGGTCTTAAGAACAGTTTTAACTCGGTATTCAGGCCAATCTCTGCTCAGAGGCACTACAGCTGCTCCCAAGTGCCAAATAGCTAGAATAGTTTCTAAGAGCTTGATGTCACGGTTGACGTATAGAGCCACAGGATCGTCAGGTAGAAGAATCTGGCCAGATTGTTGGAACATCTGGGCATGGAATGAAGCTGCTAAGCTTTTAGACGTCTCGTAGATGTCAGAGAGATTCTTGTGAGTATTCTTGAAGCTAACAAGTCCAGCGCCACGTGTTAGCTGTTGATCTATGATCTGGGTAGGGTGAAGCTTTGGGAAATCCGTTTTCTTAAAGATAGGCGTCGTTCTGTCTAGACCAATGCTCTTCAAAGGCTTTTGAGGAGTTAGAGTAGCCACTTTTAAGAGCCTAGCGTAGGTATTCAACAATTTTTCCATAGATTCCTTTTCATAAACCTGATTCCGAAATTCAACATTCAGCTCCCAGCCGCCATTTTTCGTTTTCTTGAATTTCCAGATTTGCTTATAAAGGCAATTCTGTTTTTCAGTCATTTCCACAGTTAATCCAGCTTGATCAAAGTCATCAAGAATGAAAAGGACGTCAAAGAAAGGCGATTCTTGATTTCTATCCATGTTTAGCTCAGAAACGATTAGATCAAAAGGCACGTTTTGGTGTTCTAAGCACGCTTCTAGGTCCTGACCTATGGCTGAGATGTTAGCTTCTATGGAAAGGTTAGGATTGACAGAAGAGACTAGGACAATGATGTTGACAAAACATCCTTGGATTTGAGAGACTTCTGATAGGTTTCTGTTTGAAACAGCGATTCCTAGAGGGTATTTTTGATGTCCATAGAGCTTGTAGATGAGGACTTTGTATAAGAAGAGGAAGGTGGCAAATGGGGTCACGTTTGTAGGCTTCCAAGAAGATAGGAAGAGGCTCAGAGTACAGCTGGATGGGTTGATAGCTTTGACGCAATTTTCGCCCAGTTTTGGCACTTCTTGGTTGCTGAGATCCTTAAGATGGTTCTTCCAGAAAGCTAAGCCTTTAGAGAAATCGATGCTATTCTCATAAGAGGCAAAGTCAGCATATTGTCGGTCTTCTTTGAACAAAGCTACAGGATCCAAGAACGTCTTAGCCAGTAAAGCAATCGACGTCCCATCTGTGGCTATGTGGTGCAGGCTAACGTGAAGATATTGGTCGATTAAACTAATCCTAACTGGGATCTTCTTTAAAGTGTCAATTCTTGACTCATGAACAGCTTTAGAGTCGGTACTAAGGCTGAAAAAGCTCTCAGTGAGGCTAGAAACGAGCTGTTCATCGAGGTCATAGAACGTTCTTAGGATAGTGTGACGGGCTATGATGCTGTTGACGGTTTCTGTCATCTTCGAAGCTCTTAATGGCTGTGGAAGCCTTATCTTGAACGTTTCCACAATTTGATCAACCTTATCGTCAGGGTAAAAATGGTTCAGGAACAAGAAACGCTTTTGAGAAGCGCTGAGAGGCACTTTTTGGGTTTTGTGCCAGTAGAATTTTGGAAATGTAGCTAAGATCTTCTCTTCAACCGTGTTTTTAGACTCCTTGAGATAAGCGACCAGCTTAGAAATTGTGTTAATTTTTAAGCAGGTCCCGAATGGAATATTGTAGCCAGGAAGACGAGTCTTCAAAGCAAACTCAAAATTGGCGATTTGAAGTGAATCCATTCCTAAGAACTGGAAAGTCTTGGAGCTAGAATCCTTTGCGTCTGGAATGAATTCTTGAACTGTTGCTTTGACGATGGAAGTCACATGATCTTCAGAGCGTAGGCCTAAGATCTGGACAGCTGGGAAGTGATTTCCAGTTTGGAGAATCATGTCCAAAGTGCCATCTTCGTGTTCGATGAGGTAAGCTTCTGTTAGATCCACGTGGCTAATGGGAAAACGCATCTCCATAGCGGTAAGGTCATAGCCATTTTTGGCCAAAAGTGACGTAACAAGATGGCCGTAGATTTGGAAAGAGGTTTTTGAAATGTCGTCGAAGGATTCGAGTTGGAAATGACTCACAATTTTCGCGTTCTGACGCTTGAGAAAAGGAGAGAATATGTCACATCTCTGTAGAGCGACAGCGGTAGCAGTCAACGTGTTCTGAGTGATCTGATGCACGTTCCTAAGGGTGATAAACAGGGTTTGATTGCCATAGAGATTGTGTGATGCTTTGATGAGTTGTGAGAGGTGAGCTCCGGATACCTCGTGGCACATATCCTCCTGAAAATGCATTGACTTAAAAACGGTTCGGAAACACCAACACTTGTCTTCAAAAACGCCCTAACTTAATAAAATAACTTACCGAATTGGAGGTCACCATGTTAGTTCTTAAAATGACTAAGTGACTAAATAGTTGCTGATCTGAAAATGAATAACAAGTTGATCTTAAAACAATTAAATATGAGAAGGATGAAATTCGCTTGTCTGACAAGGCGCTATAGGTTGAAAGTCGACAATGACGGCCGTCTTGTTGACTACGCCATTTTCGCTATAATTAGCACGCGTTTCCTCGGCGCGCGTATTGATCCGTACCTCAAATTAGCTCTTGCTAGTCAGAGAGACTTGACTTGCGGCCAATATGTCTTTGAATATTAGTCTTGAATATGAGGCTCTTCATACCAACAATGAAACATATGCCAAACTTCATTTTAGAAGATTGGATCATTTGCCAAGTGAACATTCACTCTATACAGTAAAATCATGAATGCTAGAAAAACGGCAAACGTGCTTTATTTACCAACATCAAATAAATCTGCTAAATCCCCTTCAAACTCTTAAATCAACCTTCGTCATCCCGCTTCTTAAACAATATTCTTACGGTATCATAATTCTTGTTGTCGCCACGGCCCAAGACGTCGCGACCAGACATTTGGATAGCAGAATCGCGCGAACATTGGCCCAATTTTTTTAAAACAGCGGGGATAGTAGGCCCAAAGCGGCTTCTTTCAAACAGTGGGGATAGTAGGCTCGGGCTGACCTCCTGTCTTAGGCTTAGGCTTGGACATTTTCATTATGGTTTTTGCGCCAAAGGCGCCTGGAAGCGGGGTGTGTAGGCTCGAGGCGGCCTCTTTCAAACAGTGGGGATAGTAGACTGGAGCTGACCTCTTGGAGCATCTTAGGCTTAGGCTTGAACATTTTTATTATGGTTTTTGGGGAGCGCCGAAGACGCGACGCGACAACAAGCATTACTGACTATGCAGACAGGCATCATTGTTCAATGTTCGCGCAATCCTTACCCAAATGCACGGCCGTTTCATTTTCACATTTAGCTTCAACGAACGATTGGTGAAGAGTAATTTTGCTCGATTGGTGAACACATCTGTTTCGACATTTTTTTGAGTTTAAGGCGTAAATCGCAAATTTTGACGTAAATCTTTGTCAACTAGAATTAGTTTAATTGTCACAAATTGCTACGGCACAACCGGAAATCCACACCTGCCACCCGATAAGGAATGAGATCCATCACATGCGGTTTCTCAAAGCTGTTTTCGTCAGGGTAAGTCGGTATTCGGACATTTGACTCTTCGGCTTGTATTTTCAAACCTTCTTCGGCACTCCTTCTTCGGCACTCCTTGCCGAAAACTCCCTTGACCAGTGCTATTGGGAAGAAAACTGGAGGAAGCCCTTCCTCACATAACATTACCTCAAAGAAGTTGTAAATAAGGTCGTAAGGAAGAAGGCCTTACGTGAGCTTCATGCCAAAAATTGGGATTGAAAATACTATTTGGGTTGACTGTTTTGGAATGCGATAACCAAAAAGTTTTTGACTTAACATGAAAAAACGAAGCGTAGAAGTTAATCACAATGCACGTTAATTTGAGTCCCATCTACAAATCGGTCCTGACACGACAAAGAAAACACAATTTTATAAAATCACTGTTCAACGTTGAACTCTGCTAAATAGACTCTTTATAAAACATTGTAATATCAACGGGGCTGTGCGCGCTATTGCGCGAGGTTTCTGTTTCAAGATATGTTTCAAGTCGGCGCTTCGCGCCTCACCGATTTATTTCGCAGTTTTTTAAATCTTTTCGAAATACTGCAAATTATATATTATTCGGTTCGAAATTTTGCGCATATTCGATTGAGCCCAAAAACAAAAACACCCGCAACTGTGGCCAATTTGGCGTTCGCGGCACCAATTTAGGCGCCGACGCGGTTGCAAAACCGACCGGTTCGCGGCGACGGCGAAACACGCGCAAACGCAAATGGCGCCGCTACCGTAATCAGGCAACTCGCGTGACACACGGACGGACGGACGGACGGACACGTCTGGATCGTTCTCCTTTATTTAATAAAGGATAAGATCTCCACAGTGTAGATCGGATCAAAAGCGTTAAAGTCGCGCTTCCAGAAATTGCTGCTATTTTTGGCAAATATGGTATCCGGAATTCGTGGTCATTTTTTGGATTCTCATGCAGATCCAACCTGCGCTAAAGTTCTGGCACGTTGCTTTTGGCAGTGCAGGTTGGTCAGAGTCTCCAATTTTGCAATAGCGCCAGTTTTTGTAGGTTTTGCATATGGTTTACGCGGAGAGCGCTGATCTCCCATGAAGCTTTTCGAACAGGTCTGAGCTACAAAACTGAACCGATTCCTCGTCGATGCCTAAGTCTTCCTCGAGGTTACAGTCCAGATGTTTTGAGAACGGACCAGTGAGATGTTTGCGTAGAAAGGCTTTAAGATGCTCTCCAACTTTTGGAACGGCATGATCTCTAAGGGAGGAATAACTAAATTCCACAAGTGTGAAAACACGCTCAAGCTTCTCGAACACCGGCACAAGGTTATCAGAGAGCCCATTTACGAATGTGATCAAGATAAAGCGAGCCACAGGCGTTTTCGGGATCGCATCTGAAAGCATCTTCTTTACAGCAAAGTTTTAAGCGCCGGTCTGCTTTATCAAACCAGTCCAGATAACAACTCGTTCCAAGTTCCGTTCACCTGTGCAAGTAAATAGCAAACCGGGAAAACCCCACTTTGACATGAGATCTGTTCAAAGAAGTCGTAAGCGATGTCGTAGGGAAGACGGGCGAAGTTGGGCGTCATGGCTAAAGATTATTGACTACGGTTTGGGATTAGGCGAGAAAAAAGCTCTTAAATAAGCACGGAAGGGGTGGGGAAGCGAGCTTGAGGATGGCTGTTTTGGGATGTATAATGAAGGAAGCACGTGGGTATACGAAAGCATACTGAAAAAGCGAACCAAAACTGCAGCGCTTAAGTCTTCCAGTTTTTGTTTGATTAGCATGGCTTGAGGCTTTCACAAGTTGGTCCTGGTACGATGTTTAATAGGTCAACCCTCAAACCCAAGGCTACTTTTCGTTTCCCACGTGTACATTTACCAGTTCTTTCTCTAACCTAACGCACCCGTCTTCATTTTTCCTAATTTCCCTCTTCTCACCTCCAAATATTGTTGCGAAAGTGTATACTTTCCCACGACTCCCTCGCGTCCTTCTTTTCGCAATTCGTTATTTAATTAAGGATCCTGAAGACGCGAATCAAAAAGCGGTCGATTTAGGTCATTCTCTCACTTGTTGTAAATGTGGTTTCAGGACCAGCTCGTCTACTGCTTGTACGCTTATCTTATTTTAGGCTTCTATTTTTGTCCACTTGAGTTGCACTTTCCTGTAACCGTTCTGATTGGACTGATTACGGTAGGGTGGAAATGGTTTCATGGTATGTACGATGTGCACGTGAGGCTCCCGCCTGGACCTAAACCGCTTCCATTCGTGGGTAATTTGCTTTCGGTAAGTCTACATTAAATCTGGTCTGAATTCCTTAGCTGTGAGCCTTCAGATCTGGCCCTGCCGTACGCAAAAAGCGCTTCTTGAAGACCTCTCCGACCGCTATGGACCCATTTTCTCTCTCTTCCTTCCTCAACCCGTTGTTTTCATCTGTGAACCCAGAAAATTCAACCGCCTCGTTAGGGAATGTCGCCCTTTTCTAGCCACCAAAGAGAACTCTCCCATTCTCATCCGAATGCCTTATATGCTCAGTCAACATGAGCATAAGAACCAAATCCAGGTGGACAAGTGGACCTGCCAGAATCTCACTATGATTAAATTCATGAAATATGCTAGGGCTATGCAATGCCATAGGATGCAGAGACAAGCTGCCGTGTTAGTTGACAGGATTAATGGGTCCTTCAATCAAAAGCAGCAGGTAGGTTCAACCTAGTTCTATCCTTACAATTAGGTTTGCAGAAGGTGGATTTACATCTAGCCAACGATATGAAAAAAACGGCTACAGCTATGGTCGTCGAAATCGTCCTAGGCAGAGATCTACGCCTAGATAAGTCGCCACTCCTAACAAGACTTCAATATTGTGACAATTTTAAGGACGAGGTACAGTAATATGTCGTTTTGAGACTCACAATATGCTTTTAGGAGCTGTTAATAGAGCTAGCCGTGGCTGAGAACGCGTTCCCTAAATATTGCGACGTAGATAGGCCAGCTAAGAACGCCTACCTTAAGGATAGAGAGCTCTTACAAGAAGAGCTGAAGGTAGATATTGAAAAGATGAGAAGCGACGTAGGAAACGAGAATCCGCCAGAAACGTTCATGGAAAAATACGCGAGGGAGATGTTCAAGCCGTTGGATACAGAAGCAGATCAGCTGTATAGGTTCACAGAGCTTGAGTAAGTCTTCCTTAAGGCTTTAAGGGTCTAAGAGATGCGTTTAGATCCCTGACACTCCTGTCCATCTGCTGCGACGTCTTAGAAACCACCCTACGCCCGATCCACGCAATTATCGACAACTCCATGAGCTGGTTCCAATGGAATCCCCACATCCAGGAACGCCTCTACAAAGAATACGTTCAAAATCAGACCGGCTTTACAGCCACACGCTACAGAGATTTCTACGGTCGCCCTTTTATGAAACGAGTGATCCACGAATTCATGCGCCAGTACAGCGAAGAGGAATGGCATTCTGTCACGGCTGTATGTAACAAAGGCGTCAAATTCGATCGATATCAGCTGCCTCCTGGGACTACTGTCGTGAATTTCTGTCCTTTGAAGACTCCAGGTCATGGAATCAAAGAAAACAACTTCAGTCTTCCAAAGCCTAGATGCGCTTG
The DNA here is from genome assembly GCA_000757645.3 of Steinernema carpocapsae. NCBI lineage: Eukaryota > Metazoa > Nematoda > Chromadorea > Rhabditida > Steinernematidae > Steinernema > Steinernema carpocapsae. The sequence goes on along the minus strand of AZBU02000004.1, from coordinate 6,805,701 downwards.
TGACGAGATTGTGTGGAAAGTACTGGCTCATTTGTATACGGTGGTCGTGGAAAGTTTTGTCGTGAAGCCTTGTAAAAGTGAGTTTCTGACGTCTTTCATTTGAATTCCAAAAAGCGTAGTGCTGAAATCCACTGGAACTTAGTTGAACGTAAATTTAACTCTCACAAAGCTTTGGGTTAGATTGAATATTTACCTTGAATTTCATTGTGAATTATGGCTTCAAAGAGTTCTGAGTTAGTATACATAGGTAAATCTAAGTTACACCTAGATTTTGTCATCACCGGGTTTACAATTTAGGATTCATGAATTTTAGGCCTCGTGAGCTTACGGTCAGGCGAAACCTTAAATCTGGCGTTAATTTAGGCTTTATCAATATTAGGGTGGAGCTCAAGCTGGTATGTGGCACAAAGTCAAAAAATATAACAAAATCAGCTATAACCGAAACGTCATTCGTCTAGAGATGGTACGTCTTCCATGTGACGCGGAAACCGTCTCTCTTACGCAAGTTTTTGCAATTATTGCCCAAGGGCGGACTAGAACCCGCATTGTCGATGCGGGAGCGTGGCATGTTAACCGATCAGCCACAGACAACACCGAATAGACCGATTCCAGTACGATATACCCCCGCTGGACGTTTGATTTGAGACGTCATTCTGATCGGTAGCCTCTGAGGAGACCGGTCGATCAAAATGAATCCTCAGCCAGATAGCATCGCGTCTGATCGACACTTCCTCTCACTTAGAAATTTTCATATTCTTGGAGCGGTCGGAATTTGTCCTTTAAACTGAATTCTAACGGTCAAAAGTGATTTTGCCAATTTCAGAGACCACGGACCGAAACACCGAAGTGCCCTACTGCACCGTCGAGCCTCGACCCAAGAAATTCACACCGATCCCAACGCGATTCGACGACCCAACACCCTGGGAATCCGGACCACTTCAAATAGGCGCTAAAGTCCACGTGGAACGCCATCCCACGATTATCGTCGATGACATGGATAAGTCCAGTTCTAACGGATCTCCTGGAACTGAAGCTACCAGCACTGAAGCCGAAACTTCCAAGGAAAACGGAAATGGGATCGCAGCCCGCCTGAAAAGGACCACTTCTGCCGCGTCCGCGTTCTTAAGAAGCAACAAGAAGGACAAACCTGAAAAGCTAGAAATAGAGGAAAAAGAACAAAAACCGGAGCTCGAGTTCAAAAAGATCCTTCCAGAAGACCTTCAGAAACCTAAGAATAGCTCAGGCCTCCTGACAGCTTTCATAAGACCGAGATCCCTGACCCAGAGCTTCAGGATGCCTAAGCCGCAGATACCTCAATATGAAGATAAGGATGAGGAAGAAGCCTTGACACCAATGGTTCGAGGACGTTCCAGCACTTGGGTAGGATACGTGCCAATTCCGAAGAAGGCAGAAGACAAAAAGGACCAAAAGAGCCAGAAAGACCCAAAGAAGACGTCGAGAGAATTTTCGTTCTTTGGGAGAACGAAGTCGAAGAAATCCAGGAAATATCGACCTCGCCTGCCATCGCTTCCTAATCTCCCTGAGGACAAGAAAGAGGACCAGAAGGAGGACGCCAATGATAATACAGCTCCGCCAAGGCTCGTGGAGGGATGATCTGTAACAGTGTCACGTAAGGGTTCAAATAAATGGTAATGGGAAGCCTAAAACACATTTATTGACCCACAAGAAGCCTTCAGAAGCGGTGATTCCTCCTGTCGATAATCTTGAATTGGAGGCGACATAGGAATCTTGAAGAGTCACCCTTCGGACGGGTCTTGTTGGTCTGTTTTTGGCTGTGCAAGAAATCCTCGCAACCGGATGCATGGAACCTGTTCTGTCGTATGCCATATCCTAAATCCAAAAGGTGATGCTTTACTCGCTGATTCCTGGGCAAAATGACCCATATAACTGCCATACAGACGCCAAGGTTCGGATCCTAAACTTGTCGTTTCAGAAGCACAGATTCGAGTTTTGAACAAAGCCAAAAATTGACTCAAAAGGGAATTAAGGCTGGTCTATCCCATACAAAAGGTGAGACCGCGGTGGCAGATCTTGGATGACCACTAAAGTCGGCTTTTTGATCCACTGAATCCATACAAAAAGGTGATCTTCCGAGTCACAATATATATGTATATGCCAATTCCAAGCTTCGAGCGCTTCTAATAATTAATAAGCGTTAAGAGAAGGTTTCGCGGGCAAGAACACGGTCCAAAAAAGCGAAATTCGGCTTGCAACCGTCGAGAAATCCAAACACAATTTCCACCACATCCACATTAGCCCTTTCGCAATTCGATCGCTTTGATGCCTCCGCAACCTCAAGTTTGAGGATTCCGCAACCCCAAAATGAAACTGCAAACTGTGTGAAACGTTTCAGAGATGTCATTTTCGCGTTTGCATCACGATACGATTGGGGGAGATGTTAGGAAGCGACCGCACCGACCGATCCGGGCTGCAGTGAATGAAGCCTACGTGAGAAGGCCACGAGCCACGGTGTCTACGAGACATCGGATGTCTGAGGAAGGTCGGCCGGGCTCCATATAAGCCCCCCCACCCCGCCTAGGGTCAGTTGTCGATTCCCTACGGGACGTGTCCGGGCTGTGTTAAATAAATCGTACTTCCCGTGATCTTCGAGTGTGCCACGTGTCATGGCCCACGACTCATCGTCTCCCACCATCCCCACAGGACGTTCCCCAACTTCATTTCAATGTATCTCACGTCTGCGAACACCGGGGAGGCACCGACATTTTACATCTGCGACCATGCGGAGCAGGTAAGTGAGATTAATAATTTAATAAATATCGCCCTATTCTTGCAGGACGTGAAGACGTCCTCCTCCAGCAATGCAACCCCGGCGGACGCGATTCACAAGAAACCCATGGAGGTCCCAAAGAAATCCCTGACGTCCACCGAGGACGACAAACACTCCTCCAAGTCGGAGTGAAAACCGCCATGTACTCCGGTTAGTCGGGAGGTCTCTGTTAAATAAAAATGGCACTATTCGGTCTTTCGGACCATAATTCCTCGGCACTTTTTTCGGGTTCGGGTACCCGAAAGTTTCGGGTTCGGGTTCGTGTTCGGGTTCGGGTACCCGAAAGTTTCGGGCGGGTAACATCTCTACGCGTTATCCATTGCGCCACGAGGTCTTTCCGTCCGTTTGGGTGGGAAACTGGAATGGAAATTGTGGTGAATATTTGGAGAAATAGGCGTAAAACGGCATGAAAATTAGTTTTGTGTGGCCCAAAAAAGGCTCAAAAACCGTTTTGTGTGCCCAAAAAGGCTCAAAATTGCTGAATTACTGTGTCCGTTGCGCATCAGTGCCAACGAACAGGTGCGTCGAAGCGATTCCACCCTAGAGTCGTCAGATTTCGATAAATTTCCGTTTTGTGGTAGCCCACAGGGGAGCGAAATCACTGCTAAACTGATGATTTTCGTGCATTGTCGGCCCAAAAATTGGCTCTCCAAAAGCGGATTAGAGAAGGAATTTAGCGCAACTTTTGGACCGAAAATCAGGGTCGAATAAGCCAAAATTCAGCTCTTGCTGAAGCCCTTTTTATAACCCCATTTGACTCAAATTTGATTCGTTTCGCCGTCCCTAAGGAGCAAGATATCGGCATGAAATTCCAAACCAAATTTAGCTTCAAATTGATCCAAATTTATTCTATCCACGCAAATCGCCATTTTCGAGCTTCTGCGGAACCCAAATTTCCGAGCCTTGATTCGTTCTTAAATTGCCATCTTTTCTCCCACCTCCAAAACCAATTGAGGAAGGCTAAAATGGAAATTTGTCGGAGAGTCGGTTCTAGACTAGACAGCTTCCACGTGCAGCGGCGCTGACGTGGGGGCAGCTGTCTGGACTGGGGCGGACGGCGTGTTTCTAGAACGCATTCAGTTGTAATTCACCGCTCGGTCATGAGTGGTCGTGTTTTTAATAAACGTTTTGTTTATCCCTGTCTTTGTGTGCTCGCGTTTCAAGGTTTCGCCGTCAGTAGGCGTTTTCGTTTCTTGTTATCGTGGTCAGAACGCCTGTTCTCCCGCCGTTCCTACAAATTTTTGCGCGTTTTGGATCTCGAAATAGGCATTCCAAAAGCGGATTTAGGGAGTAAAATAAGCGCATTATTTTCAGGTCAAATAAGCCAAAATTCAGCTCTAGTCGAACCACTTTTTGCAACCAATTCGAACCACATTTCAACTGATTCTTTCGGGCTATTTTTGGCATCGAATTCGAAATAAAATTGCGCCTCAAATCGCTCCAAATTCAGCTGATTCTCTCGGTTGAACTACTCAGTTTAAGCCATTTTCGTGCTGCCTTCGGTTTGATCTTAAATTGCCCCACTTCCCACCTCTTAAACCCTTGAAAACCCTTCAAAACTGGCCTTCGGTGATCTGCGCGTTCTACCAGTCGCTCGGTCCTCCCTTCAGCTTCGAGGAGTACTGCTGCAGATCTGAAAATAAGCGCATAAAACCTCAAAAACGAGTCGAATGTTACCGTGGTGTTGATGGGGAACACGTAAGGGCATGTATCGTAGATCATCCGGTAGGAGTGGGAGAACTGCGCGACGTTGAGGCGCATTAGCGTTCCGCATTCTGGACAGAATGTGAGCGTATTGGATGCTAGAACGGTCCTGAAATGGAGAAAATTTGGGTTTGAGGAAAGGCAAAAACGGGAAAAACGCGGAGAATCGAGGAACAGGTCAAAGAACAGCGCTACCTTACTCCCGTTGCAAGGCACGCATATCGCTTCAGGAGCCTCTCGGAAACGTCAAATTCCTTCTCAGGAGTGATTACAAGGTTAGGAACGCAAGATAAGCAACGATTCTCTTTATTTTAATCCTGAAAACAACAACAAACGAGGGCTTCTTAAGACTGGAAGGGCTGGTAACGCTGCGCCCAGCTATACGTAACCTCATCGATCCTCTAAAATCTGATTTTAGCGCTGAACTAAGGAAATGAAGAGGACTCACCTTAAAGCAGCACTCCGCCCTCCAGCGGTCGACGATGGCGTTCTTGTAGTCGGCGATCTGGCGGACGTATTCGTTGTCGTCCGCGAGCGCCGTGACCCGCGGGACGAATTCGAAGACCTCATCAAGATTCGCCAGGAGCTTCGCGCGCCTAGTGGGCGTGAAGGCGGCCCGAAAGTAGGCGACGCACGCGAAATCGAGGCTGTCCGGATGCGAGTAGAGCTGTGCTGAAATGTGGAAGCCTTAGGAAAGCTGAGATACAAGCGACTTACTATGACTCTCGACGGTAAGGTGGGTCAAGAAGTGGACGACCATGTCGCCGTTGGCCAGCTTCGTGACCATCGCTCCGTCGGGCGCTTTGAATGGCGTCAGCGTCGGGCAGATGGCGCGCTCCTCCAGGAGGCGGCGTTTGTTGGAGCCGATCTGCAACGCGAGGATGTCCCGGTACTTGTCGCAAGAGACGATGACCCCGTGGCGTCTGGAAGCGATGTCGATCGTCGGGAGGTCGTCGTAGCAGTTGTCCGCGTACACCAGCAGCCCCATGCAGTAGTATATCTGAAATTTTGGAGGGTGACTTTAGTATCCCAAGATTTAGAAGCACAGATCCAAGCTGAGAATTAAGGCCGAAACAAATTCAATTGAGCGACTCGATCCAAGCGACTCGATGCATGGAATCTGCTATAATCATGTGCCACATCTATAGATCTAGGAGCACAGATATAACCTCAGAATGAAGCCCAGAATGGCTTCGATTGCGCAAGAAATCCTCGCAGCCGGATGCATGGAACCTGTTCTATCGTATGCCATATCCTAAATCCAAAAGGTAATGCTTTACTCGCTGATTCCTGGGCAAAATGATCCATATAACTGCCATACAGACGCCAGGGTTCGGAGCTTAAACTTGTCGTTTGAGAAGCACAGATTTGAGTTTTGAACAAAGCCAAAAATTGACTCAAAAGGGAATTAAGGCTGGTCTATCCCATACAAAAGGTGAGACCGCGTTGGCAGATCTTGGATGACCACTGAAGTCGGCTTTTTGATCCACTGAATCCATACAAAAAGGCGATCTTCCGAGTCACAATATATGCCAATTCCAAGCTTTAGCGCTTCTCAATTTCGATCCAAATTTAGGCCAACCTCCTATACTCAAACTGCTCCATTTCAAGCTCACGATTACCCCTAAATAAACACAATTTAAGAGCAAAACCTACATCGAAGAGGTAACCGTTCTTGGCCCGGTACCTGGCGTTCTTGGGATGACGGCGCGGACGTCGAAGCTGCGCCGGAGGAAGAAGTAGAGGAGCGCGGCGAGGTCCAGGGCGTCGAGGTAGTCCCTGAAAACAGCTAATCAAACTCAAAAACAAGAGATCAAAGCTTACAGTGTGTCCTCTGGCGGTCGGCGGTACTGGGGATGCGCACTCTCCGCCGCCTTGTGAAGAAAGTTCATGACGTCGATGACAACGAGGCGGCGAACGGACCGGAGGGGGTCGAAGATCGCCTTCGAAGGGTCCTCCTTCCAGAGTTCCGCCGTGGGCTCGTCGGGAGGCGGCTTCCAGGCTTGCTCGGGGTCCATGGCCTGAGGATAATAAGAGAGGGTCGAAAACGGCACTTTCGCGGGCAAGAACACGGTCCAAAAAAGCGAAATTCGGCTTGCAACCGTCGATAAATCCAAACACAATTTCCACCGTAACACAATTTCCACAATTTCCAATTTCCACAATATTAGCCCTTTCGCAATTCGATCGCTTCGGGACCTGATCTGATCTGTCTGCACAGTCTATGATTTCTTGCCCTCTGCAGCGCTTCTTCGCCGTGTCTGTCACCCTCTTTCACTGAACCAACGTTCCAGACACGACTCTTTCAGACGAGACTTCCTGCAGCCGTCTGCGCCCGCCTCCTCCGCCCCCATTCTCGCTCTTCACGAAGTCGCCGAGCGGTCGCTCTTCACCCTCGGACGAACGCTCTTCTGCGCGGTGAAACAGTCGCTACGATGGCAAAGTGAGTTTTGTTTGGGTGTTCCTACGAATAATTTTGGCGGTTCAGACCAGGAAGCAAACGTCGTCGACCCGTTAGGAACAGCTCGAAGAAGATAGGAGAAGGTGAATCTTGTTTTGTTGATTTTCAGGTGTCAAAACTGAAGGTCGATGTTTTGAAAGCTATGAAGCGGATATGAAGCGCTAGGCGAAATTGAAGCTAAATGAGCCTGTTAAGGACAACTCCACTTTTTCGAGGAGAATCTGGTGGAGCCTTAGTTTCTCTAAACGCGGTTTTCGGGCAATATTTCGATCATTAAGCCCGTCCGTCGATTTCAAGCGCTTTTAAGGGTGTCTTGCTCTGATGTAAAGCCAAATTGATCCTTTATTCCCAATAGAATGCTGATTTCGATGCGTTTTGGGTGGGAATTGAAGACGGGTTTCGTGGAAACGGCGCTTGTAAATTTGAATTTGAAGCTAATTGAACCATTAAAGCGCAACTTTTGAAGACCACTTTTCAAGGAGTTCCGTGATGGAGTTCTTGCGGTGTATTTTGGCGGTTTCTGAGATGGTTTTGAGGTGATTTCTATGCCGCTCTGTCACTTTGAAGCGCTCGCCAAAAGGTCAAAATGGATCGTGAAAGCCTACCTAAATGAGCTGCTGTTGAAGTCTAAGCCTATGTTGGAAATGGGCTTAGAGTGTGAACTCTGGCCACAATTCTGATAAAGACGACGCCTGATATGGCGGGAACCGATCTGCGATGTGGGGACACGAAGGACACACGAACGGGTGAAAAACCTTTATTACGAGCGACCGCTCAAGACGAGCGCACACGATAACACTAACACGACCGGGCGAGGCAGGCGGCGCCAAGACACATGTATCTGGAGACGGCGTTGCTCGTCCAGACATGGCTGGGCGCTCGCCCAAACCTAAATTTTGAAGTTTCAGGTCGAAAAGGAGGAGAAATGCAGCGTGTGCGCCACCAGCGCCCGAACGCCGTTCATACCGAGAGGGGCGATCTCCTGGGAATCTTTGATCATGTCTTGGAGGACGTCGGGACCAGGAGCGCCTGTGATGAAATCGAGCTGAACTTTGGATTTTAGCTATGGAAGTCTTGGAACGGCCTTAAGTTTTACCTCTAACAGATGATCTGCCATCCTCCTCTACTCGGGTTCCTTGACCAGGCAGTCGCTAATGAACGCGACAAATTCGGGCGACCAATCCTGATTCTGATTAAGGAGCTCTTACAGCTTTCATGAAACCTTGCGCTTAAGCATGCCTAAGCCTTCCGTACATCAATACAAGACAAGGACGAAGAGGAAGCCTCAAAAGCTGCGGAGCCGAATTTTCCTATGCCGAGCTACCGTAACCCTCGGAAGTTCCAAAACGCTTCTCCGAAAGCCACCGTAAGCCTATAAGGCTTTGTCACATGAGCTGCTGCAACCCGTGGACTGCTGCAACCCTTGCCAAGCATAACAAAAGCTCTCACAGATTTCATAAGACCCAGAGCTTCAGGATGCCTAAGCCTCCCGTACCAAGACAAGGACGAAGAGGAAATCCTCGCTTCAATGGGTCGAGGACGTTCCAGCACTTGGGTAGGATACGTGCTGACGCTGAAGCCAATCTCGAATTAGGCGGAGGACAGAAACGAACAAAAGAGCCAAAAAGAGCCCAAGGATTCTCGTGAGAATTCTCGTTCTTTGGGAAAACGGAGTCGAGGAAATCCTAGAGATATCCACCTCCGCTGCTATCGCTTCCTAATCTCCCTGACTTGAATGGTGATGGTAAACTGAAAGGCACAAATCTAGAGCACACATTTACTAATCTACAAAATCCTTCAGTAGCGGTGATTCTTCTTGTCGATGATCTTGCCGTCGATCTCAAACATAGGATTAGAGGTCGCAAACGAAGCACAAAGACTCACCCTGCGGATGGATCCAATCGGGACTTGGTTGCTTCTCTCAATGCCGGTTTCGACAATTTCTTCCTTGAGGTCCTCCTTCGTGAGGCCCAAACGGGCGACCTTCTTCTCGCCTGAAATTGAGGCATTTGAATATAGGAATAAGCAGAGGCAAATCGCCTTCGGAAAGCTTCACATTTGGACATAGAAAGCTCGAATCAGGCATAATCAACTCAGCACAAATTCAGGCGATAAATACGTCCGAATATCTTCGCTCCAGAAGTCCAATTAGGATTGTAGAAGCAGCGCCTTTAGTACAGTTTGCACGATTTTCAACGAATCAATAGAACCAGAAGCAGTCCCAAAACCACATTCAAGAACGCCCCGGAAAACAGCTAAAATTCGACCAGATCCCATCTCGCGTGGCCCACAATTGTCTCCCAAACCTCAACTTGGCTCCATAAACCGCGTTCTTGGGGCGAAATCACGTTTGCCTTGGATGACTGACCTACGCCTTAAACAGACCTTAAATACGCCAAAATCTGATTCAAGATGAGCATCAATCCTCTCCAATATCTCGGCTAAGCCTGTGCTTCGAAGGTTCGAAGGAAGCCACGAACCCCGAAATCGCATTCAATATCCTATTTCCTACCCTAAATCCTCCCCTAAACCCAAGCAAAACATGAACTCACGAGCTTCGACGAAGGGCGGGCAGAAGAACTGGTCGTGGGCGTCGTCGCCGGTCGCGAAGCACTTCAGGCAGATCAGCTTCCGGAGCTTCGGACACTCGGCGCGGCCTTCCTCGTCCCGAAGCCTGAAAATGACGCTTTAAAACTCGAAAGTATGACGGCATTACCTGTGGCTATACGCGAATGCATGGTTCTCGGTGTCACGAAGGCACATTACGCAAGACACCTCTGACATTGTGAAACGTTTCACAACAAGGTCCTCTCTCGCTGGTGCCCCCCTCGGCTATTCAGAGCTCCTTTTGAACCCCAAATCCAAGTCTAGACAGGTAGATGTGGAATACGCCACATGTCAGGTCTGCTACGGCCGTTCGAGTCTGCCCAGACACGAACCCGTCTGTGAAATGCGCATTCCAGACACCTCGAGAGCTCATGTCTGAAACGCCCGGCTATGTCTCGAACAAACATTTCAAGCTTCATCGCTCTTCGCGTGCTGTCGGTTGATCTTCTCCTCCGCTCCCCTCGCTTGGCTAATCTGAAACTCATTTAATCCATCAAAATATGACAACAAAATCAAATCCAAGTCGGGCTTCGGCTTCATTCCTTCCAGCGGTGGGCGCATTCGACATTGGCGCAGCGGTAAAAGGTCGTCATCGGCTCGTCGGCGCTTCGTGTTTGCAGCTGCATGAAGTAGGCGCGGTCTTCCGAGCAGCGTGGGCACCGTTCTGCAATTGGAAGACGGTGAGTTGAGGATTTTGAAGGCTAAATTGTTGATTTTCGTGATTTTCGTCAGACCCAAAATGGGCTCTCCAAAAACGGATTAGGGAAGAATTTCAGCGCGACTTTTGGACCGAAAATTAGGGTCAAATAAGCCAAAATTCAGCTCTAGTCGAACCACTTTTGCAACCAACTGGAACCAAATTTAAACTGTTTCTTTCGCGCTATTTTCCGCATCGAATACGAAATAAAATTGCGCCTCAAATCGCTCCAAATTCAGCTGATTCTCTCGGTTGAACTACTCAGTTTGAGTCTTTTTCATGCTGCCTAAATATCTCCTTCGATTTGATCTTAAATCGCCCCACTTCCCACCTTCTAAACCCCTGAAAACCCTCTAAAACTGGCCTTCGGTGACCTGGGCGTTCTCCCAGGCGCTCGGTCCTCCCAGGACGTCGTCGATGTCCTTCAGTTTTGGGGAGTACTTGCTGCAGATCTGAAAATGAGCGCATAAAACCCCGAAAACGAGTCGAATGTTACCGTGGTGTTGATGGGGAACACGTAAGGGCACGTATCGCAGATCATCCGGTAGGAGTAGGAGACGTTGAGGCGCATCAGCGTTCCGCATTCTGGACAGAATGTGAGCATATTGGATGCTGGAACGGTCCTGAAATTGAGAAAATTTGGGTTTGAGGAAAGGCAAAAACGGGAAAAACGCGGAAAATCGAAATAGGAGAAGCGAGGAACAGATCGAAGAACAGCGCTATCGAAGATCGAAGAACACAAGAACAGCGCGTTGCAAGGCAAGCAAAAAAGACACGGATTTTTAACGAAATGCGGAAATTCGACACGAAACAGCGAAAAACAAATCGAAGAAAAATACTACCGTAATCCCATTCCAAGGCAAGCATATCGCTTCAGGAGCCTCTCGGAAACGTCAAATTGCTTCTCAAGTGTGATTACAAGGAACGAACGCAAGATAAGCAACGATTCTCTTTATTTTAACCCTGAAAACAACAACAAACGAGGGTTTCTTGACAGTGGAAAGGCTTGTATCTTTGGTGCAAGCCGTTTGTGCGCCAGGCTTAACAAAGCGTTTAAGATCCTTTCGTGAGGCAAAATAAATGGTAGAATTTATCAAAACAATCTGGGGATCACCGTTTCGAACGCACATACAAATTCGTGTCCTCCCATGGTCACTCCTCAATACCTTCGATCCCAAAACGGTCGCCCGGATAGCTCCCGGAGAAGTGTGGGCGAGAGACAGGCGTAGGAAACTCGTCTTCGAAGCGCCTTCGTCTTCTCAAAACTCAAATTGAGCTTCTCTCCATATAATCTATCTGCGAAAAAGTCCACAAATCAAGGATTTGTCGTAGCGCAGTTGTAGATGAAGACGTCCTTGGGATCTGCTCAAGATCTTTCACGATGTCTGCGGTCACATGCTTCAAAATACAGCGATTTGTTATCATCAGGAACTTTGCATTTCGACCTTTATATGCAGCGCCCCAGGGACCTCAGAGCGTGAGAAGTACTTCATGGCCAATGGCGAATTTTGCCGCTAATTTCGTAGATCACGTCGGAGATAATCTTGTAAGGGAGATAGGCGAAGTAGTTGTCGATGGTCATGGCTGGGAGGATCGATTAGAGCTTAACATCTGTAGCGTTTAATGAATAAGGCCATGAAGCATTACTTCAATGTTGAAATAGAGTTTTTGAGTGCATATTTGAGGCGTACTATTCAGGTTCGCTGACCACAGCCACGTTAACAGTACCCTTAGAAATCCTTTCCGTTAGTATTCTTTGACAAAGTTTTTTGTAAAACGACGATAAGGCTTGAACACAAAAACTGATACCACTGTGGACGTAGGCACATAAGCTAATGATAATGTTCTTCATAAAGGCTAACACGATGTTGATAGCTGATGTGGAAGCATTAAGTTAACGGCAATGAGTCACTTTCCAGATCCAAAGAATAGCGCATTTGGTTACGGCTATGTAGAACAGCACGCAAAAGTTCATGTGCGTGGTAAAAAATAATTGTAGTGACGTTTGGGTCGTAGCACGTAAAGCTCGCTCTCATGAAAAACATAGTGGAGGCAAAGCCAATCGACGGTAAGGTCGTAAACAAAAAACGAAGATTTTTCACTCTGGCCCTGTATTTAGGGTTGAAGGGTAGAAAGATTCAATATTTTATAGCACACGTATAGAAGCGTTAGCAAGACTCATACCACTGCATAATTGTGTTTGCACAAAAAGCGCTAAATAGCCACAGAACCACGGGAAGTGAGCCCGGTAAGTGGGGGACTGTCAAACAGAAAATCTTTTCACTCAAATTCAGGAGAAAGAGGCGAAAAAAGATATGCACGTAGGAGCGTAAACAGCGATAAAACAGCAGGTGCCATGATCATAATGGTGCCTATAAGTAGAAGTGCATATTTGTAAATTACATAACAAATTTTTGTTGTTTCGAGGCATTTTTCGTTTCGTGTGGGTCACTTTCACTGTTCCCAACGCTATCTAATCCCGTCTCGCCACCCAACACCACCAAAGAAACCGCTTTCGACACCCGGTTTTTGTTTTACTACATGAAGAGTCGCATTAATCGTCTCAATGTTCAAGGTTAATTTACTATTGCTTTTTCCCCACACGCTGGTGGCTACATAGCGTTGCGACTCTCGACGACGAACCGGTTCGAGGCACTTTTGAATGCCGTCTTTAAAACTTTCCACGCCGGGTAAAAACCAACAATGGAACGCTGGAGAAGCGAAAGTGCAATCGACGTTCCCCGTTAGGTGCACGCGTAAATCTGTTGGGAGAAGAGATCTCGAGGTAGAACCTGTTTAGAAAGACGTGGGTTCGGGATACGAGGAAAGGATGAATAAGACAATGATGCGCGTTTCGGAGGCGAAAAACACTGAACAAACGCTCGAGGAAACCAGAATGCTGGAAACATTTGTGGGAAGGCGAGATCTGAAGAGAGATCTTAAGTTTTGCTGTGTTCTTTGACCGCCGTAAATTAATAATTTGCGGGCTTTTTTAGGAAAGTGCAATAGGTCGAGGTTCCTTATTTTGTGGGAGTGATTAATAGCTGCGATGGGTTAAAGGAGAGAAGGAGAGGTTTTCGTTGATCACGAGATCGCAAAAGGCACAAAGGAGAGGATGGAAAAGCGAGATGTAAATCTCAAAATCGTGGTAATGTACGGTATAAGCTAAACGCCTAAAAATTTTTTGGCCTCAGCAAAAAAATAACCTACGTACATTCAAACGCTTGTGTCGCTTCTGGAATTGAATTGATTCACGCTTATCACATGGTCTTGTCTTATATTGCTAGGGTCTAAGAATATACTGAGAATGCTTCTTAAACCTACAAATCTAAAATTTTAGTCAGGCTCATTCATATACTGTGTGGAAATATTTAGATGCGTGACCGTGTGGCCTAATGGATAAGGCGTCGGACTTCGGATTCGAATCCTGTCACGGTCGAAAATTAATGTTTTTTGTTTTGGAACTGTTTTCATGCAATTCTTTCTTATCACTCTGCCTGCACTGAAAACGTCCTGAATTCCAAATTAACTTTATTGTTCAAACCTGTCCATTTTAAAACGGGATGAATTTTTATTTCGCGACGGAATTTTATCCGCAATCGTCGTAATTTTTTCAGATCTTCACGCGGGGCTGGTTTTCCGCTTATCTCATCTGCAATTTCAAATCCGAAAATTCTGTTGCTTTCGAAACGCGTTCTGCTTATTTACCTTTTCCCGACTTCCGGTCCCCAATGACCTTCAAACCTCAAAGTGCACCCCACAAATCGCCGAAAAAAACAAACCAGGAAATTGAGCTCCGCGTGCAGTCAAGAAAAGAAGATATCCGAAAGCGATTACGCGAGAGGAGAAGATAAAAGCGAGCGATGCAAAAACCGGCTTTCGGCGCATATGCAAGCGCAAAGCTGACAGCTGCGATGACGAAGAGATCACGTAACAGTCTTAATGTCAATCACAACAGGTCGTTAGCGGCTAGGAGATTCCTAATAGCCGCGGGCTGGTTTAAGAGATGTTTCGTTCGCTATCGCTTCTTGGGCCATAGAATTGGGATTCAAAGTGAAGTAACATTAAGGCTAATACAAAAACGGGTTGACCGGATCCTTAGGTCTTTTCAAACAGCACATAAGTCTACCTAAAATTCAGATTTTTGGTTTATGGCATTCAGCCATGTTTGTGTAGCCAATTAAACTCGAAGTTGCAGAATAACAGCGTCACTATTTTTTCGCTATTCTCCCACCGTCTCCGTCCCTGGTTAGGAGATGCACGCTTGTCTACAGCCTCTCTCCTCTCGTGTTTCACAACGGGTGTTTCAAGATTGATGCGCGTAGCAATGCCCGAAAAAAGCGCTCACCGGTAGTAAACCGCCGAGGGAGTGTGACCGACGCAAACCGGCGAATTCCTATTTTGAGGTGGTTCGCAACTTTGACGTTTTCACACAGGAGGCGACGAAGATGGCAAGAGTGCAAGAAGGCAAAGCAGAAACCGGTTTCGACCCAGCGAGCGGCGGTCGAAGCTGGTCGAAACTGAAACGAAGCGAAGAAGCGCTAATGTGTGAAAAGCGCGCCGAAATGGAGCAACGTTTGTTAGATGGACTTTGCATTAGAAAAATGCGTGAGTTTTGGAGTTTTGAGATGAGACCTTGATAGGAGAAGAAACCTGTCCGACAGTTTGGGGAAAACAGCAATGGAGACAAACGAAGGACATCTCGAAGAAGAAGGTTTTTGGGGTTGTGAGATCGGGCGATTGGGAGACGTGATTGATTGGAGGCGAAAAGACGAGGAGAAACGGTTTGGAGTTGCGATTTGAAGGACCAAATGGGTAACTTCAGGATAAGAACAGGTAACTCATAAAATTCCTCGAACGTCCTCGGAAAATCTCGTTTTTCAGCTTTCCCACAAACTTTTTATTATTCCTTCACGCGTTCTCGTTTACGATTCCCCCGACGTTTTCCACCCGTTTCATAAAACCCACCCGAGCAGCAGCTACAGCAGAACACATCGAGCCTAACAGGTTGGGTTCGAAGAGTTGAGAGAAACCAGTAAACAGAGGAACGAAGTGGGGCTTAGGAAGTGACCGACGAAACTGGTAAACTGGAGATGAAACACGTGTTGACAAATGTTTCTGGCTGGCAACGCTTGTTATTGTTTGCGTTGGAAAAGTGTTGTTGATGGGTAGTGATGGGAAATGAAATGGTGTTTGTTTTAGCGGCAGGTCTCTTGGGATTTAGAGTTGTTCTTGCCAGCCTACGGTCGTCTGAGCTTACCTTTATTCCATTTTGGTAAGATCAATTTTTATCATAAAATAAAGGTTTTGAAGAAAGCTTCGCCTATTTTCACTTAGCCACTCAAGCCACTGAAAATTTCTGACAAGGCTCAAACCGGAATTTTAACAAACTTTAAACATTCGAAGCATGAATCCTCAATTTAATCCTCAAACAGCTCTTTTCAAAACGTTTTTTGCGTACTTTCAGCTTGAAATTACGACTCTTTACTGAAGAAATTTAGGCTTACAAGGGAAAAACTGATTTCACAGCGTTGTTCAGCGCAGCGAAAGCTTTCGAATGATCCAAAGACTACTATCAAATTTTGGAACCGACTTTTGCCGTTCCCTTGTTAGTTTAGGTTTCTTTCGGGTGTTTCTCGAATTCAAAAAACGCTTGAAAACAAATTTGGATTCCGAAGTTCTATTTGAAAATGCCAAAAAGGAATTTTTAAAAGCCTTTTTTGACCTCTAAACTACCTAAAGCGACCTAAAACACTAAATCTGCTTACAAGGTCATAAACCGCTCAGCGTTTCTTTCCTTTCTACGTGACTTTGTGCACCGAAACACAAAATTCAGACACCTTAAACTTCCATCCTCTCCTAAAAACCCTGTAAACGTTTCATTGAGCAGCTCTGAAAAGATCACTCGGACCACTTTGCGCCGCTAGTTGCCAAACTGCTCAGTTGCACTTGTTTACGCGTTTATAACGTGAACTTTCCGGTCGAATCTCTCGTTACGTGCGATGATCGATGATGAGCTGCTTTCTCCGAGCTTCTCTTAATTGCTTAACCGGCGCTTCGCGACGTCTCGCGTTCCCTTCGCGCGCTTCTCCCCTCGAGCAGCTTTTTTTGCCCCCAGCGCGCCCCTCCCCTTCGGACCGTCGGTTAAAAGTGCGTCTCCAAAAGAAGCCAACTTCAGTCGTCCGCGCCTCGTCGTTGTCGCCATGACCAAATCCGAGTTCCAGCAAGAGATGGAGAAGTTCCGCGAGGCGGAAACCTTCCGCCGCCTTGCCTTTGTCGGCATTTTCCTCTCGACGATCGCCGCTCTCACCGCCATTATTGCCGTCCCCGCACTCTACGGCTACATGCAACGTGTCCAGAGCCAGCTCCAGCTCGAAGCCGAGTACCAAGTCCGCCACCGGCACCATGTGGCAGCAGTTTGCTAAGACCCAGATGCACAAGGGCGTCTTCGAGCGCGTGAAGCCCCAGACCGGCAAGGAAGCCTTCCTCGTCGGAACCACCATCGAGGACGTCATGGGAGGCCGCGCTAAGCGTCAGGCCGGCTACGACACCTTTGTTGAGGAAAGCGCCTCTGTTGCTCAGGCCGCTCCTCCCAGCATCGCTCATACCTGCTCGTGCAAGATCGGACCCGCCGGATCTGCCGGAGCCTCCGGACCCGATGGCCAGGACGGTCAGGACGGTCTTCCTGGACCCGATGGACAGAACGGACCCGACGCTAAGCCCGATGAGGTGCCCAAGCCTTCCGACTTCTGCTACGACTGCCCCGCCGGACCTCCCGGACCCGCTGGCAAGGCTGGACCCAAGGGACCCACTGGAAACGCCGGAGCCAACGGCCAAGACGGAGCTCCCGGAGCCCCCGGAGTGCACGGAATCGCTGGACCTCAAGGACCCGCTGGACCAAAGGGACAGGAGGGACAACAAGTGAGCTTTGAATCTTAAATAGAATGAGCCTTAATCCAATTTTCCAGGGACCCGCCGGACAGCCCGGAGTTGTCAAGGAAGTTCCCGTCCCCGCTGGACCTCCCGGAGCTCCCGGACCCGCCGGACCCCAGGGAGCCGATGGAGAGAAACGGAGCACAGGGACCCCAAGGACCCGCCGGAGACTCTGGAACACCCGGAGTGCCTGGCAAGAACGGCGAACACGGAGAACAGGGACCCGCCGGAGAACAAGGACCCAGCGGAGGCTGCGACCACTGCCCCGTGCCCCGCACCGCTCCCGGATATTAAGAATCTCAACTGTTCATTTGTTGTTTGTTCACTGCCAGCCGCCCAAATACAAAAATGTAAAGCTGAAATTGGACAGCAGATTTACTTCCGGAGAGACCGACCGTACGCTGCAAATGGAATTGACCAAAAATGAGACCCACGACGCCGGGTCAGACAACGACAACCTTGTCTAGACCTTATAACCAGGTAGACAGCGGAGCATTTCTTTTTTTCATTTCCACCCTCTCAGTTACCGCCGACCGGTCGTGAAAATAAGAGCAGCTGAGACGGATCAGATAGCGACAGCATTGTCTAGACCGCAAAACGAGGCCCGGACAAGCGACCACCTCTTCTCTTCATTTCCACTTTTTCTGCCTCCACCGAGCGGTCTTGAATCTCAAAAAAGTACAAAACACACTTACAATTAATTCGCTTACGCCAACCCAAGTATGTTTTACAAATCTGTCAATATTCTCCGTAGTTCAACTGTGGAGCGTCAGCACAGGCTTTCACATTTTGAATACAGGGTGGCCAAGAAATACTGTCACGCGTAAAAACAACTACAACTTTTTACAGAACCAACAAAACAACACATTTAATACACCATTCGAAAGCTCAGGAAATTCTGTATAAGGAACAATCAAAATTACCGCCGTCGGCTTCAATACAGGCGTCCAATGGCTCCCGGAAATTCTTGAGAATGCACACGGTAATTTTTCGTTATTTTGAAGCTCCAAAGTTTTCTCAACTCAACTTTTTGCTTGTTTCTGCGTTATATTATTCAATGCAGATTGTGAACTACAAGATTGAAAGAACTGGCAAAATTGATTCGAAAAACCCAGTTTTCAAGCAGTCTGAAAAAATTTTGGCTAGACCCTTTCTTCAAAATCTAAAATTTTCTATTTCTGAGGATATTTTTGAAAAATTGACAATTGTTTCGGGTCACGATTTTGCGTCACGTGCGTCACGCGGCTGCGTTTTGCGATAGCGGGAACCAGCTGTGTCATGCCACAGCGATTGATATTTTCCTGCTACGAATCATGCGTCATAAAGCTGCGACTTAAGGTTTCGGCAGATAGGGACGCTGGTGCCCTACTGAAGCATATCACTTTCCGTAACCAAAACAGATAATTTCTTCAGTAGGGTCATAGATGTCTTATTAAGGAATGTGATAATTCATGGTGACTTCAGTTTGAGTCAAACAGGTCTCATTCCCCGGCTCGGATAGAACCGAAAATAGGAGTTTTTGTTGCCTGTTCCCTATCCTCTATACAACAACGGTTTTATCGGTTTCTGTTGTCCGAAGCCATCAAACATTGTCCTCTCATAAACTAATCCTCAAGTCCAACAGTTTGTTATGCTATGAAATTCGTTTTTTATTAGCTGTGCCTTTGCTCAAGGTCTTGCCTATAAAGCTTCGTTGTGAAAATTTGGAAGAGTATTTTGTGTCTACTTTTGTGGACCTGTGCTGTTGCTTCCTGGGCCACTGTTATCCAAATGTTTTCCTCCGATGCGTTCCAAAGCATCTCTCACAAACCTAAACACTTGTTCCTCCTCCCCAGCATTTCCTCTTTTGCTTAGTGCGTAGATTCGTTTGTTCTTTTAAAAGCACCCAAGCGCATTCTCGGGAACATCAAGCATGCTCCAAAAGATTTTGAACTCGCTGAAAATGACGCAATTTCGGCACCTTAAGCAACCTACGTTCGTCAGGTGTGCATTGGCGCATGACCTCCGAGGCGATTAGCAATTCTGAAAATTTTTCTTGCTTTTTTCTGCAAGAAGTGTTGGCCTATTTTTGGGCATAAACGAGTGAACTTTTGGAATTAATTGGTCTTAAAGACTGATGAGATAAAGTCGGGCCTGCAGCGATACCAGGAAGAGAATAGAAAAGAGCGAAGTAGAATTGAAGGTCTGGTAAACAAGCCTTAATTAGGTTGCGTTTAGGTTAAGCTACACAGATCTATTTATATTAGTCAAAGACCCTTAAAGGCTACACAAGAGTTCCCTGTCCTAACCTACACAAGAGAGTTCCTTGTCCTTACCACAACGTCACTAATCACAATCCCAATTTTAAGCTTTTCCCCACGCATCCCTAACACAATTTACCCTCGTTTTTTAGTCTCTTGTCAAGTCTTAAAATGAATGTCCGATCTTTTCAAACTCGTTTGATTTGAGTATTCAAAGTTCAACAGATATTGTCACAAGCTCTAAGAACTTAAAGGTCATTTTCGGCGAACATACAAAGAGCTTCCAAATATAAACATGCAAGTTAAGAGTGTAGATATCCCCAGGTGGGCTTGAATTGTTAGGCTTCACAGTTGTTTCGGTTATGAATAGAATATGAAGGGTCTATTTTTGTGACATTGCTTTACGCAACCCACACGAATGAAACATGTACTATAGAAGGAAGCAATCTTTAGCTTTTCTTCAATTGTCCTTTATGGTCAGACGATGTTCTAATTGTTAATACAGTGCAGGCATCAATAGATTTCATACGATAACGTGACGATTGATGTCCATGACAGAATCTTTATTTGGCTGTTTACGTCAAAAAGCAATAATTAGATCTGACGTAATGAAGTTGATTGTTAAGCTTTCCATGAAGAACTCTATCTTTTAATTTTAGCTTAAAAAGAAGTAAAAAAGCCCGTATGGAAGTGCCAAAATTGACTCTATTTCTGCACTTACCACAAATTCCCTGGGGAATCACTTTTGCGTCGAAGCTTATAATTGAATGTTTTGGTTCCCGCTATACCTATCAACAAGATCACTCTAGATACGATTATCTCCATTTCACTTATCTCCAAGTCAATGAGAACTTTGTCCTCTTTGAAATGGAGGCCTTTTAACGCAAAAAGACATAAAAGCAAAAGGATTAAGAGGGGATTAACAACAATCTTAAAAGTATAGAAGTTCGAAAAGCCTAAAACGGAGATCTCCTTTTCCAAAGGCTCGCTTCCAGTAGTTTTTTCATGTTTGGCGACTAGATACATAAAGTTAAAGGCTTAAAACGTTGTTTTTGAAAAATCTTGACATGCCAAAAGTGTCTTCTGAGAGATAATTTTAAGACGATGTACCCATTGTAAATGTTTTAAGTGTCTCACTGCTTTAAGCATCATAGACAAAACACGAAAACGTTGTTTTCGTTTTTTTGCATAAGGTTGAGGCGTGTAGTTTGGACACTCCGTGTTCAACAACGTTTGTTTTTGCCTCTAACAATATCGTCTCGTCAAACACCTGTTCTTTGATTGGTCTTAAAGTCACAACAACATTTATTGATCAAGCGTTATTCACAAGCAGTTTATCAGCATAGTTCTACGGTTAAGCCAGAAACATACTTAGAGTTTCCTTATTTGCCATAACGACCACGGAGAGAGCTGGATCCACCGTTGTAATCGTCAAGCTCGGAGCCGCTGATAGATCCGTACTGGGTTCCGTCGCCAATGAAGCCCCAAACGGCGCCACCGTTCACGTTCATGCCTCGGGACGAGGGACGCTTGTCTAGGAAGAAACGGGCGTTTGTGTCCGAGGGGTAGAGGATCACGAGGGCCAAAGCAATCAGAAGAAAGCGGAGGAGGCTAGCCATTTTTCTGGAAACAAAACGAAATGAACTCTAAGGTAATTAGTACAGAAGAGATCACGCGGCATAAGGAAGTGCGAAAAGGAATCCGAGACCCTACAGACTCTGATTGCGGGCTTAACAAACAATGAAACGTTTTTCTGTTATTTCGTGGACTGATGCCTGAAATATTTATGTTTCATGTGAAAACAACTCGTCAGTGTTTTAAGTGGTGACACGTGCTAAGCAAAGCGAAAAAAGTTTGCTATTGCAAAATCGGTTTTTCGAAGCCTCAAGGCACACACTGATTCTGTGTCGAAATAAGCAAAAACACTTCAAAGCATCAGAAAACAAAATAAGGCTGACATTCCTGGCCTTAGGAGATTCACCCTCTCTAAGGTTTGCTTACTGCGTAACTTTGAAACAGGGAGCAAACCAAGATGAAAGCAACCTCTTGCTTAGCGTCAAGCACAACAAAATAAGATTCTTTGACCCTAACAAGCTCCCACCAACTCTTCGTTGAGCCGAAACGGAAGAATTGAGCCGTAACTCAATCAGCCTCGACCTCGCTTTGTTGGGAGTGGGGTGGAGCGAAAATTCAAAGAAAGGCGGACGTTTTTTCGCGTGCGACCACCCACGGAAGTGTGGGAAACGAGGCAGGAAGTCGGAGGAACTGAGGAGGGTTTTTGAGGATTAAGGGAATTGTGAAGATGCACGGATTTGGGATTGTGGGAAGAGGGTCTTGGTACAGAGATGCACAGCTTGTTAGTTGAATTACGGCAATTCA
This sequence comes from Steinernema carpocapsae, assembly GCA_000757645.3. Classification (NCBI taxonomy): domain Eukaryota; kingdom Metazoa; phylum Nematoda; class Chromadorea; order Rhabditida; family Steinernematidae; genus Steinernema; species Steinernema carpocapsae. The sequence continues at coordinate 6,783,871 of AZBU02000004.1, read as the reverse complement.
ATAAAAAGAACCAGCGGTTACGCGTTGTTTTTAGAGGTTTCCTAGACGAGAGTCAAATCTAAAATTACTCTAATTTCCAGTACTCCTAAAGAAGACACATCTTTAGACAAGAACACGTGTGATTATTTGATTAGGAGACAAGTGCAAATAGGACAAAGCAAAAAGACAAAGTTTTGTGCTGAATGAAGATGTCTAAGTTTAGGACGCTGGTTGTTAAACTAATCACATTGCGTTAACTGAATTTTGGCATTTTTGAGACTTTTCGCACATCAAAAATCGAGTCTCAAAATTTCACGTTTAGTTGTTGTCCACATGGAGTGCTAAATTCAAAAATTACGTTTATGACTATTTCGAAGCTGGCGTGAACGTTTATCTAAACAAGGTTCCTTTTTTGCCAATCTTCGACAACACGTTTATATTCTTGGAACAGACGATCCTGGCAACAGCCTTGGAGTAGACACATACAATAGACACGGTCCTGTCAGACATGTTCCACACACTAACCTACAAATTATCAATTTCGCAAAAATTGCATGGGTGACTGACCACGGATGGTAAATTAGGGTTGCTGAAGATATCACCTACAATTTTTGTACTTTTAGCTCTTTAAACCCTTTTTAGAGACTTGTAATTTATAGGGTTAGCCATGCTTTAACTGTAATTTGATAACTCTTTTAATTCAATCCCTCTAACTCATTACTTGTAATTTGAGACTATACTTTTAAGTCTTGGCTGAAGGTTCACGTGAGGTCCTAACTGTTATGTTTACCGTGTGAGTTTTCTTACTCCCCCACTCCTCCACCATGAACTCACTAATCACTTTACTGACCTTGGTTATGGTTTTAAAAGAAACGCGAGCAGGCTACACGTAGTCGCACTGAACTCAATGTATAAAGGGAACAAAAGTGTAACAGAACAAATTCTAAACGTGTGAAAAATCCATCATTATGAGAAACGTGAGGTGAGGACTCTTGTCATTAGTGACCTCATGAAACGTCAAAAAATGAGAGTACTAAAGATGACTAGCCGAATTCTTCAACAAGCCTATTTGCTTTCAAGACAAAGACCAGACGACAAACCGGTTTCAAATGATTTTGACCTCATTTGAAGAAGGGGCAAATTATAGCATTTTTTAGGTTTACCCTTTTTCCTAATTGTCGCACATGTGTCACTCAAACTCGCCTAGATTTCCTATTAGCGGAAAATCCAAAAACTTGTTGTAGTCAACTGGAACTTAGAAACGTGTAGTTTTCCTAAAATACGTGGTTTTAAGAAAAACCAATATCAGTACTCGCAGCCCACAAACAAGTTGCGAATGTGGCGTGAAACTAGAAATTGGACGTAATTAATAGAATGGGAAAACAAGTTGTTGGCATGGGCAAACCTGGGTTGAATGGGACTCACAAATTGGGCTTTTGTTTTAGGGTGTAAGTAAACAAGTTTGATTGGGTTTCACATGTAAGCCTCCAAAAACCATCTTTTCGTGGTACCGCTTTTCGCCCAATTCACATCTTAAAACACACTTCGCAACTCCCTCCAAACTCTACTTCTTTTCTCATGCCGCCATCACAAATACACCGCGTTCCCAGCTTTCTTTGTGCATCCACGCCGCCACGAAAGCCGCATGCAGGTTCGCAGAACCCGCAACAATGTGTCACAATCGCCTCTGGGAAGAGGTCGCATTGGCAAGCTATATTAATGATTAAGCCCGCTCATCCTTTATTCTTACGTCAATCATGGCCTTCCAGAACACCCAAAACTTCCAGAATCCTCAATTAAGGTAAGCAATTATTAGATCATGCCTTGATACCGTAATCTCAGTAGGGTCGAAATGAAGAACTATCTCATGGATCCTCTGAGGCACGAATGCCGTGTCACAATATCTCATTCTAATGTGGTCCAGAAGTCTTACGACAGGGAGAGACGATTCTTTGCGCTTCCGCCTACAGTAACCCTGCAGGGCGATGGATGGCAGAACTTGAGACAGTGGAAGGCCGATTTGTACCTTTTGACAAAGCCAGTGGTATCCAATGGAATCCAGTGGTATCAAACAACCGCTGGAATCAGAGGGGTGCTTAGGAATGGCCATCAGCCTGGAGATAAGGAGCTTGAGTTTAAAGAACAGGTGAGCTTCGAGAAGCAGTTTTAATCTCAAATGTGTCAAATTTAGAATTTTGCCCAAGCCAAGGACATGTCCATTACCGTCGAAGACCCACGTTTTGGCAAATCCTCAAAAACCAATTTTTTTGAGCTTACCTTAGACCTGTACCTCACCAACGACTGCCACATCGGCCGATTCAAGTCTGCTCCTATCAAAGTCATTAGCAAGAAACCCAAACAGAAACAATCTCACAAAAACGACTGCCGCAGCGGAATCCTCAGCGGATCTACCGTATCCCTTTTCTGCAAGACCAAGGCGCTCCCGGCAAGATACATGTTCGCGGACGCTTCTGGATTCGTTGGAAGCACCGAAAAATGGACTTCGATTGAGATCCAAGCGATCGATGAGGTCTCTGGGGAAGAGGTCGGCGGATATATCAGCTTTGGTCAGGTCGTGAAGCTTATCGACCGCAAAAGCGGGATTTGCCATCCGCTTGTCAGGATTCAGAAGGTCGAAGGAAAGGACAAGATGAAGATTGACCACTCTGGAGACGGAAAACCCGTGGATCAGCTCTTCAAATGCGCCTTTCAACTCATGGAACAGGGTGACAAGTATCTTGTGGCTCTCTCTGACAACAAAATTGAGCACTACGACGTGAGATCTACCGTAATCGTTAACCAAACTTTAAAAATTGTATTTTTAGGCCTACAAGGATAACCAACTCTCCGACGCCGCTATCTGGACAATCGCGTCTTGTGAAGACACAGAATACCGCTTCTATCTCACGCCTCAAGCGATTCAAAGTCTCACTTTCCCCCTTCCTATTGCTCCTACCGTATCTGACCTTATGATCCAGAATGGAAAGATCTATCTAGAAGGAAAGCACTTCAGAGAGGGAATGGAAATCTGGCTAGGAGATATGCCTATGATGACTGAGATAGAGTAAGTCAAACACCTTCAAATTTCAAGATTTTCTATGAATCAGTTTTAGGAACAACTGGCGTCTTTTCTGCGCCTTTCCAGACTGCAGATACCTGTCGCAGATGTTCATGTCCATTCATCCTAAAAGTGTGGAAATTCAAGTCTCAGTCGTCTTTGGTGGAATTGTTTACGCGACTGGTCAGGTGCTTCAGCTGGATTTGGATACTTATAGGAAGCTGAAGCCGGAAAATTGAATTTTTGTACTTTTGAACACTAGTATATTGGATATGTGCAGGGATTATAAAGTATGTCTTTTATGAAGCATCCTTTATCAAACTAAACTGGCCAAAGTTACGTTGATCTCTTCGCTTCACTGTATCTCCTTGTGAAACGTTGAAAAACGTTTTGAACCAATATTTTTACTCTATGTACAACAAACATCTCTCAAAGCACCTTTTTGTTGTTTGCGTGCGCACCAATAAGGACAACAATAAATACAAACAATAAGACACGAAAACACGAAAAAATAAACACAAACCGATGACGAAAGCTTGAATATGTACAAACCGTATTGCACGTGAGAGCGGGCCGGCCAGCCAGCAAAAACGGAGAAGAGCGTTGTGGTCCTGGGGTAGGAGTTGCGTAGCTACGGCATGCACTTCTCGTGGCAGTATTCTTTAGCGCTCACCAAAAGGGGCAAAGGCGGCATAAAGTTTCTTAGGATTTTGCTGAAAAGGAGTTTTGAGGCTTAGATGTGGTTTTGGAGTGGTTTTAGCTTACTGGCAGTATCGGCATTTGGAGATGAAGACGTTGCTAAACATGGCAAAATATCCGAGTTGTTTGTTGAAGGTGAGGGGCTTGGGTTCGCAGAGGAACTGGTTGTTGAAGTTGTGGATCACGTGGATGTTGAGGGTGGTGGTCATGCGTTGGTAGACCTGGTATCTGCTTGGCTCGAATGGGTCAATCTGAAATGGTGCATTGTAAGATTGAAGAGAGCACTATGAAACCTACCTTCCTGCCCTTGATCACAATTCCATTATCATCCTTGTACTGGTAATAATCCAGATATTTCCAGTCCTCATTTGGCGCGATAAACTGCACAAACTCGAAGCTTCCACTATTAATCAGCATCGCCATTTTTAGGCATGCCGGATGCTGTTTGGCGTCCCTTACAGAGCCAATATCTACCAAACCATAGTATTGGAGCTCAAAGACGCTAGAAATAGCGCTGTGCTCAGACTGTCTCACATCCCAGCCACGTTTCCTAGCATCCTGGGCAGCCATCTTGAACATCTGGATGAAAGTTCTGTGGAGATCTGCCTGGCCGCTATACATAATTCTTTCCGCGTAGATCGAATTTTTCCGTTTTACGGCGCGTAGAAATTCAAACATGTAGTGGTAGGTTTGCTGGAAATGAGTCCTCAATTTGGGTTTAAGAAGCGTTTGGCTTACGTTGTACGTCTCCTGAGTCAAAGCCAGCTGCCACACGTTTTCCAAGAACTGGGCATAGTTAATATCCAAGCTCGATTCTTGCATAAATCGGCTCATGAGCTCGATGCAGGGCGTCTGTGGTAGCGTCGTAGGGTAAGACTTAGCTTTGGATTCTACCTTGCTGGAATTAAAACGTTTTTAGAAGTTCAGAATAGGAAAAACACCAACTCGTAAAGCACGGAGATCTGATTAACAGAATTCGTGATCTGTTCAGCAAATTTCAAGCTTTGGTCTCCTCTAGGAATTCCTTTGCTCAAGAACTTTGAAAAATTGACGAGTTCTCCTCGGAGCTGTAGCATGTGGTCGGTGCCTTGAGATAAGAAGTAAAGATCGTGTTAGCTATAAGATATGCTTACCTGCATCAAGCAGAGCCATCAACTCCTTCTCCGGCTGCGTAGGTCCCATCTGCGTCGGCCTAAGCGCAGCTGGATTCAAGCCCATCCCCAAATTTGCATTCATCTGCATATTCGTGTTATGGTGCATTCCTCCCACAGGAGGTCCCGGGATACCCGGCACGTTGGGAATCCTCTGGGGCGGCGGTGCCAAACCCGGAAACGCCTGTTGCTGCATTCTGACTTCAACGCTTTGCGATTTTGGATTTTTTAGGTTTGCGATCTGAAACTTAAGATTCACTCTAAGCACGTTTTTATAAAAATCAGCATAGTGTCAAGGAAAATCGATCGTACGCATTGCTGGAAAGCAAATCACAGTGCGAATACGGCAGTTGAATAAATAGAGCTTGGGAAGTGGACAAGAGCAAAGATAGCTACGTGCTGGACAGGGAAATAGTTGTTTTAGGGTAATCTTGAAGTTTAGTAATTTTTCTTTGCTCAATGAAGCTTAAAAGTGGGCTTAAAATTAGCTTAGAAATTGGCCTCAGTCCTTCACTGATTAAAACATAAAACCGCTAAGACCGATTTTGCAATTTACAAGCAAAAACTTAAAGTCGATTTCATTATTAATTGAGTGAACTCTTCAATTCGTAAATTTCAAACGTTCGGTTTTGTCGTGAAATTTGGCTTTTCTGTTAAACCGTTTTGTTTCGGCAAAACTCCTTCTTTTTCAAACTTTATTCTTAAACTTGAATGACCAATTTCTTCATGTGTCAAACTTCAAGTAATTAGCGATGACGTCAAAGTTTTATAAAGTCCAAAAATCCAGTTTTGACAAAAGTTAAAACCAGTCTTAATCCTTAAAATAATGTTTATCAAATCTCCAAAAACTCATAAAATCACAAAATATCGAAGCTTCATACAAAATCCGAACTTTCCAATAGCGCCAGAAGTTGTGCCTCTATCGCGTTATGTGCAAATGTGCGAGTGGGGCTACTTCGCGGCGGGAGCCCAAAGCGTTCGGATGTACATGGCCGTCGTCGCCGTTGTCGTCGCTCGTTGTCGTCGCTCCGCTCCGATCCGAGCCATCGCCGGCCGGCGGTGGCGCCCAAGCCGCCTCGGCCGCGTCCGTCGACGTCGACGTCGCGTTGGTTTCGACGTGGCATGTCGTGGTGTTTCGGGGTTCTCCTCTTCTCCACTTTGGGGCTGAGCCCGCTGCTCCCCTAACGCATCCCCAGGGCTCTGTTCGCTTGTTTGAATCCACGTGTTTTTGTATATGATCAAATCACATTTTTGATGACGATTTTTGACGTGTCAAATCCAAAACGGCTTCAGGTAAACAAGGATGTTTCAGGTAATATCCCTTCGGCTTGGACGAAATGGTCCCGCAATTGCCGTTGATTGCCATCGGCGCTCTCTTGTGCGTATGGAGTGCCCAGGCATTCTATTTGCCCGGTTTGGCGCCTGTCAATTTCTGTATGGACAACCAGAAGAGGCCGAACTGTCCGGTACGTTTTGAAGCCTTTTATCAAAACCCTCAGGATAAGGGAGCTTCAAACCTTTTGGAAAGAACCAAGTTGTAAAAAGTTCATTGACCTCGAAAGGATATCTAACCGCTCCTCTGAAAAAATTCCACAGATAAGATCTTTTGTGGAAAATCGACCATGGGAAGACGTTTTACAACGTCGCTTGCGACATGCATTCTAAAGCTTCTAGATGACTCACTGTGGAAATCAGTGTCTTTTGCAGGAAAATGCCAAAAAGGAGCTATGGGCTGTTTAGGACATGATTCAATTGCGATTTGAGCACAACGTCACTGTTCCATCCCAGTTTCCTTATCACTTAGCAAGCATACCAGACCAAGACTGTGCTGTCACTGCTGTGCAAACAGTTCTTGGCGAGTGCCACGCTATCGCAAACCATGGGTTTCCTATTAGAAATTACGTTTTCGGGCTAGGAATTGTTGGTTACCCGTCACACACACACATCAGAATCTTGAGTTACAGCAATTTTAAAGCTACATAAGAGAGTCCTTTTTATATGGAATCTTTGATAGAACGCTTTATTGCTTATATTGGGAACAAAGGAGTACCTATCACACAAAGGTAGCCTGCATCTGCTGGTCAAAAAAACGAGTCTTCGTTAACTGAGAAGAGAACCATCGTTCTATGACACCCTTACCCTATTTCTTACTGCATTTTGGCTACTGTTGTGATTTTAGGTCCCGACTAACTCCTGTTTTGTTTTTAGGGTTGTTGCCGTTTTTGATGTTATAAGGAAGGGTTGAGAGTTGCATTATGGTCAAACGAATGCCAGCTTGACTTCCCCATATACGTTCTGAGTTCGGGATGAGACCATCTGCCAAAGATTGCGCCCCCACACAAAGCCGTCATTTTCGCGTTAAAAGTCGGTATTAACGTTTATCCTTTTAGAGCAACATCACCCTTTTCGTGAACAAGCTCGACAGCGACCAAAGTGTGATTCCTTATGAATATCACAGGTAAGCGAAATTCCCCTTTCCCTCAATTTCTGAATTCCCGATTTTCAGTTTCGATTTCTGCGTTGGAAGTGAAAATGAATCGCCCGTGGAGAACCTCGGACAAGTGTTGTTTGGAGAGCGCATCAGGCCCAGTCCTTACAGGGTATTTCTGAAGAATTTCGGCTTATTTTGAGCTTATTTTTTCAGGTTTCTTTCAACGAAACGACGCACTGCAAACTCCTCTGCGACCGCAAATACTCTTCGTCGAAACCGGACGATGAACCGAAGTTGCGACTCCTCCAGCGAGGCATGAAACTAAACTACCAGCACCATTGGATTATCGACAACATGCCGGTCACGTTCTGTTTCATGAACCAGCAAAACGACCAAGTGTGCACCACCGGCTTCCCCATGGGCTGCTATGTGACTCCGGAGGGTCGTCCTAAGGATGCTTGCGTCGTGGACGAGAAATACCGCCTTGCCGACAATTACTACATCTTCAACCATGTGGACATCAAGATCGAGTACCGCGATATGACCCACGACCCGAATTTCCTGGAAGACAAGGTCGGCGGAAGAATCATTAGCATCAAGGTGCAGCCAAGGAGCATCCAGCACCAGAGCGCCGAGTCGCTCGACTGCTCGCCGCAGGCCCCGGCTCTGGCGATCAAAGCCGGCGAGAAGGACAAGGAGATCATCTACACATACTCGATCATGTGGGAAAAGACGGACGTGAAGTGGTCCTCCCGCTGGGACTACATTCTTAGCTCGATGCCTCACACCAACATCCAGTGGTTCTCTATCCTCAACTCGCTCGTCATCGTCCTCTTCCTCACCGGAATGGTCGGAATGATCCTTATGAGGACACTGCACAGGGATATCGCTCGCTACAACCAGCTGGAGAACGACGAGGATGCCCAGGAGGAATTCGGCTGGAAACTCGTCCACGGCGACGTGTTCCGCTCGCCCAGAAACGCTCTTTTCCTCTCTGTTTTTGTGGGAACTGGAGCTCAGATTCTGCTCATGGTTTCTGTCACTTTGGGTGAGTTTTGGTGTCCTGAAACAATTGCTAAATGACGTTTTTCAGTGTTCGCTTGCCTTGGATTCCTTTCTCCCGCTAACCGCGGATCGCTGATGACTTTCGCCCTCGTCTTCTACGTTCTCTTTGGAAGCGTCGCGGGATACGTCTCCGCTAGGCTCTACAAGAGTGAGATCCCCAAAAACCTGAAAATTAAAAGATTAAACAAATTTTAGCCTTCCGCGGACTCGCCTGGAAGACCAACGTGCTTCTAACGAGTTTCCTGATCCCCGGAATCCTGTTCGGCGTCTTCTTCATCACGAATCTAATGCTCTGGGCCAAGGGCTCCTCGGCCGCGGTCCCCTTCGGCACCCTCGTCGCCCTCCTCTCGCTCTGGCTCTTCGTCTCTATTCCGCTCACCTTCGTCGGATCGTTCTTCGGCTTCCGCAAGCCTGCTTTGGAGCACCCGGTCCGCACTAATCAGATCCCTCGCCAGGTCCCTGAACAGACTCTCTACACAAAGCCTCTTCCTGGAATGCTCATGGGAGGAATTCTTCCCTTTGGATGCATCTTCATTCAGTTGTTCTTCATTCTTAACAGCATTTGGTAGGCTACTCATCCCTTTCAATGTCTAAATGTGTATTTTCAGGGCCCACCAGATCTACTACATGTTCGGATTCCTTCTCCTCGTTTTCGTGATCCTGATCATCACGTGCAGTGAAGCCACAATTCTTCTTTGCTACTTCCATCTATGTGCAGAGGTACTCCATCCCTATCTTAACCTGGCGACCTAAACCGACCGTTTTAGGACTACCACTGGTGGTGGCGCTCGTTCTTCACCTCGGGCTTCACCGCGGTGTACCTTTTCGTCTACTGCATCCACTACTTCGTGGCTAAACTCACAATCACAGGAACCATCTCGACGATCCTCTACTTCAGCTACACCGCCATATTCGTTTTCCTCTTCTTCCTGATGACGGGAACGATCGGATTCCTCGCGACGTTCTATTTTGTACAGAAGATCTACGCGTCAGTCAAAGTGGACTAAGCCGTGGTTGAGCCACATGAGGTTACGCAATGCTTTATCGTTGTTTTCACCTTCAGTTATTCCTCCTCCTCCTCTTCTCCTACTCTTTCTTTGTTGTATCATATTTATTTGCAAGAGGCCTCGCTCGATAAAGCAGGCCGAAGTGTCACATTCTCTATTTTACACGTTCACAGGGCGCGACGAAATAATGCCGAAAACAAGTTGGATTGTAGGGGTATTTATCTGTGTGATATTAATGAATAAAACGTTTTATTCATAAATTCTCAGAAAGTTATCAAAACTGCGAGAAAATCTTACCTACAGGAATATTAGGAACGTTAAGGCCTCTGTATAGTTCGCGCGACGCGCGACCCGACGAGCTAACGCCATACTAATTCAGCTGTTTCGCGGTCGCGGCCACCCACATCGAATTGCGGGGTGGTATAGTTGCCAATCGCGCGTACAGTCCGCGCGACGGTCGCGACCGCGACCGCGACCGAGACGGAGGGCGAACGGTCGCACGCGACCGAAATTCTTGCAGCTGGTCGGAACCAGCTGCAAGCATTTCGGTCGCGCGACAGCTCACGAAAGATGGTCGAATTTTTGGCGTTTCTAGGCATTTTTAAGGGTTGCTGCTGTGTTTGGGTGAATTCGACTGTTTTTCTGGTTTTGAGGGTTGTCGCGCTACATTTATCGATGAATACGGTGCAGAGTCTTCATTTAAGCATTTTGCGACGAATTTATTGTCGGTTTGGATGAAAAATTAATGTGGTTTTGTGGTTTTTTGAGCGTCGCGTCCACTATCCCACCGACTATACCACTGAGCTCGCGACTGGTCGCGTGCGACTGTCAACTTTTGGTAGCGACCGGTCGCGCGCGACGGTGCGACCGGTCGCGAGCGACAATTGGCAACTGTCGCGCGTCGCGCGAACTATACAAAGGCCTTTAGGAATCAGAATGCCAAAATGAGGAAAATGCAAAAATGTCTCTCGACCTCGGCAGGATTCGAACCTGCAATCTTCGGTTCCGTAGACCGACGCGTTATCCATTGCGCCACGAGGCCAATTAACGCTTAATCGAAAAGCGTTATGAAGCACGAGCTTTGAAAAGCAAGCGGGACGATTTGTCACATGTTCGGTTTTTGCATTGCTTTTTTTGCATGGATAACGCGTCGCTGTACGGAACCGAAGCAACGTTCGGTCGAAAAGCTTCATGACGTGTGGGCATTGAAAAGCAAGCGGGACGATTTGTCACACGTTCGGTTTTTGGATTTATTTTTGCGGGTTTTCGACGAAAATGAAACCGATTTTTCGCGTGGTTCGCTCTCTCAAGATAGCAGGGATGTGAAGCCTTTCCCTACCCTAGTGAGTGCGTTTTTAAGCCAAGGCCCCTTCAGCTCCTGAAATATCTCCTCTCTGCCCTCATCGTGAAACCATATTTACGTATATTTAGAATCTTATTTCAATCCTCATTTCGCTCATTTTCAGGCCAGGAATGATCGGACCAGCGTTCCCTCCGCACCTCGTCAAGAACAGCTCCGCCACGGAGCCGGAAGGTACCCGGAATTCTCATTTTCAACGCTTAATTTTGCTCTTTGAGGCGGCGCTCCTGGGGCTGAAGCTGTGGCGACCTCGTCGGCTTCGATCGGACCAAGCTTGCCGCCACTCCTCGCTAAGGATAAGGAAGAAGGTAAAAATGATTCTGGCGTTTCAGGACAGCTCCTATCTTGGAAATTTGGAAGGTCATTTTGCACTAAAAAGTCGTAGAAATGCTAGGCCATTTTGATTGATTATGGCAGAAGTGAGGGAGAACTCTGATTTATGAGGCACTTTTATTGCGCTATGCTAGTGAGGTGTTTGCGCTTATCTGACTTATCTGACTTTATTTTCAAGCCTCATTTTTCTCCATTTCAGGCCAAGATTCCCAGGCCTCTGCAACGACGTCGTCGGCGTCCATCGGACCAAGATTGGCGCCTCATCTTCTTCAGAATGAAGAGGAAGGTAAGAACGGTTTCGACGTTTTAGGACGCTTGCATTGATGGAACGGATTCACACAAGTCCGTGACGGTTCCAGGCGTTTGTGTGGTGCTTGGCTTTTCCTAGCTTTCGACGCCTTTTGTACTTGTTCCGAAAGCTCGGCGATATTCTTAGCGGAGATTCGCGGATTTCACGTCCTTAAAAGCATGGGATTGCCTTGTGACATTGTGATGAATTCGGCTCAAAATCGCGCCGTTTTGAATAAACAAATCTGAACGAATGAACGAATCCTAGGCCCATTTGCAGTCCTAAATACGCTTTTAATTCCTGCCCGATTTCCATGCTGATTCTCCTCTTTTCAGGCCAAGATTTCCAGGCCGCCTCCATCGGTCCCTGCTTGCCGCCTCACCTTCTCCAAGCCAGCTCAGGAGGTAAATGTGATTCTTAAACGCTCGCCTGCCAGAAACACCCTCCCCTCAAATCTTATGTGCTACATAGATCTGCACTCAGAGCTTAATGATGAAAGCTCTCCCATATGATTGACTTTCGACCTTATTATTGGAGAGCGCTCGCAAGCCGCCTGTAGTCACATATGCTTCATTTAAGACTGATCACGATTGCGCGCTAAGGCGCTATAATGGAATTACATTACAGTACACATGTTATGCTTATGGCGAGGAGAGACAAGAAAGTTGCGAGCATTCTGGACGCGACACTTATCTCAAATCTTATGTACTCGATCTACGGCAATTATTGCGCTCAAAGCTTTATGATGATTGATGACCTCGAAAGAGCGCCTGGTGCAAACAGTTTATGACGCAAACCTGTTCCAGATGACGCTCCAGAAGCCAAGAAACCGAAGACAGAAATTTCTGCGCTTCCCATCGGACCCATGATCCCGTCGCAGCTCCAAGGAAACGCGGATCCGGAGGAAGACGACGAGGACAGCGCAGCGATCGGCCCCTCTCTGCCTCCTGAAATCGCCGCCAAACTGGGTGAAATAGTCCCTTCCATCCCAGAAGAGGACGACGAGGATTCCTTCGGTCCCGCGCTGCCTCCTTCGATGCAAGAGGACTCCGATGAAGAGGATTTCGGGCCTCAGCTTCCCACAACGGCCGGGAACGAAGACGCGTCCTACGAAACGCGATACATCAACTACAAGATCAAGAAGGACATGGAGCGGAAGGACAACACAAAGCGTGAGGAATGGATGCTGAAGTGCCCGACCAAGGGCAAGAGTTACTTGCCGTTCGCCAGTGACAAGCCCAAGACCGAAGAAGTCCAATCGAAGGAGATGGACACGTCCGAGGCACTCTTCGAGAAGCACCAGAGGAAGCGCAAGCGGGAGGAAGAGGCGCAGAAGGGCGACCCCAAGGAGCGCAAGTCATTCAACAGGGACGAGGACATGTCGGTAAGTCAGTTTTCTTTTCCTTAGCATTCTATCGGTTTTGTCCTACTCGCACCCTTAAGAACACCTCTCACCTTGTCCTGTTTCAGATGATGGCCGGAGGCCGGAAAATGGACGTCAACAAGCTTCGCGAGCACATGGGCTCCCTCGGCTCGCCTCCTCAGGCACTTCGTCCAAATTCTTATAATTAATTGTCTTTATTCGTGTCATAAAGTGTTGTAAAACAAACGCGTAACGTGTGCACAAAAGCAGTTAAGTTAGAAGGATAGAGTGAAGGTGGTCATCTTGGAGATGAATTCGGGTTACTGTAGGAATGCTTTATCAGTACTTAACGATGATGAAGCACGCGTGGATCAGGCCGGGGATATAACCCAGGAGGGTGAGGAGGATGTTGATGGCCAGGTGGTAGCTGCAGCCCTTCTCGAAGAACACGCCAACGGGCTGAAAATTGGACATTTATGTAAGGAAAAACGTAAAAATTTGATTGAAATTGAAGGACCCAAGGCGGATTCGAACCTGACCCTGCAAAATCGTAGCCTAACAGCTAACCGATTTGACCAGCCGAACAATAACTCAACGAGCTTGGAAATGCTACATAACGCCTGTCTGGACTTTTAATTGCTTTCAAGGCTTTCGAAATCCGTTGAGACCTCAAAACACAAATTCCAATTAAACAGCAAACCCAATTTCGGCTTCGCGAAAAACTCGTCTTTTCAAGAGACCAATTTAGCCTCCTCTCCTAAGACTTCAGCAGGAAAACTCACAGGAATGATGACGGAGCAGCAGATTTTGGGACAGTCTGAGCAGGTGAGAGGCATGTTTAGGTGATTCTGAAATGAAGAATTCTTTTTAGAACTTTCGACCTTGAGCTAACACGAGAAAACCGCGAGAGAGGCGAAGAGAAAACTGAACTGAGCACTTAAGAAACTCAACGCACAGCAGGCTTTGACGAATGCGAAGAAGAATTGGAGGGCGGGAAGGCCAAGCAACACAGGCGCAAGCACCAAAGATCAAACAAGCCGCGCGGAAATGCAAACAAAGCGCGCATGTAGCAGGAGAGGAATGGGAACCGTCGTTAAGGGAGCCGCTTTATACCGGAGTGGTGGCTATGGCACAATGTTGCCTGAGAGGCGGAGGATGACTAATCGATGACTTTGACGTGTTCGATGGGTTTATGGGGCTACGGGGGCTTGTGAGTCAGCGGGAGGAGGTGGGATCTGATGTTCGCGAAGGAAAGCGATACAAAAGAAGTTTGAAAGCGTTTTTGTAGCGACAGATGGGCAGCGAAGGGATTCTTCTAGCCATTTATCTTACGCAAGAGATCTAAGGAAAATTCTTCCGCGTCCTCTCTTTGCGCGCCTCATAACCTACGACTTTCTCAAGACCCCTATGAACCCTCTGACCCTCATATGACTCTGTCCCATGCCTCAAAGACATATTTAGCCAGCGCAAAAAGACCAATTTCGCGTCGTTTCGCAGTCCGCATTAATCAGAGAAGCTCCCCGACGTCCCCAGCAGCTTGGAAACAATCGATTCTGAATGTGATGCCGGCGGAGGAGGCAAAAAAGGGGCGCAAACAAGGCCGCCGCGTGCAAATCAACAATTGGCAAAACCGTTGAGAGAGCCAATCCTAATCAAATAGACTCGAGGTCACTCTATTCTAGAAGGCCAGGTGCAGGCAAGGAAGCAATGAATGATATAGTAGGTGTCATGGAGGCCAAAAAATGGAAAAAGATTCTTTTAAAATTCGGTTTTATTGTAAAGTGGGTCGGTTCAAGGTCGATAGAAGACCGGTCTTGAGTGATTCGTGACGGTTTTTTGGGGATTCCTAGATTAGTGATGAATTAGGTAACTTTAGGGTTCCATGGTGGTCTGGTGAGTCACAAAAACAGGCAGATTCCAGGGCATACAAGGATTTCAGAGGGACTGATTGCGAGTCATGAGAGAGCTGATAAGACGCCGAACTGTTCGAAAACCGATTAAGACGTGGTTAGATTGTAAAACGTTATCAGCGCTTAATTTCACAGCAAATTTTTAAAAGTCAAATTTACGGCAAAAAAGCGAAATTCGAGTTTCAGAATTTTACATCTTAAGACCTAAACATGGACTTCAAATTCAGGTCATAAAACGCCTTTAGGCCTCTAAGATCTGAATTTCCTTATGCACTTTTGTTACTTACAAAACCAAACAATTCCAGTCTCTGAATTCCAGAAACACGCAACTGCAAACAAGCTCACAAAATCACAGATTCTCCTCCGCGCGCCTCGCAGGTTCCTCTCCAAACCTCGTCGCGGAACCACATCGACCAGATTGACAGCGACGGATTTTGTTTGAATATTGCCGAGATTAACGAGGCGCAGGCAACTAGCAACATGAGGAACTGGTTACGATTGAGGTTAGGCGGACAAAAGCTGTTCGCCAATGGGGGAACACGGCCTAACAGATGCGCCGGAGCGAATACTCTCACACTGGTTCGTTCGTTGCTCATCTCATATATGGGGCATTCACGACGGACGCCCCGAACAGAGATGTTTTCGGGGATGGAAATGGAGACGACGCGAGAAGAGAGTGGGACGACGAGGTCTTGTTTTGAGTCTGTGATGGGGGGAGGAAGACCGGGGAAGGAAGACGGGCAGGTACTATCAGGAAGGATTTCTGTGAGCGGAAAACAAATATTCTAAACGAATTGGCGGCTTTTTGAAAGGCAACACAAAGAACAAACAGAAAACTTGAAAACCAGAATTTGTAGCATTTCCATAATCTTGCATTGGTCAAAAGACGACAATGACAGTAATTTAAGCCTTGTAGGCTTGTTTACCAATCCTGTAAAGGTCAGAAACAAAGGCGTTCAGCTATAGGTGAGCTCCTAAATTTACAGAAAACATGTAATTTTAAGAATCCAGAGATTACTAGTGCGTATTGGAGATGAAGAGAAGCCCCTATTCAGATAAAAAATGCAAAATCTTAGAATGGAAATAGGCGATAGAAGACACTAAAAGCTTTATGGTCGCAATGTGATCATCTCGGACCATTAAACAAACCCTGACTATTCATCATTGACCATTAAAGTCTGATGCAAATACACAGTGCGCTTTGCGATTGATGTGCGTTTGGTCAATCAGATAAGGCATAAAATAAGAGTTTAAAAATTCTAACGCGTGTACGATTTACAACAAAGTGGTTGTAAAATGTCATTTCGCTTTCTTAGAATTACTTTCGTGATAAGGAGAAGATTTTGTACAGGTCCAAAAACGTCCAAAAGTGCGTTCAAAATTCTTAAGCGTTCAGAATTATGAATCACAAACTGAATCTAAACAATCGCGGTTTGGAAATTGCGAAAACCACACGTCAGTGCTGAAAACGCAAAATGTCTCTTTCAAGAAGCCTTCGCCACGTCAGCAAAGAACGAATTTGACAGAAACGCAGATTCGTTCGCACTTGATCCTATCTCATAATTCTAACCGGTTTTGAATCCCCCAAAAAACGGCGTCGCAGTCTCATTTAAATTGATGTCACAGTGATTCACTTCTACAGGCAAATTATAGCCAGCCATAAGTCGCTTCATTGTGATGACACAGACGTGATTAAAAAATTTATTCACACGTTTTTTATTTTTAGACGCAACAAAATTCCTAAGACTACTCATCATCCACGTGTGCAGGGTTGTGTTACCCTTGTGCCTATAATTTAGATAAATAAAGCTGACAGAAAGGCTGGCTACAGATGGTCCAAGACTGTATCTAAGCATAGTGGATGTCGTTGTCGAGGAAGTTTCTGGTGAAGAAGAACGGTTTCAAAAGCCTCCTTCAATTGTTTGTTTGTGAGGATACGTTGCAAAGATGCAGAGACCAAAAACAACTTTGCAGCACATAGGTCAGATGAACCTGGGGTTCATCTTTAATCAAGACACCGAGCACATTAGCCTTAGGAGCCAAAACAGTAACACTATAGAAAGAGCTAGGTTCATTCAAGGCTACAGTTAGAATATTGTAACCCATGCACGTGGAAAGAGCAAAGTAGGCCTTCGCTTCTACGTGTGTTTGCAAATTTGGCGATGTTTGTGATTTTCACAGACCGTAAGGGATAACCTTCGACCAATAATACTTTCAAAGCGACTCGTCCACAGGCCGCGCAACAGCAGTAGTCATATGAGGAAACTAAAGATTACATTCTTTGGAGCCCATCTGGCTGTAGCCAAAAACATGATTCGGGATGTGACAGACGCTGTGACAGCTGTCGGAATCGAACCCAGCTCGATCGTTTTGCAGACGCAGCCGATAACCAATGGACTAGGCCATCTGATTGGTCCTGACACGATCGTTACAATGCGGGAAATTGCGAAGGACGATTTCGAATTTGCAAATCGCGATTTCGGCGACGTTCGAGACTCATGTCTGAAGACGGAACTTTTTCCGTCTGGGCGCGCCATCAGGATATCGCGTTTTGCTGTTGATGGACTGATTTCAGACAGAGCTTTACCTCGTTTCAGACAAATGTCCTCATTTCTGCCTCGTTTTGCGCTTCACCGGTTGTTTTTTGGTTATCTGCATTTGAAATCGTGTTACGCAGTTTGAGACGTGTCTGAGCTCGCTTTTTGTCTGCGACGAGCCGCCGCATTCGGTCTAGACATTGTGCGCTTCTTCAGACAGCCATGTCTAGACGTTTTTCTTGAACTGCGTCGCGAATTCCAGACGTTCCTGACGCGATTTTTTCCGTTTCCAGAAAAATGGACCGTTTCATAACGCGGAAGAAGCGGGAGAACCCGAACGCCGCTGCCCTGGGATCCCAAGCGCCGTACAGCGAAGTCCCGAAGGAGAACATCGACGTGGAGGACACGACGAACCTGCTGGACAACGTCGACCGCGTCAAGTTCTTCTTCGGGATGGCGAAGGAGCTCGAAGCCGTGGAACCTGAAATCCAGCAGGTCTACTTCCCCGAAGACGCGACGCTAGACGACTGCCTCCTGATAGAACTCGACAAGGATTTGGCCGATCGATTTGAGACGAATGGAACGTAAGTCGATTTCGGTCTTCTTATGTGGTTTCAGGTGTCTAGAAGAGGATGTCCGTCTGGAGATGGAAGAGGTGCAATTTGGATGTTTTGACGGAGCGAAAGAAGATGTTGGAAGCGACCTCTTATGGATGTCTAGACGCTCATCTGCCTCGATTGAAGCACTCATGATTATCATCTAGGATTTCAAAAGGACCTGTCTGGACGGGTCATGCTTGTCCATTTCACGAAACTTGTCTAGACCGATTTTTGTCGCAAATTGCTGATCAATCATACAACCCACAATTGGTCTAGACTTCAGCTCTTTCTCTAGACAAGGTTGTATTCAGTCTAAAGTTTATGTTGAAGTCTAGACGGTCCGGAACAAGTCTAGGCAAGGATAGGACCAGTCTAAACATGAAGCGCTTGTCTAAGCATGCCTGGCTCAGGGAAGATTCAAAAGTGCGATGTTAACTTCAGACATTTTCTGTCGAGATTGAAGCTGATCGCGTCTTGATTTGTTTTAACTGGTTGCCAACCAGTCCGTGTGCTTATTTTACTCCTCAAATGACCTTCTCCGCCTAAAATTAGATATTTTTATTGTCTGAATCATATTGACCAACCTCATTCCAGACTAGTAATCCGCGGGAATCCAGACGACGAGACGTACATCTGCACCGAAAACAGGACCTACAGACTAAAAGAAGCCGAAATCTCGAATTCCTGGATCCTGACCGAGAATCTCCAGCTGGCGACGCGTGAAAATGACGGGGACGTGAGGCTTAAGCTCAGACCTGTAAGTTCCAAGCTTTTAAATCGTGTTTTAATAGTTTTTCTCTTTTTTCAGATTACCTCCGTCCATCACACCTACCTCGAGGCGACAGAAGTCCAGCACGTGTCGCTTTACAGGCTCCGGGAACTCCTCCGAGAAGACGAAATCGCCTGGGGGGAACCGATCGAATCCACTTCGAAGCGCCACAATCTGGACTTCTTCCTCGACTACATCCAGATGAGCGAACAGCAGCTCCTGGAGGCCTTGGACCAGCAGCCGGTCCTGGAGGTCGAGGGTATCTACAGGTGGCTCTCCCTCCGATATCGCGACCAACTTGTGGACAAGATTACGACCCTCTGCGACGACTCCGAAGCTCCAGATGTCAGCGTGGAAGCCGTCACTTTCGAAGCTCTTAGGAGTCATCTCGACGCGTCCATTTGCGACCAGGCGATCCGCTGGTTCCTCAAGGACCAGTGCAAGTCATTGCCGGACTTCGAAGGCCACTATGCGCTAGAAGAGCGCCAAATTTGCCGCTCGAAGGCTTCGCAGATCCTCCGCATGACGACCCAGCTGCAATTGGCCCACTTCGAAATCGCGATGAGCCGGGCGATGCCGATCTCGCTGAACCTAAAATACGAGTACCTCCGAGGATTAGCGCTCGTCACGGAGACCCTGGCGGCCGGGAAGACCATCCGCTACCTTCCCGTTGAAGATCTGCCCGAGAAAATGAGCGATAGGTGGGTCTAATCTCCTCAAATCTGCCTTCACTGATACCAAAAAATTACAGATTCGCCCTGCTGTTCAACATCCAATCGCCATGGAAGTATTCCCACATCGAGCCGTACCTGGACGACGTGGCCTCCTCCAGCAAGGCGAAGGGCCAAATCCTGCTAAAGTTCTGTAGGAGAGCGGCCGAAGGAGGCGAAGACACTTATTACCCTGTGGAACGTTGAATTTTGTACAAAATTGGATAAATTTCAGGATTCGCGGGCTTGGGAACGACCGGTTCGAATGATGGTGAGCAGTGGAAATGAGGGAGGAGATGAGGACAGACACGAATGAGGCAGGTCTGGGCTGACGTCATTCCGACCGGTCTCCTCAGAGAACACTGATCAAAGTGGTGTTTCAAATCAGACGTCCAGCGGGGTATATCGCACGTTCGATGCCGTCAGTGGCTGATTGGTTAACTTGCCACGCTCCCGCACTAACAATGCGGGTTCTATGTAGTCCGTTCTTGGGCAAAAACGGAAAAGGCGGAAGAGGCGTCTCTTCCAGGACGGTTTCTGCGTCGCATAGAATACGTTTTGCAGACGAAAGACGGATTTTTTTCTTTTTTCGATATTTAAAATGGAAACGATTTTATTTGTTTTTCGATTCTTATGTGCATTATGACAATTTAAAACTCTGGAAAGCACTATCACTGGGGACGTCGCGAAGATCAGAGGCTCAATCGCATACGGACGAGTCGAACGACTTCTCCATCCTCCGGACGGTCTTCTTCGTCACCTTCATATTCGAGTCTATCCTCCTGAAGATGTCCTTCATTGACTCGAGGTCCTTGAGCGATTCGTGTCTCTTCTTGGCGGCGTCTGGGGTCGTCACGCTTCTCTTTGGCGTCGGCGTCTTCATCGGCGTCCCTATACTGCTGTTCCCGTTCTCGGAAGCCGTGTAGAGTGGGACGAAAACGTGCGATTTGCAATGAAGACTCTCGTCCGACCAGAGGCGGTTGATGCGCTTCAGCTCGGACATGTTGCTCGAGTAGCGGACGACGAGGCCGCGGAGGGTGTCGGAGGGAGAAACTTCGTGTCGGACCAGTTCTGTGTACTTGAGATAGGAGGTGGAGGGCGAGTTCAGGTCGTTCGTGCTCCCGTACCCTCGGCATCGCTGGTATCCGCAGAGGAATGAGCGCTCGTCATGATAGTCGTCCATTCTGTGGCTGGTTGGGCATAGCGAGGGGAAGATCGGAGAGGAATAAGACACTAGAGGCACAGAAACACTGAAATTAGGAAATAAGCTCGAATATCACGAGAAAATCACGCAGCGAGCTTAGGAAATGCTCTCTAAAGCCCGAAATCGATCAAACCCTTGAACGTTGAGAGTTCCACGCCAATACTGACACGAAAACGGACTCTGAGGCCATAAATTGGTTTTTGTGGATATCGCGGCCCTGCGCCAAAAGCGGAAGGCATCGAATATTTTAGGTGTCTTAACCGAAAATCGATATGCTATAGAAAACGTCGCCGTTGTCTTTAGAATCACCGGAAATGGCCGGAGTAGCGCATGCTAAATTAGTGTTTGGGAGTAAATAGGGAAAATGATAAATAGGTTTTAAAAATCAGCTAAAATACGAACAAAACGTAACGCCACGACATGCAAACGAAGAAGTACCAGACGAATGTTGTGGATTTTGACATCGCGATTGATAAGAATTACACAACGACCTGATAAGACAACAAAATCGAACTGCGCTTAGGCATCACTAGTGAGAAAGATGGCACTTTTGCCCTTTAACGACGTTCCTTTTGTTCCTATAGTTCCCGAAAATCAATTTTCAGAAAAAGTGTATTTAGTAGCGCTGACCTCATTAAACGTAAACGACTCGATGCGCTTAGGATAACGCAAACAACTTTTGTTTAAAGACAAAAAATGTTTCAGAAAAACTTTAGAACCGTAGGGGCTAACAATGTCACCCAAACCCTAAAGCGCACGTATCTCAAAGTGAGCTCTCGCGGTCGATATGTTAATGGAGCGAGAAGTTAGGAAAACGGAGGGAAAGACAAACAAACCCTCAGGAAAGCGACTAGGGTGCAAGCGGCTACCGCTATAAGACTGCACCGCTTAAGATGTGACAGTGTGGCCTCGTGGCGCAATGGATAACGCGTCGGTCTACGGAACCGAAGATTGCAGGTTCGAATCCTGCCGAGGTCTAGAACGTGTAAGGTTAGCTTGTTACATGGAAAAAGTGGCTACAACATAAATATAAAGGACGCGATCTAGACGGCTAATGATACGGCCTTAGCCACAAAAAAAGCTTTCAAAATACAAAAACAAGGGCAGTCAATCAGTCATGTATTGTCGATGATGACGCGATTGATCATGTGGCCTCGTGGCGCAATGGATAACGCGTCGGTCTACGGAACCGAAGATTGCAGGTTCGAATCCTGCCGAGCGAAACTTTTATCGCTGTTTGGCAAATTTAGATTTTACTAATGTAGACATTCAAAAATTCTCTTTATCGGCTCCCAGTCTTCCACGTCCTCTCCCATCGCAATCAACTTACTAATCAGCTGTCCTCCCATCACAGAATCACATCGTAACGTGTCTAACATTCCTCAGCAGATCAATAAGACGAACAGGAGAATTCTTAGCCGAAACGCAGTAGTTTCCAGAACGCTAAAATCAATTCTGCCGCGTGGGGCGCCGACATCCAGCCGCTGGTCGCCGCGCTTGAGGCCGCGTTTGTCCGCTTGGAAACGTCGTCCGTAATGGCGACTACTTGGAAGCGGTGCGCGTTTTTCATTCGATAACTGTCTCACGCGGCCACCGCCGCGAGGAGAGGATAATTGGGAGCTGGAGGAAACGTTGTTCAGAGACGTTTGAAGGGGAGAAAGGGTCAATGGGTTCAAATGAAAAGCATTTAAGAGATTAGGTTTTTTGGAAGTTTTTTGGAAGAATCAAGGAGAGTCAAGGAGACTCTTATGCATAGAAAAACCTTCAAATTGACTTTCACGCCTCGTGCATAAACACCGAACTCCGATGTTGTTTTTTCGTATTCCCACAGACAGCTGTTTTTCTGCAATTTTACTAGTCCTCAGAACGAGAAATATTCACTCCCAATTAGTCTGACTTCTACTTTCCCAAGATGTTGTCGGTAGCTTGCTGTTTTTGAGGCTTGAATTTCAGAGTAGGATTAGACAAATTACAGATATCAAGACTCAGCATTAGTCACTTATGCAAATCTTTGTTTGGTGTTTGGTATTTTGGTCCCTTTTAAATGTGACCTTCGCCAATTGAAAATGTTTCTCAAAATTTGGTCTGAAGAATGAGCTCAATTGTCGTCATATCCTATTAGGAATTGGCATTGATGGATCAAGCTAATAAACAGTTAACGTCAAAAACAACAATGAAAATGACACGTGCACTGTCATAGGAGAAAGCGGAATTCAGCGGTTTCCCGGTAAAGTCATAAAACTGAAAATCACGTTGAGGGTCAAGGTAACCCTAAATCTGCATTAAGATCTCTCTTCGGTCATTTTTACGACAACACAAATCTCAAATTCAAACGTGTCGCGCGCCTAAAAACAACATAAAACCGGCGATCACCACCCCTCAACCGAAAACCGATCGGTCGCCTCGCACAGTCTCCCGCATTACATTCACAACAACGAATCGATATCCCGTTTTCGTTCGCTCTTTGTTTTTTCGGCCCTTTTAGTCCCTTGTAATACTCTGTTTTCGCCTCCCCTTCTCGAGGACATCGTTCCAAAGCCTCTCAAAGTGCTTTCGACTTCGCCGCCCCGGAACCGCCGTCTCCGCCGTCGCTCTTCCTGAAGCTTTGAGCCAACAAGGCGGCCGCCGTTAGGCCTTGACAAACGGCGAGCGGGAGGCTCCTCTTCTCCTTCTCCCTTCGTTCTTCGGGTCGACCGAACGACGCCGCCGCCGATCGCCCAACACGCGGTCGCCCAAAACAGTCGCGCGTCCGATCGCCGTCGATCCGTGGCCGTTCTCTCGTGCTGTGTGCAGCCCTAACTTACTTTTCGTATCTTTTTGCAGGCAAAGGTCATAAATGGCCCAAGCGGCAGCGACGCCGATCCGCTCTGAACCTCAGAGGTGAGTTCGATTTTCGTTTGGGGCTAAGAATCGATTGATTTGTGTTGATTTTTGTGAGTCATAATGGGAAAAGGGAGAATGTGATCTTCGCTGATGATGTGCGAGCGATCAATGCGTACTTTCGTAAAAGAGAATCGCAACTAAGCTTCATTAGGGCTATTTTAGCTAACTGCATACAGAAATTTCCCTATTTTCAGCGACCGCTTCAAACTCGACTCGGCGTCGCTCAACAAACAGCCGGAAGATGTGTTCGATATCGTTGGGAAACTTGGAGAAGGGTGAGTAAATAGAACTCTGTTGAGTAAAACAGTAAACAGAATATCCTGTGGATCTTAAAAACACCCAAGATTGTTCAATTAATTTCAGATCCTACGGATCAGTCCACAAAGCCATTCACCGCACTACGGGTCACATTCTGGCAGTCAAGAAAGTCCCAGTCGACACTGACCTCCAGGAGATAATCAAGGAAATCACAATTATGCAGCAGTGCGACAGTCCTTATGTCGTGAAGTACTATGGATCTTATTTTAAGAACTCGGATTTGTGGGTAAGCAGTTTAATCAATCTTAATCATGCTTCAGAACTTCACGAATTCAGGCTTGAATTCAGGCGTCAATTGTGTTGATCCACTTTTCATTGTTCTTAACTCATGATTAGGACATGGAAAACGCTTTGAATCTTAGGTTGAGCTGACCTCTGGCCAGGAATGTTCTCGAATTCGAGTTAAATTCTGCTCTTAAACATGAAAGCTTCCGTTTGACAAGATTAGGAATAAGCTTGAACACCTGCCCGTCAGCTCGAATGTGTAAATAAACTTTAGATTAATCTTAATCTTACGATAAGGACACAATGCCCCTCTAGTTGCTCTGAGGATGAAGCTTCAAACCTTTCTAAGCCTAAAGTAGACCTCAGCTTCCGTAGCTGTGAATTCCTGTGCTGTCTTTAAATTGTCCCGACACCTGTCATAACGATAATTAGTCTTTAATCTTCCTTACACTTAGAAAAATACACACGAGCTTAAAACCTGTTTTAAAACGCTTAGGCCTATCCGAAACCTGAGACCTAGTAACTAAGAATGTCTCAGATATCTTAAAAAACGCGTTTTCCAACTGTTGTTAACTTCAAATTTCAATGTCCAAGCTTTAAATCCTCCTTTTTCAAAATCAGAATTCAGATGTGAGCTTATAGAACGCCTGCACCTGTCCTAGAGTTAATCCGCTTTTAATTGCTCTGGATCTTAGGTCTTTTGCGCTTAAAACCTAAATGTAGCTGCAAATTCTTATATTCTCCTCACATCCTCCTTTCTCAGATCGTCATGGAATATTGCGGCGCAGGTTCGGTCTCGGACATCATGCGCCTTCGCCGGAAAACCATTGCGGAACCCGAAATCCGCGCAATCCTCCGTGACACCCTCAAAGGCCTCCAATACCTCCACGGTCTCAAGAAGATCCACCGGGACATCAAAGCGGGCAACATCCTCTTAAACATGGAAGGCCACGCGAAACTCGCGGATTTCGGCGTCGCTGGCCAACTCACCGACACGATGGCCAAGCGGAATACCGTAATCGGAACGCCGTTCTGGATGGCTCCGGAGGTAATCCAGGAGATCGGTTACGACACAAAGGCGGACATCTGGTCGCTGGGGATTACGGCGATCGAGATGGCCGAAGGAAGACCGCCGCATGCGGATATCCATCCAATGAGGGCAATTTTTATGATTCCCACGAAGCCGCCGCCGACGTTTAAGAATCCGGAGGATTGGTCGCCCGAATTTGTCGCGTTTATTAGCGACTGCCTGGTCAAGGAACCCGAGCAGAGAAGGACGGCAGATCACCTGTTAGAGGTAAGACTTAAGGCCGTTCCAAGACTTCCATAGCTGAAATCCGAAATTTAGCTCGATTTCATCACAGGCGCTCCTGGTCCCGACGTCCTCCAAGACATGATCAAAGATTCTCAGGAGATCGCCGCTTCATTTCTTCTGAGCCAAGAGGTAAACGCCTCTTGAGGAACCAAAAATATCCGCAATTTTAGGACGAAGCGAACGACGGGACAATGGTCCACAACGGAACTTTGGTGGTTTCGGAAGACGCGGACGAAGGAACGCTGGTTCGGCACGGGGAAAGCACGCTTGAGGCAGGTAGGATACGGTAAAATTGACCGCTTTTGGGGCTAAAATATGGATTTTAGAAGCTGTGGAAGGCATTACGGAACAAGCCCACAATCTTACCTTGAATGAGAACGGAAACACAGGAACGATGGTCGCTGGAAAGAACGATTATCTCCCGTTCCACAGCCTTTCCAACAAATCCGTGGAGCACATCTACGTGAACGGCGCAGTCGGAGCCTTGGAAGCGAACGCGAACGTGTTCAACCGTTTGGCAGATAATCCTAACGAGGGCGTCGGCGAGATTTCGTCCTCCTTCACGACGGCTTCTTCTGGGGACGATGGCGCGATGTACTACAGCGCCTCAAGTGGCTCCGATTTCCAGTTTGTAGGCTTTATCTTCCTTTCATCCTAGACCGTAATAAATACGGAATTTCAGCTTCAGAACCTCTCGAACGACGAGCTGATCAAGAGGAAGGCAGTCTTGGAGGCGGAAATGGACGCCGAGATCGAAGAGCTCCGAAGGCGCTACCAAACGAAGCGGCAGCCGATCTTAGATGCCATTCAGATGAAGAAAAACGGCGTAGCTTGAGACGAAAAGAAAAGATTTCATGTAAATAAGTGTCAATGTCCTAAAAATCAGAGTTAAGTAAAGATTAACGGTTACAAGGGGTTCAGGAAACATTTATTCGTTCTTACGACAGCTTTTTAAATGCCTTGTTGAACGGGACCACAGCGTCGACGTACTTCTTCATTTTCGCCTGAAAATCCTCAATTACAAAAGCTCGAAACCTCCTGAAGACCGTAATGTAGCGCATCACACAGATGTGGATGAAGACGTACTGTGCATCGGTATGAACGGCGTTCGGGCGCTGGTGGCGCAGTTGAAGCACGACGTCTTTGACCTAAAAATGAGATCAGAATCGATAAGGAAGCGATAAGCCTACGTTCGTGTGCGTGGCCTTGAAAAGACGCTGGATAACGGTCTCTACGGCCAGCGCTGTACCCGTTCGTCCTGTGCCATCTGAAGAAGCCACAGATGAGAAGAGAAACGGTCATAAGCATACCTGAGCAGTGGATGACGCACGGTCCATCGGAGGAAACAAGCTTCAACATTCGGAGGAGGCCGTTTCCGGAGAGGGGCACATCGCGGTCCGGCCACCAGTCACTGATCTGGACAAGTTTCACGATGTTTGAGTTTGAGCAACCTTCGGGCAGCACCTCCAGGGTGAATACGCTGCATTTCTCCTCCTTTTCGACCTGAAACCTCAAAATTTAGGCTCATAAGATAGGATAAGAGCTCGCCTTCTTGTTGTTAATAAACATGCATCCATAGGTCTTGTAGTCGTTGTGCTCGAGAGGCCAGTAGTGCTTCCCCTTGGCCTCCTCTTCCGTCAGGCTTAGGATGGTGGCCACGTTCTCTTGGTAGACCATCCTCCAGAAGTCGGGGATCGCGGCATCGTGAGGCGCGTGGGTGGCAATAAAGCTCCGGTCGACGCCCTCCATCTTTACCCAGTTGGCGTTGATAAATTCGGACTCTGGAGGAACGTTCAGCGTGAGCTTGACGCGCGAGGCGTCGTGGCTCGCGCTCACGTCCGTTCTCGCCGTGCTCTCCGTGTTAGCGGCGGGCGTGATGTCCGCGAACTCCTTCCTGAGGCCCTCAACGCCCTTTTCCAGCGCGGCGTTGATGAAGTGTCCGAGCGCCTCGTCGACTTCCGCCGTCACCACCGTCTTTCCGGCGAAGCCGATCGACGCGGGTTTCTTCGATTGCTTTTTCCGCTTCTTTCGCTCGCTGCCGTCGTCCACGGTTCCTTCAACTTCTATGTCTTGCTCCGTGGCGTCCTTGTCCTTCTTCTTCCGGAGCTTCGTTTCTATGCGCGAGGGAGGAACCGGCGAGCCTGTTGTATTTCCTGGAAAGAGAACGGGTAATATACCAGCAGGCCCCCCCTCCCGAGGACTCCCTCTCCCCATCTATTCCGTCGCTCCTGCCGCGCCGACCGGTCGTTGTCTGCTCCGAATCTGTTCTAAGCCTGGAACGACCCCGGTCATTTTGAGGAGCGCTCTCGCGTTTAATCGGTCGGTTTTGCAATACCACCACTCGAATACCTTCCATAATCACGGTCATCGTCGGTGCAAAAGGAAAAATTCGAACTGTTTTTTTTTGCGCAGCCTACTCACCCCGCTGCCCAGGGAACTGTCGCTACCAGCCTACTATCCCCGCTTACAGGCGCCTTCGGCGCAAAAACCATAATAAAAATGTCCAAGCCTAAAGGCCTCTGTATAGTTCGCGCGACGCGCGACCCGACGAGCTCCAGGAGGCCAGCCCCAGCCTACTACCCCCGCTGTTTGAAAGAGGCCGCCTTGGGCCCGGTATTAGTATGGTGGTATTGCAAAACCGACCGATCAAACGCGAGAGCGCTCCCCAAAATGACCGGGGGGGGTCGCTCCAGGCTTGGAGCAGATTCGGAGCAGACAGCGACCGGTCGGCGCGGTGGGAGCGACAGAATGAAGGGGGAAGGGAAGGTCCTCGGGAGGGGGGGGGCTGCTGGTATAGTACCGGAAAAGGAGACCAATTTAGAGAACAAATTGGAAGCTCCTGGATTTCGATTGCCAATACAGATCTAAATTGTGGCAATTTTGAAAACTTCAAAAGGCAACAAAAGGAGAAATTGACAATTTCAGGGAAAGGATTGAAGCTCTACAGGCGTCCAATTTCGGTCAAATTCAGGCCAACTTTCAGGAAAAATTGTGGCCCTTTTCCAGGCCTTACTGACCGTGGTTCGACGTGTTGGGAACTGATCAGATTGGCTATCAAACGCGAGTTTCGTCCTGAAAACGGTTCACAAAAGAATAATGAAATGGGTAACAGAAAGGTGAAAAATGATGACTTCAACAGCAGCAGGCTGGATGGCCTTTTGGCGAGTGCTTTAAAGTGACAGAACGGCCTAGAAATCACCTCAAAACCAACTCAGAAACCTCCCAAATACATCGCAAGAACTCCACCACGGAACTCCTTGAAAAGTGGTCTTCGAAAGTTGCGCTTCAAGGGTTCGATTAGCTTCAAATTTACAGGTTTCGTGGAAACTTTTTGGAGTTTCCACGAAACCCGTCTTCAATTCCCACCCAAAACGCATCGAAATCAGCATTCTATTGGGAATAAAGGATCAATCTTTACATCAGAGCAAGACACCCTTAAAAGCGCTTGAAATCGACGGACGGGCTTAATGATCGAAATATTGCCCGAAAACCGCGTTTAGAGAAACTAAGGCTCCACCAGATTCTCCTCGAAAAAGTGGAGTTGTCCTTAACAGGCTCATTTAGCTTCAATTTCGCCTAGCGCTTCATATCCGCTTCATAGCTTTCAAAACATCGACCTTCAGTTTTGACACCTGAAAATCAACAAAACAAGACTCACCTTCTCCTATCTTCTTCGAGCTGTTCCTAACGGGTCGACGACGTTTGCTTCCTGGTCTGAACCGCCAAAATTAATTCGTAGGAACACCCAAACAAAACTCACTTTGCCATCGTAGCGACTGTTTCACCGCGCAGAAGAGCGTTCGTCCGAGGGTGAAGAGCGACCGCTCGGCGACTTCGTGAAAGCGAGAATGGGGGCGGAGGAGGCGTGCGCAGACGGCTGCAGGAAGTCTCGTCTGGGAAAGAGTCGTGTCTGGAACGTTGGTTCAGTGAAAGAGGGTGACAGACACGGCGAAGAAGCGCTGCAGAGGGCAAGAGAGCATAGACTATGCAGACAAATCAGATCGGGTCCCGAAGCGATCGAATTGCGAAAGGGCTAATGTGGATGCGGTGGAAATTGTGTTTGGATTTCTCGACGGTTGCAAAGCCGAATTTCGCTTTTTTGGACCGTGTTCTTGCCCGCGAAAGTGCCGTTTTCGACCCTCTCTTAACGCTTATCCTTATCCTCAGGCCATGGACCCCGAGCAAGCCTGGAAGCCGCCTCCCGACGAGCCCACGGCGGAACTCTGGAAGGAGCCCTTCGAAGGCGATCTTCGACCCCCTCCGGTCCGTTCGCCGCCTCGTTGTCATCGACGTCATGAACTTTCTTCACAAGGCGGCGGAGAGTGCGCATCCCCAGTACCGCCGACCGCCAGAGGACACACTGTAAGCTTTGATCTCTTGTTTTTGAGTTTGATTAGCTGTTTTCAGGGACTACCTCGACGCCCTGGACCTCGCCGCGCTCCTCTACTTCTTCCTCCGGCGCAGCTTCGACGTCCGCGCCGTCATCCCAAGAAGCGCCAGGTACCGGGCCAAGAACGGTTACCTCTTCGATGTAGGTTTTGCTCTTAAATTGTGTTTATTTAGGGGTAATTCTTGAGCTTTGAATGGAGCAGTTTGAGTATAGGAGGTTGGCCTAAATTTGGATCGAAATTGAGAAGTGCTCAAAGCTTGGAATTGGCATATATTGTGACTCGGAAGATCGCCTTTTTGTATGGATTCAGTGGATCAAAAAGCCGCTTTAGTGGTCATCCAAGATCTGCCAACGCGGTCCCACCTTTTGTATGGGATAGACCAGCCTTAATGCCATTTTGAGTCAATTTTTGGCTTTGTTCAAAACTCAAATCTTGCTTCTCAAACGACAAGTTTAGGCTCCGAACCCTGGCGTCTATACGGCCTTAATTCTCAGCTTGGATCTGTGCTTCTAAATCTTGGGATACTAAAGTCACCCTCCAAAATTCCAGATATACTACTGCATGGGGCTGCTGGTGTACGCGGACAACTGCTACGACGACCTCCCGACGATCGACATCGCTTCCAGACGCCACGGGGTCATCGTCTCCTGCGACAAGTACCGGGACATCCTCGCGTTGCAGATCGGCTCCAACAAACGCCGCCTCCTGGAGGAGCGCGTCATCTGCCCGACGCTGACGCCATTCAAAGCGCCCGACGGAGCGATGGTCACGAAGCTGGCCAACGGCGACATGGTCGCCACTTCTTGACCCACCTTACCGTCGAGAGTCATAGTAAGTCGCTTGTATCTCAGCTTTCCTAAGGCTTCCACATTTCAGCACAGCTCTACTCGCATCCGGACAGCCTCGATTTCGCGTGCGTCGCCTACTTTCGGGCCGCCTTCACGCCCACTAGGCGCGCGAAGCTCCTGGCGAATCTTGATGAGGTCTTCGAATTCGTCCCGCGGGTCACAGCGCTCGCGGACGACAACGAATACGTCCGCCAGATCGCCGACTACAAGAACGCCATCGTCGACCGCTGGAGGGCGGAAGTGCTGCTTTAAGGTGAGTCCTCTTCATTTCCTTAGTTCAGCGCTAAAATCAGATTTTAGAGGATCGATGAGGTTACGTATAGCTGGGCGCAGCGTTACCAGCCCTTCCAGTCTTAAGAAGCCCTCGTTTGTTGTTGTTTTCAGTTAAAATAAAGAGAATCGTAGCTTATCTTGCGTTCCTAACCTTGTAATCACTCCTGAGAAGGAATTTGACGTTTCCGAGAGGCTCCTGAAGCGATATTTCCTTGCAACGGGAGTAAGGTAGCGCTGTTCTTTGACCTGTTCCTCGATTCTCCGCGTTTTTCCCGTTTTTGCCTTTCCTCAAACCCAAATTTTCTCCATTTCAGGACCGTTCTAGCATCCAATACGCTCACATTCTGTCCAGAATGCGGAACGCTAATGCGCCTCAACGTCGCGCAGTTCTCACTCCTACCGGATGATCTACGATACATGCCCTTACGTGTTCCCCATCAACACCACGGTAACATTCGACTCGTTTTTGAGGTTTTATGCGCTTATTTTCAGATCTGCAGCAAGTACTCCTCGAAGCTGAAGGGAGGACCGAGCGACTGGTAGAACGCGCAGATCACCGAAGGCCAGTTTTGAAGGGTTTAGGAGGTGGGAAGTGGGGCAATTTAGGATCAAATCGAAGGCAGCACGAAAATGGCTTAAACTGAGTAGTTCAACCGAGAGAATCAGCTGAATTTGGAGCGATTTGAGGCGCTTCGAATTCGATGCCGAAAATAGCCCGAAAGAATCAGTTGAAATGTGGTTCGAATTGGTTGCAAAAAGTGGTTCGACTAGCGACTAGAGCTGAATTTTGGCTTATTTGACCTGAAAATAATGCGCTTATTTTACTCCCTAAATCCGCTTTTGGAATACCTATTTCGAGATCCAAAACGCGCAAAAATTTGTAGGAACGGCGGTCGAGAACAGGCGTTCTGACCACGATAACAAGAAACGAAAACGCCTACTGACGGCGAAACCTTGAAACGCGAGCACACAAAGACAGGGATAAACAAAACGTTTATTAAAAACACGACCACTCATGACCGAGCGGTGAATTACAACTGAATGCGTTCTAGAAACACGCCGTCCGCCCCAGTCCAGACAGCTGCCCCCACGTCAGCGCCGCTGCACGTGGAAGCTGTCTAGTCTAGAACCGACTCTCCGACAAATTTCCATTTTAGCCTTCCTCAATTGGTTTTGGAGGTGGGAGAAAAGATGGCAATTTAAGAACGAATCAAGGCTCGGAAATTTGGGTTCCGCAGAAGCTCGAAAATGGCGATTTGCGTGGATAGAATAAATTTGGATCAATTTGAAGCTAAATTTGGTTTGGAATTTCATGCCGATATCTTGCTCCTTAGGGACGGCGAAACGAATCAAATTTGAGTCAAATGGGGTTATAAAAAGGGCTTCAGCAAGAGCTGAATTTTGGCTTATTCGACCCTGATTTTCGGTCCAAAAGTTGCGCTAAATTCCTTCTCTAATCCGCTTTTGGAGAGCCAATTTTTGGGCCGACAATGCACGAAAATCATCAGTTTAGCAGTGATTTCGCTCCGTGTGGGCTACCACAAAACGGAAATTTATCGAAATCTGACGACTCTAGGGTGGAATCGCTTCGACGCACCTGTTCGTTATGCGCAACGGACACAGATAAATTCAGCAATTTTGAGCCTTTTTTGGGCCACAAAAACTAATTTTCATGCCGTTTTACGCCTTTTCTCCAAATATCCAAATATTCACCACAATTTCCATTCCAGTTTCCCACCCAAACGGACGGAAAGACCTCGTGGCGCAATGGATAACGCTTAGAGATGTTACCCGCCCGAAACTTTCGGGTACCCGAACCCGAACACGAACCCGAACCCGAAACTTTCGGGTACCCGGACCCGAAAAAAGTGCCGAGGAATTATGGTCCGAAAGACCGAATAGTGCCATTTTTATTTAACAGAGACCTCCCGACTAACCGGAGTACATGGCGGTTTTCACTCCGACTTGGAGGAGTGTTTGTCGTCCTCGGTGGACGTCAGGGATTTCTTTGGGACCTGCAAGAATAGGGCGATATTTATTAAATTATTAATCTCACTTACCTGCTCCGCGTGGTCGCAGACGTGAGATACATTGAAATGAAGTTGGGGAACGTCCCATGGGGATGGTGGGGGAGACGATGAGTCGTGGGCCATGACACGTGGCACACTCGAAGATCACGGGAAGTACGATTTATAACACAGCCCGGAAACGTCCCGTAGGGAATCGACAACTGACCCTAGGCGGGGTGGGGGGCTTATATGGAGCCCGGCCGACCTTCCTCAGACATCCGATGTCTGAGGAAGGAATTTGACGTTTCCGAGAATCTCCTGAAGCGATATGCTTGCCTTGCAACGGGAGTAAGGTAGCGCTGTTCTTTGACCTGTTCCTCGATTCTCCGCGTTTTTCCCGTTTTTGCCTTTCCTCAAACCCAAATTTTCTCCATTTCAGGACCGTTCTAGCATCCAATACGCTCACATTCTGTCCAGAATGCGGAACGCTAATGCGCCTCAACGTCGCGCAGTTCTCCCTACTCCTACCGGATGATCTGTGCTACGTGCCCTTACGTGTTCTCCATCAACACCACGGTAACATTCGACTCCTTTTCGAGGCTTTAAGCGTTTATTTTCAGATCTGCAGCAAGTACTCCCCAAAGCTGAAGGACGTCGACGACGTCCTGGGAGGACCGAGCGCGATTTGAGGCGCAATTTTATTTCGAATTCGATGCCGAAAATAGCCCGAAAGAATCAGTTGAAATGTGGTTCGAATTGGTTGCAAAAAGTGGTTCGACTAGAGAATTTTGGCTTATTTGACCTGAAAATAATGCGCTTATTTTACTCCCTAAATCCGCTTTTGGAATGCCTATTTCGAGGTCCAAAACGCGCAAAAATTTTCATGTTAGCCTTCCTCAATTGGTTTTGGAGGGGTTTTGGAGGTGGGAGAAAAGATGGCAATTTAAGAGCCAATCATGGCTCGGAAATTTGGGTTCCGCAGAAGCTCGAAAATGGCGATTTGGACGGATAGAATAAACTGAGTTTGGATCAGTTTGAAGCTAAATTTGGGTTGCAATTCCATGCCAAAACCACACTCCTTAGAGACGGCGAATCGGATCAAATTTGGGTCAAATGGTGTTGCAAAAAGATCTCTGTATACGATAGGCGTATTATACAATATATACAAAACAAAGCGTGAATAGGGAAAAAAGTAAAATGCATTGCTTTGTAAAGCAGAATGAGGCAGCCGCGCTTGGAGAAGCCACGAAGCTCCGACGTCTCGTGCTACCTTGGACTCTCGGGTCTGCTTGACGTTCCTCGTGCGATTTATAAATTCCTTTCGTCTTTCCTGTGTCCTTTTTGTGCTCTGGAGCGGCGTTCCGTTTCCGAGTCGGAGCATATCTGGCGTCCTACCGTACTCCCACTCGCCGGCCACCCACATCCATCGACGGTTTTCCCGATTTTCTCTTTCCGGATGCGCTCTTCGAAGAAATTCGCTGCCACGACTTCCAAACGCCCGTCGTCCACGCCAGCGGCTCCAGAGGATTACTGAAAAAGAACGACTGCCGTTCGAGTGAGTTTTCGAGTGAGGCACGCGGAGAATGAAGCTTGAAATGTTTGTTCGAGACATAGCCGGGCGTTCCAGACATGAGCTCTCGAGGTATTTGGAATGCGCACTTCCCAGACGGGTTCGTGTCTGGGCAGACTCGAACGGCCGTAGCAGACCTGACATGTGGCGTATTCCACGTCTACCTGTCTAGACTTGGATTTGGGGTTCAAAAGGAGCTCTGAATAGCCGCGGGGGGCACCAGCGAGAGAGGACCTTGTTGTGAAACGTTTCACAATGTCAGAGGTGCCTTGCGTAATGTGCCTTCGTGACACCGAGAACCATGCATTCGCGTATAGCCACAGGTAATGCTAACGTCATACTTTCGAGTTTTAAAGCGTCATTTTCAGGCTTCGGGACGAGGAAGGCCGCGCCGAGTGTCCGAAGCTCCGCAAGCTCATCTGCCTGAAGTGCTTCGTGACCGGCGACGACGCCCACCACCAGTTCTTCTGCCCGTCCATCGTCGAAGCTCGTGAGTTTATGTTTTGCTTGGGTTTAGGGGAGGATTTAGGGTAGGAAATAGGATATTGAATGCGATTTCGGGGTTCGTGGCTTTCCTTCGAACCTTCGAAGCACAGGCTTAGCCGAGATATTGGAGAAGATTGATGCTCATCTTGAGTCAGATTTTGGCGTATTTAAGGTCTGGTTAAGGCGTAGGTCAGTCATCCAAGGCAAACGTGATTTCGACCCAAGAACGCGGTTTATGGAGCCAAGTTGAGGTTTGGGAGACAATTGTGGGCCAGGCGAGATGGGATCTGGTCGAATTTTGGCTGTTTTCCGGGGCGTTCTTGAATGTGGTTTTGGGACTGCTTCTGGTTCTATTGATTCGTTGAAAATCGTGCAAACTGTACTAAAGGCGCTGCTTCTACAACCCCTAATTGGAACTTCTGGAGCGAAGATATTCGGACGTATTTATCGCCTGAATTTGTGCTGAGTTGATTATGCCTGAGATTCGAGCTTTCTTTGTCCAAATGTGAAGCTTTCCGAAGGCGATTTGCCTCTGCTTATTCCTATATTCAAATGCCCCAATTTCAGGCGAGAAGAAGGTCGCCCGTTTGGGCCTCACGAAGGAGGACCTCAAGGAAGAAATCGTCGAAACCGGCATCGAGAGAAGCAACCAAGTCCCAATTGGATCCATCCGCAGGGTGAGTCTTTGTGCTTCTTATGCGACCTCTAATCCTATGCTTTTGAGATCGACGGCAAGATCATCGACAAGAAGAATCACCGCTACTGAAGGATTTTTAGATTAGTAAATGTGTGCTTTAGATTTGTCACCATCACTATTCAAGCGAGGATTTCCTCTTCGTCCTTGTTTTTGGACTTTCGAGGGTTACGGTAGCTCATTACGGTAGCTTTCGCCGAGTTCGCTCTTTGCATCGCCGAATTCACTATTGTTCGATTCCACTGGAAAAGAGACGCTTTTGAAAAGTTGACGGCTCGGTCAGGCGACGCGAACGGACGCGCGCCGGCGGCGGAGGGATGATTTAGTATGGAAAATGGCGATTTCGGCCTGGATTCGAGCGTAAATTGGCGGCGAAGTTGAGTTTCATGCATGCTTTTCGCAAAATAAAATTATGAAACGCTTAAGGAGACTTTCCGGCACGTTTTGCGCCCGAGATCGCCGCAATTGGTTGCGTCGCGAAAAATCCTTTACGTTTTGAAATTGCTTAAGCGCAAAGTTTCATGAAAGCTAAGAGCTCTCAAGCTTGGCAAGGTCTTCTAGGAGGAGGACGGGTTACAGCAGCTTTACGATTACGGTAGCTTTTGCCGAGTTCGCTCTTCGCATCGCCGAATTCACTAGCCCACCGATGGCCACTCTTCTGGAGGACCCGGCTTTCGGCCTTCCGAGGGTTTCCCGCTCGCCGGCTACGCTCGTGAAGACGACGCTTATGAATTCCTGCTGGCCACCGCCACAGGCAATGGCAGTGGCGGTGAGTCACGCCCGGAGGAGCACCGCCTTCGTCACCTCGGACCCAAGAAATCTCCCGGCGACGTTCCTCGTGTGACTAATAAATTCCTTTCGTCTTTCCTGTGTCCTTTTTGTGCTCTGGAGCGGCGTTCCGTTTCCGAGTCAGAGCATATCTGGAGTCCCACCGTACTCCCACTCGCCGGCCACCCACATCCATCGACGGTTTTCCCGATTTTCTCCTTCCGGATGCGCTCTTCGAAGAAATTCGCTGCCACGACTCCCAAACGCCCGTCGTCCTCGCCAGCGGCTCCAGAGGATTACTGAAAAAGAACGACCGCCGTTCGAGTGAGTTTTCCGCAATTTGTGACCGAATTCGATCTCTGAATTTCAGTGCATTTCGAAGCAGAGCAGGAGTCCATCGAAGTCAAAGGCGTAAGGATTCGCAGGAACGATATGATCCTAAGGAAAAGGTGAGAAGTGGGACAATTTGGAAGGCGAAAATAAGCGATTTTTGGCTTAGAAGCTGCAGCTCGACGACAAAGAACAGAAGCTCTGCATCTAGAGAGGAGCGACGGCGAAAATTAGGCTTTGTGGAGCAGCACGAAGGGCGAACGAGACAGGATATTTCTAGGTTGGATGCTTCGAACCTTACGGACCCATTGTCAGCAAAGTCGGACGTATTCCTGAAGCCGGCGGTGATTTTCAACGGCCCCTTCCGCCGCGGGGAGAGCAAAGTCAACCTAAGCGAGACCCTCACGAACGTACTCCTCCTCACGGACAGTCTCTCGCCGCCCATGCTGACGATGGAGCAGGCAAAAGGCGTCCAGCCGTGGTAAGGCATGGAGCTGGAGTAAACGCTCCGCAAGGTCGATGTATGGTCCAAGAACGGCTTCTTCGAACCTCAGGAATCTTGCTACTGAGGCATGGGAGTGAACCGCATTTTTTGGGCTCGATATCGTTTTTGTGGCGTCGAAGCGCCCTACCACGCGTGTGTCGTCACACTCACTCGAAACTGTCCTTCTTGTTTACATCGGCGATGTTGTTGAAGACGCAAACGCTTGCAAAGAATAGCGCTTTCCTCTTGGTTCGGTTCGACGTCGTCTTCACGGAGCCGCGAATCAACTGTGAGAGCGCCGCCTTATTAAAATTTCAATCCTTCGCTTTTCGGAGCAAATTGCCTCTCACACAGAGGGTGGGAGCACTTTTGAAAGCTTTTAGTGGATTTATAACAGCGTGCTTAGGATGCTGCGCAGAGGCGATTCTGGAGACATAAAGAGTTGATGGTGTGATAGCTAGCATGACCTTTAGGTCGAGGGTCGAAATATTATGATTTGGGAAATGATAAGGTAATTATAGCGACGCAGAAGAGAACGAAGAGCTACCGGGCCACTGAAAGAGGGATAGGCTGACTTCGGGCTTCCAAAGATGCCGTTTTATGCAGAGAGTAACGCCAACTATAAAATTGATGGATTCCAATAGCACTTGAAAACTAGCGTAAAATTGTCATCCAACCTCGCATTGTCTTTTTAGCGGAATGGCAGGGGAGACTATGGCTATGGAGACATTTAGTGCTTATCGTAAAAGTGCAATGTTTGTCCCTTTTCATATCATGGCAATTTACGTTATGAGTCATTAGCAGTTCATAAAATCGTTTTTTGCGTTGCTTCAAACTTTTGCTTCACTTTGATACTCACCACACTGACGTTCGGTTTGAACCCTTAAAAAACCCAGAAACAGGATCTTCCCATCTCCTTAAAGTTTCAACCTGCTCCCTGGCGAGTCAGTTGTGCATAATGTGCTGGAACGGGCATCTCTTCCTCCTTAGTCTCAGCGTTTGGGGTTCGTCTTTCAATTACGTTCCTTTCTAAAACTAATACGCTTTTTTAGGAGTTACGCTATGTTTTAGGAGTTACGCTATGGCCAACTTCTGAATACGGTAATCTACTAAAGTGCCGTATTCCCTGTACATCATTCATAAGTCAATTTCAGTCCAAAAATTCAAATATAACTCTGATTGGAACAAATGCTTCGCTGTGAAGAGACTCAAATCAGATACCCTTGGCTACAACGATGAAGGCTCTTGCCAGATGCCACGTAAGCCCACCATTTTGAGGTGCGTTCAAGTGAATTCATTTTAGAAGATGGTGGTGGATGTGCTGGACCCAGTCCCAACTACTCAAATGGCAAGAAGAAGCCGTTTCCTCCTGGAGTTAGAAAACCCTACTATCTTGGCTGTGAAGACATCATCTGTCCTAAAGGTTACGAATGTAGCGGAGGCGGATGGGTTCCTGGAAATGCGGGATGCTGTTTGAGCGAATATGAGAGTGTGCTGCTGTTCTTAGATATCTATATAAACAGATTTTTAGAATACTCCAGCGAAATGAATTCCGATAAGTGCCCAGATGGATCTAAAGCTGTTAGCTACCAACGTCGGTTTGATTTGAAGACGACCTACTTTCAAGCTACAGTTGGAGAGTGTTGCAGTGACTTGATCTGCGAGAAGGGATATGCCTGTCAACAAGTGAATAGGTTTATGGCCAAGTGTTGTAAAAAACAGCATAAACGGAATTGCACTGTAGCACGTGAATTGTGATAAACTCATCCCACGATAAGCATAAACCTGGCGCACAATGAAACGATTTTGACAGTAATTTTGGGCTGTAAGTTTTAATTTAAGACTTGGACTTTGACATAGTTGTTACTTCTTACAGGTGAGACTGATGAAGACTTTCGGAGCGTAGAAGCGGGCAGCAAAAACGAAGATTACCACAGCAAATTCTACCCAATAGAGGTCCTTTAAATCGATGCTTCAAGACGTAAACTCAATTTGACAACTGACCTTGTAGAAGTTTCGAACTTCGGAACCGGAACCCAATTTAGTCACCGTCGCGGTTGCAAAACCGACCGTTCGACGGCAACAGCGAAACGCGTGTAAACGCAACTGGTGCTCTTACCTCATCAATCAGGGAGCGAGATGAATTCGTGACGGACGGACATGTCTAAAATCGAGGCACAGTACGAAAAGTGCGGCTGCGCATTTGAACTAAGGCTCGTCATCCGACGCGGACGACGTTGTGCTGCCTGACGAGGAACGTGAAGGAACGTGAAGGAATTAACGTGAAGGAACACAAAATCGTCCCCAGGAATAACCCCAAATCGTCCACACGAATAACCCCAATCGGCGACACGACGGCTAGATGTCGTTGCCCAAAACCAGGCTCTCGCCACAAAAGGCTCGCGGCTGCGCATTTGAACTAACAAGGGAATGACGCGAAGTGCCCCCAGTTTCGCATTTTTACATGTCAGGAAAGGGAAGCTTTCTGCAAATGGTTTTTAGCATTTCAACGTAATTTGAAAAATATTGAAAGTCACGGTGAAAAGTCCTAATTATGCTTCAAACTCAAGCGGGCAGACATATTACACGGATGTTCAGCTTAAATTTACTTTGTTCCACCTGATCTTAACGCTAAGGAGTCAGCAAAAGTAGGAGCGCCAGCCTATCTCTTTGAGATCACCTATCCTTATGTTAGAGACATCTATGACTTGGGTCCTAATATTCCGAAATTTGAAGCCAGTTGCCAAGGCATACTTATGAGTTGATGGGTTATTCTTAGCATTCTTAGCTATCTTAAGAAGTGCTTTCTACCTCTTAGGCATACACTTTAGGCAAATTGGGTTTCGGACGATTGGAACATTGGATGGTTGGAACAGGGACGGATGAAACATTGGAACGGGATGATTGGAACATCCTTGGCATTGCTTTTTAAAGGTTCAGTTGGTGCAGTTTGCCTAGAGTTACAAAATGAAAAAATTCTACTACTCTTCCCTTTTACCTCAGTTAAAGGTTCGGTGGTGCGAAGATTGTGCGCAAAATGTAAGCGCACATGATCTAAAGACGCATTTTTATGATTAAGGGAGTTTTAAGCATTAAGAACAGTTTCTTTTCAAAAACGGTTTTTGTCGTTTTCTTATCAGGGCCAAAGACCCAGTTATCGGGCACTGAACAGGTAACGTTTCAAACAGCAGGGTGTGCCATTTTGGCTGCCATCCTGGAGCAGCTTAGGCCTAGGCTTAGACATTTTTCAATGTGGTTTTCGCGGCGAAGCCGCCTGGCAGTGGGAATACTAGGCTCGACGCTGCTTCTTTCATACGGTGGGGATAGTATGCTAGGGCTGGCCTCCTCGAGCATCATAGGCTTAAGCTTGGACATTTTCATCATTGTTTTTTTTGGGAGCATCGAAGATGCGACATACAGCGCTACCCACTTGATAGAAAGGCTTAGTACCGCATATAGGCGTAGGATTCAGCTTCATGCTAACGACGTTCCAACCGTCCTGTCCTGTTCCAACCGTCCTCCCTTATGATCCAATTGTCCGATGTTCCAATCATCCGTGTGTCAGGCGAATTCCCCCCAAAAGACGAGTCATCATTATCGCTTTAAACTCAAGCGGAAGTTCTACAGACATATTACACTGATGCTCAGTTTAAAACCACAAAAAGCTCAAAAACAGGATTTTCCAATCGTCTTTAAATTAGCCCAGCCGTTCTCTTGTGAGTCAGATGAGAGCCATGAACTGGAACGGGCATCTCTTCTTCCTTATTATCTGCATTTTGGGTTTGTCTTCTCCACAAGGTCTATAACATTACTGTTCGTTTTAGGAGTGACTCTATGTGAGAGCAAACCTTCAAATGCATCTACTGAATACGGTAATACTCATCATTGTTTGTAAACGTTAAAAATTTAGTCCAAACATATGAGTTTAACTATGAATGGTTCAAGTGCTTTGCTGTGAAAACGCTAAAATCCGACTTTGGCTACCCAGATGAAGAGTCGTGCCCAATTCCACGTAAATCGAAAATTGAAATCTAGGTTTTTTAAAGCTGTTTAGAAGACGGCGGTGGATGCGCTGGTCCTGACAGCTACATAAAAGGCGAGCGAAAACCGTTGAAACTGGAATCATCTGAAGGCGTAAAAGTGTGGCTCACCTGTGAAGACATTATTTGTCCTGAAGGTTACGAGTGTGGCGGAGGAACCCCGTTTTCCGGAGTTTCGGGATGTTGTTTAATTGAAAACCGGAGTGAGTTGCCATTATGAAGCCTAGTTTGAAAATCTTTTTTCAGTGTTTGCAGAGGAAATGCATTCCGACAATTGTCCAAATGGCTCAAAAGCATCTGGTTACATTAGAAATGAAAGGACAGAGTGGGCTTTTTTTGAGGCTAAGATTGGAAGAACCTGTGACGACTTGATCTGCGAGAAGGGATATTCTTGTCAGCAAGTGAACAAGTTCATGGCCAAGTGTTGTAAGACTGCGTAGACGTGGTTAAGTGTTTGACAATAAAATAGATAAGCATTTGAAGGATATTTGCCAGCGAACAAGCCCGTTCCTGGCCTCAATATCGACGACGCTGTTGATTCAACGAAGGTGCGTCCATTTTTGTCGGATGCTTTAGTCCTTTAGTGTATTAACATCTGCGCTGGAGACTCAATTTACCCAGATTCCAACCACCCACTTTTCACTTTAGCCGACGCAAAAAGGGGAGCTATGGGAGTGTCTCTAACAGCAGAAGGTCGACGCACAGGAGCAGGAACAGGCGGAGGAACTTCGTCGGTGGACAGCTAAAAACAAACACATGAGTCACTGTTTCAAAGTTCCTCCGCCATCTCACTCCCGTGCGTCATCTTGCGTAAGCTCACATAATCTAAACGAATCCGCTTGTAATAGAACAATCTGCAATCTGCAAGTGGAACAACAACAACGAAGATCGATTAACATAGGAAAATACGATACAGAACAGAAATAATTTTGATAATTTAGCCCTTCCCAATGAAAACAGTTGGCTTTCAACCATTCCATTGGAGCCAAACTGTGAACTAAACGTTATGTTGACACTCGAATTGCGGAAGAGTTGTTCTCATCAGCAATGACTCTTTCCACCCGAATTCGCAAAAAATTATCCCGTTTTCAAGACTTTTAGGTCAAATGAGGTCAAAAATACATAAACTCACAAGTCTCGCACAATTAGCGACCGTATTGTGGCCTACGGTTTGACCGATCAGCCTCCCAAACGCGTCCGCTCCATCCCGACGAGTGAGCTTTTTTTCCGCCACTTGGGTGAGTTTGTTATGTACTCCCGGATTCCGTAACCACTCGAAGCGCTTCAGACCTTTGCTGCAACCGTGACTATGAATTAAACATGCTTGACTGATTACCACTCACTCTGAACGCGAATGGGTGTTACCCTCAAAAAATCTCATAGTCGCTATGAAAGATCGCCTGAAACGAATTTTGCTTAGAAAAGCCATTAAAGACGCGAAGAAATGACAATACGAATGCAAACAGAAAACAAACTACGAATTCGGCGCTCTGAGGATTTAGTTCATGAAAATGCCACGGTTTGACGAGTTTGCAGAAGCTTTGGAGGGGACTAAATAGCGGCAAATCATGAGGTTTGAGGCGCAAAGAGGAAATGCTGATTTTGAATGCAACTGCCACTGCCTGAATCTCTAGAGAGCTCATCCATCTGCCAGATGTCCTCATGTATCTACAGTGGCCCAGCTTAACCATTTCTGTACAGGTTTAGCCAAGTGTAACGGGAATTCTTCTTGCCTTCATTACTGATAAGGCGCACAAGAAGTGACAAAGTCTTACAGCAGTCGCTTGTTATGGCCAATCATCTAATTCGAGCTCATTTCAACTGGAGCTGACTGAAGTCCTTGCGTCTTAATCTTCTCGGATTGTGTCTCTGTTATCGTAAAGTTTATGGCTTCCGGAGCAACCCTGAAGTCCACTAAACGCAAAAGAGCGATTTGGGAACCGAGAGCGCTATTTCCGAAAGCACCAGTTCCAAAAGTCCGGGCATGGACTAAATCTCGCTCCAAGGCCTCTCCAAACCTGAGAAAGTGTAGCGTTTCATAGACTCAGCGAGCCGAATTCGCAATTTAGTCGACACCGAACTAGCGAAAGTACGACGTTTACTGGACTAAATCCGCCGCGCGTCCGACAAAATTTGGTCCAAGGCTCCCAGCGATTTGCCTGGACAAAAAATCCGACGAAACTGTCAACACCTCGCTCTCATAAGTGCGTAGGCAGTGCCTACGCACTTATTTAAATCCATTTCTTAAATCGCTGCATCATTCCACGTATTCTACTTCGGACTGATCGTCTTTGAAACCGATTTGTGTCGTTCGGCGCACCTCTCCGGAAAAAAAAACTGATACACTGAGAGTGTCGCTGTTTGAATAGTTCAGTTTGCTCCCCCACCCCTGATAAGAACGTGTCCTATATGAACGCGTCTCACTTTCGTCTTTTTAGTCTTTCTGTCATGTCCGATCGTATAGCGAAAGGAATCATTGTCGGAATCGGCACTGGATTTTTGTCTATGGTCGCGATTCCGGCGTTGGTCGGTGCGATAGGATTCGGAGCTGGTGGAATTGCAGCTGGATCTACGGCTGCTTGGATGATGAGTTTGGGAGGAGGTAAGCATATTTATTTCAGTCCGTAAAATCGATGAATTTTAGGGACGACTCCTGCCTTGGTCTCGGTGTGCCAGAGCATCGGAGCTACAGGAGTCATTGCTGGAGCAACAGCGGTAAAAGTTGGAGTTGCTGCTGGCGCTTTGTCTGCTTTGGGAGGTGACGATGCAGCTCAACCTCAAAACCGTAATGACGAGGACGAAGAAAGCTCGGACGATGACGGTGCTAATTAGAAAAGGAAGCCTAAAAGGAAGAAGCCTCAGCAGGCTCAGAAGCCCATTTTCCAAGATTGTATTGTTCTAAAGATGTGGTTTTGTTTTAAGCTGTTATGAAGTTTTCCGTGTTTTTTTCGTGCAATATTCTAGTTTTTGCCAATTCCTTCGCGAGGTCAATAAGACAGTCAACACTCGAAAAGACGAAAAATCGATAGAGGAAATATTCTCGTTTATGAGAGCTGTTTGAGAAGCGGGTTAGCGTATGAGAGCAGCTTATAAGCAAGTGTCCAAAACACCTTGATTGCAAAATCGTCCGACCGTCTTTGCGACAGAAAAATAGATTTTATGGACTCAAAAAGCGTCGCCAGCTGCGTCCATCGCCAAGAGGCATTTGCCTATTCCTCGGCGGAGGGAGAGATTCGCTTTCCAGCCATAGTTGTAGGGTGAACGGACCGTCCTTAAATAATTCATTTTTGAATCTGAGTTAACAGTAAATGGGAAAGCTATCAATAATTGAACTCAATAGTTTATGGCTTATGGCTTCCGGAGCAACCCTGAAGTCCACTAAACGCAAAAGAGCGATTCGGGAACCGAGAGCGCTATTTCCGAAAGCACCAGTTCCAAAAGTCCAATAAATAAGATGCTCTCGGATGCGACGCCCAGAACGGCTGTGGTATTCTGTATCTGGGTGACGTTTGCACATGGGGCAACTTGGTGGAAGTTGTACCTGTGTTTGAAACGTTCAGTCCTGTGTTCCGATGCGTTAATTTCAATTACGGAACTTTTGTGGACGTTCCAAATGTTGGAGAACACTTGAAAGCGTTTCTTCGAAAACAGCTGACAGGTCTGTTTTTAAAAGATCTTACATACTTCGTTAAGGAAGACCTCGGACTCGGCAATGAGGTGCTTTAGTTTTGCAGCTCTGACCAATTTTGAAAGCTTTCCTGGAACTGTTGGGTGCTCTCTGTGGAGACCTTATCTCAAATCTACAAAAACTGGCAAAATTGAGAAATGTTGACCTTCACCAACGCCGACTGGACTCAGTTTTCTTCGCCAAAAGCGATGTTCCACAGCATCAAC
The DNA here is from genome assembly GCA_000757645.3 of Steinernema carpocapsae. NCBI lineage: Eukaryota > Metazoa > Nematoda > Chromadorea > Rhabditida > Steinernematidae > Steinernema > Steinernema carpocapsae. Next base: position 6,738,879 of record AZBU02000004.1, on the reverse strand, counting down.
GTGAGTTGGATCTTCAAGAGAATTCGAAAAATGGTCATTTCCATTTGTGGAAACAGGACTTCAACGTTTCTGACCCAAGCTACACTGCCGAGGTGCACATCAAACACGAAAATGACATCTCTGAAACGTTTCAAACAGTTTGAAGTTCATTTTGGGGTTGCGGAAGCATCAAACTTGAGGTTACAGAAGCATCAAAGCGATCGAATTGCGAAAGGGCTAATGTTGATACGGTGGAAATTGTGTTTGGATTTTTCGACGGTTTCAAGCCAAATTTCGCTTTTTTGGACCGTGTTCTTGCGGCGGGCATGTTCGCCATTGACGCGTCCGAGATCCTCCGGCGTTTGTGCATGGCGGCGAACTTGGTCGCGAAGGCTTCCATCTCCTTCAACTCTTCGTGGTACGGCGCCTTCTTCTGGATGAGGACATGGAACAGCCGGCGCGCGTTGACCGCCAAGGTGCTTCTGTTCGGCAGGGGATCTGAAAACGGTCGAAATTAGCATTTCAAAAGCAAAAAAACGAAGCTTACTTTGCACTTTGGCTTGATTCTTCAAAGTTTTCTTCATCGGGACGGTCTTGATCTGGGTCTTCGGTGTCTTCGTGACCGTGGAAGTCTTTCTGGGAGGCGTAGTTGTGCCGCTGACGTTGTTATTATTCTTCATTTAAAATTAGAACGAAAGTTAAAGAAAATGAGAGAATTCAAGTGAAACACGCCGAGAACGACCACTTCTCATCGATCGAAAAGCGCAAAATTAAAACCTTAAACGGCACAACGAAGGGGTTTGTCTGTTTGTACGTGTGGTCCCTGTGGTCCCGGCACGATGTGCCTGAGCGGGGAATGGGAGTGTGCGGAGCTACGACGATCAGTGAATTTCAAATTTTTGCGTGTGCGGGAGTGACGAAAGCGATACGGCGATGTAGTTCGAGCCTTTTGCCGATGGAGGCCTTTCGAGGGTTTGCAGGGCAACACGACCGGTCGGTGTGGAGGAGATTCCTGTCGGTACGTCTCCTCCCCTTCCCTCAAAAAGAATCGAAGCCTAATCGAGGGGAATCTAGGAAAAAGAAGGGCCGAGGAATTATGGTCCGAAAGACCGAATAGTGCCATTTTTTTTTATTCAACAGGAAAACCTCCCGAATAACCGGGGTACATCACTTCACTTCGAATTGGAGGAGTGTTTGTCCTTGTCCTCGTTGGTGGACGTCGTGCTGGTCAGGACCTCCGTCGGTTTCGCGTCCGCCGGGGTTACGTTGCTGGAGGAGGACGTTTTTACGTCCTGCAAGAATAGAGCGATATTTATTAAATTATTAATCTCACTTACCTGCTCCGCATGGTCGCAGATGTAAAATTTCGGTGCCTCCCCGGTGTTCTTTATCAAGACGCCTGAAATTATTCGAACAATCCAAAACAGTCAGGCAAATTGAAAGACTTACGCTTCTTTGATCGCGGTCCTTAGTAGAAGACCACCAATTGTGTATGCTAACACCTGAAATTATTCGAACAATCCAAAACAGTCAGGCAAATTGAAAGACTTACGCTTCTTTGATCGCGGTCCTTAGTAGAAGACCACCAATTGTGTATGCTAACACCTGAAATTATTTGAACAATCCAAAACAGTCAGGAAAATTGGAAGACTTACGCTTCTTCGATCGCGGTCCAAAGACACACATAGCTTTCGAAGTCAGAGTCGATCGAAGAGGAGAAACATACGGCGGGGATCGACAAATGACCCCACACTCGAATCGGCATGATCACAGACGTGGTTAGTAGAAGGCCACCAATTGTGTATGATAACACCTGAAATTATTCGAACAATCCAAAACAGTCAGGAAAATTGAAAGACTTACGCTTCTTCACACACACACGAGTCGTGGCACACTCGAAGATCACGGGAAGTACGATTTATTTAACACAACCGGACACGTCCCGTAGGGATCGACAACTGACGCTAGCGTTATATGCCTTATATGGAGCCCGGCTGACCTTCCTCAGACATCCGATGTCTCCTAGACGCTGCTGGTGGCTTTCTCACGTAGGCTTCATTCACAGCAGCCCGGATCGGTGGTGCGGTCGCTTTGTAACATCTCCCTCAATCGCATCGTGATGCAAACACGAAAATGACATCTCTGAGACGTTTCAAACAGTTTGCAGTTCATTTTGGGGTTGCGGAATCCTCAAACTTGAGGTTGCGGAGGCATCAAAGCGATCGAATTGCGAGCTAATGTTGATGCGGTGGAAATTGTGTTTGGATTTTTCGACGGTTTCAAGCCAAATTTCGCTTTTTTGGACCGTGTTCTTGCCCGCGAAAGTGCTGTTTTCGACCTTCTCTTAACGCTTATCCATATCCTCAGGCCATGGACTCCGAGCAAGCTTGGAAGCCGCCTCCCAACAGCTGCGCGGAATGCAAAAGGGAACTTGCCCATCCCTCAGCTAAAGAAAGAGTCGTTGTAAGTTCAACGTTTAAATGGTCATTTCAAGTATAAAACAATATCCCTTTGAATATAATTCCTGTCGCTTGCAGTCCGATCAAATTGGTCAAATGACGCCGAAATGGGTTCTTTTTGGGTCTCGCGAGTGGTAGGCGAGTAGTCAGACGTTATTCCTTAGCTCAATTCAGGTCGATTAATGAAAATGCGAGCACAATCCATGGCACCTAGCGAGACATTTATGGGTCTAAAATATGGCAACCGTACCCACTTTCCACTTCCATGAGCATTGTGGTTTCTGTCGCCATGATTCAGACAAAAATACATGATAAAATGTTTCAATTTGGTGGCTGGAAGGGGGTGGGTGGGTATGTTCGTCCACTTCACGTCCTGCGCACCAGTGCTTGAAAGGTGAAGAATTAATGCGGTTTATGAGAACAAGACTATCACGCGTTCACCTCCAAGACATGGAGCGACATCACAAATACAGCAATCGATACCATGTTCCTCTTCTGATCCGCGCGTGAGGCAATTTGCGGACTGGTCCGTGACTGACATCTTACAGTGACAGCAATTATGCGTCATGAAAGAGAGGATATATTGGCATTTAGTTCGGTTAAGATTACAGATACAACATTAAGAAATTTTACGCGAATCGCTCATACTGCCTTCTCTTACACCAGTTGAAGCAGCACATTCCACAGGCGCAGATGGCGACCACAGCCAAAACTACGCTTAACAAGACTACGATTTCGAAAAAGCTTTTCCAGTTAGCTAAAACCATTTTTCAATCACTTTACGGGGTTCAATTTCCTACTTGGCTTGTCAGCTTTGGCTGGAATCTGTTTCCCAATAGGTCCGAAAATCGGCTCAAAGACAGGCCAATTTTCCTTAGCCTCCTCTGGAATCCATCCGTGTTTTATGTAGATATCTGGGACGTAGACCAGAGCTTCGTCTAAGACGTCTTCACGCCCTTGACCATCTCTAAAATCTTAAATTTAAGAGTCTTAATATTTTACGGCTTACTTCTCCATAGTGTGAGTCCAGAAGTCGACCTCCCTGTCATGGTATCCTAAGGTCATTCCAGGCATCTTATTATCTTTGTCAAAATCAACTCGGAAATAGTTGTTTAGAGTGACGTTGAATCTATCCCATGTGTCCTCCTCTGTAGTAGGATTTCCAGAGTTGATGAAATTGACAAAAAGTTGAGAGAATTTCTGGCGGATGATCTCGTCCTTTGGGGTGAATTTGCCTGAGTGGATGCCTAGGAGGTAGACCTGAAAGCACTTTTGAAGATAGCTAAGAATGCTGATAATGCCCTACCAGCTCATAAGTGTGTCTTGGCAACTGGCTTACTTCAAACTTCGGAATATTTGGACCCAAGTCATATATGTCTCTAACATTAGGATAGGTGAACTCATAGAGATAGGCTGGCGCTCCGACTTTTGCTGACTCTTTAGCGTTTAGATAAGAAGGTACAAAATAGGTGTAGTCGTCGTAAAGGAACGTGACCTTGTTTACTAGAATGTAAAGTTTTAAAAGCTCTCAAAAATGAAGTCTTACGGTCGTTATACTCCTGCACACAATCCTGGACAGTTTTGACCTTATTCCTGTAGTTGAAGTTGTAGACAGTCTTGTTACAGTACCACTCAAGGAAATCTACGTCAACAGTTCCATCGTGTTTTATGAGATAATTGGTTTCCTGAAGCTCATAGGTTACGGTTCCCACCATGGTCGGAATGGGTCGTTTGGTCTTGGCTAGAGTGTCCATACTGGCTGGAACTTTCTTTTACCCCTTAGGAGAGGTCTTTGGAATCCTTACCTCGCTATCCCTAGCTGGCCCAAACAGCATAATTCCTTGATCTTCCAAAGCCCTCTGCTGATTGAGAATCTCCTTGGCGGGTAGCCGTCTTAGGCAATCCATGACTTCATTCACCTTTTGGGTAAGGTTGAAATCGGTCTCCCAGGTAGCACAACCTAGGCCAACGGCTAGAGAATGGCTCGTGTTGGTGTTCTGGTCTAAAAGATCATTTTCACTTAAGGCTGCAGGCAAGGTGTCAAATAGGTCTTACTTAGGGTCAAATACTGATTCCTTCCGGATCCGCTCATAATGATCACTTGATGGAAAAGACCCTCGGAAACTTCAGAATGAGCAAGCTAAAAGACAACTCTATTTTTAAGTCCCAAAAGGAGGCTTACATGATCAGCAGCGACAGATCCAGTGCTATGGCCCATGACAGTGACGTGGTTAGGATTGCCTCCAAAGACGTGGATTTCTCTTTGGACCCACCGGAGAGCTTCTAGCATGTCTTAAACACCAAATTAAGGCTCAAATAGGGTTGAAGCGTACCTTGGACACCGAGGTTCTTGGGAGCGGACGAGTCATTGAGATAAGGAGCAAAATTGCTGAAGCCCAGGATGCCCAAACGATAAGCAATGGTCACGACCACCACGTTTCGGTCTGTAGCTCCGAAATTGGTAATCTAAGACTCAATTCACATCTTATTAAATCCGAGGTGAAGCTTACGATAAACTCCTCTTCTAGAAGCATAGGACTATCAAACAGGAATCCTCCCCCATGGATATAAATCATGACTGAGCAGTTTCCCTGAGTCAGGCAATGGCGATTAGTGAACACGTTTGCTTGTAGACAGTCTTCAGACATGATCTTATACTCGTCGATTAGATCCGTAATGCTAAAAATAAATTTTCAAGTTTTCAGCTTGAAATGTAGAGTTCACCTAGCATTCCACATACAGGAATTCCCATATCTGATAGCATCAAGAGTTCCATTCCATGGGAGCTTTTGTTCAGGCTTACGGAAACGCTTATCATCGATAGGAGGCTCAGCATAAGGAATAGCGGTGTAGGCAAAGCCTTTGACGCCTCGATCGGTGTTTACAAGACGGCCTTTGATCCACCCGGTGCTATAAAGAGGCTTAGGAAAGGGTCAAATATAGGTGAAACTTACCTTAGCTGTCGTAAAATTAGGAAGTCCTTTGTCTCATCACCACAGACCACAGCGATGACAGCAAAGAGCAGCAGTCGACCGACCATGATGGCGAGACTAACGCTGCTTATCAAGCGCTTTTCGATAGGAGAACCTGTCGTGGTGCAGGAAAAATGTTGGGCGCTGATAAGATACAGAAAAAAGAACTGTGAGAAGAGGGAGATGGGAGTTAGCAGTATCGATTTGGGAAAACGTTTTGTTATCAGTAATGTAGTAAATGGCATTTTAGACCAGAACACCGAGGTCTCGGAAAGTCTTTTCCATCAGGTGATCATTATGAACGAATCTGGAAGGCAGCAGTTTTGGCATAAGACCAATTTAACCCATGGCTTGAACTGAAAATAACCTTAGGTTGTGCTACCTGGAAGACTAATTTCAACCTAACCCAAGATGTGAATAAAGACATGAATTCTCTAAGACAGGATCCAGTCAAAGAGATTCATAATCAGCAGTGGTGCTTTTAGGTCAGTTTCTTACTCATGCAAGATGCCTGGAATGACCTTATAACTTTTTAGATGTGATGTGTGTGACGTACCACGATGGCTGCACCTTACAAAAACGACGTTTGCACTTTTTCAGCTAGCTGATAAGCGACAGTTGAAAAATGTCACTTGAAGCTAAACAGTTGACCAGGAATTCTATCGAGATGTGACAGCAGTCCGAGATGCTTTGGACCTCTTACCTTTTCGTGGTTTTTGCTACAGTCCAATTAGGCTCCTCTCATCCTCCCTTTCGTTATACCAATTATGCTGGAAATATTTCTTAAATCCTGCTTGTTTTTATAGTTTTCAATGAGACTTGGGCTCTGAATGTTTACAAAGCTATTGATGACAAGTCAGATAAGCATCAGAATGAGCCAGCTAAAGACATGGATTGCAATAGTTCAGAGTGAAGTCAGGTAGAATTTTGCTGTCTTAATTTAGAAAAAATGTCATTTGAAGCTGTTTGAGCAGTTTCCGATTTCTCCCAAAGGTTTTCATTGGATTAAGATAGGAGAACATATAGTGGTGCAGTAAAACTGTTGGGCGCTGATAAGATGCAGAAAAAGAACTGTGAGAAGAGGGAGATGAGAGAGGAGTCATCAAAAGGTGGAGCGCCAGCGTGGGAGATGGGTGTTGGGAGTATCGATTTGGGGAAAACGTTTTGTTAGCAGTAATGCAGTAGTTTGAAGTGCAGAAACCACGTTGGAGAGTCGCAGTCGCATATCCAATTGCGTTTTTGTGGCATAACGGTCTCCTTCCTCTAGGACTACTACGCTTTCAATCTGATCTTAACGCTAAGGAGTCAGCAAAAGTTGGAGCGCCAGCTTATTTCTATGAGTTCACCTATCCTTATGTTATGACTTGGGTCCTAATACAGTATGCCATATAATGATATGGACACCTACTTTTTTGTCGTAGCTTTGCAAACACGAGTTTTGGCGTTTTGCGGTTTGAACCACGTGAAAGAGCGTCGCAAAAAACGAGCAAAACAACCGAAACCAGCACTCCGGTAGCTTTTTCGAAAAATTTTGGGGACATTTAGAAAAATAAGCGAATTTCGCTGCCACATGGACACATTTTTAAAACGTCTATTTTTGTTTGTTTCTGGACGTTTAGCAACGTGTTATCTTTTGAAAACGAGTTTTTCACGTAAAATTGACCTAAAGGCGTCGTGAGCCCACAGAAAAAAAGGTAAATCCCAAAAGGAGCTTTACCATCATCTGGTGAAGTTTGGAATTTTGGGACCCAGGCTCTAAAACCCTTTCAAATCAACTGTGAAAAATTTTTAACTTGCGTATATGTAATTCTCCAATGTTTGAAAACTGAGAAACTACAAGAAGGATTGAAAACGACAAAAAAAACGTACAAATTGCTCAGTTTCAGGATTAAGCGCTTGAAATTCACAAAATTTCAGAAATTGCCTTTAAAAACCTTTTTTTCTGTGGGCTCACGACACCTGTAGTATTCCTGCATTCCTGCCGGCAAACAACCAGTTTCCGGCCTAGGGTAATCGACGACGTCTTGGGTCGACGGAATCCTAATATGCGGAACACAAGAGACACGAAATAACACCTATTTATTCACGTTAAATCTGGCAACGCGCACTCTCTCCTCCTCACGAACTCGCGCACACTCCGTCGATCGTCGGACACCGCATACGACGGCTACGTCAGGCGAGTCGCGGCGGGAGCCTGACCTCGCTTGAAGGAGAGCGGGACGGCGGCGGGCCGCCGACACACCTTTAGGTCAATTTTACGTGAGAAGCTCGTTTTCAAAAGATAACACGTTGCTAAACGTCCAGAAACAAACAAAAATAGACAATGTGTCCATATCATTATGTGGCAGCGAAATTCGCTTATTTTTCTAAATGTCCCCAAAATTTTTCGAAAAAGCTACTGGAGTGCTGGTTTCGGTTGTTTTGCTACGTTTTTTGTGACGCTCTTTCACGTGGTTAAAACCGCAGAACGCCAAAACTCGTGTTTGCAGAGCTACGACCAAAAAAGTAGGCGTCCATATCGTGGCATATTATGTGGCATACTGTATTCCGAAATTTGAAGTAAGCCAGTTACCAAGACACACTTATGAGCTGGTAGGGCATTAATAGCATTCTTTTCAAAATTCATCCTACAATTCATCCCAAAAGACGAGTTCTGGACTCACACTATGGAAAAGTAGGCCTAAAGATTGGCTCCGGCGGGGTTCGAAGTTCGAACCCACGACCCCAAAACTCGTAGCCCGCACGCATACCGACTGCGCCAGACAAACTAAGCTTTGCAATTGTCTGATTGTAAATATATCGCCGCGGGCCAATTTTTAGCACTTTCAAACGCGTTTTTAGGGCGTTTTTCGTCAAAATTTACGCAAGTGACCTATAGCACGTTGTTCAGCACGCCGAGTACTACCAGAATTGACTAAGCTCGCTCATTTCTGGGTGTAGCAACTTTGAAGGTTCCCTAATATTTAAATTACTAAACATAAGATTTTTGGAGATGGCCTGAGACGTGAAGACGTCCTAGATGAAGCTTCGGTTTAAGTACCAGATATCGACATAAAACAACGATTCCAGAATAGGCAACGGACGCCTTGAACGTTTTAAAGAGAGCTGGTCTGTCTTTGAGTCTATTTTCGGACCGTTTGGGAAGCAGATTTCGGCCAGAGCTGACAAGCCAAAAATATGAAAGCTAAAAGTGATTTAAGAGATTGTTTTATTGAACTGGGAGCATGCAAACAACTTCTCCTGACTCTTTGACCCGCTAAATCAAATGTGCGTCAGCTGCATCTCGCAAAAACGAAGTTAGCATTTGCTGTCATTCAAACTCAAATGCTGCTAAACAGCTGACCAGCGCTGCCACTCTAAAATACCCACGAAAGAGTCAGTTGATCTTGTGTGCCGTTTGAAAAACGGCTTGTGTCCAAGATGCGGACCTTTTCTCTCCTTGTGGCATTCGCAACAATCCGAACAGTCGCTTCTTATCACCCCTTGCGTCATACTTACCATCCAGGTGATTCTTAGCACATTTTCATTTCTTTGGACCTTTTTATTGCTTTTAGATGACTGGTTCCTCGACATCTACAAAGCGATTGCTGATGAGTCCGAACAGCTTCAAAGTGAGCTTGCTCAGAATATGGATCGCAACAGTTCTGAGTATCTCCAGGTACGAAAACCATAATTTAATCTTCAAAAATGCCGTTTTCAGCTAATTGAGCACTGGCCGATCTCTCCCAAAAATCTGCAATGGATCAGAGGATATCTGTTCTTGGTTGACGGACTTGACAAATTGAACCCTAGATTTGGACACAAAATGATTGCTTCAAAGCTTCCGAAGGTCGATCAATTCATTGGTATGCACTAAAAGTCAGAAAACTGGTGTGAAGTTTGAATTTAAGACAATTACCTTCAAACGACCCTTGATGATGGAGAAAATGGCCCGATTCGGACGAAAGCGATTCGGAAGTACCTCAAAGAACAGAGAAGGGAGAAAGCGAAGGCTCGCCTGCATTACGACATTGTGAAGACTAAGGAAGATGCTGAAGAAAAGGGGCCAAATTGGTTTCTTTGGAGATATCCCCCTAGATTCCAAAAAATCTTATTCATCTACTAAAGTTTGCTAGGATATACGTTTAACTTGCGTAATAGCTATTATGCCTATGGTGAAATGTGCGTATGTACAAGTTGTATTTAGTCAGTAATGAAGTGAATTTTGCCTTGTTTTATGCGCCAAAACAGTGCACTCTAGGTACCTTTAAGAAGAGCGCTCTATACAGACCTGCTCCTGTCTATCCCCACCGTTCAAATGTTTGAAACGGTGTCTGTCTGAAAGGCCTGTCGGTTTTAGCTCTTGAACCGACCGGTCCCCTCCCTGCCATCCACCTCAAAATGAAGCTCTCTAGACACCATTGCGCACCATTCCAGACAGCCATCCAGTTCCGCTGTGCAACCGTCTCAAACGCCCTCGCGCTTCATCATTCTTCATTTGCAGCGAGCGGTCGAGTGGTCGTGCGGTTCGAATCTAGCACTGGTCTGCAGATTGAAACTGTCAGGTCGGTTTCCACTCCTCCCAACGCTTCCTAACACTACAGCTTCCTTGCAGAACACGCTCGATCGGTTCACGAGAAATCGGAAATGCTTGTCGTCTACTCGGCACTCCTATTAGCGCCGGCGCTCGCGGCCACGCAGTGCGCGAGCACGACAAAGAAGAAGAAAAAACACGAAAATCTCGCGGGAGAAGCGGTGGACGTGAAGCTCGAGCAGCCTCCGTCGAAGGGCGTCGTGGAGCGAACGGTGCGCGTGGACGCCGATGCCGGATGTGAGCGACATGCGCGTGCCCGAGATGCAGGTCTCCCAAGCAATCCAGGTGACCCAGCAGCAGCAGAAGAACGACGGAGAAACGAAGCTCGAATCGAAGGAGAAGGGGCAGAATACCTCCATGGAGCCCACGCAGGAGACCCAAGTTTTCAAGACCCCCACCACCCAGGAGAAGTCGGACGCGAAGGACAAAAAGTGAGTTCTTTGGCAAGTTTTTACGATTTTTGGGGTATGAGGAGGGAAATTTTGTGGGATGGGAGAAGAAGCGAGGTGTTGAATACCTTTCTCTTGGATTCGAACGCGCAAATGTGCGACTTTTTGGTCTGAAAATTGGTGTGATTTGTTGGGGCCTGGCTTCCACGCTAAAGACCCCGAAAACGGGGATTTCAAGAAAAAAAAACAGCAAAGTTTGATCGCATTTTCTAGGATAAAGGAAACGCAGGCGTTTCGCGAATTTCCTGGAAATGAGCGCACGATTTGGAGGAGGAAAATGCCCTCTTTGTGGCCAAATTTCAACGGATTTTCGGGCGCTTCCTGAGCACCTGAAATGGGTGAATTTCCCTGCGATTGTGAACCACAGTTGGCCTCTCGAGCGTTTTTGAGGACAAATTCGTGCCGCGTTGGAAGTGCGCGTTTCGAGCTTTAGAATTTGGTAAATTTTCCAGTTTCAGGGAAGCTTAATTGTGAAATTTGCTGCGGAAAGTTGCCATCGGATATGCGGCGCCACGCTAAGGTTTCTTTTTTTGAGCCTTTAAATGAGCGAAATATGGGCGAATTTAGGTTCAATTTTGTAGCATATTGACTGCCTTTCTCCAGCGAGCTTTGAGAGCTCCAAATGTGGACCCCGATTTGGCTGAATTTTGGTAGCGAGAGTACCCCGAAAATGAAATTCTTCCGAAACGTTGCTCTTTTAAATTCGATTCTGGCTCCTGCAAGATTTCCAAAAGATAGCAAGAAATTCGAGGGTTCCTTGCGGCTACCATCTTTTCCAGGCATTGATTCACCATTTTGGCCTGAGAATCATCACTTAAACAGCTTAATTTCATTTCCAGGTCCAAGAACAAGCGAAGTGCGGCCGACCCGAAGAAGCCCCAGAAAACGGACGCCTCCAACGCTTCACAGAAGAATTCAGGTGAAGACACAGGCGACCACTCAGCAAACCACCGAAGCTACTCCTTCGACTGTTGTAAGCTTTATTTTTAGGCTTCTCTGAATCCTAAATTTGCTGCTTCAGATCCAGACCACGCAGATGGTCGAGAACATCCCGAAAAAGGAGGGCACGCCGACGACCGCGCCTACGCCCAAGGACGAAGAAGGCAGCGAGAAGAAAGCGCCCCAGGATGAAGCCAAGGAGTCGAAGAGAAGTCACAAGTCCCAAAGGCTCTACAAGTCAAAGAGGAGCCAGCGGTCCGTGAAGAGCCTCAAATCGAGGCAGGACACGGTGCTAAACGCTTCGACCAAGTCTTCGAAGACAAGGTTGGCTTCAGCCGTGACCCAAATCTCTGGGAATACCGTGAAATGCAAGGTGAGCCTAACCTGAAAATTCTAACTGTTTGCTTAGCCCATGATGAACGTGCCCGGCAGCGGCGAAACCGGCACGCAGCGCTCCACCGACGGGACGACGGAAGCGTAAGCCAGACTTCAATTTTAGGGTACGGTATAAAAGCGTTGTGTGATTGTTGTTAGCGCATTGCTTCACACCCTGCGTAGCTTATGGAGTATTCTTTTGAGGTGTGATCTGAGCAATCTGGCGTTCTAGCGCTTAAATCCAAGCGCTCAAGTGGATTTATCCTCAGATCAGCCATACATCTCGGTTATCGGCGTGGATATACTGCGGATTGTCGGCATCTAGGGCGTTTGTCCACTTCAGGCCACGTCCTGAAGCCTCATCCTTAATCTTAACCTTTTTAATTCCAGATAATCTTGTCTCCTCGGCAATCCAAACTCTCTCCTTCGCCACTTCTCTGGCATTTAAGCGGACTCTTCCGTTGATGCTAAACGTGAGTCTCTTTCCTTCGATTCCTGGCTTTCCTGGCAACGCCGTCCAGATATCGAAAATCTGCCTTAGAAATGCACTGGCCGAAGGATTCTTGCCCCAGAAGTTCAGATCCAAAAGAGGAAGAGAGGAGTTGAAGAACAGCGTAAGCACTTCCTGGAGCTCCTGGGATCGATTAAGGTCCGCCTGGACAATTGCGATCGTGTTTAGGAATCCACCTTGAAGCTCGGATCTAAGGAGCTCGATAGAATGGGTGTCACCAGGACCAAGAACCCCAAAACAGCCCAGATTTCCGAGATTTTGAGATTTCAGGTTACGGCAGACCTCCAGACCACGACTAGTGTGATTACGATAGTCGACCTGAGGGAAACTCTTAGAGAGCTGGATCAAGTGGAGCAGAGTTGGGTCATCCCAAGAAACCTCGGAAACGTTTCTAGGGACTTGGGAGTCTTTGACACAAATCTTGAAGACCGAAAAATGCTTAAAAGCGTTATCCACGACGTTACAATCATAAGGAAGACGTCGAGTTTGGCGTTCTTCGTTCCAGTTACCGACTTTCAGATATTCTGTTTCGAATTTCACGTTTTCGTTGGTTAGCCAGATGTTGAGGAACAGCCAGAGCTTAGGATAAGCGAGGTCTGCCTTGGAGACCTTGGGATAATAGCCGGAGAGTTCTTCCCAAGTGTCAATGCGTCGGAAGGAGGCGGTGGAGAGGAAGAAGACGTCTTCGACGAATTTCAGAGGAATTGAGTCCATTGGGGGAAGAGGGACAATGAGGCTTGGGATTAGCAAGCTAAATAGAAGAGGTACAAGCTATGCATCGAGTGCTAGGTGTGAGCGATATGAATATGTGTAAGGTGGAGCGTTGAGACTTGATTTTAGCACATTTGTTGAACAATGTCGTATCTTAAATGAGTTCTGTAGGCTGCAATAGCGAAATATTTTCCTTCAGCAGTTTAAGTCGTAGACAGTGTTGAATGAAAGTAGCTAGATGCTTCCAGGACAGATGAAAGTCACTTACTGAGCTCAACCGTAGCTTGGAACGCATCGCTAGGCTCACAGGGAGCGCTGAACCTGTTGAGCAAGACGTTGAACTTGTCATATGCAGTCACGTAGAGGAGAGGAATTAAGTCGAGACATAATCATCTACCCATAATCTAAATTTTGACTCGCTTTCTCTGCCATATCTGTCACAGTTGGGAAGATTCACCGTCAAAGCCGTTTTCACAAAGTACTCAAAAAGAGGCCGATGCTCTTTGACCGTATCTCCATTAAGAATTCGCGAGTCTTCGAAGATGTCAATGATGCGCTTCTTGAGAGCGTCTTCCGGGAAAACTCCTTTTACGTATTCTCTGAAAAGAGCTTTCAGATCTGTCGTTGTGAGCTTCATGAAGAGGTCGCTGTAACCAGATCTGGTCAGGTTAACACCGCCAGGTAGACCATATTCCTGACTGAGGCTCAAAGAGAGTCACCAGAGCATTTAGGAGGCGTCTTACAGAGAAACGTGTGGATAAGTTGTGCGGTTTCCGTATTGTTTGGAAAGTCTGTATTCATGTCCAAGAGTTGATTCATTTGAAGGCTAATCACTAAAAACAAGGCTGTAAAAATGCATTCTAAGAACCGTACATTTGGCCTTGAATTCAGGGTGGAGTTTGTCCATGCATTTAGCCATCCACCATTGCTCGTACATGCTCTTCTCAATTTTAGGACGGAATGGGCCCACAAAGCCAGGACTAATCGAAGTTGGTAGTTCAGCTCGCACCACGCTATCAGTGATTAATGTCCAAACTGAAATAATCACGTTTCAACAAAACATAGAATTCTAAGGACGTACTATGGGCGCTGCAGATTCCTCCAGTGACACCACCAACCGTACATAAAGACGAATTGAATCTACGAATGTTTTCAATAGATTTTAGGTAGAACGAGGACCAGCTGCATTGTGAAGGGACGAATCAAACAAGAAAAGGAAACTGATGTGAGTGCAACGCATTTCACGCTTTAGCTAGCAGGCAAACAGGATTAATAAAAAGACGTCAACGTGTAAGTTTTGAAACGGCAATTTCTCACTCGGTCGGGTTGGCTCTGAACGGATGAGTCCGTTACACCCCTTTCTCAAAACTCGTAATTCTGTAATAAAAAAATTTTGTTTCAATTTGGACAAAACCAGCTTGACTCTTTAGATTCTATAACGTGCAGTAAAGCTTAGACTGTTAGTGATATTCTTAAGCCACTTTTTCAGTTAGTACTAAAATTTACAATAAGCAACCTGCCAGGAAAGCCAGGAACCGAAAGAAACAGGCTCACGTTTTGCATCAACGGAAGAGTGCGCTCAAACCCCAGAGAAGAGGCGAAGAGACAAGATCATCTGGAATTAAAAAGGTTGAGATTAAGGATGAGGCTTCAGGACGTCGCCTAAAGTGGACAAACGCCCTAGACGCCGACAATCGCAGTACATTCACGCCGATAATCGAGATGTATGGCTGATCTGAGGATAAATCCACTTGAGCGCTTAGATCTAAGCGCTAGAACGCCAGATTGCCCAGATCACACCTCAAAAGACGACGCCATAAGCCACGCAGGGTGTGAAGCAATGCGCTAACAACAATCAAATAACGCCTTTATACGGTATCCTAAAGTTGAAGTTCGGATTACGTTTCCGTTGTGCCGTCGATGGAGCGTTGCGTTCCGGTTTCGGCGCTGCTGGGCGCGTTCTTCGTGGGCTAAAAGGACAGATTTTAGAGTTTTCGGCTAGATCATCAGCTTACCTTGCATTTCACGGTCTTACCGGAGATATGGGTCAAGGCTGAAGCCAACCTTGTCTTCGAAGACTAGGTCGAAGCGTTCAGCACCGTGTCCTGCCTCGATTTGCGGCTCTTCACGGACCGCTGGATCCTCTTTGACTTGTAGAGCCTTTGGGACTTGTGGCTTCGACTCCTTGGCTTCATCCTGGGGCGCTTTCTTCTCGCTGCCTTTTTCATCCTTGGGCGTAGGCGCGGTCGTCGACGTGCCCTCCTTTTTCGGGATGTTCTCGACCATGGCTATCTGCGTATCTGCGTGGTCTGGATCTGAAGCAGCAAATTTAGGATTCAGAGAAGCCTAAAAATAAAGCTTACAACAGTCGAAGGAGTAGCTTCGGTGGTTTGCTGAGTGGTCGCCTGTGTCTTCACCTTGGAATTCTTCTGTGAAGCGTTGGAGGCGTCCGTTTTCTGGGGCTTCTTCGGGTCGGCCGCACTTCGCTTGTTCTTGGGATCTGGAATTAAGCTGTTTAAGTGATGATTCTCAGGCCAAAATGGTGAATGAATGAGTAGGAAGGATAAGATAGGAGCATGTAACTATCGATTTTCCGAGTAATTAGGAGAAAATAGCGATGCTTCAAGCATCGCTTTCAGGCTTTACTTTTGGGCGGAACAATGGACCCAAAACGAACGGAATTTCCAGAGATTTTCGGTGACCCAGCACTCGAGAATTCGGCTCTATTCACAGCCCTAAACAGAGCAAAAATCTCACCTTTTGAGACTCCAGTTTTGCGCCATGAACGCGCCATGGTCGGTGTAATCTGTCACATTTCGCCAATGTAAGAACGCTTTAGGATACTTGGATACCAAAACGAACCGAGAAAAAGCCCAAAAATCTAAACGTAAGACCGTTTTTCCAGGAATTTTGAACGTTCTCGTGGTGTTACCGCCTCCAAAAATCGGCCAAATTGAGGCCCACATTTCAATCGTCAATAGCTCGCTAACAGCCTTCGAAAATGCTTCGCTAATTTTAAGGGTCGAAATCGATCTGGAAATACCACCGTGGCTCAGCATATTCGATGAAACCTTTCCGCAGCAAATTTCGAAATTAAGCTTCGCTGAAACTGCGAAATTTACATCATTCTGAAGCTCGAAATGCGCACTTCCAACGCGACACAAATTTCCCCCCAAAAGCGCCCGAAAAGCCAACACTTTTCTATCGTACTTTCAAGGAAGTACGCTCACTCATTTTAAGTGCTCAGGAAACGCCCCGAAATTCGTCCAAATTCGGCCACAAAGAGACCATTTTCGTCCACCAACTCGTGTGCCGATTTGCAGAAAATTCTCGGATCTGCCAGCGTTTCCTTCGTCCCAGGAATTGCCATCAATATTCGCCGTTTTCGACTCTCGAAATACTCATTTTCGCGGCTCCTTAACATGGAAGCCTGGCGCCAAGGAATCACACCCATTTCCGAATCAAAAATCACCAAAACTCGCACATTTCCGCGTCCAAAAGCTCTCGAAAGGTCATTCGCACCTTGCTTCTTCTCCCACCCACCAAATTTCCCTCCTAACACCCCAAAAATCTCGAAAACGTGTTAAATAACTCACTTTTTGTCCTTCGCGTCCGACTTCTCCTGGGTGGTGGGGGTTTTGAAGACTTGGGTCTCTTGCGCGGGTTCCATGGAGGTCTTCTGGCCCTTGTTCTTCGGCTCGAGCTTCGTTTCGGCGTCTTTCTTCTGCTGCTGTTGGATCACTTGGGTCGCTTGGGAGACCTGCATCTCGGGCACGCGCATGTCGCTCACGTCCGGCATCGGCGCGTCCACTTCCACGCGCACCGTTCGCTCCACGACGCCCTTCGACGGAGGCTGCTCGAGCTTGGTTTTCACGTTTCTTCTTCTTCGTGTTCGCGCATTGTGTGGCCGCGAGCGCCGGCACTAATAGGAGTGCCGAGTAGACGACAATCCTCGTGAACCGATCGAGCGTGTTCTGCAAGGATACTGTAACGTTAGGGAGCGTTGGGAGGAGTGGAAACCGACCAGACAGGTGCAATCTGCAGACCAGCGCTGGATTCGAACCGCACGACCACTCGATCGCTCGCTGCAAATGAAAAATGATGAAGCGCGAGGGCGTTTGAGACGGTTGCACAGCGGTTGCACAACTGCATGCTTATCTGGAATTGTGTGCAATGGTGTCTAGAAAGCTTCATTTTGAGGTGGATGGCAGGGAGGAGACCGGTCGGTCGGGGGGCTAAAACCGACCGCTCTCATTCATTCAAGCTGCCCAAAAAGACGTTTTGAGGACCATTCTCTCAAGCTACAGGCCGACGGCGTTGTAGACGTTTGCAGGGCGGGAATGAGGTAACCCGGGTTGCGGTTGCATGTCGCGTTTTACGTGTTGAAAATCCACTCCCCCTTCGTTCCTAACCGCTTATCTAAGTTTCAGAAATGACGCCAGCCGTAGGAGCCCCAACAAGAATAGTGCGTCTCGTCAAAGTGACCCAACCACTCTCAGCAAACCTTCAAAACCAGCAGACCGCGAAACCCAAACTAAAACGTCTCATCTGCCGATCGACCAATTCTGCCCAGTCTGGCGTGGTGGCAGGACCTAAACGATATTTATTGTTTAAGAAGAATTCTAAGGAGACTCAGGACCAAAGGAAAAAGATTTTTGAGCTGCTCAAAAGCGCACAAAGGGAGAGTGGATTTGAAAGCATAGAGCCGACGGTCAAAAAAGAGCAGAATGAAGAAGAGAAGGCGACTTCTGAAGACGATAAAGTAAGAATTTTGGATCTTTTATATTCTATGACAATTTTAAATTTTGCAGGAAAATTCTAAGAATATTTCAACCTGCAAAGAAGAGACTGAAGACTATGAAACAGCTGCTATTGAGTCAAAACCGATAAAATTGGTAAGATTTCTTCTTATTTTAGCCGAATATAGTCCTTCTTTTTAGAGCAGGAAACGAACCTTATCCAAAGAGAGCTCACCAAAACAAGAAGGTTCAAATTCCCCCCAAACCAAGACGGTAGATCCTCTTCTGATGCCTGCAAGCCCTTCATTTCAACCCAGGAACACTCCTCAAATTAGAAATTTTACGGCATTTGTGCCTGCACCATCACCTGAACCAGTTCTTATATCAAAACCCTTGGTAGAAGAACCCGATTCTAGGATACCACAAGTAAGCTCTAACTCCAAAAGAAGTTTTAATTTTTTCCGGTTTGAGATCCTAAACCCAACCATGAATCAAATGGACAATGGCACCTACGTGAGGACACTCATCGACTACATGTTCCCAGAAGGGTTTACTAGAGAACTTGAAGAAGAGATCGACGAGATGTGTGAATTTTACGTACCTACATTTCGTAAGTTACTTTGAGAACCCATTTAAGCTAAATTTTGGCTGTTTCAGGAGAACGGTTAGACGAACTAATGCCGACTTACGAGCCCGTCCACACGTATTATTACGAGCAGTACTAAGAGAAAGACAGATTTTTATGAGAGAGACGTTTAGAGGATATTGTTGATTGTTCCGGCGTATTGGAAATAAAGGTTTCACTGGCTAAAAACACATCGAAACTTGTTTAAGTCCCATAAGATCTGCAGCTATGCTTATTCTCCTCTACAGTGTTTAGAAGCGTACAATTGTCGAATCAACAACAGATTTATTCGTTTTGCGATCGAAGACAGGCAAAAGGAATGGAACGATTCAAGAGAACGGCTTATCTTTGAAAATTTACGATGATTTCGCGAATCGTGCTTCCAGAAGGGTCTTCAAGGTCGATGTTGAACGTATGAAGCCTCATGCAGTTGTCCATCCAGCCATGGAAGACGTTGGGCGTGGGTGGAGTTCGGCCTATATTTACGGTCTTAGCGTAAATTTGAAAACCGGTGACTCACTCATATCAATCAAAACATGGTATATCGAATACATTAAGGTAAAGGTGAGACCTGCGCGTATGTTCTTGTGGCCAAAGTGGTCCTTTACAGCTTCGAGAAGAGCTTCCCGCGTATCGAAACAGGGCAGATTTCCTTGGATCTCCTGGGGGAATGAGCACGTACTCTTGGGCTTCGCCATGGTTAGACTGAAGTGACTGAGAACGATAGAAGCAACATGGACTGGGTGCTAACAAGATAACGAGGCAATTCAGGTCAGCTTTTAGGGGTGGGAAGTGCGAATGTGTTAAGGACCGAGTAAAACTGGTAAATGGTGGTCTGGGAAACAGTTGTGACCTTGGAGTTTAAGAGAGAGCAATGCCACAACCTTTTAAAAATATCACTACTTCTGCCCGCGATCCGCATCACCATGTAAAACGTTCATCCCACCATATCTGCACAATCAAGACAAGCCATCCACTCACAGTGGCTTCCTCTTCCCACACCATTAAAGTGATCTTCTCCGATGGAAAACTCTTCAGCCTCAAGCAGGATTTCCTGAAGAAGGCGAACATGCTAAAGCGGATGCTCAGCGACTTTGGGTTCTCCAATTGGGACGGAAACTTTCCCAAAGAGGGTGGAAAAGCCTTGGAGACGATCGTCAAGTGGCTGACGCTTCACGAAACCGAGGAACCCAAAAACTGAGGAGCAGCGAAAGATGCACCGCTTCAACCGGAACGTCGTGAAAGAGGACGTGGCGCTTTTCGACAAGTGCTTTCCTAGGGATAAATTGGCCGCTGTTATCAACCCCGCCTGATTTCTGAAGATGCCGGATCTGACCGATCAAGTACACGGCAAATAATCTGGAGGCACAAAGATGTCCTCGAGATTCCGCTGGAGAAGGACGAGCGGAAGAAGGAGGACGACGATGAAGGAGATAATGGTTCTGAGTTGAAAAGGGAGCGTTCTGAAGCCTAAGATGTAACGTTAAGTGTTAAATAAAAGTGTGCGCTTCTTATGTGTCTTCCTTCAATGTCCCCTGATGCTTGAAACACACTCCTTAACTGCCAAAATTAAAAACTAATAAATTTACCATAGACAAAGACCGTAAAGTTTCTATAGATGCCTACAAGCCCTTCAATCCAATCCAAAACACCCCTGAAACACATACGGAGTTTTAAGATGTATGTCTCTCAACCGTCACCTATGCTTGTTTTTGTATCAAAGGTAGAAGAACCCAATTTGCTAAGAGGCCAATTGAGATCAGCTTATTGGGCTGGAAAGTGCAGGTAGGTAAAACTGGTAAATGGATTCCTGCGAAGCAGGGATGACCTTGCAACATGTTGAGGATAGGTAGGAAGAGCAGTTAATGGACGCTTGGGAACCAGAAATGGCCTTGAGGTTGGTTTGCTATCCTATTAGCATCCAGCCACTGTTGCCTCTTTTTGCCTCACCTCATTCCGACCAGAAAGCTAAGAGTACATGTCGTCTTCCCTAGGAGATCCGAGGCAATCTGCCTTGTTTTGACACCTGCGAGGCTCTTCTTAAAGCTCTTAAGAACCAATTTGGCCATACGTGAATCCAAGTTCCACCTTTACCATAATGCATTCGATATACCATGTTTTGATTGATATGAGTGAGTCACCAGTTTTAAATACCTGGAAGACCCTTCTCAAAGGACGATTCGCGAAATCGTCGTAGATTTTCAAAGACGCTGTGGGCACTTTTCTTCCGTCAGTATATTCCTTGTAAAGTCTTTCTTAGGTCTCTGAGTGAATAAACGTGTTGTTGATGTTCCCTGGCGCTCCAAACACACTTCTTAACTTCCATACCGCTTTACTGACTGACTGAGTTCATTACGAATTAAGGATACAGCTGACAACGAGTTGCACAGCTTTCGGAATCGAGAGGGAGTCGAGACTACTATGGATTTCATACAATTGGCATACAATAAACAACACAAGGTAGGATTGTTTGGATATACTGCGAAACGCGTCATTCTCAAACGCGCCTTTGGGATCGGGTGTTAGTTGGGTAGTAACGTTGATCATCACAATTTGCAAAAAAGTGGAAAACGATGCCTTAGATACAGTTACACACAGATACAGAGAAAGAAGAGAAATGCGAAAAAGAAGGATTGGCGTTGGATCGAATGTGTTTTGAAAGACCTCCTGGATTTCTCTCCGGACGTAGACGTGTTTTTGGGTCTGATGGATGGGTTACAAAGCCGTGGCGTTCATGGGTGGCAGTGCGGAGATCTTGCGCGGGTTTTGGAAGAGCGAGGGTTGGTTAAGGATGAGGTGGTGCAGGCTTGAGGAGTGTTATGTTCTCTTGGAGGAGGAGAGAAAGAGAGGAGAATATCACAAGATTTGCATGGCGGTGGTGAGTCGTTTTGGTACGGCTAAATGGGTTCAAAGGGCTAAATACGGTCAGTGTGACACACATGGAAAATGAAAAATTGCAGTCGGAAAATTGATCATTTCTGAAAGACACACGTATATCCAAGCAACAAAACCTCGAAATTGCCAAAATGGACAAGACTGATTGTAGGCTTACGATACATAAGGAAAGGGTCTAGACGTGATTCGTGCCGAGACGCACCCCGAATCGACTGTAATCTGTAGCCAATCACCAGTTTTACGTCTGGCCAGGGCCGCCATTTGGGTGTGGATGACGGTCAGCCTATGATGCTGCTCAGATTACTGTACATAGGGTTACGGTAGAAAAAAATGGGCTTGGGGTGCTCCGACGCAAAACGTGAAGACGTTTGTTATGAAAGAAAAAGAGATACAACTAAATACGAGAGTGGGTTAAAGGGTTTCTGGGTTACGGTAGGTACGGAAGAGGAGCGTTTAGGCGAAGTACATGACTTGGTTCGCGTCAGGGTGGACCTGCACAGCTCTCGCCATGTTACTCAGCGTCGTGTCTTCGCTGGTTCCTGATGGCTGACTGCCTTCTCCGCTAAAAACAGGATAATTAGGTTACGGTAGAATTTGTTAGAACTACGTACCTGTCATGCTCTCTGTCGACAAGATGGTATCTGGCACGGAAGGCGACGAGATGCGCGTAGTAGGCGGGTGCAGGAATCGAGACCGAGCGGGTACAGCGGACGTAGGTGTGGCACATCTGGTAGGTGAGCTGCTGAAGCTCGTCGGCCGAGAGGTTGTTGTCGTCCCAGAGGACGTGGTAGTGCGAGGGACGCGAGGTGCCCTGAAATTCCAGTCTTAAGTTAAATCTTAAACTGGATTAACGTACTTGAATGCCAGCATGCGAGCAGAGATAAAAGTCGAACTCGGTCGGATGCGTAATTCCAACATCGACGGTAGTACCAGGCGGAATGTTGTTCGCCTTGCCGACCTGGTCCTTTTTGTCCACAGCAAAAAGACGCGTGTGATGACGCTTCTGGACAGCGATGAAGGTAATTCCAGGCTGATAGCCACGTTCCAGCATCATACAGGCTTCACGCATTGAACGGAGCTCGTTTTGGAGGACCTGCATTTAAGGAATTCAATAGGACTACAGAAGAAAAGGATGGTCTTACGTTGTAGAACTGTCCCTCGCTGACACCATCACGGTAGACGATGATACGGGTGGGCTTGAAGCGGGTGTTACGGTAGAACTGCACGAGGAGCTCGCGGACCATATAGGTGAGCTCTTGAATGATCTCCTGGCGGTGCTGCTGGACTCGGACGGTAGCTGCGTAGCGCGAAGGATGCGCGTCCATGGATCCGACGACGGCGGCGATCGACGGTTTGCGGGAGTCTCCAGCGGGGGGATGCGTGATGTCGCATCCAAGGAAGATCACGGGCTCGTTGAAGATGCGAGGGCGGACTTGAGGCATCAGGATGGAGTTCACTCCTCCAAGCTTCACGTTCATCTTCAGACAGAGATTCGAAAGCGTCTGTGGAGTCGTCTTGATGACGTTCTTCGCTTGCACACACTGGGTGGCAAGACCAAGGACGGTGTCTCCCACTCGCTTGACTTCGGCTGAAATGAGACAACATTTGTAGACAGGTTTAATTAGTCTAGACAATTTTGAGTATCTAAGTTTGGCTCAATTCCAGTTTAGGCGTCCTTGTACCAACCCCCGTCCTTAAAAAGTTTAGTTTGTCTAGAAATTTTCAAAATCTAGACAGTCTTCATCCAAAATTTTTCAGATGTTAAGCGCAAGTCGAATTTGCAAAAAAATAAGAAGAATGAAACGTCTAATCATCAAGCCTGTCTAGACAATTTTTGCTGCCTAGGCATGACACAGACCTTTTTTTTTACTTACCATAAACCGGGGTTTTTCCAGGTAGAACAACGCAAACAAGCTGAATCCCAGCGAAGGTCTGCTTCAGGTACTTAAACATCGGCTCGACCTGATCGACTCCAACAGCGTACTTGCAGAAGCAAGGCTGTCCAATAATCGGCATTCCAGCGTCGGCGGAGATTCTCTGCAGCTGCGAGGTGAACGTCCTGAGGTCGTTCTCCTTAACGTGCTGCTGCTGGGCGAAACAAGCGATGGCCCAGATTCGGACTTCGATTCCGGTGTGGAACTGCTTGCCACGCATGTCCCAGACGCCCTGGTTAGGAAGCGCTGTCTGGCGAGTACGGCCTCCGTAGACGAGCTTGGGAGCGTTGAGAACGCGTCCCTTGACTTCGGTCATGGCGGTGTTGATGGCAATTCCAAATTCGTGGGCGTAAGGGTCCGCGTTGAACTCGGCGTGGCGGACAAGATTCGAGATTTCGCGCTCCCGTTCTGGGGCAGAACGAGCTGTGGCCTGAAATTTTAAAGCTTAAAATAGGCAAAAATAAGAATATCTCTTACCTTGATCATGGTAGAAGTCTGAGTATCGGTTAGCTTCTTGATACACCGTTGTCCGGGAACGATATTGCAGACCTCAGGCGGCAGATACGTGTGCTTCTGCTCTTGGCCAACCTGAAGACACGGCAGAGCTGGATCTTGTATTTGTCGTAGAAGTACTTCGCCACCGTGCACTCGATGGTTTGGCCCGATTCGAGCATCAACGGGAATGTTTGGGTCTGGGCAGGACGGCGAGTCACGTTGCACACGCGGTACTTGCGACGCATTTGGCCGCAGTGCGTGATTTCGATTTTCAGGCCGCGGATTTCCTTCGTGAATTTTACGCGTTGGGCGTCGGAAAGTGCGCGCTTCTCGGCCAAAGCTTGGACTGGGAGCTCGAGCACCTCGGCGATAAACTCGATCACGGGCATGGAGCGGTAGAACGCGGTCGCGGAGACTGAAAAGGACAAAAAATTAGGAACAGAGTCACTAATCCGATTGGAGAAGGTGTTGCAATGACGGAAAAGTGGAAATGACCACCGCCGCTGTCGCCGTTGCAAAATCACCCTTTGGCTGACTCACGGTGGCTGATTCAACCTGTGAGATATGCAAATAAGGCTTTGCAGCAAGTTTCGGCGCCTCTTTGTCTCCAAAAAAGTGCAAATTTGGTGCAGGCGCTCGGAAAAGTTCATAAACATGTGGTCAGCTCGTTTCAGACGAAGATTTTAATTTTGGGTGAGGTCTGTTAAGCAGGCCAGTTGAAATTAGACAAATTTCGACCGGTCAACCATTTCCAAAAAGGTGAAAATGTCTGAAAACTCTCAGAAAATGTTAGAAAAGAGAGCAAAAAGACAGCATTTTTCATTTTGGGTAAAGTCTGGCAAACAGACCGGTCGGATTGAACGTCGTTTGAAACAATTTCCGACCGGTCTGTTGGTTTCAAAAAGTCGAAAATGTACAGCGGAGTCTACAAACGCTCCATACTGTCTATACACCAATTTCAGGCTATTTTTATTTTGCAGCAGTCGTCACAAACAGACTGATCGGAATGAGATCCATTTCAGACAAATTTCAGCCAGTCTTTTGTTTCCAAAAAGTTGAAAAGAAAAATCGCTTTTCAAAAAAATTTACGGTCTAGACTTGAATAAAACAGAGTTTTGTGACTGTTTAGATGGGTGGTTAAGAGTTCAATTCCCAAGCACATCGGAACGGGTTCGAATCGCATTGCAACCCTCTTTTTGTAATTCGATGTCAAGCGTTCTTACACTCAGTGGATTTGGACTGGTTATAGCATTGTTCTCGTCTTTTTAGGCTTTTCAGCTATTTCGAAAAACCACTTACCATCAATGTTGAGCATCATCTTCCACTGGCTAGGACGGACACTCTGATGGAATCCGAACCACACTTCACGCCCTCCTCCCAACTTGCTCTCCTGCTGGAAATGGCCCTGAGCGGGAGCGGCACCTCCGGCAGTCGGCGACGAGAAGAACGAGCGTCCCACAGGAGTGTACTTCAACGAAGGCAGATGTCGCAGAATCACGTCCATCGCCTGTACCGACTCGAAGGGTACCTGACGGACACGTCCCTCCATAGCTTCTTCTAAGGTTGTGAGGTTGACTGTCGTGACCCAACGGATTCCGACGACGAATTTACGCTCCACGGCGGAGTCTCCAGGAAGGGTGACTTCGAGATCCACGCGATCGCGACCCACAGGAAGCGGATGACGAGTGTACATGTTCCTTTTGCCGTCGTAAACAGGGCGAATGTTGTCGAATATACGCGTGTAGGATCGAATCATCGTGGAGATAATTTCGCGGTTCACCCTACGCGGGCACTTGTCAGGCTGGACTTCAACATGGTAGTGTTGGATGGTGCCTCCTGGCATTCGGACAGAGAAGTGGTTAGCTCTGAGGACGATGGCACGCCCTTCGACTCCATGATTGGGTCTCCGAGGGCATTGGAAGATCGTGGAAGCGGGAATCGCTGGAGCTAGTTGGCTAGGAGTTCCTGGAGCACCTTGGCCCTGAGTAGAGACCAGAGAGGGCGTCATGGCTGAAGGCATCATAGTCTGGCTGGGATCAATGGGAGCGCCTGGGGCGAGAGATCCAGGACGGGGGTCAAAACCGCCTCCACCGCCCATCATCATCTGGCCTGGCATTCCAGGAGGCGCGAACTGCTGGAAGTAGATGTCTTGAGGCATCTGAGGGCCTGGGGGTCCAGGGCCGAACGGCATCTGTTGGGGTCCTGGCGCGAGAGGTCCTGGGCCCATTAGAGGACCTCCTAGCATTCCGTAATTAGGAGGCATCCCTCCGCCCTCACTGAAGCTGAGCTGGTCTAAAACCGTAAATTAAAGGCCTGTAGAGAAGCTTCAAAGGTACCTAGCATGCTGATGACCTGCTGCTGCGTTTGATCGAGCTGCTGCTGTTGAGGTCCACCGGTCATTGTCGTCATGTGGTTAGGCGGATTTGGGTTGTTAGGATCTATTTTGGCGGTGTTCTGGGCGAAGACGGGCTAAGCTGCCGACTTCGCGAGGGTTTTCAAAGCAAAAAAGGTAGAAAAGTTGGTGATGGCTGAGATTCGATGAACAAATCGTCGTGGGTGGCTGGCTCCTACAACGATTCTTTGGGGTCGGCGGCCTCTGCGACAGTTGTGAAAGACGAGTAGTGGCGGCGATGGAGTGATGATATTGAGATTGGAGAGTAGCTGAAGCTGCTGCTTTACCCGTATGAGGAGCACAGAGCGCCGACGGCGTCAACGACCAAAACCAGTGCGACCCTGGGAACGGTTCGAAGGCGAAGGGGCTACGAGAAGCGTCGACGGTGGAAGGCGACGCTACAACGTGGCGACGAGTGAGGCCGGGGTTTCTGCGTCGCTCGCGAGAGGAGAGATTGTGGAATCTCCTGGAAAATGAAGAAAATAAGAAAAAAAACGGCAAAATTAGGGTAAACTCGCTAACGACCGACTCAATAAAGTGAAGCACAGTAAAATGAAGCATTTCCAAACACGAAATTGGTAACACGAGACAAGGAAAGGGCCAAAACTAACCGATTATCAGTATCTGAAAACTACGGAATAATAAAAACAGACAAGACCTCTTCTTCTTTACGTCTAGGTGTAAACGCCTGTGCCTTAGACGTCTAATTCGTCGCTTAATGCTTAAGTCTAAAAACACACCATTGAATAAACACATTTTTAGACAGCTAACTTCAAGTGGCCGGTGGGTTTTAGGTCTCAAAACCGACCGATTATCAGTTTCTAAAAGTTACATAATGGCCTCACAGCTGAGTCAATCTGGACACATTTGAACTCTAGACGTGTAACCAGACAAAATGAAACTAGACGCAGCCTGTCTACAGACTACCAATTGACCTTAAAATAAGCTAGACGTCTGTTTTAACCAGTTTTTAAAACAGCTGACCTAATGACCGATCGATTTTGAGGCTCACCCGACCTGTCATCGTTGTTTCAAATCCATAAAATGGTCTAATGGGTAATCTTGTCTAATACCTTATATTCAGTTCAAATCCATTCAAACACTAAACGTGAAATTGAACGTCAAAAAAGGCTTAGACGTGTACATGAACAATTTTTGTCTAACATAGCTTTCCAAATCAAAGTCATCTCCGACAGCTGACTTTTTAACGAGATATTAATTTTGACTTGCAAAATCGACTAAAATTCACAAAATAAATGTCTCAATGTCTCATGAAAATGATGTCTGAAAGCTAAAAATAGCAGACCAATCACGCAATACTGCCTAACATGTAAACCCAAAATACTCAATCCGACCAAAACACAACTTTTCCACAACTTCTACCCTTTAGTTAACAATCATGCTTATCGTTCTAAGACCCCAAACTCCTTAGAAGCAGAACTAAATTCAGAAACATTACCAAAGCTTACTATCTACGTGCCTTCGATTACTAGAAAAGCCTATCTTTTAGGATTAAAAGTACATCTTTGGTGGCAATACTCACATGGATTATGCTAAGCACGTCAGAGGGTAGCTGAGTACACCTCTCATTTACATATGACTTAAAAAGCCCAAGTTGATAGGTTAAAGACGAACCTAACCTATTTTCATTGCACCGAAAAACAACAAAAACGTTGCGGCGCATACGTGCAACAAAAGACCAGCAGCGAGAGGTGCAAGCAGGATGCAAGCCTGCACAGCCGCCTCGTCGTCAACGATGACGCGCGGGCGATGTTGCGACCGAAGCGGGTGGGGTACACATAGCCAACGCGGACGGGGGGCGATCTGTACACGCGCGTTTAGGGGGCAAGCGAGAAGGTAGCGCGCGATCTCCGAAGAGGCGATCGATCGATTTGTGGGGTCGCCGCCACACTGCCAACCAAACGACGACGTTCGCTGCTCGGCCGTCGTTCGTTGTTTGATGTGGGCTACACGCCGGCGAGGGACCCAGCAGCAGCCCCGTAGACCCCCTGTTCTTCCTCTTCTTCTTTTTGCCGCTCTGCAAGGCCGTTTCGGATTGCGCTGCTGCTGGGTCGTTTGGCGGTCGGGTGGGTGAGTCGGCCGAGCTGAGGAGAGGCTGGAAAAGTCGAAAAAAGGGAGAGAAAAAGAAAAAATCTGAGGAGCGCTTTGTTTACTCTTGAGGCTGTCAACAAGTGAGTCACAGGCTTCAATTTTACTTAAAAGCCCTCATCAGCACTGAGACCCTACCCTAGTCACGTAACTCCAACTGACCCATTTGTTTACTGTCCATCTGCTCACCTTTCCTATCTACCCAGCTTTGTTTGCTTAAGCTATCTTGACTATAAACAGCTCCATAATCCCAGCACCACCTCTCACCTAAGACATCACAGCAATAATTCCTAAAAGCCAACCTAATCCCCGCATCAACAACAACAACTCAAGACTACGGTAGGACAGAAATATCTCCAGAAAAAGATTGGTTGTGCTTTCCACGAAGCGGTTCCCGGGAAAACAGCTAAGAACGAGTTGTCGCGTATTCTCGTCGCCGTAAGATTAGGAAAATCGCAGAGAGCTCTTCGTGCTAATTGGGGAGCTATAAATAACACCTTGTGTGGCAAAGAGATGTTTGCTAAAAATCGGCATGCTAAAAACATGTGAATTTCGTACAGTGAGTGGCCAAAAACGACTTAAAAATGGGATTTAAGAAGGAAGTCGAACACGTGCTCTCCACATTGATAGGCAGACGTGCAGACCATTCAGCTATTCAGCCAAAATGAAAAAATTAGAAACGGCGTGAAACGTGAAAAAAGCCACTTTGAACATCGGCTTTTTGGCGCTAAAAGCCATTTTAAGAATTTCGCTTATTTAATCAAGATAGAAGCAGGAAAAAACTGAAGGCAAGGAATATAAAGCGATAAGATTAAGCTTCATGCAAAAACCTTAAAACCCACCCAACTCAGAGATCCGCCCGCTATTCACGCTTCAAAACACGTTTCGAAATCGTCTATCTCACGTACGCATGAGTCATTGCCAAAAAATGTGTCTAACTAATCCTTGAAAGCCCTGCCCTAAAAGCTTCTTCCATAAGAGCTTATAAATTTGCGAGCCTTTTAGGGACCCAACGCTCGTGACAGACCCCACCATCCTTATGCAGCGGACCTAAGCAACCTTAGGTGCGAAGAATGCCAGGAAGCTTGTGAGTCGGTGCCGGATGGTGCTTGGGACAAGTGCACTCTAGCTGAGGATGTTGCGTCTGCTTAGGCGTGACTTAAACGGGCTTGGAGCAGGTTGAAATGAGAAACAAGAACGGGAGTTAGGCATTTTCTATCACCGCCTGAAACGTTAAGCTGAAAAAAGCGCAAAAAACGCGGCGCAACCTATCGGCGTTGGGGGTACGCGTCAGACAACGCGTCAACGTCGCTGACGGTGGCCGCAGAGACAGGAAGCGAGCGAGAAGAGTCAGTGTGTGCAGGCCTAAACAGCGCGGATCGATACTCTTCTCCCCGTGTGTCAGTCGGTGCCCCTCGCCTGCCGCTAGGCAGCCAGCGCATCGCGTCGGGAGCCTCCCTGGCGCTAAGAATAGGCCTACGAAGTAACAGAGCAGGGTTTATCGTCGTGGGAAGAAGAAGAAGAACAAGTGTTCCACAAGGACAGCAGAACAAAGAAGATGCATCATCACATGGCGAACAGACGCAATTCAACACAACAACTCGTGTTAGATACACAATCTTGATTTACGCGCTGGCAAACGGCCAAAAGGAGCGCGCGTTGTTATGAGAGCGGCTTCTTATGAGTGCCTGAGGCCAGCGGCAGAGACCTAAGAGGAGGAAGGCACAAGAATAAAAAACAAAACTTTAGAAAAAAGTTTTTTTGAAAACTCAAAAAATGTTTCGACCTCGGCAGGATTCGAACCTGCAATCTTCGGTTCCGTAGACCGACGCGTTATCCATTGCGCCAAGGCCACTGCAAGTGCATTACACCAAACATTATTAGTTCCCTGTCTTGACTCTAAATATTATTTAAACAGACCGTTTTCAGGCTGGTTTTAAAGGTATAAGAACAAAGCGTCAAGTGGCTCCTAGGCAGCATATTCTTAGAGAGTAAACTTTGAAGCGCTTATGTTTATGCGAAAAACTTTAAAATAATGTTTTTAGCTAAATCTAAAAAACATCACCCTGCCACAAAGCCCTATGGGACCTTAGTGCCCGACTAGATTTATTGCATGTTTTCTAGCCTTGTATCTCTTGCTTTGAGACCAATCTAACCTCATTCCAGTTTGAGATCTCCAAAAATGGACGATCTTCCGATCAAGTTCCTCGAGGAAACCTATCGCCTCACAAGCGGCGTTGGCATTGCTTACAGATGTAACATCCGGAAAGATCTGTCCGGAAACTACCCCAAGGTCTCTGAGGACCACCTGAACAAATCCGTGCAAATTAACGTAGCAGTAACAAGTAACAAATTAACGTGTACTGATTTAACAGAAATATTCAACCTCCAAAGAAAATTCAAGATTTGGATTGAGAAGTGGGAGAGACAAAACAGAGCTGTTTCTTACGAACGCAAAATTAAAACGACCATCTGGGACAATCCAGAATTACTCCAGCTACTACAGATTTTCAATCACTTCCTCAAGTGTGCTACCAAAACAAAACTGGTCACAGCTAAGAGATCTTCGCATTGCTTGAAGCTCGAAATATGCGTCAAACGAAAGATTGCGAGGTCCTGCACAAGGAAGACGTCGAATCTCATCCATCCAATCTCACCCATCGACCTTCTCGCCAGTCAGCTTGAGAACGGATACCTCAACGTTATAAGTCTTCGAACTATAGATTCAGCTCAACTAGAGCTTGAAGCCACTCGATTGCTCAGTCTGAAAATGCCGTTTATATCATTTACTTCATTCACATTGCAAGTAGCACCTTGATATGAAAACAACTCTTAGCTGATATTTTTTGATGACTCTTTTTGGAATTTGAATATAAATAGGGACAATAAAACACCGCTGCAGCTAGTAAGTAAGTTGGAAAACGTACCGTTTTTAGACTGGATCATTAGCTCCTTCAGCTGCTAGAGCTGTCCAACTATGTGGAACACGAGACTCGGCCAATCAATTTAAAAAAATTGACCAAATTTTTAGGAATTTATCGAGATCAACCGTGGTCCTTATGGCTAAAATTGTGACTCTTGGGTTTTGGGATCGGATTATATTTAATGTCCTTTTTAATGTCTTGAAAACCTTAGAAAAGCCAAATGTCATGTGCCGTCCACTGCAATCCATGGCCCGATTCTTTGCCCGTTATGCGTCTTAATTCGTCGTTTCTATCGCGTCCTTGCAAAGGAATTGTTTTAACCTTCCACGACGTGCCCTTGGTCCGAGCCGATAGCCGACCTAGAGCCGATAAATCAACGATTGCGCTTGCCACGTTTTCAGCCGTTGTACGTTTTCCTGCTGCTTTCAATTTAATAGAAAATCTTAGATAAGCCTCAAAAATTATTCTCATAACATTCACGATTGATTCATCTCCGTTTACATTAAGAATGCTGACGGAAAAAGTGAAAGAACACATGGAGAACTTCGTTGAGAGTTTCCAAACCATCACAAATTCCATCGGTGATGGTTATAGTTTTTATATGTATAGCCCTTTCCAAGCTGCGCTGCTAAAAGGTTGATGGAATCGCCGGCGACAGAACCGGTCAGAATCTGATAATCGACTTTAAAAACTCGCAGACTTCGGTCTTTTAAAAAATCAACAATCTCTTGGTGGCGGCCGATTTAGTTCTCGTATATGATTTGAGGAAAGAGATTAGAAGATTTCAACTCAGGATCGTTCCAGTTTGTCCTGCGGTTCAAGTAAACAGCGCGTTTCCTCACTAGAACCCAAAATGTGGAGAAGTATTTAACCACAGATTTAATGTCCTCAAGGGTGAAATACTCTCTTCCGTTATTATGGATCGTCGAGGACAAACATTCGATTCCAATCGATCCATTGTTTAAAAAAGAATTTGAAGCCAAACTGATTTTTGCTCGAGTTCTGCAGAGATTTTGGCATAGTTGCTGGAAAGGTGTTTTCAGACATCGCTTCTTCGAGCGAAGCCAGTGAAAAGATGTACAGTCTCTTCTAGAAAATTGGCAGGAGGAAAATCCATCTTTCTGGAATCTAAGAGCTCAGTAAGTGATCTATTGCAATCTTATCAATTCTTAGAATACACGAAAATCACACATTTTATCTCGCTTTGTTCTTAAAATGCAATGTGTTAATCGCAGCTAATTTTCGTTACCATATGGCCTATCTCAGCCTTGATTCTATAGGGATCATATTCCAAAGAATGGACGCTCTTCCTGTCGAGTTCCTAGAAGAGACTCTCCGCCTCACGACGTTCTTCGCTCGTGGCTGCGACATCTGGGATGACCTCTCGGGCAACTACTCCCTAGTCTCATCTCAAATGTTGTCAAAAGCACGCACTCTTTTCCTAGAAATTTTCGTCTCTGAAGATCTCCAGAAGCTGGATTATGAGTTTCAGTGCGTGACTATGAACGACGACAATGGAGTTATGCTTGAAAGCATCGAGGGGATAAAAAATGAAGCTAAGAATTTTGCCGTTTTTGAAATAAGGATCGAACCGATCGACTCTCCCTCAACGACCACCTGGAACGACCCAGGACTCCTTCAGCTGCTGAAGCTCTCGAACTTCTTCCCGCAGGTTATCTACGACAATCGCACTGAGCAAAGCCTGAAAATCTTTCAACTGTTAAAAGAACGAAATCTACGTCCACCAGGAGATTTTGGAGTTCTCTACGCTGAAGACGTTAGCTCTGACCCTATCGACCTTTTGACGAGCCAGTTTGGCAATGGCTTCCTCAACACTATCAGCATAGCTGCTTATTATCCTGATCGCCAGGTCGATCTGACCCGAATCGTCAACTTGTTCCTGACCTCTTCTGTCCTTATCCTCAACTACAACGGCGTTATCCACACCAGCGATGACATTGGATTTGTGAAAACCGTTTTCGACAATTATTTGGTGTTTCCAGACCCGGTGGATGTGGAAGGCAAACACATGATTTTTGAAAGAAACTCGTCTATTGACGAGGTGTCGGCTGATAAGTTTGCAGACGGAAGAACGTGGAAAGTCGAAAAAATCCGGTCGAAGTGGGAAGATTTGGAGGATAACCAGAATGGGAACATTGTGGAGCGTTGGATTCATAGTGTGATGGATGTGGAAACCGGACGTGGATTGCGATGGGTCACTCCTTCTGTTGAAGAGATTTGGTTTTTCTAAGCGTTCCAAACGTCGTTTTAATGTCATGTCATTTGTAAAAGAACGACTAATAAATGTCATTGTATTGTTTTCGTGGAGCCGTAAACACGCGTTATAGACCGTTTTCAGACTTCTTCTATTCCAGAGAGATGGAGCCTTCCTTGGCTCGTACGACTCAGAACCGGAGATTTGGAAACTTCCAAGAATTTTCATGTTGCGGTCCTTAAGAAAACCGAACATTTCTTGGTGGCGATCAGTTTTGTTTGCGTATGACACATGAGGAAAATAATTGGAAAACTGCAAGTAGTAACCCAACTCTGAGTCGGTCCATGTTGTTGTCCGACCAACACGAATGTTTCCAATTGAAATGTTGAAAACGCGAAACCTTTTAAATAATAGCTGCTTTAAGTGTCTCTAATCCATGAATCGTTGTTAGGCCATCTTCGCCCGTTTCATAGCTGGTGAAACTAAACTTGATTGCCCCATTTTCGAGAGGCTGAAATCGCAGCCAGACCCGCACAGATTTCAGGATCACCTGTGCTGAAATTTGGGAGTAATCACTTGACAGGTCTTCCCACGCATTGCACCCGCGAATGAGTTAGTCGTGAGGAGCAAAGTATCCTTTAGGAATGTAACCGACAAACAGTCCATTTTGCTGAATCTGAATTATTGAAATTACAACCTTAAAATCGAACGGGAATGGGTTTGTCTGTACGGATGGCACCGGCGATGGCCCTCTGTTGGACCAAATGTTAGTTTGTTGAACCAACCATAGCGTTCGCTCGTTCGGTCACGAAGTTTGTTGGACCATTGCTGTAGTTTGTTAAACAAATGTTACACCTAAAACATTTTAAGCGCTGGCCACGAATGATGCCGCATCATTCGTCGCCGGCGCTTTACACCTGTTACATCAATTTCTCCTGAAAAAGGGCTTTTCAGGTCTGGGAATGGTGCCTCTATCACTTGCTGACAACAGAATTACCACTCTTTTCCACGTTTTTATTTCCGACAGCTACGGGGCCTTCAAGTGATCCTCCATGCAAAAAACCTGCCAAAGCATTCCAAAAGCAGTGCCGGCCTCATTCCAGGCCTAAAAAGGCTTCATTTTTCTTAGCATTATTCAAAAATGTTCAACTCTTTAGGAATCAAGTCGATTCCTGATGTCTTGGGCTTATTCGACGAAGAATCCGATTTGCAACAATTGAAGAAAAATTCCAGCCGTATTTGGCGAGAAAAGCCTGAACTTATGCCTGATTCGATACATAATCAGCGTCACACCACGAACTTTCACTGCATCTCACAGATTCCGGCGCTCTTGGGAGCATTCGGCGCGGAATGAGATGTGCATCATGCCGTGTCCAGACTGGCCCAGAAACATGCTAGGCCGAGAAATCAATGTTTATTCGGGCTTTACGTGAGTCCCGCTGGGAGTCCGAAACTTTGCGACCGAACGTGTTACTTTCCCTGTAACAATCGTTCAACAAATTCAACTGATCATTGGGTCCCGGCGCGATTCCCTGTAACATTCCAGTAGATGGGGCCCTCCAAGCTTCTCGAACCTTCGTCCGCGAATTTCGCTTTTTTGGCGCGCGCGCGGATCTCCAGGACACGTTTTTTGCGTGCGCTTTTGACCGTTTTTGACGCTTTGTCAGCGCCTTTTTTTGGGGATTTCACGGTAAGCTTCCTGTAGCATGGTTCGAGGAGGTCTACTGTGCCGATGGTTTGAGGTCGTCTACCGTGCCTTGTTTCATAGAAATGACGCTTTTCAGACGATTCGAGACGGTTTAGATATCACATTATCGAAATTATAGACGTCTGAAAGCCCAATTAAATTGAGCATCAGGTCGTTTTTATTTCTACACAGACCGGAAACGGGTTCTGACCATGACTGAAATGGCTCATTCTTGGCTTTCCATGGATAACAGACTGGTCGGTTTACTCTTGAGATCGAGCGAGACCGTCTGGACGCATGGATGGTCGATATTTCTTGATCTCCAGACGTCAGAAAGCCTTTTTGAACTGTGCTTCAGACCGTTTTCCGTCTAGACAGCCATGACTCTGAAACGACTAGCCTGAAGCCAAACTAGACAATTTCGCCCATTTCTGGGGCCGATTTCAACGTTTACAATTCACAATTACAATTACAATTACAATTCTACAATCACAATTGCAATTCACAATTCATTCACGACTTTCACGACACGATCTTCTAATCATAAAAAGGAATTTTCGAGATTTTCACTTTCGGCCGACATATCGATCAAAATAGGCCAAAACAGGAGGGTCAATTTTACAGATTCGCATGAATCTGGCATCAGTCGAAAGCTCTCGCCTTCAAACGGTTGAATCCGCTCGAACACCAAAAAACGCGTGAAGCGCGCGCGTTGAACTATACCATTGCCTTAAAGGAGCGAACATGGGAGAAAATTCGCAATTCGCCTCGAACTGGAGCAAGAGAGAGCGTAGTCACTCTCAAAACAATCGAATTCACGTTCGCAACCGTTAACACAACCTCAGGCACGTTCAAACACCTCGGATAGTCATCCCCCGTTGCACCGGAACGGTCATCTCCGAGGAATTGTAAAATTTACCACCTACTCCGACCCAATGGGGAAAAAAGCTACAATTCACAATTATCGCGGTGTGTGGCAATTCACAATTGTGGACGTTGAAATGGTTTTGGAATTGTGAATTGTGGATTTGGACGTTGAAATCGGTTTTGGAATTGTGAATTGTGGATTGTAGTACAATTGTACCGGGATTGTGGACGTTGAAATGGGCCCCTGGCAGCTCGTAATCGGTCGTATTTGACTGAAAATGAGTCTCATTCCGACCGGTTGGCGGTCTGCATGCTATGGAAAATGAATGCGGCTGTCTAAAATTAGCTCTGTTAGACAGCCAATAAGACATGTCTATGATGCCGAAATGAAGCTCTTCATGCCTGCACATGCAAAAGTGAAGCCGAACATCCGACAAATCGACACTTTGTGCTTGCACACACGAGTATAAAGAGAAGTTAGGGATGCGTGGTTGTGGCGCCCCGTGTGGACTGCTCGCCGGAGAACGGGTCATCGCAGAGGAGACTCATGACTGCATTGGTTCGGCTAGCGTTAGGCATCAGTTTTCTTCGCATTTTAGACCGAAACGGGTGTCCTGTGATCGATTAACGCGATGTTCGTGCTTATCTTTAGGGCGATTGTGGATTCAGTTTTGGTCTTGTTTCAGGGAACACGATGGGGGACGAAGAACCCTGGAGGATGCTGATCCTCAGCCGTCTCGCGCAGGAGAACAGCCACACGAAGCCGTTCGAACACTTCTTTGACTCCTGTAAGTGAACTCTTGGATTTGTAAAAGGGTCAGCTGTGATGTCTAGACTGGATTTTTTCTACAAAACCATGTCAGCTGTTTTGATATGACTGGGAAAAATCGATTGATGCCTAATTGTAACAAAATTAGATGAACAAAGATCAGCTAAACGATCGATTATTTGGTACACATTAAGTCATTCGAGACGATTTATGGGTAAACAAAAAACCGTTATGAAATAACATGACTCGGTCACGCGCTGTTGTTTGCAGATTTGGGCTATTTTAGAAGTGATGCATAGCAACCGATGAAGCACTAAGAAAGGCAGAAAAAGTGGTCAACTTGAAACTCTTGAAATGACCTTTCCAATCCTAGCCAGTCTAGACAGCGCATGCTTGAATAGCTACATCTCTGAAAGCCCTGACAGCTTTTCAGACCGTTTCCTGCCTAATTAGAGACCAGGAGCCGGTCGGTTTGATCTTAAAGCCGACCTGGCTGACGCCTTTCCGACGATAATCCCATCTAGGTAGTCTAGACGCCGCATGGTAGAAATTTCAGTCCACCGGAAGCCTTTTCGAACCTCGCTTTTGGTCGTTTTTATATCTAGAGAGTTAGGTCTGAAATGCCTGAAATTATTCATTTTCTGGCTTTTTGGAGACTAAAGACACCAAAGACCGGTCGGATTCAATCTAGAAATGGCTTTTCAGACGAGCAATCGATCGTAGAATGTCAACTGATGGCAGAGATGAGACGTTAAGGCGTCTGGAATCCTTTTCGAACCTCGCTTCAGATTGTTTTCTGTCTAGACAGCCAATCGGCCTAAAACTACTTCTGATCATGTCTGAAATGACTAATTTTCGGCATTTCGAATTCCCAGGATCTGTTGGTTTGCTCTTGAAGCCCATATAGACAGTCTAAACAGCGTCTGGATGGCCAGACCGTATGGCCATCCAGACATCTGGAAGGCTTTCCGAACTGCGTTTCAGATCGTTTTCCGTCCAGACAACCACTTCGTCTGAAGCGACTCTAGAGAGAAACAGCTTCATGTCTGAAATGATTATTTTTCGGCTTTCTGTAGGCAAAAGACCGGTCGGTCCTGTCTCATTTCCTGAAAATGGCGAGCTTATCCCATGACAGACGTCTAACTATGTCCATTTCAGACCGAACCGTCTGCCAGCAACTGACCCAACTCCGTGACAGCGACGCTCGCCGCCGAAAAGCCTCCGGAATCTCCGGCGGCGCCTCCGTGGACCTCGACAGCGATCTAGCGCACCAATATGAAGATCTCAAAAGCACCCACGAAGAAATGCTCAAGAAGAAGGAGGTGAACGACCAGCGACTCATCACGGCCAAATACGACTTGGAGAAGGCCGAAAAGGAGAAGACGAAGATTTCCAGCGAGAGGGACGTCGCCTTGAAGAGGGTCGAAGAATCCGAAGCTGTCAGAAGAGAACTTGTGGCAGAGAATTTGAGGGTTCGACAAGCTGAGGAGAGGACCCAGCAAGCGATGCAAGAGCTCAAGGACGAGCATCTCGCGCTTCAGCTGCTCTACAACAGCTGTAGCGAGAATCTTAAAAAGTGCACCCAAGAGCGAGATGAGCTTGTGGAGCGCTTAAAAGAGCTAAAAATGAAGCAGATCGAGTTTTACAATCAGCAGACCGAGGCAGAAGAGGCCAGACTGCAAAAGCACAAAATGGAGCAGATCGAGGCGGCCATGAAGAACATGAACGATAAAAAGTGAGTTACTGTAGCCCATTTTTTAAGGTTAACGTTTGCAGTTCCAGTTTTGAGCTGCTCGACGATGATGGAAGCGATGGTCCTTACTTCACTGGAGACATTTTACCCACGGCTCTTCATCACAAAATCGTAAGTTTCTGCTAGACAGGAGATTTCTAGACAAGAAATCAGTGTCTTGATACTAATATCTCGTTTGAAATAAGATCTAGACTGGAATTCTGTGAGTAGCCAGAGGCTGTCTAGACAGGAATTGTCTCTTCAGATAATTCAACGTCTAGGCAGCGTCTAGTCATAGGTGTCCAAACAGAAATTGCTTATTTAGACATCCGGCGTCTAGACATTAATTTTTCTCAAAATATGTGTCTAGAAAAAAAATATGGTCTAGAAAGCAATGATCGAGTATATAGACAGGATTTTCCTTCTATTCTAAAGTCTGCTAGATACGCATCGTCTAGACAAGAAATCTGCGTCTAGACACAAGCCTCTCGACTGAAATAAGGATATGGAAGTTCTCTGACCACAGAATTTCTAACAGACATGCTTTGGTAGCATTTTTAGAGTAGGTCTAGACAGAAAACGGAATTCAGACATCAGTTCTCATTTAGAGCTCATTGAAACTAAAGGACCGGTCGGTTTTTGAGCAAAATGACCTCTTGGTGTCCATTTGAAATGTCTGAATGCCGTTTATCATTTCTCACAGTGTAACCATCAACTTTTCCATGCTCATTATAGAGGATTTTAGGAATTCCACGAAGGAGAAGTGACAGATCTAACGTGGCTGAAGCATGGCGAAACCTTCTTCTCAGCCTCGGCTGACCACTCGATCCTTCAATGCGACGTCAGCGGCAGCGTTCCCACGAAAAGAGCCAAATTCGCCGGCTCCACACAAGGCGTAATGCGAGTGGACGTGAATCCAGAACAAACTCTCGTCCTGGGCGCCTGTCACGACAAGGTGTTAAGGATATGGAGCCTGGCAGATCAACGCTGTCGACACGAGTTCCTCGGCCACAGCGATAAGGTCACCACGGCGAAGTTCTTCACAAATGGCGTAGAAGTGGCCTCCGGATCGGCGGACAGGACTGTTAAACTGTGGGATATGAGGCAGAGACGGTGTGTGAAGACCTGCATGGTCGGGTCGACAGTGTTCGACCTCGTGACAAGCGAGAAATGTGGCGCACCGATCATTTCTGGGCATTATGATAAGAAGATTCGACTGTTGGACCCGAGACAGGACCATTCGGAAGTCGCCGTTATTCCTATGGAGAATAAGATCACGTCGTTAGCTCTTGGTTCTGGTAAGTAGGGGTTTAAAGGCTATTTTGGGGTCTGGTGGGCAAAAAACTAGACACGGAGAGGATATTTCGGCCAAAAAGCAACCGGTCCACTGGTTTCAGCCAGCTCAAAATGAGCATTGATGTCTGAAATCTGTTTTCTGTCTAGACCTACCTTTTCAAAAAGCTCCCAGAGCATGCTTTTCAGACATGCTGTGGTCGCAGAAAACATAGACCTTGTTTCAGACGAGACGCTAGTGTATAGTCATTTCTTGTCTAGAAATTACCTGTCTGGAAGTCATGTTTAGGAGAGTCTAAACTCCAAATTCGCTGTCTAGACAGCTTCTAGACCTTATTTCAGACGAGATACTGGTGTCTGGAGACTGATTCCTTGTCTAGACGGAAACGCCTTCTGGTCATGTCTGAATTGGTCCATTCGTGGCTTTCTGTGGGTAACAGACCGGTCGGTTTGCTCTTCAAACCGAGCTAAACCGTCCAGACACCTCAGTGGCCGAGACGCCTGAATATCCAGAGTCTCGATACTTTACCGTGCTCTAACCTTTCCTTTCCCTTTTCCAGAAGGCTTCGACCTCCTCTGCGCCACACGAGACGAGACGCTTTCGTTAATCGACATGCGCACGTACCAAGTGTGCCACGTCTACAGCGCCGAGCAATACCGAAGTACTTCGGACTACAGCAAATGTTGCATCAGCCCCGGAATGACCTACATCGCGGCCGGATCCGTGGACGGCAGCGTCTTCATCTGGAATCTGCGCACGACAAAGCTCGAAAAGATGCTCACGAAGGGCCACGGAAACAGCGCGGTGCTCTCGCTTGCGTGGCACCCTCGAGGAAACATGCTAATTAGCGGGGATAAGAAGAAAACAGTGTGTTTATGGCGTTGAAGCCTCAAATCTGCCAAGCACATTTTTGTCTTGTGATTCGTGTAAATATCGTAAGTAAATGTTTATAAATCTACTCGTTTTACGAATGTTCCGTTGATCCTTTCGGGCCAGATTGTCCCCGTATCGCGGAAGGTTAACAAGGGCTAAAAAGATAATTTTAGCTAAGATACATATGGTTACGATACTTCTTTAGGCTCTACCTGGATGATCCTGAGCCTCTTAAGAAGCTTAGCCATGACAACCTTCTCTTCCAGGATAGCGAAACGCATTCCTATGCACTGACGAGGTCCAACCCCAAAAGCCATCCAGAATTTTGCGTTTCGCTTAGCCTCGTCGCCTAAGAATCGCTCAGGACGGAAGGAGAGGACGTCTTCGCCCCAGTAATCAGGATTCTTATGAGCTGACCACGTATCGAACATGAGAGCGACGCCCTTTGGAAAATGATGGGAGCCTATCTGGCAGTCTTCGATGCAGAGACGGGATTGAAGCCTAGAGTAAGTTGGATTACGGTAGATTAGGCTAAAAGACACCTACGGAGAGGCATGAGGATAGAGTCTAAGCGTTTCACAGATCGCAGCATGAAGATAAGTCATATTTTGGAGCGATTCATAGGTGATAGGGTCAGGGAGAGCATCCACTTCTTCTGCGACTCTATCTAGGCACTCTGGATGAAGAGCCAAAAGATGGCACAAATAGGTCAAGGAATTTGCGGTCGTGTCAAAGCCAGCAATGGAGATAAACCTGCTCTGAGCTCTTGTCTCCTAAGAACTTGTGAAAACAGGCTTAGATAAGGATAACCTACCCCTTCGGTCATTTTCTTAACGATCTTGATTTCGGCCATTTTTGTCCTTTGGTCGTTCTTCGTTATCCAGAGATTCCAAGCCGGATCTTCGACGTTCTTGAAGAATTGCAGAAAGTCCGACTTTCCCTACCAAAACAAACCCATTAAAGCTCAAAATTCAGTTTTCCTTACCTCATCAGGACTCCTCTCCTTGGACAACTTTGCTATAAGGTCATCATACATTTCCAGAGGGCTCTTTTCCGTTCTCAACACCTGCATCTGCTTCATGGTCCATTTCCAGAGCGGTCCGATCTCAGGAAGAATCCCTGAAATTTTAAAATAAAGTCAAGCTCAAAAATGAAGCTGATTACACTGTAGATTCAAAGAATTCGTCCAATTCTTGTTAGGCGTGCATCCAAAGGCTTTCTGGAAGAGGGTCAAATAATGAGAATTTCGAAGACGATCCTTGACTCCAAAAGCGCATCTACCGATTACGTCGCTTGTCAAACGCTGAAAAGAACTGAAAAAATAAACGATCGAAAGCAAAAAGGGATTTTTAGGTACCTGTGAAGAGGGATCGACGTATTAAGGGTGCAGGAGAGGTCTTCAAGGAACCAGTCAGCTGAGGAGACGATCGATGGGAAGAGCTTCTTAAGATTTGCGTTAGAAACAGCCAACGAAGCGGTGCTTCTGAGCCTCTTCCACCTGGCCCCTCTAGCTCCAAACATGTGCACCGTATCAGAATTGTCCGGGTCTGCCGCAAATGGCTCCACCATCCTCGAGTGGAAATAGGAGAAATTCTTCGAGCAAATCTGATGAATCAGCTCCACGTCGGAGGTGACGATGGTCGGCTGTGCGCCGTGCATGATTCCAAAAGTGGGGCCAAGCTTTTGACGCCATTTGGAGAAGGTGAACGGTGTTTGAGCATCTAGAGATTCGGAGAGGTTTCCTAAGAACAGCGATTTCGAAGGGACGATCGGAAAACCGCAGGTTTTGAGCAGTTTGAGAGATTGGAATCGCCTAGAACAAAATTCAGATTAAAAGTCATGCCATTAAGGCTAAGAACAGACCTATAAACGAGCCATGCAGGAAGGAAAAAGACGCCGCCGAGAAGAACGAAGAATAACAGAAACATACGTGCGGAGAGGAAGAAGATTCGACGACTGTTTCGCGTTGTTCTCCAATCGCTCGCCACCGCTCTCTCGGACGCCCTTTTGCCCGCTTCTCCCTGTTCTTATCAGCGCGCTCACAAGTTGTCAGTAGCACAAACCGCGAATGGAGATGCCCGTGCGATTGCGAGTCCAGCACAAAACATATCAATCCAAACAACGCGCTACGCGAATCGCACATTAGCACTTCTTTTGTGATTTTCGGGAGCAAAGAATGCACAATAGGAGGTCTTAATGAATTAGAAAAAAGACATTTGAATTCTTAGAAGAGATTATTAAGGCTACAGACTTTGAAACCGATAAGGTGAAACTGATCAGAGTTCAATTTTTGATGATTTCGGTCAATTTCACACGATAGGGTTTGAACAAAGTACCATTCGGTAAGAAGTTAGAAAAAAGCAGACCAAACACTCATAA
The DNA here is from genome assembly GCA_000757645.3 of Steinernema carpocapsae. NCBI lineage: Eukaryota > Metazoa > Nematoda > Chromadorea > Rhabditida > Steinernematidae > Steinernema > Steinernema carpocapsae. Next base: position 6,695,982 of record AZBU02000004.1, on the reverse strand, counting down.
AAAGCGTTTCGATTAACAGTAGGGTTCCAGTAAGACCCTAAATCGGTCTTAAAGAGCGGCATTTAGCTAAAAATAGGTCTGCATTAATTAGCCTAACATTAGCCTTGTATGGAAGACAACGGAATTCAATTTACATCTGGTTTTTATCTTTCTGGAATAAAATAATCGCACATTAGCACTGCTTTTGTGCTTTTCCGGACCAAAGAACGCGAACGGAGATCTTCATGGACCAGAAAACGACAGATTCAAACTCTTTTAAGGGAATGAAAACGCCAATCGGTTGGTGTTTTTGCTGCGTCTTCGTGGGTGGGCTTGCCTAGAATGGCCGCTTTGACCGGTATTTCGAGGTTTCCTGCTGAAATAGGTTATTTGGCGTGGAGAACAACGTATCCTTGCCTGATTTTATAAATTTAACATATTTTTTGCTGCTGCGTACGACGCGATGTGTGGATTTTGCCGAGATTTGTCGTTTTCGAATTTAGAATTTGGCCAATTTTGTTCCCTGAAGCGTTTTGAAGCCAAAGTCGTCCAAAAATGGACCCAAAAATGAGAAGAAATTGTCCAAAAATTTACCAAAAACATCCAAATTTCGCCTCGTGTTGCATTTTGTAACCTTTCAGGTCTCTTTTTGTAAATTTAACATATTTTTCTGTGATTTTTCGCTTTTTCGTGCTTAAGAGTTTCGTGCTTACGCAGTTTTCGAAGAATTGAAATTGTTTTAAAGCATTATTGCAGCAAATTAGACACCAAAAACCAATGCAACCTTTCACACACAGGACGACTTCGAGCATAGCTGGCAACGGACGAATGATGAGTTGACTAATTCTTTTGAAAAATTCAGTTCATTTTGGATGCTTTTTGGCTAAACCACCCATTCCCCCAAACAGAAACCGCCGCCGCAGAGATGGCCACGAGTTTTTTCGCCGCACGCCGCAGCCGTCACCGCACGCCGTCGCCGCAGCCGCAAGTACTCGTGGCCACCTTTGGCAAAAACGCAGCCGCAGCCACAACCGACACCGCACGTAAAAACGCAGACGGGTGGCCACAAGTCGGTCCACGCCGTCGCCGCAGCCGCAGCCGCCAGATTTATGGTCGTGGCCGAGGCATAAATCTGGCGCGCGGGTCTGACCGGCGCGGTGTCTGGAAAAAGGGTTTTTTTTGGGGCACCTTGTAAATGGCAGTCTAGCATTTTCAGCTTTTATAAACCCATGGACCGGTCGGAATCACCTTAATTTCGTCCGAAAACCGACCGCGCAAGCAGGTCGACAACTTCTCAAAATGAAAATGGATACTGTCTGGTCGCCATTTGAGATCGGCTGTCTCTGAAACGGGTCGACCTCTCACCGGTCGCCTCATTCGCCCCTCCACTCTTCGACGACCGGTCGCTCTATCCTCTCCGATGCGACTGTTCTTCATCGCAATCTTAGTTTCGTTGGCCGTCGGAGATCCGTTGAACGTTCCGTAAGTCGCTAATCCTCCCTCTAAACCCTCCTTGACTCTCTTTTATTTCAGGACACAAAAAATGCTGTGGAAATTCGCCGACCGAGCGCCCAAGAATCGCTTCATCGAGGCACTTCCCATCGCCGTTGGCGCCGACATGACCCACGCCATTTTTCCTCTGCGTGGATTGAAATTTCCTTTCGATGACAAGGAGGGCTCGTTCAGGAACGACGGCGATGAGTGTCTGTAAGTTTTTTGCTCATTTTCCAGCTTTAAATGCCTCTTTTAGGATGTGTTTCTGTTATGCCAGCAAGGCTAACATTGCCGCCCACTCGCGTTGCAAAGAAAGCTTCAAAACGCATGCGTTCGTGTGCTTTTCCGGGGTCAAGGTCGGCATAAAAGACTTCGAATACCGCGTGTACACCTCCATGGTCCCTGACAAGCCCATCGTCTTCGCTACGGGCCCCGGCCACGACTACAGCTTCCCAGTTTTCTACCTCACCGACGAAGGCGGCCACGGTTCGGGCATCTACGACCACAATCACAAGGCGAAGTCGATCTTGGCGCACCCAATCCAGGTGAATTTCACACAGTCAGCGAAGCCGAAACCCTTCATTTCTGCCCATTTCTGGACGAAGGGAACCATTTGCGACACACATGTGAAGAACGTGCATCTTCTCACGGTAAGCATTCATTTGTGACTCTTAAAAATCCATTTGTTTGCAGAAGAACATCCTCGACGGGCCTGTTTCGGATGCGGAGCCCTCCAGCTACATATCCACGCCGTCGGTCGAAGAAGCCGAAGGACGACTGAAAGCGAAGAAGCGCTGCAAGTCCGTTTGAAGGTGAAATCATAGATTTCCGACCGATTTTTCGCTGTAAATGAAGCTTGAAATGATGTTTCACTTGCCTCCGATTGGTCATCGGTTTTTGATCCAAATGACCCGTGTCAGACACAAACGCTTCTTCCAAGCAAGGCTATCATTAAACGACCGATCCTCGATGTTTGTCGGAAAGTCCGTGTCTAGACAGCTTCCACGTGCGGCGACGCTGACGTGGAGGCGACTGTTTAGATTGGGGCGGGACGGCGTATGTCTAGGTTTGGTTTAGTGGAATTTTCACCGCTTGGTCGTGAGTGGTCGTGTTTTTAATAAACGTTTTATTTATCCCTGTCTTCATGTGCTCGCATTTTAAGGTTTCGCTGTCACTAGGCGTCCTCGTTGCTGGTTATCGTGGTCAGAACGCCTGTTCTCGACCGCCGTTCCTATATGTTTTCTTCTTAAACAAAATTTTTTATGATCAGTTTCAGTCACAAAAAGGTTTCAAAGCCCTTCTCATATATGGCTGACAGCAGACTGCGAGGGTAACAGCGCCGTTTTGTCACTCTTCGTAACTTGCCTCGATGGCTCATTGCGAACTCTTTGAGCTGTCGTCCACGAGGCGACGGGTTCGACCCCTCCACGGCGCATCAAATAAGTGCGATTGTCAGCGGTTTTCGCAGGCTCTCGTAAAATCGTGATGCAAAAGCATTATCGCGCATAAATCATCGTGACCGCCGTTATCGCTGCAGTTGCGAATGGATACGCGCTAAACAGTTGTTCTTTTTTCCCAGGTTAGTGTTAGTTTTATCGTATTTAAGAAGGTGACAACATGAAAATAGAGTTTTACGACAAAATCTACTCGCATTTCAGAGACAAACTTCATTTTGGGACATTTTTGATAATGGAAACATAGGGAACGATGCAGAGTCGGAGATTTAGAGGACGTGGAAGAGGATTAACGCGGCAATCGATAAGGTTCCGGAGCAGAGGAGGTTCGAATCTGCTGTGAGAGCATCGAGCTCGAAGGCGCCGGTTCGACGAAGCTGTTCGGGGACGAGGAGGCCACACCGGGCGCGGTATTCCTGGGCGAACTGAGCGTCGTCGGCCGCACTGGATTCGAATTGTTCGGCGCGATGTGGATCATCGGCACCGGATTCGCGGATCCTCCTGGCTGGCATTTCGGTTGAATTATCGACGCCGACGTTCCGGCGGTCGCGGGAGCGTAGCGCATCCGAGAAACCGTGGAGGAGCCGGTGGGCTGCACGAGAGTCGGTCGGACTTGCGCCGCTCGTTTCGGCATCGGAACGGCGTTCGTGGGATAGGGCGTAGGCCGTGCTCGGACCGTCGGGTGCCCGATAATCGTGTTGGAGATCGGGACTGACGAGGAGATCACTGGCATCGGTTGCGCGTTCATTATCGTTTGCCGTTTCAGGTCTGCTTTCACTGCTCGTCTGAAAAATAAGGGGTTTCAGACACGTTAATAAGGTCAAGGAAAGCTTAACGCGCTTAAGAGCAAGAACTAGACAGCTTTTACGAAGTCTGAAAAAAAGCTGTCAAAGAGCGGTCATTCGTAGGTTTCAGTGGAGAACGAGCGGTTCGGTTTTAACTACCTCAAAATGACGTTTGCCAGACGCTTTCGAATTTCATGTCTACGTTAACCGTCATTAGACATCAACAACCGTATTTAGACAACAACCGCTCCCTGACTCCTCTCCCAACCAAAATGACACAATCCTCCCGGCGATGCTGTACGGATGCGAAACCTGGGCCACAACGAAGGAAGCAAGGAAGAAGCTCGCCGTCGCCGCCGGATGGAAAGAAGGATGGCGGGAGTCCAGCTGGATCGACAAACGCAGCAACGCCTGGCTCCGAGGCGTCACGAAGCTCAAGGACGTCACCGAAACCGCAACCAGAAGATAATGGTCTTTTGCCTGAAAGATGACCAACGCCAATGTCGAGAAGTGGCACACTCGCATAGATGCTTGGCGCCCACCAACGACAAGACCACAAGGCAGGCCTGCGACAAGGTGGATCGACGACTTCGCCAAGAAGCTAGGAGCCAAGAACTGGCAACGAAGCGCACGACTAGAAGCCCATTCTTCATGGTGTAATTTGGGGGTGTGACAATATGTAACAGTTGATTTCACATAAATTCAATCCAACCGTATTTAGACAACAACCGCTCCCTGACTCCTCTCCCAACCAAAATGACACTTCCCAGAAGCTTCTCAAGCAGACAGCTATGTGTATGCACTCTGCTTAGCATCCAGACCTTTTCAACTGTCTAGAACTCTTATTTTTTCAGCTCCGATAGATAGATAGATACTTACGTCGTACGTGAAGAGACCGATTCTGAAATGTTGTCCAAGTCGTGCGCGAATCGAGTCAGCGCATCGCGAAGATTATCCACATCTTTATCATTCCATTTGCTGAAACCAAAATCCATAAAATCTACCGTAACTCTCAGATAAACTCACTTTTCATCGCATTCTACAGCGCTGCCTCCCTGAAGCTGAAGCGTAAGATCTCCTAGTTTCTGGAATGCGTGTCCCGCCGTAAGGAATACCTCGGCTACCTGAAAATGAGACTTTAGTCCGAGCATTTGTCTATGTCTACATACCTTAGCCGCCATGTTTATGTTTTCGCCCATCTGCGCTGTCAGAAAAGAGCGTGCATTCGACGGTAGAACGCTGAAAGATAGGGCACAAATAGAGACACATTCAAGTCTCTGGAGGGTAGATATCAAGGGTGTCGCCACCCATATAAGACAGATAGAAAAACCACATTTAAATTATTTATTAAAGCACAACAATATTTAATCGTAACAACTCTACTCGTTTTGTTCGGGGGCAATGGCGTTGGAAATGACCATGAAGGCGACGACGGGAACGATGTACATCCACTGAAAATACCGTAATCAATCGCTAGACAGGTAAAAGAGCTCTGTCTGAGGTTAAAACTGCGTGAACTACAGGCTGGGCCAGGAAAAATTACCCCCTGTCCACACATTTCTCGGGCCAGACAGAATCACCTCAACCGGTCGGTTTCTCGTTATTTGTTAGCGAAACCGACCGGTCGTTCTCAGCGAGTGAGTTGGAAATGACTCCGCGATTTCCAAACATGCCTGCGTCCTTCTGTCTGGCCAGGGTTTTTTAGCCACCCTGTATTGTTCGAGATCCAATGAAACGCCAAAAGTCATTTCCAGACAGCTCGGTGACAACGACCGGTCGGTTTTTGTTTACAAATGGTCTATAACCGACCAGTCTTCGGTGCCCAAAAATTTTAATAAAACTGGCTGTCTAGACTTGCTGGCCGGTTTAGACGTATGCCTCGAATTGATCATCTATATACAAAGTGAGGCAAAAAAGGCACACGTACTTGTTTACCCGTCTAGACTCAGGAAACGTAAGCTACCTGAAGGACATTTCTAAACATCGATCGGTTTTTGCTTAAAAATGAGATAAAACCGACGGGTTTTCGATGTCTAGAAACCCAAATATGACCCTGCTGCCGCTGTTTCAGACACCGCCAATGAATTGTACATCAGCTGTCTGAAGCGGAGTTGCCACCAGTAATATTGATCCGGCCGGTTTTCTTTTCAGAATGACTTAGAACCGAACGGTCTTCGGTGTCTGGAAACTCAAAATGATAAGCTATCGCGGTCCTCATCCAAAAGGAGCTAGACCAGACAGCTGGAGCGCCTGTCTGGAAGTCATTTGCAGCGACAATTCCGACCGGTTCATCGCTAAGCGCGCGCTACAGTTTTCCAGACAGGCGCTCCAGCTGTCTGGTCTAGGTTTTCTTTTTGGGACAGAAAGAAAAAGGTCTCAGAAAAAAAAGACCGGCCAGACAGGGGATGTCTGGAAATCGCGGAGTCATTTCAAGCTGATTCGCCGGGAACGACCGGTCGGTGTCGCTAACATGATGCGAAACCGACCGATCGTTCCGCAATTTCCAGACATGCCTCCATCCCCCTCTCTGGCCGGTCCTTTTTTTCTGAAACACCCTGTATACACCCTTTAAGTCTATCCACAAAACTTACGTATTTAGCGATGAAGGACCGGTTGTCCTGCTGGGCGCCATGCTGTCTAGCATGACGTTCACGCTCCATCTTCTGCAGGTAGGAGACGGTGTCGGGAGTCGGAAGTTCGCCGCTCTTTACCACGCGGACATTAGACGAGAACTTCGCGTCGCTGGCCAGCTGGACACCTTCGCAATTGTTGTAGTCGGCGCCGGCTTCGTAGAGACCATCCGGGAACAGTGCAATGGAGAAAACGGTTTGCTTCTCGGGATCGATGGAAACTTGGAAGAGATGCGCCAGATTCGAACGGAGGAGGAGACACTGAAAAATGTTGAGAATATACATGCAAAGTAATAGATTAGCCTTATTGGCACAGCGCGGATTAGCTTATAAGCTGTGCCGAGGGGGAAATAGCGAGTGGTGAGGAATTTCCTATCCAATAGCTTATCTTGGTATTGTTTGGAAACGACCTCTGACCTTAAATCACTAGCTATAGAAGGCATGTAGCCGGTCTAGACAAAAATAATGGCGTGAAGTGTCTCAAAAAAGCTAAAGAAAGGGCTTAAAGTCATTCATTCCCAGACAGCTCGATCAAGATTGAAAACTCGAAAAAACTTCGGTTTTTCAATAAATCGTACTTGAAACGTCTACAACGCTATCCAGAAACACGTCCATAATTCCCAGACCTCGTTTCGCCGCTGACCGGTCGGTTTTCGCGTCAAACCAACCGGTCCTCTGGTCCACTAAACTTGAAAATGACATTTCGGGACAATTGCTGTCTAAAACGCTATGCTTGCTTGCTTGTCTAAAACATGCGCTACATAGATAAGAGATCCTTGCCTGGTCTAGACATCGATTAACCCACAATCCCCGCATCAAAACTCACCGGCTCATTGAAGGAGAAGACCTTTCCAGCGCGAATTCTGTAGATGGAGTTTGGGTTTTTCGCGGCTTCGACGAGTTTCGCCTTGAGCTGTCCGCTGACGCCTTGGACTGCGCGGAATCGACCCGTAAAGTTTCCGTCGGCCAATCGATCGACTAGGACTGCACCGAGTGGCGAGTAGGAAGTCAGACCGGCGCTCGCGTCTGAAACGAAAGGGCGATTAGGAAAGGGCATGCAGATGATAGGGTCTGATTCGTTTGACGGGATTGTGCAAAATGGGGGAAATGATTGGGAAGCCAATTTCAGCTGCGGTAACCAACCACCCTGTCTAGAAGACGAAACAAATGATCATTCCAGCGTACCGACTGGGATAAACGGCCTTTCGTGTATGAATCGACATTCATTTTCGGCATTCACAACCGGCAGACCGGTCGAGATTGGCTCAAAATTTAAGTTAGTAATGACGCTTCTTTCGACCGATATGCCTAACCTGAGCTAGCAGAAATGAAAATAGCTGTCTACAATCGGCTAGACAGCACGCGACAATCCATGACCCCACCAGACGCCGAAATCAGTCTCAGGCGATCGATCTGTTGTATCTGACTTCTTCCGACCTATCCCAAGCCTACACATCCCGGAAATCCGGCTAGACCATAAAACCTAGGAAAACGCTTGCTTACCGTTCTCAATCGAATAATCCACATCGATCGCCCATTCCGCCCTCGCCGACCCGTGGAACGCGACGTTGAGCAGCACGCAGAAGGCGACAACTGCGTGGTGGAGATTCCAAGCCATCGGGGACGAAATCTGAAAAAAAATCCTCGATATCCTCGATAAAAGCCACGCTGAAGCCCGAAAACGCGCAAAACGTCGCGACGCGCATTCGCACCGCGTCCGACCAGAAATCAGCAGCAATTTATGGAAAATCTGCTGCTGGGTGAGAGCAGAAGGAAATATCTTACGTTCGGTCTTGTTTACAGAATGATCTCCGCATTGGTCAGCGAGTGAACAGCGTGTTTGTGATGTTTTCGGGCTTCTTTGGGCCGCGTTTTAGTTATTTCTGCTTCTATCGGATGCTGCTGGACTTTTTTTTTCATTTTTCGGGGTTATAAAATGGCGTAACGGTGCTGAAAATTGTACGTTTCTAAATTCTGCGTTTTCGGGTGCTTTTGCGAGATTTTTGGAGTTTTAGAGCGTCGCAGATGGCTCAAAGAAGCTTTGCACTGATGCGCAAACCTAAAAAGGCCATTTTTGGGGAGCTTTAGGATTTGTGAAGGGTCGTTGTGGGATGTGAAGGACGTGGGCCTTTTAGGATCCATTTTCGTGCTGTTTTTGATAAACTTTATGCTTTTCAGGATTAGAAAAGCGTAGAAAAGGTTCGCTATAGGCGAACGACCAATTTCGGCATAAAATCAATTCCAGGAAATCGAAGTTTTGGTCCGTTTAAGAGTCATTTGTGACTCTTCAAAACCTCTTTGGAATTTCTAGTTGAGATGCGAATTTTGGCTATTTTCTGAATTTTTTAAATCCAATTTGCTGCTTTTCAAAGTTAGGAAAGCCTTGGCAAGGTCCAAGAAAAATGGCCGACCGAAAATCCACTCCGAGATGTCTGAAATTGGACCCACTTACTTTGTTCCTTGTTCAGAATCGGGAATTTCGGACCTATTTTTTGATTAAAAATTTGGTTTTTGGGGTGTTTTTTTGGGTGGTTCACTTTGAAGCCCAGTGAAATAAGGCCACATCTAATTCATTATCATATGCTTGACAGCTGCTTGACCAAGCTGTGAGTCATCTCTTTGGACTGATTTTGGCTTTTTCGTGACCTTTTCCGTCAAAAAGAAGCAAAATTATGCCGATTCGGGATAGGGTTTTCGAATGATGACAGTTTTGCACGTTTCGCTTTGTTTACTTCATCAAGAGTCGAAGCTCACTCAATTCTTTATCAAATTCATTTACTCCTTATCTGAGCTTCATTTCCACTCACCTGAATTTCCCTTTTTGCAGAAAGATAAACACTTCTTCCGTTCTTCTTCCGCTGTTCGTATGTATACTAGCTAAGCCCTTTGATAAGAACGACTGAAGAACCGACCTTGTTTAGCGCCGTTTTTTCTTAGTTTCCCGCTGCAGTGAGGATCGATAGTGACCTAACGTCGGTTCGCAGTCCTTTCTTACCGGTTTGGTCATTTCTCGTGCCATCCCGCTAACTTTCTGACATGATTTTATCATTTGACTGGGATGCTTCCCGTTTGGTGTTATTTCTACGCTATTTCACGTTGACATTGAGCGTTCTTAAAGTCTTAGGATGCTGTCAAATTCGCCGTTTAAGAGTGGTCATGTTAGGAATTCTTAGCGCAGCATAAACGTGATCCACAACACCAAAACTAGTTTCTTTTTTTTAGGTAGCTGAATCACACGGGAGCGCATCGATCGAATGTCTCTGTCTGTGTCTAGTCTTGCTTCCTGGCTGATAGACTGTTATACAACGATGTTATTATACAGGGTGATTCAAAAAAGTGCTGGCCAGACATGGGGATAGAGGCAATAACGCGAACTGACCGGTCGTTCCGCGATTTCCAGACATGGCTCCATCCCCCTGTCTGGCCAGCCCTTTTTATTGAATCACCCTGTAGAGTAGATTAGCCGTTATATGAGCGGTCGTGATTGCAAATGCATGTCTAGCCGTGAATCGCGGATTTAATGTCTAGAAAGGTTTATTTTCGCTTTTGGCTCCTTAGACATTTCTCCAATTCTTGTCTCATTTTCCAGACGATGCCAGCCTAACACAGAAGATGAACAGAAGATTCTTGACACCCCACCTCGAAGACGGCGATGACGCTCCTCTCCTCGACGCGGCGGCCGGCGTCCACGGAGGCAGAGGAACAGGACGCGATGGCGGACTACGCCGAATCCGGACGATTTCTTCGGTCAGGTAAGGTTATAATGAACTTTTAATCTGCTTCAAATCGTTTAAAAAGTTAAATGACGCGATGTAAGGAAGGCTCTGGAAGGGAGGTGGATTTGCGGAGTGACCAGACAGAAACCAGACAAGCGATGCTGTCTGGGTACTGTTAGACTTGTCTAGATTAAATGTCGAGACATACCTGTCTGTCTAGACAGTTGTATTGACTTGGTTGCCTGTCTAGACGGACATCTAGACTTGCGAATCTGTCGTGAAGAATGTCTGGTCTTATCTACATATTTGTCCAGACATTGTGTCTAAACTTGCTTACCGGACAGAACCTGCCTAGGCAATATCTAGTCTCGCCTTAATGTCTAGTCTGATGTTCAAACTTTTCTAACTGTCTCGACAGACGTTTAGATAGATGTCTCGACTTTGTTTATTTGTCTAGACATGGTCTAGACTTGACTATCAGTCTAGAAATGTCCGAACTAAATGTTTCAACCCATTTTCCGTCTTTAAAATACCATAAACCCATCATTTTTTGAATTTCAATTTCTCAATTTTTAGCCTCGACCCAAATGAGAATCCGGCGACCGGTCTGGAACGTGTCTCGTCCGTTAACAGCCTTCAAGCAATGGCGAGACGACAAGCGCGAGAAGAACGACGTCGCCAAGAGGAGCCGCCGCAAGTCCCATTCAACAAGGAACAGGAAGAACACGTCCTCTCGGCCAAATACGAGTCTCTAGACTACGAAGTGGTCGAGAGCGACCTCTACCGAGAAGAGGAGCAGCGTCCGGACTACCACGGCGAGCTGCACAAGAAGACGATCTCCCGATGGTTCGTCTGCTTTCTGATCGGCGTCCTGACGGCGTTCGTCGCCATCTTTATCGACATTATGGTCTACTGGTCCAGCGAGATCAAGTTCCACCTGCTGCTGACCTCGCTCATCAACCTCTGCGCTGCCGAGGACCAAAAGCTGGCTAGCTCCGGTGGAGGCTGCATGTGGATTGTTCTAGGCTCCTGGGCTCTCTACAACCTCTGTCTGGTAGCCATTGCAAGCTGCCTGGTTCTCTTCGTGTCTCCTGTGGCCGCTGGATCCGGAATCCCGCAGATTAAATGCTTTCTGAATGGTATCCAGATCCCTGGCGTCGTGAGGCTCAAGACCCTCGTCTCGAAGGCCGTAGGAGTGGCCTGTTCTGTGGCTGGTGGACTCGCTGCTGGAAAGGTAAAAATGTCTAAGATGTCTCGGGTTACTGTAGTATTCCAGGAAGGCCCGATGATCCACTCAGGAGCTGTCGTAGCCGCCGGAATCTCCCAAGGGCGCTGCATTTCGCTCCCGCTCGACTTCCACCTGTTCCGCTATTTCCGCAACGATCGCGAGAAGCGCGATTTCGTGAGCGCTGGAGCGGCTGGGGGGGGCGCCGCTGCCTTTGGAGCGCCGATCGGAGGCGTCCTGTTCAGTCTGGAGGAGGGAGCGAGCTTCTGGAATCAGTCGCTCACCTGGAGAATGGTAAGAATTGGTTACATTCCGGCGGAGAAAAAACCGACCGGTCTTAGAAGGATGAAAAGTGCGGAATGAGAAAATCAGACGTCACTTGTCTGTCTGGTTGTCGCTGGGTCTTCGGGATGCTGATCAGCTGTCTGAGACTGGGTCATTCGTTCTTGAAACAGGATATGCGACCGGTCGATTTTCAGGGAAGCAGTTGAAATACAAGACTGCCCGAAATCAAATGCAGACGGGACTCATCTGGTCAGACATTCAATCTCAGACACAAACGTTGACTATCTGGACAAGTCTGGTCTGGATCGGTCGGAGAGGCCTGTCTACATTGTCTAGAATTTCATGCCTAGGCACTCTCTAGAATTCCGTATTTGGACAGGCCGAGCGTGTCTAGGATCATGTCTCGTTTTAAAACCGACCAGTCCTTCAAATACTTTATTGGGAAAATGCTTGCCGCTGACTTGTCTGGAGTGTTATGAGCGTCGGAAATTAGGCAACATGAGTGCTTCTGTTGTCTGAACGCTGGAAGCGTTTCTGTCTAGACCTTATAAAGCTTCAATCTCATCCTAAACGACCCATTTTTTAGTTCTTCTCCGCAATGATCTCGTCCTTCACAGTCAACGTCTTCCTGAGTGTCTTCTACGGTCAAGGCGGATGGCTCTCCTGGACTGGTTTGGCTAATTTTGGCGTCTTCGAGGTAAGCTTGTCTCATTCTAGCTACCGTAAACCAGCTCACTTAGGATCAAAACTACAACATCTGGGAAATCCCGTTCTTCTTAGGGATCGGCATCATTGGAGGATTCTCTGGCGCGCTCTTCAACTACCTCAACATGAAATTGTCGAAGTTTAGGAAACAGTGAGTCATAGTGAGATTTTTGATGAAGCTAAAAGGATTTCAGGTTCATCACTACGAAATTCCAAAAATTATTCGAATGTCTCCTTGTCGCCGCTGCCTCGGCCTTCATTGGATTCACCACGATCTTTATCATCGACGATTGCCAGCCGCTAGGAGTCAACCCGAACCTCACGGAGGTCACGAAGGTAATTAGCGGATTACGGTAGCTAGGGTAACAAGAATTTTGTAGCTCTGGTGCCCGAAAGGGAAGTACTCGGCCGTGGCAAATCTCTTCTTCGCAAATCCTGAGGAGAGCGTCAAGAATCTCCTCCATAGCCCATTCAGTAAGGCTATAGAAGAGTAATTGGTTTTAGACATGAATTTAAGACTCATTCCGAGCGGGAACTGTCGCCATCTTCGCCGTGGAGTACTTCATCCTGACCCTGTGGACCTACGGACTGTCGGTGCCGTCGGGTGTCTTTATTCCGGCGCTGTTGACCGGAGCCGCTTGGGGAAGATTGGTCGGAATTGGAGTCGAGACGATGTTCCCTGGAGTGGTGAGTGAGACTGGACATACAAAATGGGTTGTCTAGGCTCTAGAGCGGGTAGATGTGAGAGGGGCGAAGGATAACTTTAGTCGGTGTGGGGATCGGTTGTGTTTAGAAGCGGGAGGCAACATAGTCTAGTCTATGTTTGTACTCTAGACGATGTGTAATGCGGAAGGCCAGACAGTGTCATGTTTAGAAATAGGCGTCTCGTCTGGTTTAGTTTTGACGTCAATCGACCTGTCTAGACTTTAAATTTGGTTTTGCATTGAGAACACATATCAGACGTGGTTCGTCTATGACAGCGTTTCTGACAGTGACAGTGTTATGACAGTGACAGAGTTTCAGACATGTTCAATTCTAGACTGTTTAGTCAGAGATTTGTCTAAGCTGAATATGGTGTCTAAATATGGTCTGTCTAGATATAAGCCCAGAATGTTTTGACAGGAGAGACATTTCGCATGTTTAGACAGGTCCCTCCGTTTCGAGATGGCCTAGCGGGCTTTTTAAGCCGCCGGAAAACGACCTGGTCTGCGTCTAGACCACTCCGATAGCTGTGGTTTGAGACATGGAGCGTCTACATTACGATTGCGCCCTATTCTCTCCACTTATGATGAGTAAAAATGAGCCGTACTAGTCAATACAGACCAAGATTGCTCCAAAAAAGACTAACCTAGTCTGTAGACCCAAATCCACCTTCATCAGTCTTATTTGGTCCCATTTCAGACAGGAATCGACCCCGGAAAGTATGCTTTGGCAGGCGCCGCCGCGCAGCTCGGAGGAATTGTTCGCATGACGATTAGTCTCACGGCGATTATCGTTGAAGCGACCAAGGACATTACTTTTGGCCTTCCCATCATGCTCGTCCTTATGACCACGAAGTGGGTCGGCGACTTTTTCAATGAGGTACCGTAACCCATACATAGCTTATCTCTACTCTGTCGCTCTTCTAGGGCCTGTACGACGCCCATATCGACCTTGCGGAGGTGCCAATCCTCGGCTGGCACCCGCCAAAGCTGTCTAGGAACATCCTCGCTCGCAGGGTGATGCGAAAGGACGTCGTGGCCATGGAGAGGAGAGAACGTGTAGGCCGAGTCCTAAGAATTCTGCGCGAAACCCAACATCACGGATTTCCGATTGTGGACAAGATCGACCCGGCTCTCCCTAACAGTCAGTACCCAGAATATGGCCAGCTTAAGGGTCTGATCTTACGAAGCCAGCTCATCACCCTAATCCATAAGAGAGTAAGCTCGTTATTTTTAAACTCTTGTTCTAAGGACTCGTTAAGGCCTTCACTATGGACTACGAAGGCCAGCACATGGCGCCAGGAGCCGAAATAGTGCTGCTTTCGGACTTCCAAGATATGTATCCCCGCTACGACAAGTGCGTCACCACGCTGGAGAGCAAGCTCCAGCCTCGGGACCTCAATTGCTGGCTCGATCTGCAGCCCTATTTCCATCCTACGCCCCATAGGGTGCCACTCAACGCGTCGCTGCAGTCCATTTTCCACTTGTTTAGAGGTTTGGGTCTCAGGTATCTAGCGGTTGTGGACGATTATAATAAGGTAAGCTTCCAATCATTATCCAGAACCTATTCTAACGAGTTCTCTTTCAGCTCCGCGGCATCATAACCCGAAAAGACGTGGCTCGATTCAAGGAACACCGTCACAAAAAGAAGTATCTCGTCACGGAGGTCTACATCTCCAACTACACCAATTAGACCTCTACCGCGTTCTTGCCGCCAGTAGAAAGTTCTATTTCACACAAATCTCAACAAAACTTCTGGTCCTGTAACGATTTGTTTCTGTTCGGGTTTTGTAAAGTTGTAAAGTTTAATAAAGTTGTTATTTTAGCATTGAGTCATTTTCATGGCATTGGTGTCACCGTCCATCTTGGCGCTCCTTAACGTTGCAACTTCGATAGTGTTTAGAAAATGGACACCAGTAGAAAATTCTTTCAAATTCCGGCAGTCCGTGGCTTTTCTTTCGAAAAGAAAAGAGAAGAACAACGTGCGATCGAGTGTGTTTTCCAAGATCATATTTGCCAGGGTTGACGTAGAGCTCTACAAGCCGGCTTTCGACCCATCCTTAAGACGAACCTCCAGAGCAATCGGCCCTCTAACATCTTCCGGTAGAAGGATTCAATCTACGCTCCTTCCACGATAGATATCGATGCGGCGACACTTCCGAGAAACCAAGGCTTTTCCTCGTTTTGAAGCCTTCCGCAACAACCCTCTATTCTCTTTTGCCGACTTTGAAGCGATCTTCAAAACGCTCCTGGAACGAAGTGAAGACTGATTACGACCAACCTGACCACTACAACATATTAGAGGCCGATTTTGAAAAAGACGTCGAAGTCGAGCTGGAAGGGTACCGATCTGATTTGACTGATAATCCATCAACAAGAATTTCAAAAGGTATTGTGAAATTCGGAATCAGTGGACGAATGACAAGGCAACGAATCTGTTTATCCAGGTTCATGTAGAACACCTAATAAACCAAATCATCCAACTTAACAAAAGCGATCTTCCACGAATTCGTCCCCACCGGCACCCAAACTTGAATGAAGACCTTCTCCGCTTCGTTCTTGTTCCACAAGCTGTAGTCGGTTATCTTATTCCTTCTTTCCAAAGGGCGTTTGTCAGATTTAAGATCGGTGTCAGATTTAAGATTTAAGATCCTCGTCTTGACGTTTTCTTCGAATTTGGCATTCATCACGATGTACTGGTCGAGTGGGACTTCTTCATCCATCTCATTCCAGTTGAAGGGCATTATCAGGAGCGTTTGAAAGATGGTTTCGAAGTCAGCAAAGGAAAGTGGAGGGTTTCAGAAGACCAGGAATCCGAGGAGAACGAGATATGATCAGCGTTCGCTAAGTTGTCTTGAACTCTTGACTTATATTCCTCGAATAACTCGGGAATATCCTTCCGCATAAGAGACGTTCGTGATCTGAACTGCGGTTTCTCGTGTCGGGAGTCCCGACACGACAAATTCAAATGAATCAAACTACGATTGTTAAAATGTTCAATTTTTGGGCCGAATTGCCAATCCTTTTGCGATTCTCACATTTCTGCGAATCGAATCTGTAAAGATGGGAAGAAAGCGAAAATGCTCTTTTCGGAACAACCAATTGAGGCTTCACGCACAATTCAACCGTGAAGACCGTCGCTATTCTAGCATTAGAAGCTTCGAAAAGCGCATGAGAGCAGTCATAGACTCGTTGTGAGCACAGACGTACTATTTCGACAGATCCCCAAAAGGAACACCAAGTGTTCTACATTCCGCACTTGACATCGCGAGGTTTTATTAATGCACGGCTCACACTACCGTGAGTGAGGTCCCGCCGCGCTTTGCATGCGCCAATTCCGTGTTCGTACTGTAAAACCGAAATGCTCGACCGCGACTTTAACACGCTTGACAGACCGTGTCCGCGTCCGTTCTCGTAGTTTCCGCTCAGATTTTTCAAGTGATGAATACCGTGCCTTACAAGTTCTGGCAATCCATCGCCGCTCTCCTTAGAGAACCCAAACAAGCTCAGCGGGCTTCCTACGTCTTCTCCGACGCGCTCTGGACAGAAACGCTTCAAACGGAATGGGAAAAGCGTGAATACGTCGATCTCATCCTACGCAAGCAACAGGTTTTGTGCACAGTTAGCTAACAAACGATCTATAACTGTAATTTTTAGGGTTCTTCTTGGCAGTATGGGTTCGAATGTGAACAGTCCTTCGATGGACAGACCGTCTCCAGCGACGTTATTGTGAGCCATCCAAATCTCGCTCATCTTCGGATTGAGCACATCGGAATTTTTGATAATCCGCAATACGAAGGTCAAGAGCTGTTCGAACTGAAGCCTTCTCTGGCAGATTTCGTCAATTCTTTTCGATTCATGATCCCGTCGTCTCTCCCTTGTCTTCACAACCCTAAGAATATTCCTCCAGTGCTCAATATTTGGGGCCAATTTGACGAAAAGACCGACGAAGAGATCGCGAATGTGTTTCATAAGATCAAATTCGTTGATCTTTTCATCAAGATCTACAAGCCAGCCTTCGACCCAATTTTGAACACCCATCTACAGAAGAATTGGCCGCTCGAAGTTTGCACTCTTGGCGACAGCTCTATTCCTTCAGTCTTCGCTTCTTCTACGATGAATATCTTGCGATGCTATTTCCGTGAATCCAAAGTCTTCTCCTGTTTGGAGTTGTTCCACAACCCTCCATTTCCTTTTGCTGATTTCGAAGCTATTTTCGAAAATCTCCTGGAAATGCCTTTCAGCTTTGATCAAATGGCCGACGACGAACACGTTGACGAGGAATTCCAGATGTATGATGATTTGCCCAGAAGCTACACCATAATTGAAGCCAATTTTGACGAAGACGCCGAAAAGCAACTGTCCGAGTTTCGACCTGATTTGGTTCACCAAAGCGATGATTCTTGGTCTTATCCGGATTATAGAACTCTAAACCGGTGGACAAAGGACGATGATACTTGCATTCAGGCTCAAGTGTCGAAACAACACACCAATTCTTGGATGATTCAGTTTATTGAAGTGAAGAAGCGTTAATTCTGTTTGTGTGCTGTCTTTGAAAGATAAATGTTTTAAGAGTGTTCTGAGGCTTTGCCACTAGCTCAGGCGTAAAATAGCCAAGAATTGGTACCTTGGCGATGTAGATGTGATATCCGAAGAGACTATAAAGGAGGGTCAATGTAGGAGTAGGTCAATAATGTGTAGTCATGAAGGGAAGACCGAAGGTAATGTCCGTGATCGCCGGAACTAAGGCTCCATAGTCAAAGCTACATTTCGAATACACGAACAAATTCAAAAATCCCGCGAATCAGGCCGAAAGTCGGATAACTGCTTCTTGGCATCTTCTTCAAATTCGGCTTTCATCATCGTGTAGCAATCTTCCAAACCCTCTTCGACTTCGTCCCAGCTAAAAGACATGTTCAGGAGAGCTTTGAAGATGAATTCGAAATCGGCGAAGGAGAATGGAGTGTTGTGAGTGATTTCGAGATCCGATTTTCCTACAGGTGGGCTTCCAGGATAGGGTCAAAAGTAGGCTTGTAGATTGATGTACACTTCGAAAAATTTGATTTTGGAAAACACCTATCCGATTTCAACCTCGGTCACCTCGTTGAATGCACCGAAGATTGCGAGAATCGGGAAAGTCATCTCTGTATTGAGAAGAGGGATCAAGACACGCACAGAATCCACAAATGCTGCCAGGGAATTCTTCAGTTCAAACCACGGATCACTTTCTACTCGCGTTTGCCCATCACTGTGATGTTTAAAATCCGAAAATAGGCTAGATTGTGGGTTTCTTGATTGCTATCGCTCGACTCGATATTGTCACTGCTGCGATGTAAAAATCCGTATTTCCAGGAAGATGGTTAAGAAGCTTTTTTACGATTGTTAAGGTCACGTTGCCCAAAACCTGTTTTTTGAATAAGGTGAACGTCATGGGTTCTCGATTTTTCCATTCCGTTAGAATCGCTTCCGTTCACAGCGAATCCAGGAAAACGTACGAAGCTCGCAGTTCTTCTTCTTCGGGTTCTCAAAGGAGAGCTGCGGCGGATTGCCGGAACTTGTAGGGCAGAGTGTCCATTTTCTAAAACAAGAAACGTAAAACAAAGTTCAAAAACCTATTCATGCCGTTGCCACAGAGATTGAGTTGCCTATCTTGGAAATAAGATCCATTTGGTCAAGATGACGCCTTTTAAGGTCAATACCAAGCTTTGTCCAAACCAAAAAGGACAGATAACGTCGATTTCGCCATGAGAGCATGCTCAATTTCAATTCAAAATTTGCCGCCAGCTGCTGTAAGGTGGCGTTTCTAGAGTTACAATGAGGTTACAAGTGAAAAAGTCACTTTTAAGACTAAGCGCGACGTAATCACAACAAAACGGCTCTTTGTATACTTGACGCAAACCACAAAGATCAGATAACGACGATGACTGATGGCGATTGCGCCAAGGTCAAATCAGGAGACTGAAGGCTATACAACGCTGTGTGAACATCACATGTTCGGCTGCGGTCCATAAGGTTGAATGCATTCAAAGGCTTTAATTCTTGAATCGTTTATAAAATAAGGAAAGAACGCAATTCACACAGACTAAAACTAAAACTCCTCAAACTCCCCGACACGAACAAACATAAACATCCAATAATTCGTATTTTCGAAAACCTGAACTTGGATGCACAGGCCCTCCTCCTCGTTCTTCGTCCACCGATTCCAATGCTCACAGTCATCCGGTTCGTAACAATCACCGTCCGTTTCGTCCACCAAATCAGGCCGAAAGTCACACAGCTTCTTTGTGGCGTCTTCTTCAAAGTGGGCTTGCAGGAAAACGTATTCGTCATCGGGACATTCCTCGTCGCCCACTTGGTCCCAGCTGAAGGGCATTTCGAGGAGCGTTTGGAAGATGGCTTCGAAGTCGGCGAAGGAGAACAGAGGGTTGTTTTTCATCTCCAAACGAGAAAAGATTTTGGTTTCTCGGAAATGACGCCGTAAGATGTCCATCGTGGAAGAAGCGTAGACGGAATTGTGGCCAAGATGGAAGTTGTCGGAGATCTGATTGTGCTGGAGCTGGGACATCAAAATGGGGTCGAAGGCTGTCTTGAAAGGCATTGTGCAGACTTCAGCAAACTTGATCTGAGAGAACAGATTTCCCAGCTCAGTTTCGGTCTCTTCATCAAATCGCCCCGAAATTGAGAGGCTTGGAGGAGTGTCCACAGGCTTGGGAAGAGCAGGAACGGGCGTTGGGATCATGAATCGGACGGAATTCACAAAATCTGTGAAAGAAGTCTTCAATTCGAAGAGCTCTTCATCTTCAAACTCGGGCTTGTCCAGAACTTCAATGCGTGAAATACGAAGATAAGCGAAATTCGGATGGTCTTTAATGGCGTTGTTTGAGACGGCCGCATCGTTGAATTCAGATTTGAATCCGTATTGCCAAGGAGAGGCCTGAAATAAATCAAAGTTTAAAGCCAATTGCTTATTTTTAGCCGAACCTCTTGTTTGCAGAGCACCAGAGTGATGTATTCGCGTTTTGCCCACTCGTTCTGAATCGCCTCTGTCCAGAGTCTATCGGGAAAGACGTAAGACGCTCGTTGTTCCTCGGTTTTCGGTTCTCGGAGGAGGGCGGCGACCGACTGCCGGAACTTGAAAGTTACGGTGTGCATCACCTAAAAAGAGTCAAATTCGGAAGCTGCAAATTACGTCTCACGCTATGGTATTCACACGAGTACAAAATTTAAACTAGATGGCAGCGATTGATATGCAGGCCAAATTAGGAGATCAAATGTTCCATATTTGTAGTTTCAGGGTCAACCTTCAACATACCACTAAGTGCTTAAAATAACCTGTTTAGAGCAAATAGAGGATTATAACGAAACAAGCCACTTGTCAGATAAGAAGCGACGTGATAACAAGAGAGCAGCTCTGCTTTGTCTGCTCCACATAAACCCCATGAATCAGATAACGACGATGACTAATTGCTATGACTAATGGCTCTGCAAACATCACACGTTCGGCTGAGGTCAATCAGGCTTTCGAAGCGAAGACAGAAGCTCAAACGTTTAAATTCAAATTTGAAAGCTGCAAATTACGTCTCACGCTGTGATGTTCACATGAGTGCAAAATACAGACCAGATATCCGAGTTCCAAGTTAAATTTCGGACACACGAACAAAGAAAAAAACCGGCAATTCGTATTTCTCATAACCTGAACTTCGATGCGAAAAGAGCAACGATCCGATGTGCCCTTTGTTTACTGCTTACAGATTTCATATCTCGCTGGTTAAACGTTAGCCTCAATCATTTAACAAATCAGGCCGAAAGTTGGACTTCTTGGTCTTTTCATCAAATCGTTGGAAAAACTTCTTCGCGTCTTCTTCAAATTCGGCTTTTATCATAATGCAGCGGTCGAACAATTCGACTTTGTTCCAGCTGAACGACATTTCCAAAACCGTTTTGAAAATTGCTTTGAAGTCGGCAAACGAGAATGTGGAATGTTAGTCATTTCCAAACGGCACAGAATCTTGGCTTTCCGAAAATGGAGCCGTAAGATATCCATAGTGGAAGGGCATCGATCACTTGCTGACCAAGGTGTCGTAGGGCAGAACAACAAAATCCAGATTAGACAGACTTGGACGGATTTTAGGAAGAGGTTTGCATGGTTTTTAAAAGTGTCGCTCGAGATTAGTCTTGGTTCATAATACAGGTAGAATCCATATTGCCACAGAGATGACTAAAAAGCCATGCACAAGCTGTTGCCCATTTTGCTGAAAAACCTGCTGTTTGCAGAGGTGGATAGTTACGTATTCTCGTTTCTGCCATTCTGTTTTCAGTGCTTCGGTCTAAGGTTCATGCGCGAAGACGTAGAAGGCTTCTTGCTGAAGGGTTGCAGGCTCCCGAAGTAGAGAGGGTAACTGACTGCCGGAACGTGTAAGGTACGTCGTCCATTTCCTAAAATCATGTTTTGCGTCTTGTACGATCTTGTACGAAACAGGAACCAAAAACTACAAACTTTAAAAACCAGCTGTTTGTTTGGTGTTTGCGTACAGTGACTAATGGCGTCAAGGTCAAATCAGAAACCTGAAAGCTGCATAAATAGTGCACGTTGGTGACAAAAACAATTTTGTTGTTAAAGGAGTTTTAAAAATTAAGAGACGGCCTTGAGTTCCAGCATTTATCGTACAAGCATTACACGAACAGAATTAAGAATCTCTTGCACGAACAAGTCGAATGCGCCATGAGCAGAAAGCTCCTCCTCCGCAATTAACCTGAATACATGTATTCTCGTCTTTCCTCCATCTGAGCCCGTCCTGATTGTTTTGAAACTTGGCGCTGTTATCGAGCAAACTAGGCCAAAAATTGATCAGTTTGTTGTAGGCGCCTCTTTGGAACCCGGCATCCAGCACCGTGTGAAGATAAGGAGAGTCTTCAGGCACTTCGTCCCAGTTGAAGGGCATTTCGAGGAGCGTTTGGAATATGGCTTCGAAGTCGTCGAAGGAGAAAGGCTGGTTGTCGTACATTTCCAAACGGCTCAAGATTTTAGCTTCTCGAAAGTGACGCCGCATGATCTTCATTGTAGAGGAGCGTAGATCGCTGAAGTAAAAATAGAATCTGTCCGAGACTCGATTGTTCCTTAGGTGGGCTTCCAAGATAGGATCGAAAGCTGGCTCATAGGTCGAGGTGGAAACTGGCGAATTTGATTCGAGAGAATACATTTCCTATCTCAATCTCGGTCGCTTCGTCGTATTCTCCAGATATATTGAGCACTGGAGGAGTGTCCACAGGATCGGGAAGAGCGGGAACTGGCCACGGGATCATGACGCGGAGAGCATCCACGAAAGCTGCCAGGGAGGTCTTTACAGCAAAAAGCTGATCTTCAGTGAAGTGCATTTTGTCCACAATTTCAATCTTTCCAATTCGAAGATGAGCGTCTCAGTCCACAACGGGTCAGTAAAAACAAAAGAAGCTCGTTGCTTCTCAGTTTTGGGTTCGCGTAGCAAAGAAGCCACAGATTGGCGGAAATTGAATGGCACGTTGTTCATTTCCTGGAACCGATTTTTAGAATTACACACAAAAACAAGTGAATCACGGATCAAAAAAGCCAAGTAGTATAAACAAAGACAATAACCAGTGTTTTCAGGGCCGAATAAGGAAAATCAAAGTTGCGTAAATATCACACATTCAGACTGATGTCAATAAGCTGTTCTTTCTGGCAGAGCTAGTAATTATAATGAGTTTATTAGTCGCACATTAGCGTTATTTCTGTATTTCCAAGGAGAGGATTTCATTATTGCATCCTACAAACGGACATTGGAAGCAGGCGAAATGCAGGGTTGCCAATAATCCCAATTTGCCAATCTCCTGCCATCGAAACGTATATTTGAATGCTTGCTGTTTCGTTCTTCTTCCAAATAAACCGATTTTCTTCAACTATTATCGCCAAATCTGGTCGATACGTGGCCAAGCGATTCTTAGCATCTTTGTCGAACTTGACTATCATCATATCGTCCTTGCCGCGGAAAGAATTCACTTTGTCCCAACTAAAGGGCATTTCTAAGAGCGTGTTGAAGATCGCTTCAAAATTGGTGAAGGAAAAAGGAGGGCTGTTCCACAGAAACAAGCGGGAATATATCTTGGTTTTTTGGAAATGGCGTCTTAAGAGATCCATGGTGGATGGAGCGTAGATTGAAGGTGCTAAGTTGCTTTAAAGGAAGAGTGATTGTACCGAAAATGAGCTTTTAAGAGCGCTTGGAGGTGTATTATCTGTCTTAGGAAGAGCAGGAACAGGCGACTGGATCATATCTCGAAGAATCCACAAAAGCTGCAAAAGAGGTCTTCAGTTTAAACAGTTCTTCGCCTGCAAACAAAGGTGCATCCATCACTTCAATCCTTCAAATCCGGAGATAATGCAGGTTGGGATAATTACTAATAGCTTCACTTGAGACTGATCTTCTCTCATCCATAAAGCATCTAAATCCGTACTTCCAAGGAGCTGACTGAAAACTAACATTTGAAAGCCTCTTGCTTACTTTCTACTAAAACCTGTTCCTTGCAAAGCACGAGAGTGATGTGTTTCCGTTCACGCCATTCTGTTTGAAGCGCTTCTGTCCAGAGCTCATCTGAGAAGACGTAGGAAGCTTGTTGTTGTGTATAATGAGGCATTTGAAGGAGAGCGGCTACGGATTGACGAAACTTGATAGGCCCGCTATCCATTTCCTGCAAAACCGATGTAATTCCGTATTTTTCACGCATTTGCCAAAATAGCCTAGGGCTAGCCCACGTAGGAATCGTCACCAAGGTCACAGGTTTGATCAACATGCTGTGCGAACATCACACGTTCGGACGTAAAAGTTCATTTGTATCACTACATCTGCTAGATACAATCAAAGCTTACTTTCGTCAATTTTACACGGCTTTCCGTGGGGCCAAAAAGACCCAAAATTACAGTTATTGAACGTGAACACTTGAACGAATGAAAGCAATCCGCTATTTTTAGAATCTACCTCAACCTGAATAAACCAATTTTCGGCCTTGTTCTTTTGTATGTTCATTCATAGAAAGTCTTGCTGCTATCCAAGCAAATCGGGTCAGTTTTATATTGGCTCATTTGAGTACAACGATTTTTATTGACAACCAATCAAACAAGACGAATTTCCCAGTGGTGATTCTGGCTCACAACAACTTCAATGAAAATCTTATTCTCTATGCTCTTCAGCCAATGAAAGCATTCTGTTGCAGAACAAGCCAAGTCTCTCCGGAAGTTCCTTAGCTGCTCTATGGCGTTCGTCTCAAAATTGGCTTTCACAAAAATGGATCTATTGCCAACTTGCTCGTTGGTGACTGGCATCTTCAACAAGGCGTCGAACATTGTCTCGAAATCGGCGAATGAGAACGGGTTCGTTGGGTTGTGGATTTCCAACTGGCCAAGTACAGAAACTCTTTGGAAGTGGCTTCTGATAAGGGCGAGGGTTGAAGAAGCGAAGATGGATCCGGTAAGATTGCAGTTGTTCCGCATTTTTTCGCTCTTGAGGTGCTTCTCCAGGATTGGGTCGTAGGTAGGCGTGTAATTATCGAATCTCAGGCCGACAAAGTCGATATGAGCAACGTATTTGACTATAGTTCTTTGAGTCGCTTCGTCCAGGTGTCCATATATGTTGAGATTAGGAAAATTTCGGCCGGGTGCAGGCAGCATGGAACTTGCCATCTTCATAAACGCCTCGAACGAAACGGTGCTAAGAACCGAGCCGTCTTCAAGGACTTTTTGAAGGCGCATTTCGTATTTCTTTCCTTTGATCAGGATGGATCGGATTCGGCCAAACTTCACGTCGGATTCCTTGAAAACAGATTCCACGGATCCGACATCTACAGGCTGTTTGTCACCACGGATCTTGATTAATGTGTATTCCCATGAAGAATCGTCCTTTTCGCAAAGAAACACCCAAAGGTTATGCCGATTGCGCCACTCGGTTTGAATTGCTTGGGTCCACAGCGGGTCGGAGAACACGTAAGAATTGATTTTTGCATCGTCGTCCGGTTCCGTGAGACAAGCAGCAACCGATTGACGAAAGAGGACAGGCACGGTATCCATTCTGAAAAACGGTCAGCTTTTCGTCATTTTGTCCACGTTTCACGCATCCACAACAAAAACATGAATTCTGCAAACCACGAACAGCACAAATATGGCGTCAAAGCAGGAAGTCGCAATGCCATGCTCAGTAGAACATTTAAAATTGCCTTAGAGTCGGAAAACCTAATGGGTTGGCGGAGTCGAGGACATAAAGCTGGCAAAATACTGACACCTTCCATAATAGTGACAAAAAACAGCCATTGTGGAAGGTGCCCAGAATGTAGATTGGCTTTCAAAACGGGAAAGTCGGCATTTGGCCAAGATTCAAACCTCCAAAATCAGAAAAAGAGAAAATCCATTTCCCCCAACCACGAAAAGCATAAGCATGACAACTATGAAAAATGGCGCCAAGATCAAATCAGTAAATGGCAAGCGTCATAAACATCTCGCGTTCGGTCAGATGAATTTTGTCTTAAATTTATTAGATCCAACTTCACTCAGTAATACCTATAGGAAATCTCGCATCTATTACTATTCGTATACACATGAACTTCAATATACAAATCCTTTTTCTCGCTCTTCTTCCATCTTAAGTGATGGTCGACTTTAGAGTTGGAATTGTTAGGATGAGCCAGATCTGGTCTAAAAGATTTTAGATGGCTCTTGCTGCCTTCTTCAAAGTAAGCCTCCAACATAGTGTAAACAGGGTAGTCGCCAAGCTGGTCTGAGGTAAATTCCATCTTTAGAAGAACATTAAAAATTGCTTGAAAGTCGGAAAAAGCGAAAGGAGAGGCAGAGTTGTGGACGTGGAGCTGAGAAAACACTTGACAATCTTCGAAATAACGTCTAAAAATGGCCATTGTGGAAGGTGCCCAAATTGTAGATTGGCTATCAAAGCGAGAAAGACGACATCTGGCTAAGATTGAAGCTTTCTTGAGGTAGTTTTCTAGGATAGGATCGTAGGCGGGCGTGTATTCGTCGATTTCAAGGTTTGTAAAATTGCTTTTCAGGAAGCAATTGGCCCACATGGTTTGGGTAGTTTCGTCGAAGTTTCCAGAAATTGATAAAACAGGAAGAGCATCGGTTGAAGGAGGCACCATAGAACGGATAAGCTTTAAAAGCGACTTACAGGACGCAGTAATAGCAAACAGCTTCTGGTCTTCTATTGCCATATTTCTGTATTGAGGGCCCTGTACAACGAGTTTCCCGATTCGGTAAAATTTGAAGCCAGGGTCCTTTATCAAATCATCCACTGATTTGAATTGATTTTGCTGGTCCAGGCCATAAATATCAGCAAAGACGTATTTCCAGGTGGAGTTAGGCATTTGTCGAATCACCACAACAACATATTT
The DNA here is from genome assembly GCA_000757645.3 of Steinernema carpocapsae. NCBI lineage: Eukaryota > Metazoa > Nematoda > Chromadorea > Rhabditida > Steinernematidae > Steinernema > Steinernema carpocapsae. The sequence continues at coordinate 6,669,604 of AZBU02000004.1, read as the reverse complement.
ACGTTGTCGCCAATCGGTTTGCAACGCTTCGGTCCACAGCTGGTCAGCAAAGTCATAAGATTCGATTTCGCTGAGCTCTTTAGGTTCTGTGAGAAGAGCAGCCACAGATTGCCGGAAGGAGTAAGGAACGTTGTCCATTTCTGTTACGTAGAACAAAACAATCTCGTTTTTAGAAAAATCAATTGATCACAACGTCTTGTTCTTGTTTACGTGCATTGGCACCTTAATGATCCGCTGATTGTGTTTTTACCGTTTTTAAGTGTTATACACTTAAGATTTTTCTCACGTTCGCTTCTTTCTTCATAGTGGAAAGCAGTCAAAAGCATTTCAATTATCTGATCGCCAGTTATTATGTTTTCAATTTGGTGTTGGGTTTCATCGTCAAAATAAGCTATAAAGCCGGATTTGCCGGCTTCAAAAAATGACTTCAAAATCGGCAAAGTGGAACGGATCGTCTGGGTTGCCGATCTGAAAGCTTGAGAGAACTTGACATTATTGAAAGTGGCGTCTTAGGAGACTCATGGAGGAAGGTGTTCCACTAAACGCGAGTTCACATTTGTCCCAGATTCGATTCCTTAGATGCTCCGCCGAAATTGGTTCGACGGAAGGCTTGTACTCTTCCATAGTCAGGCCCATAAAGTCCATTCCAGCAACAGAATCTACTAACATGCAGTGGTTTGTCATAGTCTCCAGTAATGAATAGTCCAGGATGGTTGCAGCTTGGAGAAGGCATCATAGAGCGAACCATTTTTATTAGTAACTCAAAGGATGACGTCAACGGGAACAGCTTATCGTCATCTGTTGACCAGCAGTTAAACTGTCCCATCCGGATCTCGCTAACACGTAAAAATTTGAAGAGTTGGTTTGAATTCGGGTGTTGAACTTTCATGACTGTGGGATCTTGAAGATAATCTTCAACAAATCCGCATTTCCACGTTTTGTCGGCTGTTTCGAACGTTGTCGAAGTTCAGTCAAAAAGAATCTCCTATTCAGTCGTCTTCCTGAATTGCTTCGGTCCACTGCTTGTCGAGAAAGACGTAGCACTTAATTTTGTAATCAGGTTCTACAAGACAAGCGGCAACTGATTCTTGAAATTTGTAAGGAACGGCGTCCATTTTGGGCCGAGCGAAGAAGAGAAATCTGAAATAGTTTATAATTAGTCAAAAAATGCAAAACTCGGTTGAATAAATCACGACGTAGTAGGTAAAGCAACACACACGTGAAGCAACGTTTTGTGTTTCAGTCGAAGACTTGGTGAGAACAGGCTCTTTACATTGCCGTGAAATACGTTCGGTGACCTCGCTCATTCGGTGCATGTTTGCATTGCCCTAGTATAAACAGTCACTTTTATTAAACGTTGATCTTTAGATACACGATTTTCGAACTGGACCCAAGCCCGTTGCAAAAGTTGGTCGTCGTCGAAATCTTCCCATGTGTCTCTGACCTGGTCTAAGCCTTGGATTTGAATATCTTGAATTCGCATAAACTTGAAGTTGGCTTTTCTTCTCAGGTCCGCTACTGACTTGATCTTCCATTCTTCGTTATATGGATAAGGCATAAAGCCATGCTTCCAAGAAGCGTCGTTCATTTGTCAAACATAGACAGTGAAAAATTGACGGTTTCGCCATCCATATAGCGTTTCGGACCAAGGCGGATCGGGTGTTGATGTTGACTGGAAGCTATCGATGTTGACTCGATGTTGACTGGAAGCAAGGAGCAACCGATTCTCAGAACTAGTAGAAAATTTGGTCCATTTGAGATGAGAATTGTAGTCTGAAACGAGGAACGTTACAAGGCAGTCCAAATTATTGACGCTCGGGCACATTTTAGAGCAAGTCAACATGATAAAAATGGGATCGACGCGTTTAGACCTCTAAAATACATTTCGTGGCTAACAGAAATCTGAGCACTTTTGAAGCGTTTCAAAGCGAGCTTAGAAGGCTTACGTTTGGCTTTGGTGCTTACAACTTTCCTTTTTCTGATAAGCATTTACCGCATCAAAACAGCCGATATTCAATCCCACATCGTAGTTAACTGCAATTCGCACAAATTATTAGTGTTAAGAGAGGATTGAAAACACGGCTAGGAAGTATTTTAGGTCTTGTACCTAAGCTAAAACACCGTTGTGAAATAGAAATTTGCATAGATCGCATGTTCAGCAAGGTAATCTGATGAATGAAATCTGTTTTAGAATGATTTTAGCTCATCACAGATCGCCTTCATTTCTCAATATCCTCATCAACACATAAACCAAAATCGCTTTACAACATGAAGCTTATTCTTTCCGCTCTTCTTTTGAACAGTCGTCCTTTTGCTCTTCTTCTTCGCAGTCGATGAAAAATTGCTTCAAACCAATGTACCAACAAGGAGTATTGTTAATTTCACTTTGATCTTCGCTTTGATCCATAGATTGGCTATCGAGGCTGCCGTCGCTGTCCATCCGTTCTGGCACTCTGATTATGAGCTCTATCAACCGAACAATTTTTCTATTGGCCTCGATCTTATCGATCTTCCCCCACTTGTAATCAGCGGTGCCTGGTTCAACCCGAAGCTGAGGCCAAAAGTTTTTCAGCTGCTCTTTGGCGTCTTCCACAAAGAAGGCCGTAAAAATCTTGGAGTCTTCTTGTTGGTAAGAAAGTCTGGGAGTGCAGGAGCGAAAGGAGTAAAGTGCACGAGCTTGAGCAGAGTCGCTAGACATGGAAACTTCCATCTTCATCAAGACATAAAAGATGACCTTGAATAAGTCGAATGTGAAAGGGCTGTCCGCATTTTTGATGACCATGTTTGGGATCTTTTTGGTGTTCAGAAACTGACTCTTGAGAACAGCCATTGTTGCAGGAGTCCAAACTGTGTGTCTGCTGTAGTCGTCAGAAATACAGCATTCCTTCAGGATTGGGTCGGTCCTTAAAGCGTTCTCCAGGATAGAATCGAAGGCTGGTTTGTAATCCACAATGGAGAGCTTAGCAGCCTTAATCTGAGCGGCAGATTCTACGATCTCGGCTTGGGTGGATTCGTCAAAGTCGCCAGAGATTTGCAGTTCCTTGACACCAGAAGTCGATTTGGATCGAAGCAGTTCCATGAAGGTGACGAAGGAGATCTTGAGAGGAGTGAAGGTGTCAAGCTGAGGACCAAACACGTAGAATTCTATCGACTGGCTCAAAAGTTGAAGTTTGCCACCTCTGCGATAGTCCGTGCCTTGAATTTCAATGTAGGAGATTGAAACGCTAGGATTTTGGCTCAGGTCTTCCACGGTCATCTCGAGCGCTTGTCGCCGGCGATTCTCGTAAATGCTGAATTCGTATCTCCAGGATCCATCGCTCATTCGTCGAACGGTGGCGTAGATTTCTAGACTTGCCCATCCTCGACTTGTCCATCTCGCCTCGTCTTCCCCTTCGACGTCGTCATCCTCTGATTTGTCCTCCATCGGCTTCACGTTTTTTGCATACTTTAGGAAGGGATCGGTATTCATGCGAAAGGCGTCCATAGTGGCAGGAATATAGCAAGATCTAGAAGGAATTCCTTTTTAAGACGTCTGCAAAGCTATTAAATTACCTCTACGTTGAGCTAGCACGTCAGTTCAAAGATGGAGCTTTCAAATATTAGATTTAGCTAATCTAAAGCGAAGTTTCTGAGAGCGATGAAGCCGAAATTGGCATTTTGGGAACACGTTTAGAAGGAACAGAATTTGGAGCTGGTTGAATCTGAAAGCAACAAAAGGTTAAGTTGAACGTTTCCAAAAAGAGCGAAAACCACGAAGAGTAAGGAAGCTAAGAAACTATCAGAGAATCAGACGTGCTGTGGCCAAAAGCATTGAATGGTCAGTAAGCTACATTTTAAAGCTGTCAGTAGCAAAAAGAGCGGTTTCAGAAAATTTGCAGGAGACGTCCGAACGCTGAGATTCATATATTGATTTAAGCACGTCATTGCCAATTCCAGCTAACCGCGATGTCACGCACAATCAGGGAAACATCACACGTTCGGCACGATTTGAATTTTTCGACGGCTAATCGAACTTTGGAGATTCGTCTCCAAAAGAGCTTAAACACGTTGTGTTAAAAAAGCTTCATTTCCTAACTAATCGATTAGTTGTCCAAGTGGTCCAAATTGGAATCCATTCTAAGGAGAAGGCTGAAAACAGCCTCAAAAGGACAGGAAAAGCTGTGAATCTTCAGCTGCGAAAACGTTTGGGAATCGTGGAAATTCGGTAGCTCCATTCGTCTCAGAGCGTTTTGGTCCAGAGCCCGTCAGAGAAGACGTAAGAATCGTGATGCTCTAGCTTGGGTTCGCTGAGGAGAGAAGCGACGGTTGCACCGAAAGCAAAAGGAACATCGTCCATTTGGAAAAAGTCTGAAGAAAGGATTTATTTAAACACTAAAAATGGTTTGTAAGCAGATGTGTACATCGGGTAGTCGTCCACGCACGACAGCTGACTGTCACCTGAAAACTGTCAAGTAAAACCTAATATTCGTCAATCGTGGGAGGCTAGCAGTAACAATATAAGATGATTCTGAAGGACACAAAACTACGAGTTTGCCATAAACCATGATAGGCGTTATTGAATGACAAACATGATATGTAGAGATAAGCATCTCTGTTGGACAACTGACATTGATGATGAAATGCAGCTTTATTAAAGAGACCAGTTACAAAAAACCATTCTCACAACTTACAAAACTCGATCTCCCATAAATCTCTCAAATCGCCGTACACACACACTCTAATATACAGACCCTCATATAGATCTTCTTCCTCATTCTTCTCCCACATGAATATGTAGCTCTTGTCTTCCGGATCTTTGTTGGAAATGAAGCCTTGAATATCGTTTTGTGAATGGGCCAGCTCAGGCCTGAAGCCGAGAAGTCGGTGTTTGGCATCGTTCTCGAAATATCCTTTAAATATGGTATACATCGGATAGTCGTCCACGTCCTCCCAGCTAAAATCCATTTTTAGGAGAACGTTGAAAATGGCTTTAAAGTCGTCGAACGTGAACCGGCAGGCTGAATTGTGGATTGTCAGATAGGAAAATACTTGGGATTCGTGGAAATGACGTCGAAGGAGGGCCATGGTGGACGGTGTGCAGATCGCAGTTGTGCTGTCGCAATGTGAAAGATCACATTTACTGTAGAGTTTGCTGCTTTTGAGGTACTTCTCCAAAATAGGGTCGAAGGCTGGATTGTATTCGCTGATGTCCAGGTGGACGGGGTCGAGATGGATGAATTCCTTGGCGATTTGGCTTCCAGTGACTTTATCAAATGTGCCGGTGACTGTCACGTGAGGCTGGAGGCGATTTTGAGGGGGAACCATAAAAAAGACGAAATTCATGAAGGACGAGAATCGAGAAGACAACGGGAACATTTTTTCGTCTTGAACTTCAGGTACTTCGTAGCTTGAGAAGCCACGGCCTTGAATTAGGATGCTGCAAACACGAAAGCAGTTTGCGTTTTGCGTTAAGTCGTGCAGGGAGAGAATCTTCATGGGATAGCCTTCCTTAAATGCGTAGATCCAAGAAGAGTCTGACAGTTGTCGTAGAGTAAGGCCGAGATACGTTCGGCTGCGCCATTCGTCTTGAAGCGTTTTGGTCCAGAGCTCGTCAGAGAAGAAGTAAGAATCGAGATGTTCTGGGTTCGGTTCGCTAAGGAGAGAAGCGACGGCTACACGGAAGGCGAAGGGAACGTCGTCCATTTGTGGCAAATCTAAAAAAGTCTAAATAAACGAAAAAGACAAAATCGACTTCTGAACTGATCAATATAACTAATGCACAGCTGGTTGTGTCGACGCCCAATTAACAAGGAAACATCTTACATTCGGTCATTGTCAGATTGCAGCAAGGACAAGATAATTCTAAACGTGCTCATACTCATAAAAAACTGCTATAATTTGCTCATTTCTGAAGAACTTGAGTTGAAAGGGCGGGAAATAAATTACAACGTCTTGGAATGATATTTCATGGTATACTGCTCCTTGAGGCTCATTTTGAAAATGTGTCGCCATTGGAAAATGACTATTCAAACTGAAAGACAGTGTTTTGAGACTTCAACAGTTTGCAATTTATCAACTGAAGGCAATCCCCTACAACTTAGTATCGTCATGCACATAAACCTCGATATCCAACTCTTCCTCTTTATTCTTGGTCCAAAGGAACATGTGATCAGAAGCTCGATTGCATTCATCGAAATACAGATCTGGCCTAAAGTTCTTCACTTGCGTAAGAGTGTCTTGATCAAAGTAGGTTTCCACAACATTGCAGATAAGGGTAGTCACCAAGTTGGTCTCAGGTGTATCCCATCTTTATCATGACGTTGTAAATGGCTTCAAAGAATGCAAATGAGAAGGAGCACGTTGAATTATTGATCTCCAATTTATTAGGAAGAATTTCGGCTTTCAGGAAGTTGTTTTGAAAAGGGACCATGGTGGAAGGAGCCCAGGTGGTCCATTTGCTTTTGTACATAATGAGAGATACGACATTTGTCGGAGATTCGATTGTCTGAAGATAGTCTCCAAAATTGAGTCGAAAGCAGGCTTGTATTCGTCGATTTGGAGGCTTACGATGTTGACGTGGAACGCAGATTCTGCTATCTGAGCTTGTGCGGATTCATTGAAGTCTCCAGAGATCTACAAGCACGTAAAGCCGTCGTTTGGAGGACATATCATAGAGCAGAACAGCTTAATGAATGATTCGTAGGAACAGGTCAGAGGAAGCAGCTCAGCGTCTTCACTTGGGTACTCGATATGGCGAACGTAGTCTTCGCCTTCAATCTGAATACTGCTTCAGTTCAAGATCTCCTAGCGGGTCGTCAATAGAACTGACCACATTTCTTTTTGAGTTGGTCGTCAATTTTCTCCACTCGGCTCCGTGAGATCATTGATCAATTGCTGCATTAGACGCTTGCCAGCCATTGTTACATCCACAGTCTCTCATAAGACACTTCTATCCTTCGGCTTTCACCAAACGTCTTTCAAGCCTAGTAATCCAAAAGCCCCCTTTCGAGTGTTTCGCAAAGGTAAAAGTGCCTTTCGAGTCTTGTAAATAAAAATCAACATGCCTGTCAACTCATCCATGTGTGACCGAATGTGAGACCTTTTAGATACACCAAAGAATGGATAGGTCAAAGCGCGGGAAAAGGGATCAACTTAGACAATATAATCTTGGGATGATCCGAGTGACTGCTCACTTTATTCCTTGTCATCCGCGTCGTTTTCTACAGACTAGTTTCCGATCCAATGAACGACCTTCCCGTTATCTTCAAAGAAGCCACCGCCGCTTTGCTGACCGCTCCCAAAAACTTTTACAAACATGATGTGAAGCCCTACGTTCTTCCCGACCAGTTGTGGTCAGAAGTGATGTTCAAAGCATGGGGACATCGGCAGTTCTACTATTTCATGCTCCGACAAAAAAACGACTCTTCCTGGACGCACACCTTTATTCCAGACTCTTATGGACCCTGCCTCTCTGCAGATGACTTAAAACAAGATATCAACTTCAAATTCGCTCGGGTCATGGGCATATACATCATCGACAAACACTACGACGATTCAGCTGACCTTCCAGATCCTGAGATTCACTTTTTAACTCGCCCTTTTTCTTCACTTCTTAATTTTGTCCGTGGCATGACGCCTCAGCCTCATCATCCTTTAGCTCATCTTACCATTTCTGGACACTTTAGCAAAGAGATCGGCAAGGAAGTCTCTGGCGCTATTGGTTCTCTCAGTTTTAAGATTCTTAGAATTGGACCTTACAGACCTGCGTTTAACAGAATCCTGCAAAATCATTTCCAAAGCGATAGTGGCCAAAAAGAGTGTCAACTCATCTTCAGAAGCCCGAAATCCAGCGATCCCTCGACACTGTCTCTCATAAGACATTTCTATCCTTTGGATTTCACCAAACGTCTTTCAAGCCTAGTAATCCAAAAAGGGCCTTTGTTCACTTTTGCCGATTTTGAGAATATTTTTGCTGAATTCTTAAAAGCTTCTGCTTTCAAATTAGAAACTGAAGTGCCAAGCTTTGAAGCTGATTTTGAGAAAGGAGCGAAGGCTCTTTTAAAGGACTTTCGACCCGATTTGCGTCTAAACGGCACAGATACTGATCACTTCTGTTGGAGAAGAAACGGTGCATCGATTAACGTCACTACTGAGGACAATAGTACAAAGTGGAGAGTCTATTTGTCACGTCTTGTGTATACGTCCATGCTTATTCCTTGATTTTCTAGTTGAACCTAACACTCTTAATCTTATGTCGTTTATCAGTATTCTCAAAACAGGGAATAAACTCGACCTTAGACTTGAAGCTAGAATTTGTTTTCTTAACCGGATACAATTCCGAGCCCTGTGGACTAGTCAATTTCCACAACTACTCTTTTCCTCACCTTCATTCGAAAAAATCCATAGCGCATGAGAATCAGTCTTCAAAACAACACCCCATTCGCGTACAAAGACTTTGAAGTAATTTTTGAGGGCTTTCTTAACGCAGATTGTGTTTTCGACAAGCTTAAGTTGCATAAATGGTTCGGCGTTTCTCTGAGATCTCCGCTACTTTTGAAGAAGAGGCCGGAGTGCGACTAAAGACTTTCAAGCCAGATCTTAAGCTAAAGCCAGACTTTGTAAACGACTTTAAAAAGCGAAAAACGAAGACAGAAAGAGTACACCGACTGATCAAATTCAACGACGCAACTTGTACGGAACTTTAACCGAGAGAATCCGGAGCTAAAAGAAATCAGTCTTCAACAAAACAAAACTCCGCTTACGTTGGATGACTTCAAAGCAATTTTTGAATGGTTTTCGGCTGCGACTTTTTCCTCCGGAACCCATAGAAAATTCGAGGTGGAAGTGCCTCCTCAACAGTCCGAAATGTGTGATCTTGAAGATTCCCGGACAGAACAGCCAAAATCAAAAGAGAAAGAAAATAGAGTTAAATGAATATCTTCATTGTTGAACAGTGTCTTTAAAGCTCTTGTGTAGTGTTTTTGAGTGTAGCACAGAACAATAAAGGACGTCACCAAAACCGCGACAAGAAGAAAATTGTCTTTCGCCTGGAAGATGGCCAACGCTAGCGCCGGCAAGTGGCCCACGCGCATTGAAGTATGGCGGCCGCCAACAACACGACCCCAAGGAAGACCTGCAACACGATGGACCGATGATTTTGCCAAGAAGCTCAACTCCCGGAACTGGCGGAGAAGCGCACGTCAAGAAGCCCATTCTTCATGGTGTAATTTGGGAGTGCGACAACTTGTAACTTGTTGATTTCACATAAATTCGCAATTCGCAATTCGTAACAACGCTTCAGCCTACGCACCCCACTGCCCGCGGAACAAGCCTAAGCCTAAGATGCTCCAGGAGGCCAACCCGCCTACTAAGCCCACGGTTTGAAAGAGGCAACCATGAGCTCACTATCTCAGCTACAAAACCCGCAGCGCACGATTTCACCGTTTTGTCTGAGCACGTTTAAATCATCTTATCAATAGTAGAAGCATTACTTTTCTTTAAGCTTTGGCTGTTTTGTCCGAAAGCGGGTCTTGAAGCATTGACAAATTTCTAAGCCTACGTCACAATTCTGTTGAAGTCAAGCGCAGTTATATTTTGTTTGCCCATGATAAGAACGACCCGGCCGAGCAGTGCTTCGTGTGTAAAACGTCTTGTTCATTGCCGTCTTGTTTAAGACGGTCTTGTCCTCTCCGTTGTCGGGATCTCTACGTTTTTTCAATTTATTGTTGTTTACTGAAATATTTAATTTTTGTTTGTGTCTAAGCGCAGTTTTCAGATTACCTGGGAAGCCTAATTTTCGTCTTTCCAGGACCGATGAATAACGTTCCATTCAAATTTCGTGAAGACGTCGCCGCTCTGTTGAAGCAGCCCCTCACTGATGACGAATTGGAGGAGCCCCACCATAAAATTGACGTCATCTGTGGCATATCTCCTCTTGACAGCTTATGGACAGAAGCTTTTCAAAAGGAATGGACCAAGCGAGTGAACCTCAAACTTGCTTTATACCGGACGAAGGACAATACTTGGAAATACAAATTCTGGCGACAACTTGCAAAGACAAACGAAGACACCGTAAAATCGGAAGAGGATCTAAAGCGCAGCGACGAATTCAGGTATCTTTGAATTTGTGAAACTGGAGTGTAGTTTCAACTTTAGGTATTTCCGCGTTACGAGCATAAGTATAAACGGCAGTGATTCCGCTAATCTTTGGAACAAGAAGGACCTAATGGATTTACAGTCGCCACTGCCCTCTCTTATGCATTTTGTGCGTCACATGATTCCGAGTCCTGCTCCTTCCGGCGCAGCCATCAACATCGAGGGACCATTTGACGAAGCGGCCGAACTGGAAATTGCCGAATCCTGTCATAATGTCCACTTAGATCGCTTAGTAGTGACCACTCACAAATCCACTTTTGATCCGATTCTACAAAGTTTTCTTAAAACGAAGTTCGGATCCAAGTGCCAGATCTTCTGCGAGAGACCAGCTGATTGGCAAATTTCTACGACGACACTTTTACGCAACTTTATACAAGCAAAAGGAAGACCCAAGAAGATCAGTCTTCGAAACAACACTCCACTTACTTTCGAGTTCTTTCAAGCAGTTTTCGAATGGTCTTTTGCCTCAGATTATGTTGCCGTCAACTTCGCGAAACGCTTGCTTGGACAATTTTCCGCTTATTTCGAAGAAGACGTCCGAAAGCGACTGAAGACTTTTAAGCCAGATCTTAAGTTAGGTCTTAAAGTGAGCTCGTCTTCGCAAAAGCACAAGTGGGGAAATGAAGACCTGGAAATCACAGTAACTCACTTTAAAGCAAATCCTACCTATTTACTGATTGACACCTACAGGAAGGTAGTTCCTTTTTGATTGTGGCTTATAGTACAACCAAATAAATTACGTCTTATCACGAAAATTGATTTTCTTGCTCTGGATGATTGATGGATTACTCAGACGTGCTTTGGCTTTTTGGATTTTCAAGCAATTTGGCTATCTGAGTCTAAATGCCACCCTATTTAGTCATGTTTGTCGTTGAGTAAAATCATGTGATTGTCACGCTGATTCTATATTTACTCAGAACAGGACACAATTGAGCAGTGCCTCGTGTTGAAGGACATTTTGTAGCAAAATTCGAAGAGCAAATCAACAAGCAATTGTCGTTGTATTAGCCAGATCTTAGCCGCTCTAGATGCAAATGTTACATTTGGGAGAATGAAGACCGAATAATTACAGCGACTTGTTTCAATTAAACCGTTGCTGCATTACGGCCTTGGGCTTAATTTCAGAGTGGAGTGAATAAATTGAACTTGTGAGAATGCAGATCTTCCTCAACAGTTTTCAAACGTGTGATGTTGCTATTAATTACAAATGCTAAAGCCTAAGTCAAGATTCTGTTAAAGTCAAGCGCAGTTATCATGTATTTTGTTTGCCCGTGATAAGAACGACCTGACCAAGTAGTGTTTCGTGAAACGGTTCCTTCCACTCCGTTCTCGGATTCTCACCGTTTTTCACCGAGCGGCCCATCACTCAGGACGAACGGGTGGAACCTGACCAAGGCATTGGCGTCATCTGTGACCTTGACAAATCTCCTCTCGGTCGCTTATGGAAGCCTTTCACGAAGAATGGACCAATCGAGTGCACTTTGTTCTTGCTTTGTACCGCACAAGTCATAACACTCTTAATTTAGAAATTTCAGGAAATTCTGCCGCAATTTCGTCAACAACACGGAGCTCGCCTTCCACCCAAACCTAAGATTCGTGATCTACAACCTCGGAGGTCTCAACGAAGACCAAATCAGCTCCTTAAACGAAGCCTGCGACAGAGCCGAGTTTCGAGATTTCCGGTTCGAGCGCTATCCAAGCTACATGAAGAATCTCTTCGAGTACGGATGGAAGCCGATAATTCTGAATGAAACCTTAGCCGAATCCAACGTCGTGATTTGGTCCGATGCGTCCACAGAACTCAGGAATTCGAACGAGAGCTTTGCGGCATGTTGTGACCTAGAATCTCACCTTTATGCCCTTGTTTAGAACTTCATTCAAGAGATTGCGAAGTCGAATATCACGATGCGCCTTATTGGAAGCGCCGGCCACTCGATCTTCAGGGCGACTCATAAAACGATGTACTCCTATTTGCCCATTCCTCTGGAAAAAGTAAGCGGTAGAATTGCTTAAGAGTGCTAAAATTCGATTTTCAGGCCAAAGCGCTCACAATGTATGAAGACGGTAAGCAAGTTTGGGTGAAAACCCCGGAAATCGAGGAAGCCGTGCTGAAGCCATGGGTCAATTGTGCGATGGAGAAGAGTTGTATGGCGCCGCCTGGATCAAATCGCCACTGCAATTTAGACGTTTGTTTCAGTTCTCAGCCGCTGAAATACTTTTAACATTTTCAGAGATATCCCAAACCTCAATAGGCCTTCTGTCATCGCTACGACCAGTCAGCGCTCAACATCGTTTTGGCTAACGCGGCCAACTTCGACGGGAAACTATCAGAGCGACAGTCCTTTGATGTCCACGAAGCGGATGCTATAGCAATTTATCTTTGTATCTAATGTAATTAGTAAAACGCTTAATTGGCTTGATGTAGAATCGCCTAATATGCATTTCGGCCAATTTTGATGGTGAACTGCATCAAACCAAAGCCAGTTTTTTGCTCAAGCTCATTTAAACGACCATACTGAACAAAAGAAGACGGTGAGATTACAGTGACCCAATTTGGATCGTTCTTGACCCATAGGGGGTGTGGTTATTCCACTTTAAATGTGCTTTTCAATGTACCCAAATAAATTTTCGTTGACCCATAAGAGTGGTTTTACTTGAAAGCAGTAGAATGACCTCAGGTTCAATTATGAATTACTAATAACCTAACGTCATCTCATTCTTGGATCATTAGCTGAAAGTCACTTTGTCCGCTTTATCACTGAAACCCCTTAAACCAGCTAGCTATCATACCACCAAACAGCCTATCTCCTTGCAATCCAATTACATGTTCACCCAAACGTCCCTCCATAAATCCTTCCTCAAAACCTTCACAACGAGCTCATAAGATGAGCGCAGTTGTCGCAATGCGGGAGTTGCGAATTCGTCCAATTAATACTTTACAACTGGAAACGGAACCGAGCGATAGTTGGGGTCATAAATTGCGATTTATGAGTTGCAGGCAATGGGGAGAAAGTTTGGAGTTGGAGATGGGGACACGTTGCAGAGGAGGCGACCAATGAATAAGTAAACTTATTAGGTATTCATGACCTTTGCTATAGGGAAAGAGGAGTCTGGGGGCTAGATGTCGCATGGTTTAAAGTCGTAGGCTCTATTTCGCTATTAGCTCGCTATTTTTCGGGCTAAGATTTGCTCTGATTTTCACACCCTGGGCAACATATGCCAAACGGCGGGCGCATTTCCTGTCAGTCAAATGAACGCGGGAAAAAGCGGAAACGGAGGCAGCTCGGCAAAGACAAAAACCGAATTAACATAACGCTGCATGCAGCTGTTGATCCTGTTCACATTTCCTTAACCCATTTTATAGCTGTTCTATTCAGAAACAGTTGCGCTTGACACTGTGATTAATTTAGAGCCTTGACCGATAAATCTAAAGTGTAAGTTTTGTGATAAATGACCGCGAGAGAAGATGGATTAATTTGTTCCGGTGATAGCTGAGGAAAACACAAAAAGTGTACTTTTGGAACGGATCAGAGAAACGTCATTTTGTGATTTTGAGATAGATTTCAGTATCTCGGCCTATGCTGACTATATGGCTACAACTTTTCCTCTGTAGCTATTCTGTAACCCAAGCCTAATCTCCCTTCCTCCTCTCCCTGCTGGCAACATTCAATCCGACACGTGCGATCGATCATTCGAGTCGGGAGCACTTCGTTTTTTAGCGATCGCAGGTGATTTATGGCAGCCAATTGAAACTGTGTTAGCGAATGTTTACAAATCGTAGCGGGTCTCTTTGATCTATTGAGAGACGTTGGGATGAATGGGGTGAAGAGTTATCAGTGAGAGATGGGTGCAGTCTAGCGATTTGAAGCACTCAAAAGTGGGTTTTAAGGGGTATGACTGGGTTTGTAATGCTACTAGGATAATTCTGTTTTTGTAGATTTAAGGTATGTAGGTATGGTCAGCGAGAGGAATGTGGGTTGTGATAAATGGGTGATGTAAGTCAAGGAACTTATGTGGGGTGTACTTTTGGTTAATAGGTCCACATGGTTTAGGTCAGAAAGGATTAAACGAGTCTAAACAATTAGCTCCATACTATGCTTATAATGATCATCAGCCCGGGTTCAATTTCAGCTTCTTTTCAAGGGTTTGTGTTTTTCAAATGTCAAGTTTAGTCAGGGGAGACACGCTGTTCCCCAAAACCTGTTATGTTAAAATTCTTCTGATCAGGACCCACATATCACATTCCCTCCTGTCCACCTAATGGCCACCCCTTGTCTCCCCTGCGTCTCTTAGAGGTCTGCCTCAACTTTTGTGTTTAATGCGCCCTCTTCGTTAGTCACTCGGTCCCTCCCACCATCGTTCACTCTCTCTACACCATTCAAACACCCGCGTGAGGGCGACACACCGCCAACCAAGTCCATTAGGAGAGTTTCCGCAACACAATGTTGAGGATCAGCGACTGTTCGGGTCTAATTTATGGCGATGAACTTATCGCGCGGAAAGTTGCGGGTTTAAAGTGCTTAAACTGGGAATTTTGGGTGGGGAGGGAGAGGCGAGTATAGGTTGAAAGTGTTATTTGGGCGCAAGGAAGCGTGGTAATCTTAAATTATAGGTTAGGAAGTGTTGCTTATTGTAAGGGTTAAGAGCGTATTGTGAAGGGTGATTGAGATGATGGGATAAGTGGGGGTTAGGGTGTTTAGGGGTATTTTTGGTTATTCTTCTAGCCAGCTACAATGTAACTCTTTAGAATGTACTAGCTGATTATCTCCTATGCAGGATTGCGCGTTTAGCGTTGTTTATTGATGAGCAGTCGATTCTTGCTGAGATTCCTTCGGATATAGATTTTAAGCGCATAGTTAACTTGATAAGCTCCGTACTTTTATGTTTTAGGACAGTTTAATGACCTCTAAATCTCTCGTAACACAGCCGAAAGTCTCTGGCTTATTTTACGCGTGTAGCTGATTGACAGTTTGCAACAAACCCTATAAATTATTCAGTAGAAACGCTTAAGAAATTCGGCTTTGTCCGAATTTGGCGTGCGTTGGGTCTTTTGCAGTGGGTTAAGCTGAAATGAAAAATTTGATTTTTAGCGTGCGCGGAAACGGGATGAATTTAGTCATTTTTGGGTAACAAGATTGCGCGAACATTGAACAACGAAACCTGTATGCATAGTCAGTAATGCTTGCTGTCGCGCCTTTGGCGCTCCCCAAAAAACAATAAAAATGTTCAAGCGTAAGCCTAAGATGCTCCAAGAGATCAGCTCCACCCTACTATCCCTACTGTTTGAAAGAAGCCGCTTTGGGCCTACAAACCCCACTTCCAGGCGCCTTCGGCGCAAAAAGACTAACCTAAAATTTGACGTCGTTTTGCGTCTTTTTTTATCATTTGAGGTGTTTTAAATTTCAGCTTTCTTGAACTTTCACCAGCACGCTACGCGCACTGTATCATGCATGCAGTGTGGGATTCAGTGCTAAAATCTAAATTTGTAGAAATGAAGCTATATAGTGGTTAAAGGATGCTTAGGTGGAGGATTGGTAGTGTCTTAGAGCGTCGCGCTGGAGGCCAAGGGTTCGATTCCATTCGCTGACGCAGTTCTTTGGTTTGTGAAGAAAGCTTCGCTTTGGACTGTTTCTAGCCCTTTTTGCCTCAAAACAGAGCGGCTTAGCAACCTTTAGTATTTGGGAACCTTCGGCAAACGAAAGAGGTTTGGCAAAACGGGCTCGGCCATCCGAACCCACCACACGTTCTACTAATCCCTAAACGACCTCCAAAAAGTCAAATCGGTAGAAGGTGCGACATCGAAATCCACAAAGTGCAACTAATCCCTTCCGCCGGTGACACTTTCCGCTTCAACAACTTTTGCCCGTTTTGCAAGAATCACAATCCGCGTAAACAATTAGGAACAGAAGGTCGCTTGAACTATTAAATGGGCTGAGTCGTGGGAAAAACGGACTTAAGCAGAAATCTAATTTTTAGTGTTTTGAGCACTTTGATCTAAAATCGATCTAAACCGTTCCACCGCCTGCCTGCTCCTCCCAACAAAGACAAATCGAGCGTTGTCGAAAAACCTGCGCGCATAACGTTCTTCTTCGGAACATGCTGTTTACCTTCGATCTGTCGCTCCGCGACGCGCGCTTCGTCCGTCACCCGACGTCCGCAACTCCTCAAGCGCTTCTTCTTGCGACAAAACGTCGTCAGCGACCTTGAGAGTCAATTATCGCGACAGCTTTTTTACTGTTTCCTTGTGAAGAATGGATTGAGGCTGGATCTCTCAGAGAGGGGAGTTTTGGGTTCAAGTTGGTCCACGTCAACAGGCTATTCATCCACAATTTTATTGCTTTTTGCAGAACCATTCATTCATAGAATTTCCTATTCGTGTTTTCGCCGCTGAGCCGAGTAGTCCCACAAGCAGAGCTCTATTAATACCTTGTTTTCCGCTTGAAAATAAATAATTCAGATTTTCTGTACTTTTTTAAATGTGTCAGGGTGATCATCATGAATAATTGAAGCCTCGACATTACATGACCCGATTAAGCAATCGTAACACGCTTAGACGCTCAAGCATGAGAGGCTTCGATGAGCATAATTAATGTGTTTTCGTTAATAATTTATGCGTGGATTGGATTGCCAGGATTTGGCAACATTAGCCTGAAATAGTCTAAATTTAGGTGTAGAAGGAAAACCCGTAAAACCGTAATCTTAACGTTTGCGGCGAGTTTCGACCCTAAAACGCATTTTGGAGGTTTAACAGTTTTAACGATTTGCGCAACAGTCAAGGTCAGGGCAAATTTGCCGCCTTAGAAGTGCTCTCATTCTAAAATTTGGCTTTAAAAAATTCGATTTTTAAGTCTTTTGACGCCAAATCCACGTCTCAATTTATTGAATTTCTAGATTTCTGAGATACCGTACCTCTCAGCCACAAATTGCGCTCTCCTCAACCCCATTAAACTCCAAAACAAACTTTCCCTTTCAAGTTTTGACATCCCCAGCTACAATCCATCAGTCGGCACCGTGTTTCATCGCCCGCTCTGTCGTCATTCCCTAAAACAATGTCCTGGGAGCGTGGCCAGGGACACAGCTGTTGCCCCTTCGCCTTCTCCTCCCATCGTCCTCCCGCTCCGGTGCAGGCTTAATGAGCTACGAGTTGAGTTTACGAGTGTGCGCGCATTGAAGACACACGCACACCTAATGCGAAGCCGTAAATAACGCCTTCTCCGCTCGTTCCCCCCGCGCTGCTGGTCAGCAGCGGTCCAAGTTGTTATTGTTGGAAGGAACGTTCGAGCGTGCAACCGTCGCCTGGTACAACCGTCACCTCCCCAGGAAGCGCTTTTTTAATTGGCGCGATTGTTGTTCTAAAGGGATTCGTGGAAGTTGTTTGGGTGAAAGTGAGCCGCTGAGAGGCTAATTGTGGGTTTGAGGGTGTCCTCATTTAAGGCAAATGTTCAACAGAGTCACTCATTTTGCTTAAATTGTTCTAGTCCGGTTCTAAGCCTTTAAAATGGGTTCTGTGGACAAGGCAATATCTAGTCCTAGCAAGCTTTTGCTGTGAAGCTGTAAAATTGTTGTTTTTTGCTATTTTTTAGCGTAAACATGCCCCCAATTTTGACAACATGACATTGACAAATGCAGTGTTTTGCTATGCATGGCGATAACTACTCCTTTAAGCAACTATAGTTCATGTTTTGCTTTGAAAAGCGTAGTTTTCTCTCAGATGATGCTGTTAAATGGTGAGTTGATAGTTGCTTAAAGGAGTAGTTATCGCCTAGACGTCGTTTTTTAGATTGATTAGGCAAACATTTCTTGGCTGTTTTCCACTTGGCTGAACCACTTGGAAACATGGATTCCGAGAGAGTCGCTTTTAGAAGCTATTTGCTTGCTTACGCTTGTTCAGATAAACCAATCTCAAAGTCTCCAAAATCCAATTTCGACTACATTTTACCACTTTTGTTTAATTCTGTAACTAGTCAATTTTAGGAAATGAGGACTTGTTTACTGCGACTGCGTTGGGCTCATTTTTCGCTATTTACCGACGACTGAGCTTCCGTTTTTGAGCGTCTACGGAATGCTCAAAATGTACTTTAACTGTATAAATCGTTTGTGTGTTTAACCTCCAGCCTCCATTTACAGCCGTTCCAAAAAGTCTCCCACTCATTCATTCCCAGAACGCAGGTCATTGTAATTTTCCCTTTGACGGCCTTTGCCGACCCTCGAGAACACGTCTACCAATCATTATGCAAACAGACAAGTCTAAAGTTGGTAAACACAGTGCAGGTTGAGGTGGAACTTGTTTAATCTGAACTGTCGCTACTTGAAAATGACCTTAAATCGTTTTAACGTTTGTGAAAACGGCAATTTTCAAATTATTTTCGACCACTTGGAGACATTCAATCTAATGGAGCCGTTTTAGAAGGTTGTGGTAGCATGCCTTATGCCTGCGTTTTGTTTCTGTAGTCTAATTCAGGCTTTTTTCTATTGATCGCTGTTGTAATTTGGCCTAAAACTCTGCTTAGAGACCCAGCGTCTTCTCTTACCTTATCCCTGTCAACCCTAATTTAATCAAATCACCTCCTGCTATGCGCCGCCACGCCATTGCCACAAATCAGAGCAAAAGATATAATTACACACTCCGGAACACTTTCGGCAAGATCGCGTTGCTCTACTCGCGAAACTCGACACTTTGTGCCGCTGGCCTCGCGCCTCCCACCGGGACGATTCATCCTAAGCGTTGACTTTACCCGTTGAAATGTAGCCAGAGCGGCACCCCGCTCGTTGTTTTTAAGCTGCCCACCAAAAAAGTTCCAATTTCCATGCGTCGCGTGTTTAGAGGAAAACCATTTAGAGGCGGGAGATAAGCTTTGTCTCTGGTTGAGCAGAGGAAGCCTTTGTTTTCTTGTTTATCGTAAATAGGACTTGTTGACGTGTAGTCATTGGCTTCTAAAAGCCGCAAATTGTTTAACTTTCAAACTGTTTTTTATAGTATCTCCTCTATAATAACGGAGAGCAGTCCGTTTTCCGTCTGTCAACATTAGCAAAGGCCGCCACCGCAACTTGAACCCCTGACCCGTTAGAGCCGTAGTCCCTGAGACCAACCACTACAACACACGGTCATTGGGAATAAGGCTGTTCAAGTTGGCTATAATGAGACTGAGTTCGGCCGTTAGCGTGATTCGAATGTTAAAACGTTTCTTAACTGTTTTCGTAATTTAAATTGTTGTTAGGTCAAAGGGCACACGACCAGACACATGTGATAGACAGTTCTTGCGTGAAGATGAGCAGGCTGACTCAAAATCGATATTGTTGACAGTATAATTGTCTCATTTCCTTCTTTTTGCCTCAAAGGAAGCGCGGCTGAGTTGCTCGCAACGTCCGTTTTTACCTTGCATTCTTAACTACTTTTCACGTGACCCCTAGATTCTTAATTTTTATAAGCATGTGCCAAAGACCCCATTCTTGTGTTCTTCCCCATTTGTTTATTCCCCGCAACCTCCTCTTTTTCCTGTCCAACTATAAACACACTTGCATTTAATGTTCTTGAGCTTCAAAGGGCTCAGACGGCGCGGCAGCTGATTTGTACACTTTTTCTGCTAAATAAGGACGCCTTAAAACGCGTCCGAAGAGCGAAAAGAGTCACTTTTCGGCTGTCGACATGCCTGTAAGGATAGCGAGGTTCTCGAAGGTCTTTGATGAAGGTAAGTTACTGTAAAGGGACCTCAGAGTAGCCTTACACTGACGTCTCTGACGTCTCAAATGGCGCTAATTGTTTTTTGTTTACTAACGCTCTGGCACCTTTTTGACGAGATTATATATTATTGGTCTCTGTGATCCTTAGGAATACGTCCCAGCATGTGCTTTGGCTCCTTTGGTATGTTTTTTGGCTTTTTGACAAGTCGAAAATCCCAACTTCCGAGAACCCGTCTCATCCACTCTCTTCCAAGCTCTTGTTTTCCTCTTCAGCAACTCCCCACAGAGCACTTGAGGCTTCATTAGGCCATGCTTTCTTCCCTTTTTTACCATCCAGCAATCTCTGGAAATCTTTACACTCGCAGCACTCCATTCTTCGTCAAAACGGCAACGTTTTTGCAACCGAATCGCCTGTGGCCGTTGTCTCTCTGTTAATCTAAATAATGACCAGGTTGCGTCTTCGGGCTCGAACTTCAGCGCCCTAAGGTTCGAATCGATTTTGGTGTTCTGCGGTACGGGCCAGACGGAAGTCGTTAGTTAAATACGCGTGTTTTGGAACTTTTTAAGTTTGATTGCTTCTAAGAAGACAGCTTAACTTTTGAAGATTTGAAGAACTGCTTAGAAAAATGCAAAGTTTCACCATAAAACACGAAATTTTGAGCATTTTTGACTTCCTTGTTTTGTTGCGAATATCCTCCTGTTCATCTTTGCTTCGTTATTGAAGTCCACTCAACCACTCGTCCACTAAAACACAGAAAAGACCAGTTTACCCAACTAGAAAATCAATTTTCAAGCTTCAAATTTTGCTTTAAAAATTAGTAATTGAATACACGTGTTTGCGTGGTTTTAAACTATTCGGTTGCTATCCACAAATCTATAATTTAGATTCAGGATAGAACGACCAGAATAAGAAGTTCAGATTTTAGTGAAGCACTGTAATTTTAATCAAATCGATCTTCAGTCTCTCTAAATGTGAAACAGCAATTTTGACTTGCCTTTCGTGTTGACGAAAATGCTTCCGTTCACCTACGTTTCACGTAAATAAGGTCCACTTAAAAACGAGGAGACTTACTTTATCCCACCAGGAATTCAATTTCGAGGCTTCAGAGTTGAAAACAAGACCTTCAGATCTTTCGCTTTACGTTAATTTCCAATTGTGCTGTATACTTAATGTTCTTTGCTTTGTCGTAGTTCAGCTATCAATTCTCTTTATCTTTTTTGGCCTAAGTAGGAATGTAAAGACGAAGAGATGTCTCTAATGTAAGCGTTATGCTTGAAATGCTATATTCAAGCTTGAGGCCTCATGACAAAAACCCAATTTGATATAATTGCTTTCCCAGTTGGAACCTATTGTTTTTGCTCGTAACGGTTATTCTCCTTTTTGCAAAAACCTATTTCCAAAAAACTCATCTTCCACTCTTCCAGATATCGACTACGACCCAAGCTTCGCTCCCGACGAAGATTTTTTTGAAGACGAAGAGGAGTCGAGGTGGGCGACGACGATGCGCGAGTACAACAACCGGGACAAGAAGGTCAATGACACGGAGTTGGATCCGTGTATGGCTGCTGAAGTGAGGCTTAAGAAGAAGAGGATAGGCACTAAGTAAGCTATCAGTGCCTTATATCTTAATTTAACTTGAATTCGGTGCTTCAGAAACCGGAAAATCCTTCTAATCCTCCTCGCTGCCCTTCTTCTCCTTTGCTTAACTGCTGTTTTGGTTATTCTTCTCTTGAACAAGGGCGATTCTAAAGCCGAATCCGACTCCTTCGACACGACCAAATCTCCTGAAGAGCTGAAACCTGCCTCAGGAGTCCTAAACGAGCCCAGGACGTTCCGACGCCCTAACGATAACATCAAAGCTACCACGCTTCTTCCTGAGACCTCTTCTCCTGAACCTGAATCAGCAACCACAGAATCTGATGAAGTAGAGCCTGAAGACGAGGACGAAGACCCTACTGATCTTTCTAAGGAAGGATCTGCCCCTTCGACTTTAGTTCCCAAGACTTCTAAGCCCACAAAGGCTTCTAAGGCTAAGGGAGACGATTGGGAGAGCAAACTGGCTCAACTAGATGATGACACCGAAGTGAATCTTGCGAACGCTAATGAAACCAAGAAGGAGCTTCCGTTTGTGGAGTCTGAAGTTGTGAGATCGGTAGGCGAAACTAAATGAAGTATTACAAGATTAGAACTGATTTAGAACTGCTTCGAGTACTTCAAGGACGACTACCTGGAATCTGGAGTCTACAAGCTTGAAAGCCAGTCTGGTGACGAGTTCTATGCAGCTTGTGATATGGATACCGACCAAAAGGGATGGACTATTATGCAGAGGTCAGGGGAAAACACGAAAAAATCCAAAATTTACAAGAAAAACGGTTTGACCTCGGCAGGATTCGAACCTGCAATCTTCGGCTTCGTAGACCGACGCGTTATTTATTGCGCCACGAGGCCACATAAGCCCATTTTGTCTAGACACCAGTTAAAGAACGTCTCAGAACCATACAAATACAGATTTTTGAGATTTTTAAAAATTGACGAAAACAGAAAAAATCGACAAAAATATGTTTAGACGTGTAATCACACTTGTTTTGTCTAAACATGTCCAATCAGACAAGAAGTAGATACAAGAAGTCTAGATACAAGAAGTCTAGATACAACTTCATAATTTGTTTTAAATTTAAAAATTTTAAAAATTTTTTAAAAATTGTTTAAGATGCGTCAATGCGTCAAGGTTATATAGCACTCGTTGACCTTAAGTGCTTTGTTGTTTGTTTAGCTTATCTGGTTAGCAGCCGTGCTATCAATCCGGAAGCGGTAGGTTCGTGTCCCACTGGAGATAAGCACTTTTAAAATTCTTTCTTTTACGTTTTTTATTATTTTTTAACGTTGATTTTTAGGAGAACTGACGCCACGTCCTTCTGGAACCGCACCTTTGACGACTACGCCAACGGCTTTGGCAACCTAGGAAGCAGCCATTGGCTCCGACCACGTTTTCGACATTATCTCCGCTTTTCCAGGCGGAAAAGCGCTTCTAAGAATCGAACTCCGTGACGACACTTGCAACCGTCCTAGAGCGTGTTCTGGAAGCGGTTCCAACGGCTACTGGTGGGGCGAATGGAAGTTCAGCATCGAAGACAAGGCGCGCTTGTTCAAGCTCAGCATCTCCGCGGTCCTGAACGGAAATCTTTCGACCACGGCGTTCGATTATTTCCATTCTATGAACAATAACCAGCCTTTCACAACTGTGGATAGGGATAACGACCGCAGACAGACAAAGAACTGCGCCCAGTATAAGCATTTTGGGTGAATCTACCGTAACCTTAAATTCTAATCCTAAGAATCGACATTTTCAGAGGTTGGTGGCACCGCGATTGCGGCTTCTTGGCCTTGAACGGCCTCTACGGACTCACCGATGGCCACTCCAAGGGTCTCTACTGGCTTTACCAGCAAAAGGCCAAAAGCCTTTCTGGCACTACCGTAACCTACAACATCAACCCGGCCGTTGTGATTATGATGATCCGGCCACTTTAAGCCAAGAATCCCATAGGAATACCACCCCTTTGAAGCTTTACTCTGCATCACATTTCCCTTGTATTTAAACTCGTTCAATTCAGCTACGGGCCCACTTCAGTCTTGAATCACTAGCGTCTTCCTTCTTCCTATCCTTAAATTCTCATACCGTATCGGCATGCCTACAGAGAGAGAGAATAAATCCCATCCCAAATTGACTTTATCGCATCAAATGAAGCAAAGAAAGGGTTTTATTGAGCTAGGGTAAAGTCTTAGAGCAGGCTCAATGGTATACTGAAGATAAGACTGAAGCGTAAGACCAAGGTTGAGCTGAAGCCTTTCTTTATAAACAAGGTTAGTAGCTTTTTAGGATCTTCTAAAGATCGTCTGATGCTTTAGGTTAACCTCAAAAATAGGCTGATACTTCAGTTTACTTCAGACTCAAAGTTAGTCTGAAGCCATAGCTTCGTACCCACTTCAGGATTGACTCACTAGCGTCTTCCTATTCTTAATCTCTCAAACCGTATTGGCATGCCTACCGACAGAAGAAATAGACTGTAAATCGACTTTATCGCATCAAATCAGCCACAAAAACGGCCTCAGTAGCCATAGTGAGGAGCTCCAAACCCATAACCATGTCCGTAATCTCCATGATTTCCATAGTCGCTACCATATCCGTTACCATATCCATTCCCGTACTTCTCTCCAGAATCGTGGCTCTTGTGACCTCCATGGTTGTAAGTTGCCCAGTCCGACTTTTCGCCCTTTCCGTAAGAGTCCTTGTGGCCAGAATCGTGCCCGTAGCCGTACTTGGCGCCGTGGTCTTCTCCATATCCATGTCCGTAGTCTTCGTGGTTACCGTAACCCTCATGGGGTCCGAAAGCCAATGCAGAAGCGACGAGGATAGCGAAGAGCACGAAGGAGAGGCAAAGGGAAGACATTTTTGTGCTGAGGAGAGCGAAAGTGAGACTTAAATAGCGGGGAAAGTAGGTCGCCGGGGGTTTTTGAGGTGTTGGAAACCAGTTGGAAGCGCTTGAAACGTTCTTAATGGGACTGGGAAGAACTGAGAACTGTTAGCTGTATACTAGGTTTCATGGTACACTCATTCAGGGGAAAACCTCCTGTTAAACTTACGCTTAGATTTGAGCTTAGGAGAACGCTTCAATTTACGTTCAGGTTGACGCTTAGGTTTAGGCTAAGCGCAAAAAATGCTTAAAATGCTCTTAAAAAGGCTGGAAGGAACGTTCAGCTGAAGCTCAAATTTGCACTTAGCATGTTGCGTGTACTTAGATTTACGTCTTGAAATACACTTGAATTTTCGCTCAAATTTACACTTATGTGTAAGCTTAAATGTACGCCCACATTTACGTTCAGATATACGCCTAGGTTTGAGCTTCGCTTTACGCGAGATTCCCGCTTAGGTCTAGGCTAATCCGATTTCCAAGCAAAAACAAGAAAATCCAAAATTTTAAAAATGTTTGACACGTTTTTAATAGGACTGTGGAGAACTGTTAGCTGTATAGTAGGTTTATTCAAGGCTAAGGATAATGACACAGGCAGGTGACACCATTTAAATGAGCAACTAAAGTCAAGGAGAAGGACAAGAATTAGGAGTTAAGGAGAAGAAGCCGCTCAGTGACCTCCAAAGGCCTGAGCATCATCAGCGTGTCAGCTGGCTTAATGTTGTAGGTACTCATAAGGCCGCGGTTCTCATGGGGAGGATGCTGGTACAGCCAAGCGAGGTGACGAGTGCGGCTCATTTTGTCGCCGTAGAGACCGTTCAACGAGGTAAAGGTGCATCCGGATCCTCCGTGCCACCAGCCCCTGAAAAGTCACATTTATGGCAAATTAATAGACGAAAATTTACCCAAAGTTTCGGAATTGAGCGCAGTTATAGCTGTCAGAATTGTCGTTATCAGCGTCCACAGTAGTAAACTGTTTTCCGTTGTTGAGGGTATAGAAAAAGTCGTTGTTAGGAGCCGTGAGGTTGCCAGTCTGCATCGTAGACAGTGTAAGGTTGAAGTTCTGTTCCTTGCTGCCGATGGAGAAGAACCACTCTCCCCACCAATATCCTTCTTCTCCGAGGTCAGAACAGGATTTCTTGCAGATGTCGTTGCGAAGTTCGATGCGAAGGACCATGGTGTGATCGGGGGTTGAAGCCAGGATGTCGTAAACTTTGTCCAGGCCGAGCCAATAGCTGCCAGCAGGGTTTCCAAAGCCTCCGGCGTACTCGGCGAAGGTGCGGTTCCAGAAGGTCGTGCTGTCGTTGCGCCTGAAAATGAGGTTTCGATAGTAAAGGCTTAGGATCAGGATTTAGGTTAACCTCAAGGATAAAATGAAGTCTTAAGTTAAACTCATTAATTGGCTGTTAGGTTGCCGTAAGTCAAAATAAAGGTTAGGCTAAAGCTCTAGCTGAGGCTTAAGGGTGAGCTGTATTCTTAGCATACGTTCAATCTTTAACGGTCACATTTAGTAAGCCTCCAGGTCAGGTTGAAACCTTAGGCTAGGCTTAAGATTATGACGGCTTACAACAGACTCGCGATAAAGCTTGAGTGCCGAATAAGCTAGGCATAACGTTAAGCAGAAGCCTCTAAGGCTAATCTGAATTTTTAAGTTGGGTTCAAAGCGACGATTTCTTTGTTCTATTTTGGGTCCGTTTGAGTTTAGTGTCGCCCTTTTCCTTACCTCTGAATCACGGTCCACACCTTCCCATTGGTCTTCCCATCGCAGACGACTTTGTAGGTCTTGTTAGCTCTGTCCACCATCTCAAAAATCCTCACTTCTTCACTTCCCACGACACGGTTGTGGCAGGTCTGAAAAACTCATTTAAGGACCTCCTCGTCTTAAATTTTGATCTTGCCTCCACAGGAACCGAAAGAAAAGAATTCTCCAACAAGGACACCTCGTCGCTGTGCGGCGCCTGCACGACCTTTTCCTTAGTCTTCTCCTCCTGTTGCTGCTGATCCTGCGATACTTCTATTTCAGAGAACGATTCCACGACTCTGGTGCCAGCGTGGCTCACTATCGTAGTGATCTGATGATATCCAGGCATGTCGCCGCTGGAATTCGGGCTCTCGACGACGATTTCCATAGTAGGCATCGCGGTGGGAGGCTGGAAGACTTTTGGAGGCTCCGTGGGGGCTTCAGTTCTCTGAGTGGCAGGAGAAAGCTGCTCCGAAATCTTAGGCGCTTTAGTGACCGTGATCTCGTCGGACTTGTGGTCATCATACTCGGGAATGAAGGATTTCTGCTTCTTAAGCTTCAATTCCTCCTCTGCGTGTTCCTTAGTCTTATCCTTGTGATAGGGCTCCCAGTTGGGGTCCGCGAGTACCATGGGTCTATCCCATTCTTCCTAAACAGTTTAACGCTAACAATAAACCCAAAAATGTCTCTTTACCTCGGGAATGTAAGGCAAGTGGTCATCATAAATGATGTCCAAACACAATCCACCTTGGAACAACCAAAACAGAGCGAAAACCCAAGCCGACTTGCGCGTCATCACTGGCTCTGACAACCTGAAATCGTTTTCACAATACAGACAGATCCGCGACCCCACTTTGCCCTTTAAAATAGTGCACTTTCCGCTCGTAAAATTTCCGGAAAGGGACGCTAGACAAGCGCTTAGAATGTACAGTCCAAAACTCGAAATGAGTTTGCCAATGGAATATCCAGAAAATGAAAAGCAGGCGCTAAGGAATCCGTTCAGAGGCAATTTAGCAAGGGTTGATTTATCATGGTATCGCGGAAGGCATAAAAACGCATTTAAAGCCGCGAGGATGCGCCTGATCGATGGTCGAAGGTTGCTTAGGAAATGGAAAAATTGCGATTGGAGGAATAGATCAGAGATTAATGTGACTGGGAACCACACTAAAAATATTATTGATCATGTCAGACCCTGAGTGAGGGGTCCTAACAGACGTCCATGAAGCTTATGGTTGGAATTAGAACCCAAGGAAGCATGACACCATTTCTAAATCTGCCCAAAAGGACTGAAATTCCATAGTGGCACGCCAGAACCTCTGCAGTAGCAAAAGAAGCAAATGGCAACGACAGGCGCCGATGCAAATCGCAATTCGAACTGCGACAGTCGGACAAAGAACGTCGTCGCGACTGTGCAGCGGACGGCGGAGAATGCGAAAAGCCGAAGACGCACTTTAAACTTTGTTTTGGTCCCGTGGTGAGGCGGTGGTGGCACCGGAATTTGCGAAAATTTAGTCTTTGGCCTGGTCAAGTTTTCTGATATTTGAGGAAAAGCGGCCAAACAGCGAAAAAGCACGAAACATAAAAAAATGTTTCGACCTCGGCAGGATTCGAACCTGCAATCTTCGGTTCCGTAGACCGACGCGTTATCCATTGCGCCGCCACATTGTTTGCTCTGTGTCTGTGCCATTAAGACGGTTCTCAACTCCTAAAACCTATTTTTAGTATTTTTTTACCCACTTCAACTTCTCAAGACACGCATTTCAAAAATGCCATGTTTTATGACGTCAGAACCGTCGACATATGCCCGTTAGCAAACATCCAACTTAGAGCCCCTTTAGCTCAGCCGGTAGAGCGTTAGACTTTTAATCTAACGGCCACGGGTTCGAATCCCGTAGGGGGCTAATGTTTTTCTCCTTTTTTGTTCTTCTTATTTTTGTCTTTTCACCTGTTTCTCTGCAATTGCTAGCGAATCCAAGTTCAATTTTCAGCGGCGTAATCTGTATTATGCCAACACTCATGGGAACACGACCGCGACTGGCATCGATCGCTCTTGTTTGCCAGCGCCGCTGCCACGCAGAATACAACGCGCGTCGTCGCCCTTCGCCGTGTAGACAGGCAGGCTGCCTATCGCCGACTCTATCGCTGCCATACCATGTACTATTCAAATCAACGCGGTTTGCGTTGATCGCGTTGTTCGCAACGTTATCGTAACGCCCTCCGATCGCCGTCGGCTGACCTTATGCTTCTCCGTGTGTCCAGTTGCGTTCAGTGGATTGATCGATAATGGAGACGCCCGAAATTGTGGCTGCTGATATCTTGCTGCATGGGTCTAGGCTTTCTCGTCAGGCCGTTTTCGATGGAAAGTTTAATGAGAAGAAGGCTAAGGAGATTGCGAAGAGGTTAGTCCGATTTTATCCCATTTCGCCTTAAAAATGCTGCTTAGGAAAATCATTATCTTTGACGTTCCTGCTGGCACCTTTGGCGCAGATCTGGTTGAGTGCTTTAAGAAATTCGGTGAGATTCTAAGCGCTGAGGTCTTCCACAGGGACCATAACAATACGTAAGCTATTTTAGTCTTATTTGGCTTAAAAATGATATTTTTAGCTATTACGGCGTTGTGGAATTCAAGCACAAGAAGGACCGAAGAACGATCGTCGAGGAGAATCCTTATCAAGTCATCAAAGGCAAAGAAGTAAAGGCAGAACCCTTCAGGGCTCGAATCCCAATCAAGAAGCTACCGCCTAATCCTCACTGGGTCCCCATGACCGAGAAATTCCCCGTGATTGACAAGAATTACGAGTGCTGCAGGAAGAAGGAATGTGCATTTCTGGGGGAGACCTACTTCCATTGCTCTATGGTGGCTTCTGAGGACGAGCCTCACCCTAAGGATGATAAGAAACGCGTTTATTCAAGGAGCGAAATGGCCAAGCTGAATCCTAGGAAAACTAGGGTGAGTTCTCAGCTTTAAATTCTAAAATGTGAGCTGTTTAGATGCCCGGCTACTTTGACGCAAACGTGAGATCGATTTTCAAGATCGCTCCTGGTCTCTTTAAGAAGAACACCGCTCGTGAGCCGTTCCAGAAACAAGAAGACGCAGAAATTCTTCAAAAATGGGAAGAATGCCCTGCCAGTGGTTATGCTGATCTGCCTTAAACTGCTTTTTGCCTTTATTTTAACGGGTTTATAGTCTTTGGATGAATTTATCGATTCTGAGGCTGAAGTCCAGTTGTTGACGTATATGAGATTTTCAAGGTTTTGAGATGGCCGTGAAAAGATGTGAAAAGCTGAACTGACAAGACCGGTATAACCCATCCTAGATTTAGTCCAGCTACGCCACAATACATGAACATTATGATAGGGAAAATGAAGAGGAGGCAGGGAACGAGAGACTGCACAATGAGAGCTATGGTGAGCTGACGTTGCATGAGACGTGTAGTCTTTCTGAGAGAATCGCTGACGCTATTTAATGATCTGATCATGTTGATGCTGCAGAAAATGAAGATTATGTAGGCGCTACCAATGTAGAGAAATACGCAGATTTGCTAGGTGTCAAAACATGAAAATTTGTCGGCTTTCTAAAAACGAAAGTTTGGCTAAAAAATTACAAAAATCAACGGTAAAAAACATTCCGACCTCGGCAGGATTCGAACCTGCAATCTTCGGTTCCGTAGACCGACGCGTTATCCATTGCGCCACGAGGCCCGCTATAATGCACTTGCTAGACGACCCTTATGACAGGTAGGCATAACACTAAAACACGCTTACAACAATAGTAATTTTACAGCTCCTAGAATGAGTTCCAGTAGTCAACCCAGCCATCACGCTTGTGCGCCTAAAGTGCTACCGGCTCTTCAAGATGCTTAGGTTGAAGAGTCTCAAGGTATCGACAATATGTTCTTTGAGTGTAAACAAGACTCACGAGACTTCTGCCGCTTGTATAACAGCTAAGAAAAGGAGTTAATGGATTTTATATGGTGACAATAAAGACAACTATTTGAGAAATCAGCACATGGGGTTATGGAAGAGCGAAAGTTTAGGAACACAGCTACAGGTATGACAGATATGTATTTGAAAAACGAGGTAAAAGTGAGGATAAGGAGAGCTACGAGTGGATATTGATAACAGGTGGTATGTTGATGGAAGGGCTTAGGAGCTGAACCGAGAAGCAGCCTTTCCATGCACAGAACCAAGAGCTCCTAAATAAATATGGAAGGGTTAACGCGGATAATGTGACAGGTGAAAGCTTAGGAATGGCTTGGGATAAGAGTTAAGAGCATCAAAGGTAAGGCGATTATTTGACAATACGTAAAGGAAAGCTAACAATTAGGCCGTACGGAAGGGCGTAGGAGCGAGGACCAGCCTTGCTGTGCCCCAAACAACCAAGAACTCTTCAATAAGGCACAAATCCATGTTTGGGAGAAGGACTAGGCTTGAAACGGCGTCTCTTGAGGACCTTCTTCTGATAAAGCGACTCAGGCCTTGGGTAGCCGTTCTTCCGCTCGAATTGACTGCAGGCGCTGAAAGAGGACTCTTAAGACCAAGAATAGGAGAGAATTGTCCTTACTTGCAGTGAACGAGTCCCCGGATGTTCCTCCGCCAGAGCGGCGTTTCGGAGGTTTTGCAGTTGACGCAGCGGCGGCCGTTTTGTGAAGACGAGGGGGATTTTTTGGGAGGCGTGGGCGAAGGAAGATCGGAGATGATGGGAGTGGCGCGAGAAGGCGAAAAAGAGGTCGGGAGAGTGCGTAGGAGGCGAATAGGAGGCCGGAGAGGAAGACGGAGGAGAAGAGGCCGGGATCCAGTTGGAGCAGGATAAGCAGGAGCTGGAAAGGAGCTGTTAGAACTCAGAATTCAAGGATTTAAACTCACCTACAGATCAAGTAGCCCTGGTCGGTGACTGTCCACGAAGAAGAAGCCATGGAGTGGCAGAAGGCGCAGCCGTATCTCCGGTTCTCGTAGAACTGCGGAGATTCCAGGTGGCTTCCGGCGGTCATGTAGGTCGGAAGCGTGTCGAATTGAAAGCTGAAATGGCGTTCTTAGTAGATTCAAGATCTTAAAACGGTTTACCTGTACTGATTCATTGCAGAGCCTCCCTGATTCTGGGTCCAATTCGACTCGGGGACAACGGCGGTCGGCGGATAAGCGAAGGTTGACATCTCGGCCGGAGTAGGAGATAAGATTGGCTTTTGATACTGGGGAAGGGCTATTTATGCGAGGCGGTGGGCGTTTTGGAGAGCTAAGAGGCCTGCGAATCTGAGGTGGGAAAGCGGGAACCGATCTCGCACATGGTTATCGGAAACCCGGGCTGATCCACAACTAAGGAATTCGCAGTTTCGTTGGTGATGCCGGACGGCGCACTTTTGGGTACTGTAGGTTAAGAGCACAGGCATCAACAAACAAAAATCTTTGAAACAACCATCTTGCAAACGACTCTTCGACTCTTCTTCATCCTCCGACCACTTCGGCTTCCTTCTGGATCTTCTTCATCTTCTTCTCGATCTCGGCTGAGCTTGTCCGGCCACAGCCACTCCTCGTCTTCTTCGTTCTTCTTGAATTTTGCCGAGTACTTCTTCACTTGCTGGTACCCCTTCCAGCTCAGAACGAACGGAAGGAAGATACAGTATGCTCTAAGAACACAAATAAGCCTCTAAAGCCTCCAATTTCGAGACTTACACTATGAACGGGTACGCAATCAGCCTCACATAACCAACGGACTCTAGTCGATCTTCGCTCTTCTTCGCTTCTTCGAAATTTTTCTGAAATTTCAAGCCTCAGAGAACGGCTTTCAACAAGTTCTCTTACCAAAGCCACCACTGAAACGTTGCAATGCTCCGGCACGTTCTCCAGCGTGACCTTCGCCGTCTCCCCGTCTCGGATTCCTTGGTCCCGCAGTCTGTACATTCCCCTGGTCTTGTAGATTCCCGTCGGCAGCATGGCGTCGATCTCCTTGAAGTACACAACTCCTTCCTAAAATCGAAATTCACCAAAACCGCAGCCTTAACTGTCCTTACCTTCATGTCCAGTCGAATGTGGAACTTCCCAGCGCCGGTTCCGAGCACGGGAAGCGCTAAATGAGCGTCCCAATAAGAAAAAACCCAGAAAACCAGTTAAGCTCACGAGTGACGTCGTTGAAGTACTTGTTTTCCGTCCCTTCTATCAGCAGGGCAGTCGAAAACGCTAAAAACGGTCCTCCTAATTTTGTAATAACAGCGTCACTCACATCCTAAAAGGCAGGTTGATTACGAAGTAGGACGAGTTCGTTTTCTTGAGGTTCTCGTTTACGATCAAGATCTCCATTCTGGAAAAGCAGGAAATGAGAGGACAGTGGAGAATGGGCGTCCTCACACAGCATCCTGCGCCATACAAGTCCTGTTATCGTAGGCGACTTCGAATTGCAGAATTTCTTCGTCGTTCATCCTGACCCTGATGCGCTTGGTGGGAGGACGACGGAGGGGGGAAATTCCTTCCTGACGCGGAGGTTCGCTAAAATGGGTTATCGGAGATGATAAGGTGATCGCATCAGTCGGAATCGCGGTTCTAAGAGACCAGAGACCAGAGAAGGCTATAACCAAGCCTTGGTTGGAGGAAGGCTTTTGAAGATCATGAAGAGATTCCAAATGAAGAAAACACTTACGCTTCTAGGGTTATAGCAGCGTCTGCTGTCGCGGTGTCAACCGTCGTGAACGGCGCGCTGAAATAAGAAAGCATTAGAAGTAAGTAAGTAACACGCCGAAAACCCCAAAATCAGCCTCCAAATCTCCAAGATAGAGATGTTAAAATGACGCTCAAATTGGAAGGCAAACAGCGCATAAAAATGCTCTAAACTGACGAAATTGAAGCGGCTCATTTTGAGATTCTGATCCTCGAACTCGCCAAATGGTGGGATTGATAAGCTTGCTCGAAAGCTCGAAAGGAAGCTCGAAATCAGCCATAATTAAGGTTTACATTATCGGCACTTCAGCGACTGGACATATGTCCTAAAGTGGCGAAATGAACGCCGGATTGCGGAATGGCGGAATGAACCAATTTTCGGTTCATTTTTGTAAAAATTTCACCTGAAAATTTGCAGTTTGTATTTGGCCTTGAAAAGCTCTAGAACGTGGTTCTATTTTCCGACTTCTGCATGCTTAAAATTTGACCTAAAAATAGTGCCAATTTAATAGAACAATAGCCCAAAATCTGCTTTTACTCAAGAGGACTCACAATTCGCAAAAATTCAAGGGTTCCAAACACTCAAAACCTGGAAAAGTCAATGAACCTGGTTCTATTCGCAATTGTCGTGGCTGCTGGTGGTTCGCTTGAAGCCGTCATCGTTTCCGGCATGGCGACGTTGACCTCCTCCGCTGACGTCGAGCTTCCAAGGAGCACCAGCAGAGCTCCGAGCAGGAACCGACCGGACGCCATCGCCACGCTTCCAAAAATGGCACGACCGCTCCCTTCGACGAATTCGCCTGAAATGAAAACCGTTTGATTTCAAACACTCAAACACGCATTTCCAGACACGAAGTCAGTCTACGAGACGCGCGTGTGCCTGTTTCGCGTCCTTTTAGGCACCCGCTTTTCCGGTTTCACTGCGAGCTGCTAATCGGTTGGTCGCCTGAAGTATCTTCTCCCAGGCGAAACGAGTGGCGATCCCCTACAAGAGTCCGGCAATCTCCACTGGCTACAACTGAAACTTAACCCCTTAAGCTCCTTAGCCACGGACACAAAAGGCAGCCTGGAAATCCACAAGTGTCCCCAAAAACAAATATAGATAAGATCGTTTATATCAATTACAGGTTACAATTCTGGGAACTTCACCTTCGGCATCTTGTGAAGCGGGTCGCCGAGGATGCCGCCGTCCCAATTGTCTTTGGGCTTATCGTTCTCCGCGTCCTCCGATGTGTCCAGCATGAAGGCTCGCTTGATGACGTGACGACTCCTGTACTTATCGTTCCTGGAAGCAAATGAGGTCAATAGTGAAGTCGAGGCAATCATCAGCGCTTACCTGCATTCCTTCGGCGTCGGAAAGCGCTCGTCGTTCTTGTCGTCCTCTTCCTCGTCCTCCTCGCCGTCGCCCGGGATCACCTCCATGGTGTTCAGCATGCCTGGAGGGCGGCTCATGAGCCGCGACCTCCGCTTGTGGTCCAGGACATCTTCCATGGCGGCCCTCCTCTTCTCGAGCTCGAGCTCTCGCTGCGCCGCTTGCAGGTCCTTCTTCGTCTCCCTCAGCTCTTCCTTGACTCCAAGCAGCTTCTGGTTCTTCTGGATCGCGTCGATCCGCGCCTTCTCTGCAAGTTCGAAGAGGCTTTGAAGAGCGGTCGCGCACATCTCCGACGAGCTACACGGGATCCAACGCTCTGCGGGCTTGCACGGTTGCTCAGAGCGCCACTGCTCGAACCGCTGGATCTCCACTTCTCTAGAACAAGACACCAATCAAAGAAGGTAAGACAAGACCAGCAAACATACCTGGCCTTGATCTCAGCGACGATCGCTTCCAGCTCCTCGTCGTCCACGTGGCTGCGATCCCTGCGGCGCTCGAGGTTTTTCTTCAGTTCCATCTGCTTCTTGATGTGCTCCGTGACCTCCCACATGTTGATCGCCTGGTCCAGTTCGCTGCTGCAGTAGTCCTGAAGCCATAGCCAAGGTCAGAGGAGCTAGAGATATTAATAAAGGGATATTAATAGCTGAACATACCGGGAGGCGATTCTTGTCCAGGTTCGAGCGGCTCGTCTTCACCTGCTTCGCAAACTGCTTTTGGAGACGCTTCGATGCGGCCTGCGACTCGGCGAGCTTCTGCTTGAGGACGTGCATCTGGCGCTCGTGCTGCCGCTTGGATGCAGCGACTTCAATCTCCCGCTTCCGCTCGGCTCGCTGGATCTGGACGGTGGCCCGGTCCAAGGCGTTCTTCATCTTCATGAACTTGGTCGACTCGGCGCGAAGCTTCTTTACCATGTCGACGCGCATCTTCTTTGCGCTCTCCAGTTCCGAACGGGCTTTCGCGAGCTGCTTGTCGCTCTCCTTCTTCTGCGATTCGTAGCGAGCGTACTCCCGCAGCTTCTGCTTCAGCGCCGACTGCTCCTTCTCGAGTTCCTTCAGGCGCTGTCGGTACTGGTTGGAGACCCTGAAAATATATTCAATCAAAAGCTGTCCTAAGCCACGTATCCAAACTCACTTTCCGGTGTTCGTGACCTCCTTGAGCTTCCGCATCAGCGAGTCCTTCTCCTCGGTGAGCTTGCCGATCTCCGAGTTGAGCTTCCGGATCTCTTCGCGGCTTTCGATGAACCGGGCGGAGTCCTTCTCGTTCTGGTGGGAGGCGTCTTCGAACTCTTTCTTGCGCTCCTCGATCATCTCCTTCAGCCGGTCCACGTCGCCGTTGATCTTGTGGACGTTGCGGGCGCAGTCTTCCATGCTCTGCTGCCGGTCTTCCGCGTCCATCTGCATAAGAATGAGGTCAGATAAGAACCAAACGACTCTAAG
This sequence comes from Steinernema carpocapsae, assembly GCA_000757645.3. Classification (NCBI taxonomy): domain Eukaryota; kingdom Metazoa; phylum Nematoda; class Chromadorea; order Rhabditida; family Steinernematidae; genus Steinernema; species Steinernema carpocapsae. The sequence goes on along the minus strand of AZBU02000004.1, from coordinate 6,634,122 downwards.
CTTACTTCGTCGTTGATCTCCAGGGACTCGTCCTGGTCCTCGCCGTGGTGCTCGATCTTCACGAGCTTCGCGACGAGTAGCGCGTTCTCGGAGAGGCTTCGCTGGCACATCTCCTCAAGCTCCAGGATTCGACGTTCGGCCGCCACGAGCTCCGCCGATTCAATGTCGTCTACGTCGGCCTCTTCATCGGTATCGGCGACAAACGCTCCTCCGCTCTTCAGCCGAAGAATCTCCTTCTTCAAAGCGCGGTTCTCTTCCTGGAGCTGTTTGAGGGCGGCCGCGTTGGAGTCAATGTTGACGACCGGCTTATTCTTGATCTTCTTAGTGCGGTCGGCGTAGCGGAGCGTGCTGAGCGTCTCTTCCTGGTTCGACTCGGCCGGTGATACACAAGCGATCATCACTGTGTAGCTGTTGCCGCCCAGGGAATCTGGGATAGGACAAAAAGGTCCAGACAAGTCGACAAGCTAAAGTTACCTTGGAGAATCCTGGTAATCGACGAATTCCGGTATGGAATGTGCTTGAGCCCCTCGGACAACGCGGAGATCACGTTTCCGAGAGCGAGGAGGCCTTCGTTGATCCGGATGCCTTCTTTCTTGCGCTCTCCTTCGGCCATCGTCTTCTTAAGGCGCTCTGATCCCGCGAGGTCCACCAGGTGAAGCTTGGCTTCGAAGCTCGGCGATTCGGACTCCTCGGCCTTCTGTATGACGACGGTAAAGACGGCGTGCGAACGGGAGGACTGCTCGTTCATCGCCGTGCCTCCCTTCTTCCTGAGGCTGCAGCCGGTTTCCAAAAGCTTCATCGTCTCCGTCAGGGACTCAACCGAGGTCTGGGACAAGCCCTGGACCTAAAAGCCGCACATATAATAAAGCCATGTTAAGGGTAACAACATACATAGACTCCTCGGGAGCTCTCCCTAATCGGAAGCGACTCGCCTCGCTCGTGTCCTAGGAGATCGAAGACCTTCTCGTCGTAGATTTCGAACATTGAGGCGACGACGTTGAAGAGCGACGGGTCTTCGGTCGACGCGATCTTGGTGAAGATCGTCTCCACCATTCGCGGGATGATTCCGCGGGTCGGGGCACCTACGGAGTCCGTCGTTTCTTCTGTTCCCATCGTGAAGGTCTTGCCGCTGCCTGTTTGTCCGTAAGCGAGGATCGTGCAGTGGAAGCCTGTAAAAACGAAGTCTTAGAACCGGATACAGCAGAAAAAAATGCTTACCCTTGAAGAGGTTATCCACCAGAGGGCTTGCGCACGTGTCGTAGACGTCGTCCTGCGAGGAAGTGTTACCGAAGACGCGGTCGAACGTAAAGAATCGTCCGGCAACGGCGATCTATAAGGCAACACATGAATCAAAGGCCAAAGGATATAAAAAAATAACTAACCTGGTCCCTATTGTAGCATTCCAGCTGCTCCTTGTCGCCTTGATTGAGCTCCTTGGCGCTCAAGGGGCGCACTCGGATGCATACCTTCACGGGTATGCATGCCATGTCGGACCTAAAATAGGGAGATGCTTCAAAGGAGTCCATGGGCACGACCGCTCAGTCGAACGAAACACACTGAATGAGGATAAAACGCGAGGTAAAGGCTGTCGAGACACCGCTGTCAGTTGTGTGGAGGCACTGGTCGAGTTCAGACACGACCGGTCAAAGCGAACACACACACAAATAAAGCGCGAAGCGGAGGGCTATCTGCACGCTGTCTGGAACCTGTCTTGACGTCTACGGACGATCTAAACGCAGTCTAGCGGCACTGTCATATCCAAGCGGTCACAAATCAGCGTTTAGCGACTATCCTCACTGCCTAAAAGCAATTCTAAACGTCTAGAGCAGCCGTACACGTCAAAATTAGCACCGCCACGTAAAATCGCGTTCCAAATTGCAAAAATCAAGGCCACAAACACATATTTGCGATCTGAGAACGACCTTAATTGTGCGAACGCTGTTCAAAAGTCGTATTCTCGCGCGCTAAACCGACCAACGGTCCTGGAACGAACAGCAATTCTTCGACGTTCGATTGCGGGAGCGGCGAATGATACGAATTGACGGGGGGAAGGCGGCGCAGACACGAGCGCTGTCTGGAATGACTTCGGTCAGACTTGGAAACGCAGAAACACATGAAAAAGTGAAGTCAAAAATGAGACGAAATGGGAAGACAAACAGAGCGTGTCTGGAAAGGGCTTCAGACAGACTGGAAACCGACGGCGACGCTCATTTCCAGCGGCACGCGAACAGCGAAGAGGTCGGTCAAAGCGACGCAGAAGAAGCAGCGATTCGATCACAAAAGTTGCCGAAAATCTGAAAATTCGTCGAAACCCGCTTCCTGGCCAAAATTAGGAAGCAATGGAGCGATGGCGGCGCCACCGTACGCTGCAAAATTCCAAATTCGCGTCGCTTCTGCAACACGTTTTCGCTTCGAAACCGAGCGGCGACGTCGCTGGTGTTGAAAGCTTTGCAGAAGCGACGGAAGGAATCCAAGCTTCCCGAATGTTTACGAAGCGATTTACAGGTTTGGAAGCGGCGAGGGCGAAATGAAGCCGCTCAAGTATGGAAACGACGTTCAGCAGTATGCAAAGTCGTGGATTGGAGCAAAACGTGCTTCAGACAGTTGATTTTGGTGTCTACTCAACGAAGAATCGCGATAGATCAGCTACAAGTAGCCTCAAATCATCCCACACAGCAGTTTGACGTGTCTCAATTTGCATTTTTTTGACACCTTATACTGTCTGATTTGGCTGACTTGAAGTTAAATCGAGAGACGATGTTGAAACCTTCTGAAGTCACTCGTAGACTCATTTCGAAGCTAGACAGCTCTCCCCTCTACATATTTTGATCTTCTGAGACCTCAAACGACTGCTCAGGATGAAGTGAGAATCCTCCTACTTCAGACATTCAAACACAGTCAGTCTACGAGTCGCGCACACGCCTGAATTCGTAAGCCACGAGACAGACACCGTTTCTGGTCTTTCGCATGTCTGGAAATCGCAGAGCGGAGTCATTTCAAGCTCACTCGCCTGGAAAGACCGATCGGTTTCCCTAACAAATAACACGAAACCGACCGGTCGTTCCGCGATTTCCAAACATGCCTCCATCCCCTTGTCTGGTCTAGGTTTTTTTGGGCCACCCTCCACCCAGTCGGTCATTTGTGTTTCACTGCGAGCTGCGAATCGGTTGTTCACCCGAAGCTTCTTCTTCCAAGCGAGATGAGTGGCGATCCCTGTCAAGAATCCGGCAATCTTATTGAACAGGAATGGTACCATGGAATGGTGCTCGAGGAACAGTGTGCAAGACTTCTGAAGAAACGCGGTGACTTCCTCGTCCGCGCCGTCGAATCCGTCGCCAATTCCGTGCGTCTTCTGCTCTCCGTCCGGTGCACTAAAGCCACCGCCGCTCTTCGTCCAATTCAGCATTTTCCGCTGAATTTTGACGCCGCGAAGGGCGGATGGTCCGCCGATTTCCGCTCCTATGAGGCTGAAGAAGACGACGTCAGCGTGTTGAAAGCGGTAAGTTTGGTTTTGGTTTTGCTTCTTATTTGCATCGTTTTAGCCGATTTTCGAGTTTCCAAATTTTTGATTTTTGCTTGATTGCTGTCAATTTTTTACCTTAAGCGCCGTCCGAATTTCAGAAATTCTTTCCAACAGTCTTGAAGCTCATCCAGTATTACAAGGACCACAGCCTTCCGGATGCGAACCGCCTGAACCGCGGCTGCCCTCGTCCGCCTTGGTTCATCACGCACAACCAGCTCTCCTACGACAGCGTCAAGGATCGACTCGGCTCCGGCAACTTCTGCGTTGTCTTCAAGGGAAAATACCAGAAGGGTATCATAATCGACGTTGCTATTAAGGTGTGCCAGCCGAAAGGTAAGGAAAATTGGTTATTGGCAAGTGATCGTATTTTGGATGTTAAGACGAGCAAACGACGGAGGATTTGGAGAACCGAAGAGCGTCGAATGCGAAACGGCAGCTGCTTGAGGAAGGATCCATCATGGCGAGCTTGTCCCATCCGAATGTCATCACGGTATCGACCTTTCTTATTTTATGAAGTTATAAAATTTGTGTTTTAGTTTATCGGGATCTGCTGCGACCGACCTCCCGTGTGCATTGTCATGGAACTGTGCACTGGAGGCTCGCTGGTCGAGCACCTCATCAAGCACGGAGGCGAAATCTCGACAGGAGAGCGCATGGAATACTGTTACCAGGCTGCCAACGGGATGGCCTACCTTCACTCCCGGTAAGCCTCTTCCCTAAGCTTCATTTACGCCTAGATTTCAGAAATCTGGTGCACAGAGACCTCGCAGCACGAAACTGCCTCTTCAACATGTACGGGATTCTGAAGATCGCTGATTTTGGCCTCAGCAAGATCCTCAACAACGTGCTGGAGAAAGGAGGTGATGGAGGGCATCTCACGGTGAGTCGCAAACTGTTTTTCGCATTTGTGATAAGCAAGTTTTCCTGTAGATTCCTCTCCGCTGGATGGCCCCAGAAGGACTCCGTGACAACACCACGATTTCCCAGAAGACCGACATCTGGTCCTTCGGCGTCGTCATGTACGAGATCTTCAACAACGGCGTTCGGCCCTGGAACGACGAGGATGAGTGGCCTCTGAAGCGGATAGCGACGCACATCCGGAGGGGGCAGATGCCTGAGATACCTGGTAAACCCTCATTTCAGCCCTGTTCTAAACGTTTCCTTGTAGCAAAGACACCTGAAGCCGTGACCAGCTTAATCAAAAGTTGCTGGAGCATGGATCCTGAGGAGAGGCACCTGTTCGAAGACCTAACGGACCTCATCAGGACGATCCAGAGGGATTTCCCGGCTCCTAAGGCACAAGATGTAATGCTCACCTCAAGAATATGTGTTGAATGGCTAATTTCAGTCAACGTTATCGAAGATCAAGAACGTCCAGCAGCTCACGATGGATGAGTACATCATCCTGGTTGAGAGAGCTCGTGAGGACGAGAAAGAGGACGAGCCTTGTGAGTCCTAAACGTTTCATGTCCTGTATCCTACGAGTTCTTCAATTTAGCGTCACTACGAAACTCGAAGAGCTCAAAATCAAATCGGGATAAGGTGTCCCAGAAGAAGCCGAGGAAGCCTCGGAGCCATGGCCGCGAAGGAGAGGAGAAGAGCTCGTCGAAGAAGAACAGGAACAAGGCGGGTTACGAAATTGGAATTTCTTGGTTACGAAGTGTGTTTCAGCATAGGCACGGCTCGCGCCGAAGAAAGAAGCGCAGCGAACCCGATCGAGTCGAGAAGAGCCGAGGCCACCGAGACCATAAAGAGCGTGAAGTCAAGTCGGAGCAGCGAAAGTAAGGTACTGAACAATAAAATAAGGGTTTTTAGTCCGCATTTTCTTGTTCCTTGGATCCGCGTCCACAAAGGCTTGTTTGAGGCTTGCCCGTGGGTGCATCGCGCGATCCCCATGACGCTCTTCATCCATCCTAGCAACTAAAACCGCGTAGCGATCACAAACTGAAACACGTTTGTCACATGATCTCGCATAGCGGATTAGCTTGGCAACGTGGAAGTCTCAGTTGAGGAGAGAAGCCGGCTAGGATGCAGCCGCCCAACTACGTCAACCAGCAGCAGCCGATCAGTCAGCAGCTTTATGTTCAGGTGAAGATTTAGCATTTGGGATTATATGCTTAAGGAAATTGTTCAGGACTGTTCAGCTCCCTATGGGCAGCCGGCGATGCAGGGACAACCGTTTCCTCCGCAAGGATATTATGGCCAGCAGCCTCAGGGGTGAGTGGAGACGACCGGTTCGTGAGCGAATCTTTACGAATCTCACGAATCGTGAGATTCGTAAAGCTGGAAATGACTTGGGCATCAGACCGCTTTTGTTGTCGAGAGAAGTGTCTAGCAAAGCGACAAAGTTGGCAATCGCTTTTAACGACCGGTAGAAGGTCGGCAGAAGTCTTAAAGGGATATTTTCGTGCTTCAGACCGTTTTGCAGTCTAGAAAACCGCTAGAATTGTCTGGGAATGAAGCCTCAAATATTTTCTTCGGTAACCCCTGGAAAGCCGAAATCGGTTCTCCGCAGGTCGGCGAAGGCTACCGTAATCACCGGAAAGCCGCTTCTCCTACGTCTCATTACTATTGTATACTTGTCTCCCAGGCCATTTCTGTCTCATTCCAGTCCACCTCCACAGCAAGGCGATGGGTGTGTTGATTGCTGTTGCGCCTGCTGCTGTGGCATCCTCATGTGCCTCTGCGGCTGCCTCCTAGGCGAATTCTTCGACGTCAACATGTGCTGCTGTTGCTTGCCATGCTGCATGCCCGCGATGATTCACTCGCAGCCTCAGCAGCAGCCCTACAACAATGGATACGGAAATCAAGTGTAACATTACTAAGTATGGATAAAAGTTTTATGTCTTGTTGTCAGGCACAAAAAGGGTTTATCTTCCAAAGCGAGGAAGAGCGCAAGGGATTAAACAGCAACAGCAATTTGTGTCGAAACAGTCGCCGAGAAGGCAGCCACAGCAGAGAGCTAAAATAGAGAGGAGCCAGCAGCTATTAGCGTCCATTCCACGGTGGGATCGTTCTTCACGATAGCTAAAATGGTCTTAAAAAGTCAATTACAGTTAGATAGGAGAGACTTACATGACTTGAGGCTGGGGTGGAGGGTAATAGCCTTGAGGAGGCGGATAATAGCCAGCTGGATATGGTCCTTGAGCATATCCTTGCTGAGGCAAAGGTTGCTGATTAATATATTGAGGAGGGTAGCTCATTTCAGCGAGTTTCCAGCAACTAGGAAGCGCGAAAAGTGGTAGCGCGCTTCAGGTGGTGCGCGTGTTTGCTCAATCGATGGCGGTGAGCAAATTGAAAAGACCTGTTTTCAGCAGGACACACCTCAAACTGTGGCGAGACGTGACATTAAAACTGTTTTCGGGCAGTGAATCATAGGAAATGCTATAATAGGTGTCTGTGAATCACCTGTTTTGGTTGGAAAGAGGGTAGAATCGATTTATAGTATATAGAAGAAAGTCAACAACGTGGCCTCGTGGCGCAATGGATAACGCGTCGGTCTACGGAACCGAAGATTGCAGGTTCGAATCCTGCCGAGGTCGTTTTTCAGCAAAATGAAAAATTTCAAAAAGTCTTTTTCGTTTTGAATGCTGCCGGATTCTTGACAGCGATCGCCACTCATCTCGTTAGGGAGAAGAGGCTTCGGGCGACCGACCAATTTGCAGCTTGCAGTGAAGCGCAGATGACGGACCGAGGGGAATCGGGCGCTTAAAGTGCTTCGGAGAGTTCGCGACGAGCGGCTTTTGTAAATGTCCACTTGCGACGGCCAGCGACGGTCGTGCGCGGCTATCTGGAGTATCGTTCGCGAAACAATTGAAAGTCGCGAGCTCGGCCGGATAGTCGACAACTGCATTTATTGATGCGGTTTTTTGAATGTGATTGATTTCGCCATTTTCGGATCCAAGACGCGAAACAGACACAGACGGTGTCTGAGTCTTGTCTGTCGCGGGACTTAAGAATTCAGGCGTGTACGCGTTTCTAACTTCGTGTCTGGAAATGCGTGTCTGAAATCGAACGGTTTTTATTTCAGGCGAATTCGTCGAAGGGAGCGGTCGAGCCATTTTTGGAAGCGCGGCGAAGGCGTCCGCGTAACCCTCGGGAGGCCGAATTCTCCTCTCCGAAGGCTGCGAATCCGAATGCTCCTCTCCGATACCTGCGAAAGCTACATATTTTCCAGGAACAAAGATGAAGGTAAAAACAAAGGTGAATTTGTGCGTCATTTCGGACGCCTCTACCGTGTGGATTTGGGGGCCGATTTCGGGGTTTTCGGCGTGTTACTTACCTGCTTCTAATCCTTGTTGATTTCAGCGCGCCATTCACGACGGTCGACACCACGACAGCAGACCCACCCACAACTCCAGAAGCGTGAGTCATCTTCAAAAGCCTTCCTCCGACCAGGGCTTGGCCAGAGCTCTCTCTGTACCCTTACTGTTATCTCTGACTCTGATACCCTGCTCCAAACCAATGCCAACTGGTCTCTTAGAACCGCGATTCCGACTGATGCGATCACCTTATCATCTCCGATAACCCATTTTAGCGAACCTCTGCGTCAGGAAGGAATTTCCCCCCTCCGTCGTCCTCCCACCAAGCGCATCAGGGTCAAGATGAACGACGAAGAAATTCTGCAATTCGAAGTCTCCTACGATAACAGGACTTGTATGGCACAGCATGCTGTGCAAGGACGCCCATTCACCGCTATCCTCTCATTTCCTGCTTTTCCAGAATGGAGATCTTGATCGTAAACGAGGACCTCAAGAAAACGAAGTCCTACTTCGTAATCAACCTACCAATGGATCTGGATTCTTTTTAGGATGTGAGTGACGCTGTTATTACAAAATTAGGAGGACCGTTTTTAGCGTTTTCGACTGCCCTGCTGATAGGAAAACAAGTACTTCAACGACGTCACTCGTGAGCTTAACTGGTTTTCTGGGTTTTTTCTTATTGGGACGCTCATTTAGCGCTTCCCGTGCTCGGAACCGGCGCTGGGAAGTTCCACATTCGACTGGACATGAAGGTAAGGACAGTTAAGGCTGCGGTTTTGAGTGAATTTCGATTTTAGGAAGGAGTTGTGTACTTCAAGGAGATCGACGCCATGCTGCCGACGGGAATCTACAAGACCAGGGGAATGTACAGACTGCGGGACCAAGGAATCCGAGACGGGGAGACGGCGAAGGTCACGCTGGAGAACGTGCCGGAGCATTGCAACGTTTCAGTGGTGGCTTTGGTAAGAGAACTTGTTGAAAGCCGGAAAGCCGTTCTCTGAGGCTTGAAATTTCAGAAAAATTTCGAAGAAGCGAAGAGATCGACTAGAGTCCGTTGGTTATGTGAGGCTGATTGCGTACCCGTTCATAGTGTAAGTCTCGAAATTGGAGGCTTGAGAGGCTTATTTGTGTTCTTAGAGCTTACTGTATCTTCCTTCCGTTCGTTCTGAGCTGGAAGGGGTACTAGCAAGTGAAGAAGTACTCGGCAAAATTCAAGAAGAACGAAGAAGACGAGGAGTGGCTGTGGCCGGACAAGCTCAGCGAGATCGAGAAGAAGATGAAGAAGATCCAGAAGGAAGCCGAAGTGGTCGGAGGATGAAGAAGAAGTCGAAGAGTCGTTTGCAAGATGGTTGTTTCAAAGATTTTTGTTTGTTGATGCCTGTGCTCTTAACCTACAGTACAAAAGTGCGCCGTCCGGCATCACCAACGAAACTGCGAACTCCTTAGTTGTGGATCAGCCCGGGTTTCCGATAACCAGGTGCGAGATCGGTTCCCGCTTTCCCACCTCAGATTCGCAGGCCTCTTAGCTCTCCAAAACGCCCACCGCCTCGCATAATAGCCCTTCCCCAGTATCAAAAGCCAATCTTATCTCCTACTCCGGCCGAGATGTCAACCTTCGCTTATCCGCCGACCGCCGTTGTCCCCGAGTCGAATTGGACCCAGAATCAGGGAGGCTCTGCAATGAATCAGTACAGGTAAACCGTTTTAAGATCTTGAATCTACTAAGAACGCCATTTCAGCTCCAATTCGACACGCTTCCGACCTACATGACCGCCGGAAGCCACCTGGAATATCCGCAGTTCTACGAAAACCGGAGATACGGCTGCGCCTTCTGCCACTCGACGGCTTCTTCTTCGTGGACAGTCACCGACCAGGGCTACTTGATCTGTAGGTGAGTTTAAATCCTTGAATTCTGAGTTCGCTCCTTTCCAGCACTTGCTTATCCCGCTCCAACTGGATCCCGGCATCTTCTCCTCCATCTTACTCTCCAGCCTCCTATTCGCCTCCTGCGCAGCCTCTCCCGACCTCTTTTTCGCCTTCTCGCGCCACTCCCATCATCTCCGATCTTCCTTCGCCCACGCCTCCCAAAAACCCCCTCGTCTTCACAAAACGGCCGCCGCTGCGTCAACTGCAAAACCTCCGAAACGCCGCTCTGGCGGAGGAACATCCGGGGACTCGTTCACTGCAAGTAAGGACAATTCTCTCCTATTCTTGGTCTTAAGAGTCCTCTTTCAGCGCCTGCAGTCAATTCGAGCGGAAGAACGGCTACCCAAGGCCTGAGTCGCTTTATCAGAAGAAGGTCCTCAAGAGACGCCGTTTCAAGCCTAGTCCTTCTCCCAAACATGGATTTGTGCCTTATTGAAGAGTTCTTGGTTGTTTGGGGCACAGCAAGGCTGGTCCTCGCTTCCTCTATCCGCTCAGCTTTCCTTTACCTATTCTCAAATAATCACCTTACCTTTGATGCACTTAGCTCTGATCCCAAGCTATTTTTAATCCTTTAACCGTCACACTATCGGCTTCTAGTCGTATTACTGATATCCATTTTTAGCTCTCGAATAATCGCCATATCCATTTATACTCTTTCCTTTGATTCTAAATTGTACCTAGGCCTTCAACCTAATATCAATCGTCTTTCACTTTTTCACGCTTAAACTCAAGCACAATTTGCCTCCATTCCTAGGCTTCCAACTTCTCAAATAATCGTCATCCGTCATATTCTAAGCCGCTCGGCGTTAACTCTTCCAGATGTTCATTTCTCAAATATTCGCTTTTATTGTTACGTTATAAAGTTTATAAAGTCCGATCCTAAGCTGCTATGCTGCCACGGAACTGCGAGGCGGTGGGCGTTTTGGAGGGCTAAGAGGTCTTTTCGCTCCACATTCTTTTTTTGTTACCTCTCAACTGATCCATTTTTAGCTGCTTTCTGTTTCTCCGCTCACCCTGCTATCGTTATCAACGAAAACTCTGTTTATCTCTTTTGTTTATCAACTCGCCCATTTGACCAAGATAAACAAATCTATCTTTGCTACCTAACACATCAATCAGTTACACTGCGCAGAGTAACGAATCTAGCTGCTTATGGTCAGGCCTCTCTTTGCCATCTTGGCCCTTCTTGGGTCATGTTTGGGAGTCAAATACAAGGTGAGACTGGCTTTTTGGGATAAGATGAGTTATGAGTTTAGCCGACATGGGACTCGATCGACTCTCGGCCTCTTCCTGCTTGGTATGACAATTCTAAATTTGGGATTTTCTGCCATTGGGGAGTGTATTCGGTTCCGGCGTTTAAGACGGAGTGGTTTTGGCTTCGCTGGAAGGGGAAAATTCCGGATAAGGAGACCGTGGAGTACATGGAGAAGAACTATCGACCTGGGTTTTCTTATGCTGATTTTGCCCATGACGTAAGTTACTGTAATCGACCCCTTTGATAAAGGTCTCAAATGCCATTTTTCAGTTTCGAGCTGAAGACTTCAATGCTACAAGATTCGTAGATGTCGTCAAGTCTTCTGGAGCTAGGTTAAAGCGACCTTAATCTACGCGTTTATATCACTGTTCTTAGGTACTTTGTCTTCACCAGTAAGCACCATGAAGGCTTCACAATGTGGCCAAGTCCGACCTCTTGGAATTGGAATTCAGTCGATATTGGGCCTCACAGAGATATCGTGGGTAAGAATCCTCATCTCATTTTTTAAACCTTAAGATCGTACTCTTAGGAGAGCTAAAAACCGAATTCTCTAAGACCGAAATCCACTTTGGCCTTTACTTCTCTCAGTTCGAGTGGTTCCATCCTTATTATCTCCTTCTTAATTCGACCCTTTATCCAGAGGTAGACTTCATTCATAAGCCTACAAAAGCACCTTGTTCTAGAGAATATCCTACCCTCAAATGCTAGAAATAGTCAACCGATATGAGCCCGACGTGATCTGGAGTGATGGCGACTGGGACCAGACCGACGAGTACTGGAAATCTAAGGAATTCCTCGCGTGGCTATACAATGAGAGGTGGGTAATTTGGGATCATAGATAAGAATGCATCGCGATCTGTGTTCAGTGAATCGAATTTTGCGTTTTACAATCCGCAAAAGTGAAATTTAGAGAAAGGGCGAAGTCTATAGAAAGGGGTCAACTCCTAATTTTTAGTGCTCAATGCACATAATTTTACTTAAGACCTTGTTTGGAATAACTCATCCTAACCTATGGAGCCACTTCCTAAGCCTCTGAATCGCAAAAGTGAAATTTAAATTTTAAAGCGTTTTTAAAATTGACTCACTTAGGGTTGACTCGTACGTAACCTTAAGAGCCCACTGCTTAAGAGTAAGCTTAGTGCCTAGTTCTATTATGATCTATTAAGCCACTTTCTAAGCCTTTATCTAGCAAAAACAATTCGCAAAAGTGAAATTTAGATTAATAAAAAAAGGAAATCCTGTTTTTAAGACCTCACCGTTTAGGTTTGAGCCTAGCCCGTCATTTAAAGTGACTTACATTGACCGTGTATGCTAAACGAAGCTTCTTTCTAAGTCCCTGTATACCTTACCTTCTCGTTCCACTCCAAAAGCTAGACTGCAGACGTACCGCAACGATAATCCCTAATCCGGCACCTGCACCGACGTCCTAGATAAGACCACCACGTTTCCATTGCGTAACCGGGCAGTGAAAGCGTCGATCCTCGGAAGATTAACTTTTTATCCGCACGTTTGCTCTCCTGGCGTGATCGAACCATTTTGGGTTTGAGCTGAAAATCCTGTTTGGGAGATCACGTGAAATTGCGTTGGTCCGGTTCTTAAAGCATTATCTGCTTAGTCTTATCAGTGAAGTTGTTTATGTGAACGAAGCACCAAAACAGATAAGGGTCCAAAACCCAAAACTTAAGAATCCTGTTTTAGCCCTGTCAAGGACAAAGTTGTCGTAAATGACCGCTGGGGTCATGAGATTATGGGTCATCATGGTGGTTTTCTTACCTACGCTGATCATTACGATCCAGGTAAATTATCTTTAAGTGAGTTTTTTAGAGGAATCTTTTTAGGTCATCTCCTAGCCCGAAAATGGGAGAACTGCCTAACCCTGGACGTGAATTCCTGGGGTCATCGCCGAGCTATGCGTGCTTCCGATGTAAGAACCACAAAAGACCTTATCACCCAACTAGCTAGGACTATCAGCTGCGGAGGCAACATGTTGCTGAATTTCGGGCCTGACAAGTTTGGCAACATTAATCCTATATTTGAAGATAGGCTTCAACAGCTCGGAAAGTGGGTGAACAGCAATGAGGAGGCTATTTTTGGATCGAAGCCTTGGATCTACCAAAATGACACTGACAATGTTTGGTACACGAGCAAGCTACGTCAGCCTTTCAACTCTGTTTCTCGTAATTCTGCCTTCAACTCTCAAATCAAGGCCAACACCGTGATCTACGCCTTTGTGATAAAGATTCCAGATGATAAAGTGGTCAAACTACCCTCTGTGGACTATACAAGCCAGCTTAAAGTGACTCTTCTGGGTACAAAAACGAATCTAAAAGTGGCCAAACAGAATCAGGGTATTGCTGTCGATCTAAGCACTGTTAAGTGGTCAAATGAAGCCGTGGTTCTTAAGATAGAGTATGCGGCGACTGTGACACACGTAAGAAAAACAAATTTAAGATTTTGGTTAAATTTTGATTTAGTTAAACCCGATAAAGAGGCTTCAGAAGATGGGGATGCTCAACGCTGCCGGTCATCCTACGAAGAAGGCTAAAAAGGTCGTGGGGATGTACCGCTAACTTATAAATCAAAATTGTAATGATAAATTCCGTGCCACTCTGAACCCTACGTGACCTCATCCGCCTCGACCGGAACACGAGTCCTCTTCGACTTTGCTACCCTAACAGAACACCGAGGAACCGGCGATAACATCTTTTTTCTCACCCCACACGCAAAAACACGCAATCGCAACGGCCCCTGTTCGAAAAGCTATTGGACTCTTTCCTCGGCACCACTATAATCAGAGAATGCAGGGCAAAGAAGAAGACGCCGCTGATAACGCGGTCGTCGTGGAACGTGGCGGCGAAGGCGACGAGAAACAATCAAATGTCGCAAAACGAAAGCCGACAGCGTTTTTTTGGAGCAGCTCGAAAGGAAAAGTCGCGTGACCGGAAGGGCGAAGGTCGCTTCCGGGTCGCTTGGAATGAAGAACGTTTGGGCTTGAACAAAACATGCTTTTGGCACATCATGTATGATTTTACAACGTGCTAGATTTGATTACAGAGTTCGCGTTAACTCTAAACAGTTTCAAGAATGTATACTAGAAATTGGTCTCAAAACTGAATCTAAGAAATTGATGCGAAGACCTGCTGATCAAAAATCATTAGATTTATCACGCAAACGACGAAAATGCACTTGGGAGAGAGATCGTCTGCACTTATCCTGCACTTCGGTTTTGCAGATTCTGAGCTGAACCCTTACAAATTGATTCGATTTAGAGTTGTTGAACTGCTTAGCTATCAAGCTGTTAAACTTAAACAGCTTTATAGGCATGAGCTTTACACTTCAGCAACCCAAAAAACCCGAATTTCTAAATTTCATTTTAAAATTTAGCAGATTTCCCGTATCCGAGTAACTCATCCCTCCATCTTGCCCACCTACTTTCTTCATCAGTCGATTTTAAGGTGTAATTTTGCTTAAGGAGGCAGCAAAATGAGACTAAAGATGGTGTGAAACAGTTAAGAAGTTGCCCTAGATCTTGAATTGATGCGATCGTAAAATAACGCTTTCTGTTCTTAGGATTGAGGACGCGGCGACAAAGACTAGCATGGCTATTTCGGCTAGCACGGCGACAAAGACTAGCCTAAAAAATGGCTTTCACTTGAAGCATATCGTTCATATTTCAAATTTTCACTTTAGTGGTCAGCAGACCCTATCTATGCAACCCACTAATCCACTTTAAAATGACGCCAATGGCTTTTAAGATCATTTCCTAGCATCCGTAAAAATCGATTCGACTGAAAGTGTATATGAAAGCTTAAACCCAGATCTTGAAATTTCACTTTGTCAGTCAGCAGACCCTCTATGCTTTTCCACCTCTCCCCTTTACCTACAAGTCCAAATGAACTCTATCGGTTCACTCTGCACTGCCTCCTGACTGCACATTCCCTAATTCCCATTTCTCCTGAGATAACCGATCCCGTCTACTCGACCATGTGATGGGTGCTACCCAAACAACAAACGAAACTCCATCTCAGGCTCTCTCCTGGCTCCACATCCGCTTATCACGGCCCCTCCCCCTCTCGCTCTCGCCTTCGGGGCTTATCTCGAGACCACGACAGGAGAACATTGGCGTCCGTGTTTAAAAGCGGCGTTCCGGAATCGTTCTCTCCACACCAGCTCCTCTGCAGCCATGAAGACCCTCTTCGTTCTCGCTGCCGCCGTGTTGGCCGTATCATTCGCCTGCGTCGACAAGGTCGACAACATTATCAAGATCGCCGATCTGTCGGGAGGAAGCCTGAACGTGCAGTTCGCCAACGTCCTCGCCGCCACCTATGACGCCAACGGAGCTCCCGCTTGCTCCGGAAGCCACCCCGATGTCCGCATCCCCGGACAGATCAAGCTCATCTCTGGTCAGATCACCGTCAAGAAGCAGATGGACCTCGTCACCTCTTCGGACCTCAAGCTGACCGTCACCAAGGATTCGTGGCTCATCGGAACCGTGTGCAAAGACGGAGAGAAGAAGAACCCCTTCGTGCCTGATGGTGACTGGTAAGTCAAGCTTCATTTCAACCCTCACAACCTAATCAATCCAATTTCAGCCAAGTGAGCCTCTGCGGAGAAGCGAACAAGTTCGGCCACGGAGACCTCTGCAAGATCATCGACACCCCCGGCGTCCACACTCTCGAGAACCTCGAAGGAGAAAGGGCTTCAACGGAACCATCGTCCTTCCCCCGGTCCAGGGAATGATCGCCGGAATCATCAAGGGAACGTGGAAGGTCCAGGTCAAGCTTGTCAGCCACGGACAGACCATCGCTAACGTCAAGGCTCCCAGCAACGAGGAGTGGATCCAGGTTGAGTAAAGTGGAACTGTTATTTTATAGAGTGCATTATGAGAACAAAGCAATAAAAATGTAAAAATACATTGGGAGATGTACTTTAACGCACTGTCGATGTCGATGCTCTTGAACGCTTTGTCCAGGATCTCCTTGTTCTGGTCCACCAGCACGACGTTCAGTTTCGCCTGGGCGCTGACCTAAAACAGCAAAAATCATAAAACCTTGCCTGCTATTCCGGAGCCCATGAGCCCAGATCCGATAATGGTGACATTTTTGATCTGCCTAAAGACGGCCGTCGAGGTGGAGAATTCACAGGCGGCGACGGAGGACGCGCTAGCGAGCATTTTAGATGCTTAGATCTTCTGAAACGAGAGATAGGGTGAGGATGTTGAAGGGAAGATGATACTTTTGCTTTACTTTTGCATGTGCAGGCATGAAGAGCTTCATTTCGGCATCATAGACATGTCTTATTGGCTGTCTAACAGAGCTCATTTTCGATAGACAGCCGCATTCATTTTCCATAGCATGCAGACCGCCAACCGGTCGGAATGAGACTCATTTTCAGTCAAATACGATCGATTACGAGCTGCCAGAAATGGGCGAAATTGTCTAGTCTGGCTTCAGGCTAGTCGTTTCAGACAGTCATGGCTGTCTAGACGGAAAACGGTCTGAAGCGCAGTTCAAAAAGGCTTTCTGACGACTGGAGATCTAGAAATATCGACCATCCATGCGTCCAGACGGTCTCGCTCGATCTCAAGAGTAAACCGACTAGTCTGTTATCCACGGAAAGCCAAGAATAAGCCATTTCAGACATGGTCAGAAGCCGTTTCCGGTCGCTGGGCTGTCTAGATATAAAAACGACCTGAAGCTCAATTTAATCAAGTTAGACGTTCTCGAATCATCGGCACGAGCGCGTCGTCATTTCTTGCTACGGGAGGCTTAGGCATCTTGAAGCTGACTCTCTAAGGAACAGACAAACGACAAACAAATCGAGACCCATAACATCTGAAAGGAAAGCTGACACATGACGAAAACGGTTTATATAAGGACACGAAGATAGGTACAATTTGACCCGGAAAAATAACAATAAAAGGCGGTTAGTCACGCGCCTGGCTGGAGGTGTCCGTGTTGGTAAGCTCGGAATCCTCGCTGAAGCTTGCCACCATCGCGTCCTGGACTTTGCGCTCGATGCTGCCGAACGTTTCCGGCATCAGGACGTCCAAGACGAAGCGGTCTTCAGCGGGGCGATTCTTGTGCTTCTCGATAAACACCCGATCGCCTCGTTTCGATGATGACAATCTTTCTGGAATTTAGGAAGAAGCTTTGGAAGTCTGCAAGAAAAAAGCTAACTGACCTGTATAGTTACTTCTTAGGATCGATAACTTTCCCTCGAGTTGTGCCTCAAATAGGGCTACCAACTCTTCTTCGGTGCGAGGGAAGCTGCGCGCACAGCGGATGAGTGGCGCGGAGTACTTGAGATCCCCGGGAAGAAGCACTTTCCTGACGGCGTCCACGCAGAGGTCCTCGATGTAGGCGTCGTAGGAGTTGCTGGCCTGGTCGAAGAGCTCCAGGCGGTTCTCGCCGAGCTGTTCCAGGTGGTTGCGGTAGGCGAGCGGCGCCTCGGAGTGGCCTTCTTCCACGCTCGGCAGCAGCTTCTGCGCGATCGCTAGCAACTTCGGACGGAGCTCTTCGAGGGTCTTTGGACGCGTCCTAGAAAAGAGAAGCCTTAGATGGATGCTGATATAAGTGAAGAACGTACTTTTGAAGCCTGTTGACGACAGCTTCCAGTTGTCCTTGGACGGAAACGGGGGCCGCGACGGAGAAGGTCGAGTCGAAGTGCACGGAGTCGAGGCCCGGAATGACGCTGTCCGGCACGGCGACGTCGTTCCAAGCACTCGTGAGCTCGAAGTCCAGCGAGTCGTTGAAGCTTTTTTCGACGCTCTTGTTGTGATCACCTCTCTTCGGGGAAGAGGGCCATTGCGTCGTGGACCGGTCGCCGATCGGCGACATCGAGTTACGCATCTTCGAGATCGTCCCTCCGGTGACGTATGTCCGGCGCCTGGATGTGTTGAGCGACGTGTCCAGGAAGCTCTGGCTCAGATTCAGCTGGCCCTGGCTCAGGTTCAAGCTTCCGTCGTTCTGCCACAGGCTGTCCAGGTTCGCTGAGGAGCTGTCAGCCGCTGTTTGGACCTAAGGATGTACAGATAAGAATCGATATTAGGGAACTTAGAGCCTTACCTCATCCATTTCGCTGATCTCGGGCTCCCCCTGGGCCTTCGACTCTCCTTGGTCGTCCTTGGTCTCAGTCGATGTAGCTTCGGAGGCTTCTGTGGTCGTCTTCTCGGTCGTTGTCGAGCTGGACGTGGCTTCGGTGGTCGACTTGGCTTGGGTCGAGTTGCTCTGGGCCACCGAATCCAGGCCCAGGTCGCTGGCTTCCAGAGGCGCGTCGGAGAGCGATGGCAGCTCTTGAAGCTGTTCTTCGGGTGGCTGAGCCTCGGGCTCCTGAATCTGAATCTCCTGGACCTCCGACTCCTCGGGCGCTTCTTCCAGGTCCTGGAGCGAGGAGATGTCGTAATCCGTGTCTTTGGCTCGGTCGTCGGCGGGAAGGAGCACGCGGCGGGCTTTGGATCCTCTCCGGCTGGACTTCGACAGTTTCGCGCAACGGCGTCCTCACGGATCGGCTGCGCTTCGGCGTCAGGAGAGCAACGCGCTTGTTCTCACTCTCGTCCCGGAGTGATTCGACAAGCTTCAGGAGGCGGGAGAGCTCTTCGTGAAGCCGGAAGGAGGACAGAGCTCCCTTCTCTACGCTTAAATGTCACAATCAGTATTGACAACATCAAATGAGGCTAACGTACCTCTCGACCAGCTCGATCGTGGCCAGCTGCCATCCGCTGAGGTCGAGGATCCTGTCGATGTAGAACACTGCGCGTTCCAGGCCTGAGGGCTGTGCGGCCTTAAGGGTGTCCAGCTTCGCTTGGAGAAGCTCGGTCGTTTTCTTGCAGTCGTTGACGTCCTTCTTCATCTCCTCAAAGAGATGGTCCTTGAGGGGTTTGTTCCCTGCGGCTTTGGCTGCCTCTCTTCGCCGGACGAGGACGTCTTTCCTGACGTCACGGAGAAACTTCCGAGATCTAATGCAGACATCTATGATGTACTGGCATTTCTCGTCGGTGAAGTCCTAAAATTGAAGCTTGGTCATCTGTTTAGGAAGCTTAGAATCGTACCTCGATCGTGTAGTCCGGCGAAGACGAGCGCTCCTCGATGGGCGAGCGCGGCCCTCCTCCGCCGACGGAT
Organism: Steinernema carpocapsae; assembly: GCA_000757645.3. Lineage (NCBI taxonomy): Eukaryota > Metazoa > Nematoda > Chromadorea > Rhabditida > Steinernematidae > Steinernema > Steinernema carpocapsae. Next base: position 6,615,036 of record AZBU02000004.1, on the reverse strand, counting down.
TTGGCGCTCTGGTTGGCCTCAAAGATGCGCTCCTTCATGTCGCTTAGCTGCCGGATATTCGCGCTCAGCTCTTCGATGCAATTGGCATATTGGTTCTGGGCAGTTAAACGAGCTCGCAATATCGTGCCCTGTGAAGCCTAAAGATAGATCACACATCAGAACCGTTGCTAGGCGACCGAACCACTTACGCGCTGCTCCGCTTCCGGCTTCCGCGGGCGTGCGCCGTTTTCGATGACCGATATGCTGAAATAAAGCAATTAAACACAATTCTAGGAGTGGATGTGACGCACCATTCGTTCTCCTTGCTGCTGAGGTCATCGTTGGCGTTCTCGTCGTGGCGCTGCTGGTAGTCCGTGGCCTTGGGAGTCGCCTCAGGGTCGAACAGGAAGTTGGAATTTATCTCGATCGGTTTGAGATGTCCAAATCGCTTCCTGGGGGGCTGCTTGAAGGGCACTGGCGTGGATTCTTCTTCGTCCACGAGGCCCAGGTTCCGCAGGCTTGGCTCTTCGGTGGCGTCGTACGACGAGACTGAACAAACACAAGCGTAAAGACTCCATAGCATCGCTTTAAGGACATACCAATGGAATTTCTTGACGAGAAGCCTCCGTCGCAGCCTTCGGCGTGCTTCAGTTCCGCGTGCGTGATGTCCGATTCACTGTAGCGCCTTGGAGTATCGCGGAACTTTGGGCTGAGGTCTTCGGCAGCCTGCGAGTGGAGGGCTAGGCGAAGGATAGCGCTGACGTCCGTTATATTGGAGCTGTAAATGAGGAACATTAAAATGAGGCACGGAAACAAGGCCGTTTAGGTGTGAGCCGTTTCTGCAACTTACAAGGGAACATTCCCAAGTGTAAATCACAGATCGGGCTGAAAATTGGTGAGATAGATCTCGACGCGCTGATTCCGAAAAAATAGGTCTTGCCTGCGGATGCGAGGTCTAAAGTGCCTAAAAGTGCAAGTCTAAAACGGGAAAACCGACCGCTCAGCAGCCGTTCACCAGGTTCAAATGAGACTGAAATGGCTCCTGTCTGGCGCTGCAAAATGCGTCTCGTCTGCAGTTCGCTCATTTCGGCTGAAAGAGTCGAAGAGTCGGTTGTTTTGCGTGAAAGATGGCCATTAACCCGTCAAATGTCCTGAAGCTCCTTGTCATGCGATTTTCTGGACACCAGAGCACGGAGGACTACTCGAATTTTGAAGAAGAAATTGCCAACGGGATATTCGGTAAGATTTGAAGCGTTTTCCGTAAATCGCATCTCAGAAAATGCTTTGACAGTGATCCGTCATGCATATCATCTTCGATCAATGCAAAGATTGTGCGATTTACGCCGGAAAACGCTTCAAATCTTACCGAATATCCCGTTGGCAATTTCTTCTTCAAAATTCGAGTAGTCCTCCGTGCTCTGATGTCCAGAAAATCGCATGACGGGATTCAGGACATTTGACGGGTTAATGGCCATGCTTTGACGCAAAACAACCGACTCTTTCAGCCGAAATGAGCGAAATGAGCGACTGCAGACGAGACGCATTTTGCAGCGCCAGACAGGAGCCATTTCAGTCTCAGCGGGAGCCATTTGAACCTGGTGAACGGCTGCTGAGCGGTCGGTTTTCCCGTTTTAGACGCACTTTTAGGCACTTTAGACCTCGCATCCGCAGGCAAGACCTATTTTTTTCGGAAAGCGCGTCGAGATCTATCTGCTCACCAATTTTCAGCCCGATCTGTGATTTACACTTGGGAATGTTCCCTTGTTAGTAACGTTTAACGGGGGTGCTTTGAATCGTTTAAATAGCTCTGCAACGTTTCCCGATGGTGCTTTGAAATGTTGCACAAAGGGACGCTTCATTTCAGAACCGAATCAGACATCGACCGGTCAGAATGACGTCTGTCAACCGATCCTAGACACAATTGATCTCAAAATTGTCTGATCCACTCTTGCAATCGTCATTTGACCGATGAAGCCATGTGCTGAGCGGTCGGTCGCGCCATCTCCTAGCCTATCCCCCACGGAACCCTGGAACAAAGCCGCTTACTTCTCTTGCTCCAGCGCTGCTTGGGCGGCCGACTCGCACTTCATCTGGTGGAGCGTCATCCCGCTTCTGCTGACGTGGGCGCAAACGTCTGGGCTTGAAAACCTGCCGCTCCCGTGCGCGATGTCGACGTTGTGAGCTGAAGAAGATCAGTTCAAATAATGCCAATTTCAGGTTCGTTCCTCACCTTGCAGATAGCTCCTGCCCTGCTGGAACTTCCTCTCCAACATCGACGGGCGCGTCTTCTTCGGCGTATGCTGGCTTGGATCCATCGGCGACTGGTACGGCTCCCTGCGTCGCTGTGCCGAGGCGATGGTGTCCGAGGTGAAGTGAGGCCTCTCGCTGGGATTCGTCGACGACGTGCGTTTCCGCGCCACGTGTGAATTGAGCACAGGCACGGACGCGGATGGAGTCTTCGGCGATCCGTAGATTGTCCTTCGCGGGTTCGCCGATCTGGATCTCTCGGCGGCGGAGCGTTCGACGGCCTTCCGCTTGCACGCGACGCACTCTTGTCGTAGTGTCATCTGTGGGGACTCTAGAATTGAGAGAAAGGATCAGAACAGATCGAGAAGTGAGGAACAACCGGTAAATACGCAGTGCAAACACGAAAATGACATCTCTGAAACGTTTCAGACAGTTTGCAGTTAATTTTGGGGTTGCGGAAGCATCAAACTGTCGGTTGGAAAATGAGATCTGCAACGTTTCACATAATTTTGGGGACTTTGCAAACAATTGCAAAGCTTCAAAAGCGTACTTTGAGGCAAACAAACATCTGAAATGACACGGAGACACGTCAAACGATTTCCAGCGCTGCAAGAAAACAATCACGCAGATTATGCGAGCCGTATCCGGCGCAAGCTGACACAAACTCTCAATTCTCGGCAGCCAGCTGAAGCCACCTGTTCCGTGCAAAACAAGATGCGCGACGAGTCGCTCTCTCGCTCGCCGCATCGCTAATTTGAACCAAAATATTACGCGCAAAATTTGTCGCTGCAGGACGCGGCCGCGGCGACGACGCAAACGTTTGCAGCGTCCGCAAGTCAATTTGGATCCTCTTTGCGGAATTTGGCACCGAGAACGTTCAAAAATGAAGAGGAAAACGAAAAACGGATGCAAAAGATAACTCAAAAATTTCAGAAACTTCGCACCCTTAGGGATTCCAACCCTTGGCCCTTAAATTAAAAGTCTAACGCTCTACCGGCTGAGCTAAAAGGGTCAAACGCATGTGATGCGTGCTGGCGATATGAGCGCAAGGTCAGACGTGCGGAGAGAGGAACGATGCGAATGACACGGAGAAGGATGCAATTTTGACTTCGGAAGCGCGCACAAACCGGAGGAATTTAGACGGAAACACAATGGTCGTAGTTTGGGAATGCGACAACAGGAACACGGCTTCAGAGTGCGCCAAAAAAGTGTACAAAACCAGCGAAATCAGAATCGAGGGGCGACGGAAGCGATGGCAACACACGAAATTCGGCGAAAAATCAAAATTCCGTCGACCGTTGTGGCACCGTTTGCAGAAGCTTACAAGGACCACACATCGATCGTGGTGGGAGCCCGGGATTACAAATTCTGCAAAAGTTTGGGCACTTTGGAACACTTCTGCAAAGGATTCATCGCCTAAGTTGGGCTTCGGAACTGAGGATTTGTTTTGTGTATTTCAAGTTGGCATCAAATGGATCAAGACACCTTCGACTACTGGGTCGGGAAAGACGAATGTATGTCCACGAAGAAGAGGTAAGTCTAAATTTTCCCTAAATTTTTGGCGATTTTTGGGTTTTCAGGTATACAGGAATATCGTAGAATGGATGCCGGATCCTACTCTCGAGATGGCCGTAGAAGAGCCTGTTGATGAGTATGTGCTGCTCTCGGACGACAATTTAGCAATCAAGGATAATGAGGACAAGGAAAACGCCGAAAGGCTCCTTTTTTGGACGATTTTCACAGCCTGTTTCCTGGGACTTTTGGCCTTAACTTATAATCCCTTTTTGACCTCAGTCTTCCGGACATTGATTGGTCCTTTTTCTGTGGCTGAGTTTATCGACTTTTCGAAACGCGCCAACATCAAATTCGCGCAATATTGCTTGTTCCATGGAGATCCAGTTCAGTTTTAGCGATTCAAAGCGATTTAGAATTTCATGTTTCTGTATTACAGAAGCTGAGGGCGAACCCTCGCAACTAAAAGCTGAATTTCTACCGTTCGCTTGAAGTCTTGAGCAACGGTTGGTGGGAGGTTTTGGACGTCGTCCGTTCGCAGTTTGCCTTTTTCGAGGTCGAGAAAAACCGCTGCGGCGACGCCATGGTCACCCAAACGTTCGTGGGGAAAATCAAGAAAGTCGACGAGTCTTGGGCACTGGAGCTAGTCATTGGTGAGGTCGACTTCGACTGCGAATGCAAGCCGTACGATACGAAGACTGGGAAACGTTTTTAATCAAGGTTATGATCGCAAAAAAAAAATCACACAAAATATCGCTTATTAAAGCTTCACTGATCATCAACGGCAATGTTCTTCGTGTTGTCCCGGTGCATCTGGTTTCGCTTGTCGAGTCGCTTCGCCCGTCGAGATCGTAGGGCTTGTCGTCGACGAGGAAATATTCGCCGTTCGGCAGCGGACGGCGGCAGAGGGTGCAGGTGAAGCAGCGGTTGTGCCAGTGCTTATCGAGCGCCATGAGGCACTGATCGACGAGAACCTCGTCGCACCCGGCGCATTTCGGGTTGAATTTGCTTGCGAAGCAACTGCACGCAGTAGGAGCGGTTGTCAGCGACCTGAAGAAGGGCTTCATTTAGGCCAAAAGCTGGGCAAAGACAATACAATACCTGGAAAGTCTGCTTAATCGGGCGCTTGCAGTGGTTACAGATGAAGTGTTCAGGGTGCCAGAGCCGCTCCATGGCGATAACGGCTTCTTCGCCGATGGAGGAGTTGCAGAGGGCGCAGAGGCGACGGTCCTCGCCGGGATGAGCGTGCTGGGAAGCTGCGATGGTCTTGGATGACATCGTCGATCTGGAGGAGGAGCTCAAATGGGACACGACCGGTCGGGGGAGAACGAATGGAGCAAACGACCGTCTGGGAAAGGTGAGGGCGCTTTAAATGGGGTTTGAGAGCGTCTACGTCTCGTCTTGTTCCTGTTTCTGGACACAAAAGTTTATTATGAGCATTTTTCAGACACATAAATGCAGGTATGGAGGAATCGTGAAGCCCTTCTGTCAACCCACTTCTCCACAGAGCGGTCGCTCTTAAGAATCATTCCTATGGTGCACTCCGCCGCCGATCTGGATATCTCGGCGGTGGCCATCTTTGGATACGTTGCGCTTGATGAGCATAAAAAACTTTGTGTGAGGAGAGATTTTGAGATTTTCGAGATTTTCATTTTTAGTCGAGATATCGGTCAAAATAGGCCAAAAACAGGGTCCAAAAAGGCATTTTCACCGATTCGCATGAATCTGGTATCAATCGATAGCTTTCGGCTTCAAATGGCGTAATCCGTTGGATTTTTCGAGATCCGTGCGCTCCTGGCCGAGAAAACAGCCAAAATATGGCCGACCGAACGTGCGAAATGGTGCAACGTTTTTCGATACAGTTTGTTTGCGGCTGACAGACCGTGGTCTGGGGCGATTTGGCCGCGAATTTGGCCGCCGAATCGTTCCTTATTCTTGAGGTTCGCGGCGATGTCCATGAGCTCAAATGGCGTAATCCGTTGGATTTTTCGAGATCCGTGCGCTCCTGGCCGAGAAAACAGCCAAAATATGGCCGACCGACGGTGCGAAATGGTGCAACGTTTTTCGATACAGTTTGTTTGCGGCTGACAGACCGTGGTCTGGGGCGATTTGGCCGCGATGCGCTCTTTTTTTGGGGAAAATTTTGAGTTTTAGAGGGCGTGTGCACGTCGAAACATAGGAGGAACGAATCTAGAGAATCTTGAGCCCGAATTTTCGTAAATTCGGGCTCAAAATGCTCACAAGACACTCTAGATTCATTATATCTGTGTCCCGGCGTGCACACACTCGCTGAAGCACGAGATATTTCCCAAAACACGAGCCCCTCTCGGCCAAATCGCCCGATTCCCATACTACCAGACACCGGGCGAGACCGAACGCGCGACGAATACCCGACAAGCGAAGTGCTATGTTGGGCGCGCGAGACCAATAGGCATAGGATTCAGCTTCCGACTGCAGTTTTAATTTTCTATCGGAGGTATCTTTTCACCTAAGGATCTTTTTTCGCATAGTCGCTCACGAACGGCGTTCTAAGTACGTCAGAAATGACGAAGCAAACGTAGTTGTTAACGGTCCTGATGTCTAATTTAATTTATGAACTTCCTCTCTGTTGTAATTCATTTAGTCTTACATTTTCCCCAGTGATTTGCTCGAAACGCTTTCAAAATGCGACAAAGCGCGCAAGCATCGGCTGGCCACACGCACATGTCTGGTTTGTATCTGGAACGCAAATGTCCTGGTACCGAAATATCTATGGTTAAAGTCAAATACATAATTCAATATTTACTTTCTTAACAAGTTCGGCCACGGAGACCTCTGCAAGATCATCGACACCCCCGGCGTCCACACTCTCGAGAACCTCGAAGGAGAACCTTAAGGGCTTCAACGGAACCATCGTCCTTCCCCCGGTCCAGGGAATGATCGCCGGAATCATCAAGGGAACGTGGAAGGTCCAGGTCAAGCTTGTCAGCCACGGACAGACCATCGCTAACGTCAAGGCTCCCAGCAACGAGGAGTGGATCCAGGTTGAGTAAAGTGGAACTGTTGTTTTTTTATAGAGTGCATTATGAGAACAAAGCAATAAAAATGTAAAAATACATTGGGAGATGTACTTTAACGCACTATCGTTATCACTAGTTGCCTACAGCCTTAATTAGTTTGGCGACCCGAATGAGGCCTACGTGATAACACCTAGACGTTCTCTGGACACTATTTGGGACGATTTTGATCGTCCAGCGTCATTTTTCATGGTCAAAGTGGTCATCGACCGGTCGGTGTTAGACAAATCTTGTCTAGAATGAGCGATTTTAACATTCACAGACATCATAAAACCATTTCGAACCGGTCGATTTTCACTCAAAATAACCTCGAAACCGACCGCTCTTCCCTGCCTGTCACAGAGACCAGACTGTCGACCATACTCAACCTTTCGTGTCTAGACAAACTCCAACTTATTAATCCCGCAGGACTTCCCAAAATTGCCTACAGAACTCATGTTTCAGAGAATGAGTCAAAATCACACCGAAAAGGAATGCATTTGCATAACTTTTTCTCTCGTCGCCTGATCCAGGGCCACCACACCAATGCAACGCGACAGTCATACCTGCATAGCGTCTCAGTCGATTTCCAAGATTGCCAGCTTTGCGCAGAGGCGATAACGTGACCAATGAGGCTCAGCCGAGGTGCGTTTATTGCTGGTTGAAAACTTTCACCCAATTGCCCGCTGCAGACTCTGAAACATGAGTTCTGTAGGCAATTTTTGGAAGCCCTACGGGGTTGATAATTTGGGATGCGTCAGCTCTCTCTGCTGGGCGAGTATGTCTCGCATTTCGATCGCAATTGACAAGGAAGAATGGTCTGAAGCTGTCTGATGTTTGAAAATATCAAGATAGCTCATTTCTAGACAATATGTGCCTGGAACTGACCGGTCGGTGACCACAGTTGCCATAAAAATGACACTGATCGCTCAAAAATATCTCAAATCGTCTCCATAGGCTCCAGCGAGACAAGAGCCGTCTAGACACGCGAAAACGACGCTGAGGACCTTCATTTTGCGCCACAGCAATCATGGACCGGTCGGTCCTCAGCCGCATCCACGTCACCACACCTAAACCAATACAAGGCATCATCTATTACAATTCATATACACATAAATAAACGGAGAACTTTAATACTTGTAGAATCCTTCACCGGACTTGCGGCCGAGCTTGCCTTCGCCGACGAACTTGTCGAGCATCTCCGATGACTGAAAGATGGGTTCGTTGGGGTACGACTTCACCCAGCCGTCCATGATGAATTTGCAGGTATCTGAGATTAGATTGGGTTAAATGGAGATCTTACGAAGATGATAAGCTAACCGAGTCCCACATAGTCAGCGAGCTCGAAAGGTCCCATAGGATAGCCGGCTCCGAGCTTCATGGCGACGTCGACGTCCTTCATGGACGCATCTCCGCGTTCGACCATCCGGAGGGCCTCGAACATGTAGGGAACGAGGAGCCTGTTGACGATGAAGCCAGGGGTGTCCTTGCAGGAGACGGTGGTTTTGCCAATGGCCTTACCGTACTCCATGAGGCTGTTGAAGGTTTCGTCGGAAGTGGCGTTGAAGCGGATGACCTCGAGGAGCTTCATGACGGGCACGGGGTTGAAGAAGTGGAGACCGCCGAATCGTTCCTTATTCTTGAGGTTCGCGGCGATGTCCATGAGCTTCAGGGAAGAGGTGTTGGTGGCCAGAAAGGTGGAATCCTTGGTGGCGCCTTCGACCTGCGCGAAGAGCTTCCTCTTGGCCTAAAAAAACGATTCTTAGATCCTACGATAAGCAAGGAACATACTTCGATGTTCTCCACGATGGCCTCGATGACGAGGTCCGCGTTCGCCACGGCCTCTTCCACGTTCGTCGACACCGAGAGGCCCTTCAGCGTTTCTTCCACCAGCTGCGTTTGCTTCGCAGCGTCGTCAGCAAACTTCTTCTTCGCCACGCGGCGGACGCTCGTGTCGATGCTCTTGAACGCTTTGTCCAGGATCTCCTTGTTCTGGTCCACCAGCACGACGTTCAGTTTCGCCTGGGCGAAATCATAAAACCTTGCCTATGATCCCTTCATGTCCATACCTGGGCTATTCCGGAGCCCATGAGCCCAGATCCGATAATGGTGACATTCTTGATCTGCCTAAAGACGGCCGTCGAGGTGGAGAATTCACGAGCAGCGACGGAGGACGCGCTAGCGAGCATTTTAGATGCTTAGATCTTCTGAAACGAGAGATAGGGTGAGGATGTTGAAGGGCATGTGACAGGAATAGACACGAACGCGAGTAGACTTGACACGGAAGCCACACGCGGTCCATTTTCAGAGAGGAGAGGAGCGGTCGGTTTCGAGGTCAGATTTTGGGCCAAATATGAACGAATTTAAAGCCGAATCACGTGATTTCGAAGCTCCTAGCGATGCCCAGCCTACTTTCGCCTTAAACCGCAGCCAAAATCGAAGGAAATGGACCCGAATGCGCTGATTTTAGACACCTTAAATTTCAGGTCGGATTTCATGTAAACGTCCATCTTGAAATTCTACATACTAACTTTTACGAAATTCTACTATTTATGACCGATTTCAGACAGTAAATCTGGCGCGCATGTCTGGAAAAAGGGTTTTTTTTTGGCCCACCCTGTAGACAGCGAGCTTCATTTGGAACTTCACAGCCCTCATCGACCGGTCGTGCATTCGAGCTTCATTTGACCTGAAAAATTGCAAACTTGAGGATGGAAACAAACGATTTAGGATCGGATTTTGATCCTCGCGCCGCGCTGACCATTTCCGCCAAACATGAGCCAAAAAATACTGCATTTGAAGCGAAATCGCGCTGTTCGCCAGGCCCAAAGGCGCAAATTTGAACGCAGAGAAGCGCAGTCTAGACACACGATTGAGAGAAGCGCGACCTTCATTTTGAGCGTCGAAGAAATCCACGAGCAGTCGGTCTGAGTAGCGCACATTTCGACCAAAAACGCAATTTTGAAGCCCAGAAATCACGCGAAATTCGCAAAAATCCCTCCGCTCGCCATCGCCTGACCGAACCGCTTCTTTTTCTGCAAAGCACCTCTCGCTCGCACCGATTTGCAGCTCGCCGCTGCATATCGCTGCTCCCGTGACAACGAGAAGCTTCCAAAAGTCGAATTTTGAAACCAGAAGCCGTCAGGACAGAGCCCGATCACAACGATCGATTAGACGGAAAGCAACTCCAAAGCGAGCGAAGACGGCGTCCAATACCAGAAGAAGACAAATGAATGCTGGGCGATGCCGAAAGCACGTCGCCGCCGCGAACTTTGTGGTCTGTAGTTTGACACTTCGGACCGGAAAGCGCTGGGGAGCGTTGGAATCGAGGCGATCGTTGGGGTAAAGGTCGTTTTGACGCGGAAAGATTCAACAAGCGATATCGATTAATTGGAAGAGCACGTGGATGAGGGGACAGCGGAAGGAGACAGGGAGTTGTCTAATTGTCTAGGCCGCGTCTGGATTAAGGGACAATGAGTGACAACTGGTTTCAGATCATCCAGACAGCGAAAACGGTTTCCTAGCCGTCTACATAGCGAAGGCCGCGGTTTGAAAAGGTCATTCTGAGCTTTCCGTCTTTTGTAAACCGGTCGTTTTTCGTTAAACCGACCGCTCCTCCGCTTACGTTTCCGTTAAAATGCGCTCTTGCAGACACCGTTTGTTAAAGTGCACCTTATTTCAGACCCAGACAACATCCAATTAAACGTTCCAGCGATGCCGCCCCTTCCTCATTCTGCTCATCCTGGCTTCCACGCGCGGTCGGTCTTTGGACCCCTCCTTAAAGGCCGAAAATATCATTTCCTATACGTGTGAAGACGAGTCCTTCTCATCGTTTCGACCATGGCGACGACGACCAGCGCCGACGACCTAGACGGCACCGACATTCCCGCTGGAGCAATTCTTACCAAGTAACTTTTTTGAGCTTTTAAGGACGCCTAATTGATGTGAACTTTTAGCAAATCGACGAAATACCGTTTTGTGGAGAAGATTGGAAGCGGAGGGTACGGCGCGGTCTACAAAATCCAACTCGACCCCACCGACAACAAGGAATACGCAATGAAGATCGAGAAGAAGCTCGAACGAAGGGACCACTCGAAGCTCAATATGGAGGTGAGTTAAGAGCCTGGGATTTAGGGAGTCTTAAGGGTGAATTTAGGTCCACATCCTAAAGCTGATGGCCCAGAAACCGGAGGGCAAGACGCACTTCCTGAAGATGATCGACCGAGGCAAGAAGGAGAAGTTCTTTTTCATCGTGATGACGCTCGTCGGCGACTCCCTGCTGGATCTCAAGAGGCAGCGTCCGGGCGGCGTGTTCTCGCCGGCTACTGGTATCAAAGTGGCAAGGCAAAGCCTGGAAGCCATCGGAGAATTGCACGATTGTGGATTCATTCACCGGTGAGTTGTTTAGAGGATTTAGCATGGTGTAACGCTGGGGTTGAGGCTTATGCTCGCCTCTAAGTTATGCTTTAACGCTCATTTTAGAACCAAAATCTGTCCTGAAATTGCGCATGTAGCGTTGTTAAATGGGACTTGGAACAAAGCTGAAAAAAGTGGATTTACGGTGTATCGACGTACTGATTTAGAAGCATTTTAAGATTGGGAGATGAGCGCTTTAAGCTGAGATTTTTGGTCACAATTCGCCTTATTCCGGCAAGCAGATTTTGGTCAAGGGTCACATGATGCTGGAAATTGCTGATTTTGCAGTTCTATTGCTGGCCACAGATTGGGACTTTTTGAAAATGTTTTGTGGTTGAATTGTGCCATTTTAGGGCGAAGCTATAGATAGGACCGGAAATTAAGAATTATGGTAAAATAAGAGTCGTCAGGAGGCGACCCTCAAAAAGCTAAGCATGGGAAAAGGATTTTTGGGTGAGATTTAGCGCGTTCCCCTGGACCTAAACGTGTAGATTAGGGATGGCTTTGGCGTTCAGAGTCCGTGGGCTCAAGATTCATTTTTGGAACGCTTTGAAGTCGGGCGATTTATCACTCTTCAGAGTGCGTGTCCTAAAGGATGTTCTTGCCTTCATTTCTCGCTAACCTTTGGACTGGAAACGCTTGTAAACTTTAGCATTTATTCTGATCCTTAGATCATGTTTCCCGACCAAATTTCGGGCCAATTTTGTCAACAAAACTTGGCCATTTAAGGAGCATTTTCGGGTCGAAATTCCCGGTTTTTGGACGATTTATTAGTCTCCAGAGTGCGTGCCTTAAAGGCTCATTCTTATTAACACTGTGTAAAGCCTCATTTGTCGCTTATATCCTATCTAAAACACCTGTAATTTGTGACTTAAAGTGCTCAATTCCAGGGACATAAAACCAGGAAACTACGCCGTGGGCCGACCTCAAAACCACAGAACCATCTTCATTCTAGATTTCGGCATCGCGCGGCGCTTCGTCAACCTAAGCGGAGAGGTGAAAGCGCCCCGAGTGAAGGTCCACTTCAAAGGAACCGTCCGCTACGCGCCTCTCAGCTGCCACAAGGCGAAGGAAAGCGGACCCAAGGACGACTGCGAAGCGTGGCTCTACATGATGGTGGACCTCTGTAACCCCGACGGCGTTTTGTGGCGGAAAGCACTGGATCGAGCGCAAACGCTTCAACTCAAGGAGGAATCGAGGACTCCGAAAGGCAAGGAGAAGCTGTTTAAGGAGGTTAGAAACGCAGATTTTAGGCTTAAACGCAAGATTTGTTTACAGATGGCCCTAGAAGAATGGTCGTCAATCCTGTCCTACGTCGACAAACTCGGATACCAGGACAAGGTCGACTACGCGTATCTCTACGGGATGCTGGACGAAGGAGCCAAGGCAATGAAGGTCGACCTGGCGGCGCCCTACGACTGGGATACGGTAGAAGGCACGGTAGAAGGCAAGGAGACGAGAGAGACGCAGGCGACGAAGAGCGTCGCGATCGTTTCCAAGTCGCCTTTGCCGCATTGTAAGAAGAAGTGAGACTGTTAAATAGAATCTTGTGGTTTTAGATGTGTTCTTAAAGTGCAAGTCGGCGGGGAGACGCAGGAGACGGCCCTTAAGGAGACGTGTTTAATATGCAATGAGGAGACAACACCAAAGAGGGAAGAGATCAATCGATCGATCGCGCGGGCCTCGGCTCTTTGGGGAGGAAAACAGCACCCTCGGCGATAGGAAGAGGCTGTCTGTGCGACCGTCCTTACTACAAAAGCGTTTTTTCGCAAGCGTGGTCGTGATCTCCGTCGATTCTCTCAAATTCGAGCATTTTTAGCATTTCATGGATCGTCAGTATTACGAAGATTTGGCTGCCTACGTTTTGCAAACAAAGTAAGATGGATTTGACAAGTTACTGTATATGAAGGTTTTATTTAGCCCTCCGGAAGTGATAAAGGCTTCCAAACGTGAAACTGCCAAAGCGAAAAACAAGTTTTTGAAAGCCATTTTCATGGAGCTTAAAGCCGGAAGGAATGTCATTATAGATCTTGAAGCTCTTAAGATCTTAAAGCAAAGTGTAAGAAAGTGTAAGAAGCGCAAGAAGGGGAAGAAAAGCAAGAAGTCTAAGCACTAAGAATATTTTAATCGTTATTTTTGTCATAAATTGGTGATTTATTTTATGTGTCAAGCTTAGATCTAGCAATAAGACATGCTTGGTAATCTGGATTTTAAGCGATATGCGACAGCCTATGCGATACTCGGTGTTTAAGATAAAAATGAATTTTAACATTGGTCTCTTATTCAGTTAGGAAAGTGTGAAAGTCGCGCACAGTTCTGTCCTGCAATAAAATCTACAATACTCTAAAAGTGCATTTCATGCCATAAAATGTACACGCTGCAACAAGAGATGGCTTTACAGCGCTGTAAGAAGGCGGATCAATACTTGATCTACGTTATCTGGCCATACTGATCAGCTATTTCCGTTTTTTTGTCCAAGGTAGGTCAGGACTCTGCCCTGAAACTGTTTCTGTGGCAACGAAAAAAACGCGGCATGGCGTTCTTAGCACTTTGAAACACTTTTACCTGATAAACTTTCACGTTTCTGGCTCAATTATTCTCGTTGCGCTGCTTTCCTAATGTTTAGTTTAGTGTTCCGTTTGTAATACGAGCCATAGATTGATCCCTTGAGATAGCACTAAGCAAAGGTTGTGAAACGTAGTCGTCAATCGATCGCGCGGGCCTCTGCCTTTCAGATATGTAGCAAAAACATTTTGAAGGCGAAAGAAGAACACGCAGCGTGATCATCCGTCTCCAACAGAATGGGGGAAGAACGTGCGGCGCCGTTTGATTGATGACGGATTGTGAGATGTTACTAAGGATGTTAGACCAACTTTCGAAGTTGGGTGAAGCTAAATACGAACAATCGTTTTCAGGCTGCAAGCTCAAATCATCAAACCGAGGCCCGCAGTTTCAGTCATGACTGAAATAGAGATCATTCTTAGAAAGTTGGAGCGAGAGTTCGAAGAACTTAAGGAAGAAGCTCCAAGGTTTGTAGAACAATCGCTTCAAATGTCAAAAGCCGTGTTCAGGTGTCACGAAAAGAACATGGAACCTATTCCTGTGGTCAAGGGCGCCAGTACCAATACGAATCCTCCTGTTTCTTCCTGCGCGCTTCACTCCAAGTTCGGCTATCCGATCAAGAAATCTAAGAAGACCAATTGGATGCATGTATTCACCTGTTTTGGATGGTTGAACTTACAAAAGAGATTTTTTGCTCCTAACAGTTCTGAGTGCTTACCTGTTCCTAAACTAGTTAACAATCCTTGTCTCTGTGATTCTCAAACTGCTAAAGGAGATCATATACTCATCCTTGAGAGCATTGCTGTGTTTAAGAAATGTCGATATATGCAAAGCACAAGGCGCCAGATAGAAAAAGGATCAATCGATCGCGCGGGCCTCTGCCCCTTGGGAGGGAAAACATTTTTATAGCGACAGAAGAACGCGCAAAGTGATCATCTGTTTGCAACGGGGTGTAAGAGAGCGTGCGCGTTCCATTGCCTGTATTTTATTTGTTGGCTCTGCTTTTCTCTCATGTCAATTGTGTAGTTTCAGTCATGACCGAAACAGAGATTACTATAGTAAGGAACTAGCCCCAAGAATTTGAGCAATGCGAATCACGGAAAGTTTCGAAAGCGTCAAAATTCTAAACGCGTCAACACTCTTAAAACTCATGTAAGGTTTTGTCCACTTCAAAAGTCACAAATTGAATTCAGGCGTCAGGAAAACATCTCCAAGCCTAATCCTGTGATTAAGAACATCAAGAATACCTATGCGAATTGCTATCCCAATTTTCAGCTCAGGTTTACAATCTCGACGGAGAGCCCTGTTTCATCCCAATTCCTGCGATCCGCTCAAGAAGGATAAGAATACGACTAAGGAGCCTGAGAAATTTGACTGGATGCTTACGTTCACCTGTTTTGATTGTCTTTTGAATGGTTCAACTGATAAAGGAAATTTGTTGCTTCCTTTCATCTCGGAATTTCGGGACAACTTAGCTTTGGCAAAAAGACAAATTTGATGTTCTTCTTTAAGGCTTAGATTTTCTCAAATTTTCCTTTTCTGCATCCTTCCCTATCATGTTCTTTCCCTACTCCACCTAATCTAATAGTTGTTTTTAGACTTTTTTGTTTTGAACTGTTCTAAGTCCCTTAAGACTGTCCAAATTTGGTTTAAACCTGGAAATTCAAGAATCTTTGAAAAACACCCTTTTTTAGATTTTTGAATCTTAAAATTTTAGACTGTGTAACTGTGCATTCTTCTTCCTGTGCACTGAAGCATGCGAAAAACATGGTCATCATGTCACTCATCCGCACGGAACGCGTTCTCTGCAAGTCGGGAAGCAGCGAGTGCCTCTTTGCGGCTTCCTTCTTGTCGCCGTCGTTGTCCCATTGAGGACACTTGCGGCGTCCGTCCGGGAGCCACAGGAAAGCGGAGCGCGGGCGCCGCGCGAGTCTTCTCTTCGCGTTTGTGTCGATGGAAATATAAGTGTTTATTACGCAAATTCAATTTGGTTCGGGCGCGCGATGGCCCCTGCCGCCTCCGTCGTCGGCGCGAAGCTCTTCAACAGCGTCCACGCTTTGCGGACACTTGATCTAGGCGTTTCCTCTCGACCCTCTGGCGTCCCAAAACCAATTGCGGCTTTTATGAACCGCCGACGAGTGGATGTGGCTCATTTGCTTAATTATCGATTCCAATTTTTTGAGACTTTGTATTTGAAACTCTTTAATCCATGACGTGGTTGAGTACATGTCACGGTAGGGTCAAGGAGATTGTGGTTCTATCAAAATTTTAGAGTTTTTGACTCTTATGAAGCCTAGGCAATCAGCTAAAAGCTAAGAATGATTTAAGATATCCTTTAAATTGTGGTGAGGCATGCTTTCAGCTGCCATCAGTGTAACTCACTCTGCAGATTTCAGTTTTATTGCAATCATAAATTTTTATAAATGGGTTTTGCGCTTTATGGGGGTTATTACGTAGTATCCAAACAACCTCAATTCAGGAAGAATTTGCCTTTTGCTGATTTGGAAACCTCTTCTCCTTATCTTAGAATCGATCATCCACGTCCCCAGAAACCCATTAACTCATCAAGACGACACTTTCGTTTTTGTTTTCTGCGTGACCTCTCGAAAGGAATCTTTTTATCGCGTCGGTGACTTCTTGACGTTGGAAATTAGTTTTGTGCCGAGACGGCGAAGGCAGACAAATCGGGCAGATTGTGAACTTGACTGAAAATAGACGAAAACAAGATTTTGAGCATCGCTTTTATACTGTAGCATCTTCGTATTTCTCTTGTCGTCCAGTTCGAAAAAGTCACACCAATGCAACGAGACTGTCAAGCCTGCACAGGCTCCCTTCCCATCTCCAGATTTGTCAGCTTTGCGCAGAGGCGATAACGTGACCAAGAAGGCTCAGCCGAGGTGCGTTTATTGCTGGTTGAAAACTTTCACCCAATTGCCCGCTGCAGACTCTGAAACACGAGTTCTGTAGGCAATTTTTGGAAGCCCTACGGGGTTGATAATTTGGACTTTGTTTAGATGCGTCAGCTCTCTCTGCGTATGTCTCGCATTTCGATCGCAATTGACAAGGAAGAATGGTCTGAAGCTATCTGATGTTTGAAAATATCAAGATAGCTCATTCTAGACAATATGTGCCTGGAACTGACCGGTCGGTGACCACATTTGCCATAAAAATGACACTGATCGCGGGGTTAACATTTTGGACTTTGTTTAGATGCGTGAGCTGTCTGTAATTCGCGTTTCGATCGCGACAGACAAGATCGCTAATTCCAGACAAGAGCGGTCGGTTTTGAAGTCATTTCAGGTGAAACCGACTGGTCGGAAGCAGTCTGATGTGGTAAAATATCAAGATCGCTCATTCCAGACAAGATTAGTCTGAAACCGACCGGTTGGTGACCAAATTTTCCATAAAACAATTGTCATTGTCTTAAAAATGGTCTCAAACAACATTGTCTCAAATCCTCTAGACAGAGCTCAGGTGGCATTTAGACACAACTGATGTCTACCTACGGGTTTACGTCAACTTTTTCAATTTCTTAAAATCCATCTAAAAACCTGAAATTCCAGTCCTTTTTTCTCCTTATAAGCAGACGTCCTTACAGCCTCATTCCTCGCCTCGTCTCCCTCAATTCGACCCTAAAAGGCCTAATTAAACTCCCATCCAAAGGGTGTTATTCCACTCCCTTTGGCTCTAACGCGCTCTGGTCTCCCCTCCTCTGGCCATCCTCGTCCAAAACGATTATTTTTAGGTCATAAATCGTGTGTTGCTTAGGCCTGCATCTCCTGCTTCCAACGCAGCATGTGTGCAACGGCGCTCAAGTGAGCAATCAAAGCACCCGCACGCGAGAGTGTCGCACAATTTATGACTTTGAAATTCGATAAAATGGCCACACTGAAATAATCGGCTTAGGCGTGAGTCAAGAAGGGGTGCAGAGAGGATTTTTAGATCCATAAATGGCCCGGAGTCAGCCTCTAGCTCGCAACATCCAAAAGTGAATTTTGGAAACACAAAAAGCATTTTCAGAAAGAGGAAAATTACGTTAGAGCCGCTTTTTTGTGACCAGGGATGCGATGAACACATGGTCGTCGGAGCTTTGACCTTAACAACTGCGCGCAGCAGCGCATTAGTTTTTGCGTTCCCCGGAGGCGCGACGCGACGACGCTCTCCCGGGAGAAGCAGTTGAGTAGCCGATGGTCTAAACAACAATTTGTCTTTGATTTGTGCGCGCGTTCGTTTTCCGGAGTCTTCCGAAAGTGGTCAAAATAACTTCTCGGTTTCAGTTATGGAATGAATGGCTGTTTTCCATTTCAGAATTTTGGCTTTCAAACTCAAAAATTGCTTTATCTTAGCTATACACTAGGTCCAAAAAGTTAGACTCTGTTGTTGTTTTTTCTCGGAAGCGGCGCTCTGCTTTGGCCTTTTTCTGCTGCATAATTGAGTTCGCCCCAAATGCGCTAATCAAATCAGCCGACCTGACGTCCACAAACAAACAGAAATTGCGGAATTTTAGTGCTTTTTGGTTTTAGGGAAGAGGTTTAGGAAATGAAAAAGATAAGGTCAGATTTGAATTAAGATTGAGGTGCCCATTTCCGTTTTGCAACAGTGGGAAGGGGAGATAAGAGTGCATTCGGTGACTAAAAATAGCGTTTAACGAGTAAAAAGTTAAGTCGGTCTTACAGAATTATTAAATGTGGCCTTGTGGCGCAATGGATAACGCGTCCGGTCTCCGTCGTCTAGACCTAAAAATCTGCTTAAACAAAAAATAGGGGCTATGTTATATATGCCTAGAGTAGCCTGACCAGCCAGACACGTTCGACCGGTCTGTTTCCAGACCGTTTTGACTAAAAACGAGCCGGTCTCAAAATGGCTTTTCTCAAAGTGTCTAAAACTTGAGGTCATTTTGAGTGAAATTCGACCGGTCGAAAATTGTATGATGTCTGAAGATGTCAAAATCACTAATTCCAGACAAGATTAATCTGAAGCCGACCGGTGCGTAAACATTCTTGCCACGAAAATGACGCTGATCGCTCAAAATCGTCTCAAATCGTGTCCAGTCAGAGTTCAGACATACAGCGCTGTTCAGACACGAGAGGCGTATTTGCTTTAAAGCGGCCGGTTCTGTGGTCAGCTTAAATGAAAACCGACCGGTCGGAAGCTGGCTGATATCTGTCAAAATCGCACATTCCAGACAAGATCAGTCTGAAACCGATCGATTGGTGACCTTATTTGTAATAAAAATGAAGCTTATCGCTCAAAGACGTCTCGAATCATTTCTAAACAAAGTTGAGGCGTTATTGAGACACTACTTACGTCGACCTAACGGTTGATCATCTTAAGCTACAACGACCTTTTCGGTCCCCCGATCTCTGAAACACGAGCTAATCATCTAAAAGTTTTTAGCTAATGCTTATTTCAAAAAGTCTTCCAACACAGCCCTCGCCGTTTCGCGTTGCCGAGATTTTGCCGCCTGAAGGAACTCGAATCGCAAGCTCATCGGCTTTATTACCTTTTCTTCGTTTTCAGAATCCCGCTCGCTCCGCTGCATCCACACGTCTGGAATTCCACCCGACTCCCTTTCCCAACTCCAACGCTCGCATAACAAATTATTTGTCCCTCTTGATTCTGTTAATTAAATCCATCAATCGTCAATGATGATAAGTGGTCCTTCCTATGAATTTTTTCGCATGTTTCAGGCGAGTTTCAGGCGGTTTCAGGCCATTGATCGCCTACTCAAAAATTGCATTTTGGGGTAGCGCAACTTGTTGTCTTAATTGAGTTTGCCGTGTTGCTTCTCGTGAAAAATAGAGTCATATTTTGGGCCTTGGAAGCTCTTAAAATTAAGCTTAAAAGTCCCAAAAAATTGTTTTTCTGGTTCTATTAATTCTTTTCAATTCCACATTCCTCGATCATTTCCTCGCCTTGCAGCAGCGATAATGTTGCGTTTATGGGCTCTCCATCAAAAAATGTCCCCTGAGAGGGAGCAGTGGGTTGGCCGCAACTGACACCCAGTGGCTTTTCTAGCAAAACTTGATCAAGAAAGGGCAAATTAGTTTTGTTAGCGCGGGTAATTTGAGTGTTCGACGAAAATAGCGGGTTTTAGGAAATGTGTTAGGAGACTTAGAAGTTTTTGCGAGGAAGGCCGTTTTTGAGGTGCAGAAACGTAAGAAAGACTTCGATTTTTGAAACTGAAAATTGCTATAAATTGAGGTTCTTAGAATCGAAAATTCCAATGGCCTGAGCGCTTAACTTTTGCAGTCTTGGTAGCGAAGGGTTGACGCGTTTCTGAGATAAACTGTCACGTGGCCTCGTGGCGCAATGGATAACGCGTCGGTCTACGGAACCGAAGATTGCAGGTTCGAATCCTGCCGAGGTCGTTTGTCTAAAAATGTTGAAGTCGAGACGTTCCAAGTCTAAACCTGAAATTATGTAGGCTTAAACGAAAAGTGAGCAGTCTATACGCTTCATGTCTAGAATAACTGTTTTAGCGTTTTGAGAATTGTCTGAATCGCTCATCTCAGACTACAGGGTGGGCCAAAAAGAAACCCTTTGGCCAAACATTCGGCCGTTCTCAGTATGGCGCCTGATCCACTGTCTGAAACGGATTGTTTGCAACGGTGGCGCGGCAAGCAAGCTAGAAATGACTCCGATCTGTCTGGCCAGCGAATTGCGGCGGGGTGTCTAGTCAAAGGGTTTTTTTGGCCGACCCTGTAACCAGACACCTCTGACCGGTCGTTTTCCAGACCATTTTGTCTAGATTCGACCGGCCGGTTTTCATTTTTTTGTCTAAAAATGACTGAGAAAGATGAAAAATGACTAAAAACCGGGATCGAAATGTGTCTGGGAGAGTCATTTTTGACATTTCAGATACTTCTGACCGGTCGTTTTTATGACCATTTAAAGCAGAATTCAGTTTGCTGTCTGAAAATGGCATTTTTTGACAATTCTGCGTCTGAAAACATCATTTGTAACTTTTCGCACACGTCTGACCGATCGGCTGTTTTCGAAGAATCCAACCTATCCAATCTCTTTGGGCCCATATTCCAGCACGTAAAGTGTCAGTTTAAAGTGTTTACGGTGACGGCAGCCGGCACCCAAACAATCTTCTCCTCCGCAACGCGCTCATTGAGTCCGTGGTGGTCGTCGTTGGCGTTAAGTGAACCCAGATGCGTCCTTCTTGTTAGTCGATGGCTGGCCAGTAGCTCGTGGCCCGCAAGAATTCGGCCTCCTCCCGATTAGACGTGCACTTTCACGCCTAGTACATCGTCAGTTGTGGCGTGTGTGGCCCGTGACTAACTAATTGAATCGCGCGCCGTATGACGGAGGAAGCAAAGGAGGCCCGCGCGCGTCTTTGGGCTTATTTCGTTTTGGCAATGTCGCGCAACGTCTTTTGATGTCTTGACGAAAAAAGGGCATTTTTTGTTCTTATCTTTATGGATCAACCTTAAGTCGGTTTCGGCACTGTCCTGAAATAGCAGGGTGAACACGTTTCTGTGAGTTTTGGAAAATATGGCCTTGTGGCGCAATGGATAACGCGTCGGTCTACGGCAGGTTAAGATCCTGCTGAGGTCAAAACATTTTAAAAACTTTTTTGGAGGTTTTTGTTGTTTTTAGCACTTTTGCAATCAACCTAAGCGCTCCGAAAGCATTCCCCAACATTCCAAAAACACCAAAAACTCCTTAACCTCAACTTCAAGTGAATCCCACGTCACACGGTCCTCCTTCCTCCTCAGATGACGCAAACTGACTACTTCCATTTTCTTCTTCATTTCGGCCTTTTCAGCGCACAATGACTCCCATTCATCAAAGCCGCAGTGAGATATTAAGTTAATCCGTTTTCAGCGGCCACAAGTATCCCCGTTATCCCTTCTCCTTCAAACTCCCAAATCACGGTTTATTTCGGCGTTCAAACGCGCGCGGCATTAACTCTTCCGTTGAAGCGTAATGATTATGGTTGCGGCATCCGTGGTCATAAATAAAACTTGCATAAAAATATATACTTTCCTGTTGTGAGTCGGCTACTGGAAAGACAAGGTGATGTGGAGTTGGGCTGCAAGTCGTGGATTGGTCCAAAAAAGGAATTTTCAACATCAAAAAAGAAAATATGTAAAAGTTTAAAGCAAATTTAACGTTAAAGTCAAGTCCTTGCCACAGGTCCGCCTTCAGGAAAATTGGCTTCAGGGAGCAATGGAAAACGCGTCGGTCTACAGAACCGAAGATTGCAGGTTCGAATCCTGCCGAGGCCAAAACATTTTTTGCGTTTTTTAGTTTTACATAAAATTTCTGAAAAAGTAAATTTTGAACTTTTCTGTCAAGACATCCGAGGTCTAGACCTGAAGATCTGCTCAAATAAAAAGTTAGCTCTTCATGTCTAGAATTCGTGTTTTTATTGTTGTGAGATTCGTCTGAATTGGTCATTTCTGACCAACCACACACCTCCGAGCGGTCGGTTTTCAGTCAAAATAATCTTAAACCGACCGGTCGGAGGTGTCTGGTTAGTCAAAAATGACCTATTCAGACGGTCGTTTTTATATTTCTGTCTGAAAATGCCTTTTTCGAAGTGTTGAAGGTCATTTATTATTTTTAGACACCCTTGAATGGTTATTTTTTAAGGTCATTTGTCTCAAATAGTCAATTTTCAGCTCCTTTTGATTCAATTTCTATCCGGAAGCGTTCAGATTGGTCCTAATTTGCAGCTATTTTCGTCCGCCCTCATATGGCCTAATTAGCCCTGGCACTCCGCCACCCAGACCCTCCTTTTTATGACCCTTCCGCTGTCCACCCTCTCCCCTCTTCTGCTGCTGCTGACAGTTGCCCTTGAGCGTGTGTCTGTCTAAACTTCCTCTCGTTCAAAAAACAGATCTAATTCGCGCTGTTCTCACCACTTAACATCTGGCCATCGCAACGACTTGTTGCACTCTTTTTGCCTTTCGTCGTCCCTCAAGAGTTCTCCGCTAAGCCTGTGGGGAGGCCTGAGGCCCCTTCTTCCAAGGCTGCCACCTAATGTCCTTGCGGGAAAGTCGAGGAGAGGAAGGAGATAAAGGTATTAAAAGCGGCAACGCTTGGGGCTCGGGTTACTTACTCCCTCTCCCTCCGCTCTCGACTCTTCGCTCGGGTGCGCGACGATAACGTTTTCTTTTCCCACATTCGTTGTTTACTCCTCCCGCTGCTGCTGCCACGGGGAAACGACAACGGTGACGGCGGAGGAAAAGAGGGCCACCGCTAATCTCTCCTTGGCGCGCAATTCTAAAATTTGGAAGCTAAGAAAGGGTTTTTTCTGTTTTTAGCTTCTTTTTACTTTTTAGCCACCCTCGAAACCCAAACCCAACTATGACCCTTTAGACATTTGACCCTCTCTGCATAAACGATCAGACACCAGTTTTTTGACGTGAAAAGTGAGAAGCATTATTACACTTGAAATGTTGTTCTGGCCTCGGTCGGGCGATTTATGCGCGCTAAAATCTTTTGCCTATTGGCAAAACATGCACTTTTCGAGTGTAGGTTAATCGAAATTGTGTGAAGAGAGTCGCTGACCAACTGACCAAAAAATTGATCTCAAGTGACACCTGACAAGCTGGGTTCCGTCAAAAGACGAATTTTTGATAGACGAAACATGTGGTCGTGTCAAAATAAGAATGTCATAAAAGGTTCATTTTGACATCAGATTTTAAGCGCATTTTAGGTTGTGTTAGAGCTATCAATAGGCTTCATGCCATTTAGGTCACCCTTCATCTAATTGATCTAAGAACAGACTCCGTTGAAATTCGTAAGGAACTTGTTCTATAGTGATTTTGCGACGTCATTAAGTACATGAAGACCATATAGTTGGCTTGAAACATGTAAAAATATCTGTTTTCCAAGATATTGTCGTGCCACCAAACCCGTGCGACCTTATGGCGTCAAACGCTTATGTCGCTTTCGAAATTTACCTTATTCTATTCCTATTTATGACGCTAAAAGAATTCCAACAGTCTACTAAAGCGTTACGAAGGGGTCTGTGTGTGTGTCTGTGTGTTTGTGGACGTGTGTCGTGCGGTCCGGGGGGTGATCATTTGGAGGAGTTGTGTGAGAGGGGACCGGTCGGTTTCGGGTTCGTGTCTGGAATTTGGGCATTTGGGGAGTGGAGTGTGGGGGACCGGCCATAGCGGGGGAAGGGGACATTCCGGGTGAGGGGAGGGTAGCGGGGCGGTCGGTTGGAGGAGTTGGGGAGCAAGGTGGGTGAGTTGGTGGTTTGTTGCGGGTGTTTGGTGAGTGAGGGGAGTTGTCAGTTGGGTTGAAGGGATGTTAGGGATGATGAGATGAAAGGTTAGGACTGAGGATAAGATATCAGGAGAGTCGTTTTGAGAAAAGTTGAGAGTAAGGGTTCGATAATCCACAGGAGGTCAGAAAGAATATAAGGTAAAAAAGGTGGAATCATGAGTGGCCCACAAGAGACAGTTTAGTGGTGGTTGGTGTGAAATTGCTGGAAGTTGAGGTTAGGAGGTTAGAATAGCTCTACAGGAGAAACAAAGAAAGCCACAGGAGGTGGTGTGGGTGTGAGAGTTGTGAGTGAACTTTAAGAATGGAGCGAGAGGTGAGAATCCACAGGACAGAACAAAAAAGGTTCCATAGGAAAAGATGAGATTGACCAGAGGTTTCACCGACCGGTCCGATGGTTTCACCGACCTACCAAAACTACCCTTCTGGTTCTGTTGGAAATGACAGTTGTGGAGTGGGAGTGTCTGGAAAGGGCTTAGGTGTCTGAAACGGGGTGTGTAGTTTTGTTGGTGTAAGAGGGTTAAGTGTGAAGTGTTTGGGTGGGTTAGTCGTCGATGTGAACGATGTGAAGATTGAGAAGAGAAGAATGGCCAAAACGACGGTGGCCGAAGGCCACCCCCGCCGTAGGCGGGGATTCGGCTAGTCACCAACCCTACGTCATCACCCCTAAAAATACCTACAATTCCAACTTTCCTCTTGTGAAATTCTCCAACGTCAGAACCTAAAATCACGCGTAGCCTATGACGCTTCTAGCCTTTTTTCTTTTTTCCTAGCCTCTCCTATTCTCTCCCTTTCTTCGCAGTCCCTATAAATGAGTGCCTTCGAGCGTGCACACCTAACGGCATTTGCCAGTCGCTGCCTCAGCTGCCGTCGCCGCCCGATTCCCACCTGTTTTCGGCGTTTGTTTTCGCTTTTTTTGCTTTTTGTATTATGCTCGATTAGCGGCGACATTTGGCAACGCCGTCGTTAGCGAAGGCTGATGGAATGTTTGTGCTTTGTAACTAGTGTTCCTATGGGATAGGGTGGCTGTTCTTAAGGGTTTGTGGTTGTAAAAAGAGTAAATTTGTCGTAAAAATGTTTTGAAACGTTAAAAAACGTTTTAGGGTAAGTTTAAAGAAGGTTAGGGGTAGATGGATTCGAACCTTTGACCGTCAGACTTATAGACTGTGACATTAACCACTCGGTCATAGGCACAAATCGTAAATTTTACCGTAACCAACTAATCTATTAGAGCCCGTAATCAAGCAATTTAAGACAATGTTTAGCTAAACGAGAGGTATGTCTAACAGACAGTCGCGTCTCCCAGACAGTTTTTTGTCTCGAATGGTCCAGACAGACAATTTTTCGTCAGATCTGTCTAGAACGGTTTCGTCTCGATGCTGTCTCATCAGACTGAAATTGTCTAAAAAAATCAGGTCTAGATGATTTTCTAGTTGACGCTCAGCAGACTTGGCTGAGACTGGTTGTGTCCAGCAGACAACCATAATCAAGCAGCCTAAAAGCGAAACATTTTTTAGCTGTCTGAGATGAGCGTCTCTAAAGTATGACCGACATTTTTCAGACCGATGTTTGCATCCGAAATTGCCTTTTAAAACCTGTCTAGACCGTTAAAACCGCTGTCCATCAACTCAAAGCGTAGTGGATCAGTTGCTGGTCTATGAGTGCAAGGTCACGAGTTCGATTCCCGCTCCAAACCTTTATTATTTCTAACTTTTTTAAAGCATTTTTCGTTTTTTCAAGAGTTCAGAATTATCCTTTGTCTTGTAAACTCCACGTTTCAATTAAAACTCTTCACAAACACCTCGTCCTATAATTGCATTTGTACTATCCCATCCACTTTTACACATTTTTCTGCCTGCTGAAGCAATTATGGTTGGTCACGCGTGCGCTTATTTATGAGATTTGTGCGTTCGAAGACGCTCAGGAACGCGTGAAACACTTGGGCTTAAATTGCACCTATGGGGTATCGACCTTTTTAGCATAGCCTGCACAAAATGGGATGCAAGATATGATTTGGCCGTTTTGAGGCTACAGCCTGCATAAGATGCGCATGAGCTAGATCTCTCAATTTCTTTGACTAATAACCGTCTCTCACATTCTCATAATAGGCTGTTTATTAGGCGATTATCCTATCCCCCCAATTGGCTTCTCCACAACAATTTATCATTCTTGGGATTAGGCTGGTCGTAAATCAAGCTGGGAACAGGGATATGGAAGAAAGAACGAGGCAATGTTTGATATCTTAGTCAGGATCCCCACAACCTCAATGTTCTAATTTTATTCGAACTTCTTAGATCTTCTGAAAACCAAGAATTAAGGCTTTTGGCCTGATGGTAATGCAAGCCCATTAGATCAACTTCCCACCTCTGCGACAAAAATATTTACCCCTCCAGCTTCCCAACTTTATTCTCATTTTTCACCTTGACACCCAAACATTCTCTCAGCCTCGAATAATTGTATCTTCGTACTTGTTTTTGAGTTTTTGAGATATGAATCCGAGCGACGGCGCGGGCAAACATCAACCAATGGAAGGGTGCCGTTGACTAATCGCTCGGTTCACACTGATTTATGGCGACCACGTGGACGCAGCGGCGCGCATTTTGCAACAATTAAGTGGACGCAGATCGCGTTTAACACTTGGCTATTAATTTGTTGGCCAACGGTCTAGTAATTCTCTTTCTTAAGAGTTCCTGGACTACACAGATTTACCAGAGTCGCGAATTACGCGAAATTATGAACAATTTGAGTTTGTGGCAAAAACAGATTTGTTTTCTAAGGCGTTAGGTGTTATTGAGGTCTATTTATGGGTAGATACAAGTCAGAAATGCCTGCATTGAAGCCTTAAAATTGTAGATTCCAATGCCCTTTCATAATTCAACTCGTTTCATGTTTCCGACTGAAATATTTCACCAGTTTCTCATTCCAGCCGCTGATTTATTGATAGTTCCTTGTCGTCTTGAACTTTTTTGGTGCTTAAAAAGCAAAGAAGATCGATGCCGACATTTCCACGTTTTTGTAGGAGAGATGGACTTAGACAAAAAATACAAAAAAATGATTTACAAGACGGAAAAATGAGGTTACGAAGCTCTAATGTAAGGCATTTGCCTCAAAAAGCCTCTTTTCTGCCTAAAGTGGTCAGTTTTAGTCTTAAGCGGTGCCATCTGTCTTAAAAAGGGTCTTCGCAAAATTATGTCTGAAAGCGAATTTGTCTAAATTAGTACCCAATAGTGGTCTGAAAAAACGTGTTGTCTGGTTTTGGTCTTACGCATAGCCACAATTGTCTCAAAATTGATGCACCGAAATTCATGTGTAAAAACGTGTGTCTGTATTGGAATCTAAAAGCGTTTGATGTCTAGTTAAAAGCGCTCAAATTTAGGCCGAAAAATTGTTCACGGTTGCTTAAAAAGTGACATTCGTTTTAAAATGACGCCGTCTCAAAATTGGTCGTCTAAAAATGGTTTATCCGGAATTCGTGACTGAAAACGTAGTTGTCTATGGTCATATGTATCTGAAACCACATGATGCCTACAGGGTGATTCAAAAAAGGACTGGCCAGATACTTCGCTCGCCGCTCGCTGGCCAGACAGAAGAGCCCCATTCCTGCGCGGGGCAGATGACCGGTCGGCTTCGTTAACACATAACGCGTTCCTTGCGAATGAGCTCGAAAAGACTCCGCTTCGTCTGGTCAGCGAGCGGCGAGCCGGAGCTGTCTGGCCAGTCCTTTTTTGATTTAAGGTTAAGCCCAAAACCCCAATTTTTTTCCTGAACATCGCTTATTGTTCCAACCTAACCCTTCTCCTCCCCAAAAACAATCACACCCGTCGCCCTGAGTGGCTCTATTTACCCCCAGATTAAATTCATTACTCCTTCTCCTGCTCGCGTCCCCTTCTCCACACCCAAAGCAACAAAAACTCGTCGTCGTCGCCTCTGCGGCACTCGAGGCCCACCAGACCCCCCGCTTTTCGACGCTCTGTGAGTATAAATAAATGATCTCAGTGTGTATATGTGCCACGTTCGTCCGCTACCTCTCAGAGGCAAGCAAAAAACACAATTGTCCTCTCGCGCGCCGCTTTGCGGTTTTGCCACAGAGCCGCCGTTCTTCTCACCTGTTCACACCCACAACGTTTGTCTCGGGTGTCGATTGCCGCTGTTTTATTGTTTCTTTGTGGGCCTCTTGGGAATGGGAAACTTGGATTTGTGTTTCTCACATTCCGACATAAACCGAAGTTGGTAAAATTGTCCTTTTTAGATCCGCGATGCGAGCCAGACATCCTTAGCCTGAGGCCTTAATTTCGCTTTTTACAGACCAAACGATCGAGAAACTTGATGCGGACAAAGTGACGAATCTGGAGATTATCGAACTCGACCCGGTCCCTATGGAACCTTCCTCCGAAGGTCAGCAGTGGGCAGCGACGACTTCGGGAATGGGTCCACGAGGCACCCAGCGCGGCGGTGACCCACAGAGAGTCAGGAGTGATCGACCGGCCGCTTTTATCGTTGCACGTGAGTAAAAAATTCCCATTTTTGTTGTGAAAAATGGTTTTTATGTTTAGCCGGAGTGGAGACCGAGTTTGGCGTGTGCGGATGGATTCTCACAGGGCTTTCGTACCTTCTCATCGTGTTCACACTGCCGTTTTCGGCGTTCTTTTGTATAAAAGTGGTACAAGAATACGAGAGAGCTGTGATATTCAGGCTCGGACGGCTGATGCCTGGAGGCGCTAAGGGGCCTGGTGAGTATTGCGTCATTCTATTTTCTCACATGTGCAGCCAGTCTAAAGACAAATGGCTCGTTTTAGACGTTTTTGTGTCGCAGAATCCTAATTTTAGCAGTCAAGTTTTAATACCTTTAACTAATTTTTGGTCCTTAATTTCTCGTTTTTGGAATTTTATGCCATGATAGCCTTTTTTAAGTCATAATCTGACCCTAACTTCAGGAATCTTCTTCATCATCCCCTGCATCGACTCCTACCGAAAAGTCGACCTCCGCGTGGTCTCCTTCGACGTTCCTCCCCAAGAAATTCTCTCCAAAGACTCGGTAACCGTGGCCGTCGACGCCGTTGTCTATTTCCGAATCTCCAACGCGACGATCTCCGTCACGAATGTCGAAGACGCGAGTCGATCCACGAAGCTACTCGCCCAAACCACCCTGAGGAACATCCTGGGAACTAAAACCCTCGCCGAGATGCTC
The DNA here is from genome assembly GCA_000757645.3 of Steinernema carpocapsae. Lineage (NCBI taxonomy): Eukaryota > Metazoa > Nematoda > Chromadorea > Rhabditida > Steinernematidae > Steinernema > Steinernema carpocapsae. The sequence continues at coordinate 6,585,846 of AZBU02000004.1, read as the reverse complement.
TCGGATCGCGAAGCCATCTCTCTGCAGATGCAGTCGACCCTGGATGAAGCCACGGATCCTTGGGGAGTGAAAGTGGAGCGAGTTGAAGTCAAGGACGTCCGTTTGCCGGTCCAGCTTCAGCGTGCCATGGCCGCTGAAGCTGAAGCCGCTCGTGAAGCTCGCGCCAAGGTCATCGCGGCCGAAGGAGAGCAAAAAGCGTCCAAGGCGCTCAGCCAAGCGGCCGCCGTTATCGCCGAGTCGCCGTCGGCTCTCCAGCTCCGCTATCTTCAGACGCTCAATTCCATAAGGTACCCTACCCTTTCCCACACCTATGTACCGTAACTCAAAAACCCTCATTTCAGTGCCGAGAAGAACTCCACAATCATTTTCCCGTTTCCGATCGAACTCCTGCACACGTTCATGGCCAAAACAGCGGCTCCCGCCTCAAAACCGTCATCAGCCACCGCCTAGCAACTCTCTGTCCAAAACCCAACATAATATCCAGCCCTCTCTTTCAAGCACAAAACTGTTCTCGCCCCGTTGTCGTCGTTCTTAAATCTTCAATTTCACGTGTACACACAACTCTAGGATGGCCGAGGCTACCGCCGCCGTTCGTTGACTCGACAAATATTCGCGAATGCATAATAAATTATTTATACATGTGATATATATCCCATTTCAGCTCAATTTGTGAGAGGAGAAGGGAGCAGCAATCAAAACAACCCGCGAGGGTAATGATCAGGAGAAAGATAAGACCAAAAATGGCCCGATTGACGGCTAGCCGACCCCACAATTCGAATGACCCTTCCAGACACTTCCGCTCTTGTCCGCTTTGACGTCTAGACTGTCCAGAAAGCGAAAATGGTCATTTGTAAGGCTTCGATCGGTTATGAGCGGTCAGACCGAGCAGAGCGCCTCACAGCACCCGACTACCCGCCAGTTGGCCCCTCCACTCGAATGACCTTTTCAGACACTTGACAACCGCTCTGCTTTTGTAGCGCTTGTCTAGGCTGGCAACATTAGCCTCACAAGTGTCATTTTCGCCCCTCTCATCGCCAGCGAGCGGACAGGTCACTCGAGCTCCGCTTCCGCAGGTCTTCGCCACTACAGCTGGACTCCAAAATGAGCACTTTGGCCGAAGAATCGTCGTCCTGCGCCGAGTCGTCGTCCTTCTTCTGCGATTCGTGCGTCTTCCGCTCCGACTCGGCCACCAGCAACACGCCGCTGACGACTTCGGAGATCGAGTCCATCGCCACCAGTCGAACGAGCTTGGTAAGCGATTTCGGAGGATTCTGGAGTTTATTCCGTGATTTGCAGACCAAATCCGAAGCCGAAGACATCTCTGAGGCCGAGGGAATCCAACAGCTCCACCACGAGCTTCAGGAAGTCAAGAATTACTTGATCGGAGCGATGAAAGAAGACGAGGTAAAGCTTAACCCTGAATTCCATTGAATTTAGGACCTGTTTCAGGCCGAAAAGAAGGTCACCGCGGGCCATTTCCGCCTCTACTATCGCATCCCGGCGCCCCGCGAGATGTTCTTCACCGCCGCCGCCAAACTCTTCATCGTGTACGCCTCCAGCGACGGCAAGAAGCTGCACTTCCCGGTGGTCGTGGAGAAGGTCGACCAGGCGAAGAAGACCTTCCGCGTGGACTGCGAAGGACGCCTGGCAAAGGAGCTCACATTCGGATCCCTTCCGGCGCTGATCCGAAGCTGCCGCATCCACTCGTTCTTTTGGCCGGCGACGGGAAAAGTCGAAGCGTTCCCAATTTATGATGTGAATTAAGGTGTTTTCAGAGATTTTGGAGAATACAGGAAGGCTTATATAGACAAGAAACAAGCAAATGTGGTGAGAAAACTTTATGGGGTGAAAAATTAACAAAGGTTATGACAATAGCACGTGGTCTTCGCTTACCACGTGCTGCTCTGGTCGGTGCCGTTGCTCCGGGCTTCGTTGCTGCGTCCGCGGCCTCTTCCACGGCTTCCGCGGGAACCCCAGCCGCGTCCGCGTCCTCGGCCTCTTCCGGCGTCGTCCTTGGAGTCCTCGCGTCGGTCGCCGCGGTGCTCCGGCTTGCGGTTCTTCTGGAAGCGGCGACGTTCTTCGAAGGGACGCCAAGTGCGGGTCTTTGCGCGCGGCTCGCTGATTTCGAAGCCGAAGACGTTCCTCGCCAATTCCTTGCATCGCGCGTGGAATTCTTCGGTGGTCAAGTTGAAGGACGCCTCGGAGGGGCCGGCGGCACGTGGCGGCGACTCCTTCGCAGCGAAGGATTCCACGGCGTCGTAGAAGCGGACCTTCTAGAGAAGTGAAACAGTCAAAAATAGGTAAACAACCAAGAATCGCTGACCTTCTTTGGCTTCCTGCGCTTCGATCCGGCGTCCGCGTGGTACTTCGGCGCGGTAGGGGAGCTGTCGTCGTCCTTGTGCTCCGGGCGCTGTTTGCGCTGAAAATGGGATTCAGCAATCGGGAAACCTCACAAAGCGCAATTCAGCACTGTCCCTCCCTCCGAAAATGAAACGCTTTTGCGCAACCTCTATAACATGCCACACACGACCCTAACCCCACGTTTTCTGACGCAATTCTCCCATCTCAGATGAGCATCGAATTCCAATAGCGTCAGCCCTTCTGAAGGCATATAAGCTACACAACGGTGCCTTCCATCGAAGCCTGAAATCTCTTGAAAGCAATTGTCAACATTCCGACCAGGGCTGTGCGATATTCGATATTCAGTTTTCGATATGGATATTTCAATATTAGATATTGCACAGCCCTAATTCCGACGTTTACTGCCTCCTTTCATAGTTTCTATCGCCCTCGAAATGCTTCTCTACAGCAACTGTCCAAACCATATCCGAATACCTGAAATCCTCAAACCAAAAGCCGAACTTACCTTCATGGGATTGTCCAAGTCCCGGCCGAAGGATCCGCCGTAGATCTCCTCGGCTTCTTCTTCGAGCGGGCTTTCGAGGAGAAGGTCTTCGTCGTCGCTCTCCATCTGAAAACAGAATCCTCGTGAGCTTAGAATGGGCTAAGCACACGAAACAACACGCACACGTCCAAAAATCAGAATTTCGCGGAAAGGAAACAAACGCGAAAGATTTCGAAATTCCGTCGTACCGTGAATTTCAGAAGTTCGGTTTGAAAAGCGTTTCGGGAGCCTCGATCTCAAATTTGCAGGGCGTTTGGAAAACGGATCGCGGCAAAGCGCTAGGAGCTATCGAAATGCCACAAAAGGTCAAAAAGCTTCAAATCTTGTGGAACAAGCCTCAACAACGGGACCCTATCTGCCGCTAACTGACCTTCTCTGAGCTCTTATCGCACGCACAGTGCTTCTTCTTTGCCATCTTCACATCGGGGTCTCGTGTGTGATTTTGATGGTTTTTCGAACTAAAATAGCCTCAGGTAACGGTAGAAATATCGTGCGCATGCTCTCGCTTGTTTTGCCGCTTTTGAAGCAGTTCCTGCTGAGGAAATCCAACTTTACGAGAACATAAAACGTTTAATTCATGGCGCGGATGAATCTAGGACTGGGAATGAGGGTGGCGCGCTTATTCTGGGGACCGAAGGCAGCGACGAATCTGATACGGAATCAGATTCTGAGCACAAAAAAGCGAAATTCGCGGACGACTTTTTTAGTACCAAGTACAAAAAAGCAAAAAAACAGCCCGGCATCGAGCCCTTCACCCCCAGAGTGCCACTCCAGCCCACTACCGACCGTGCCAGACAGACATATTGGTTAAAGGTTCAATCCTGCCTACACCCTGAGTGACCCGAAATTCTCAACTTCACATGGCCGTAACTTTTCATTATTTGCGTTAGGGCAGCTAATGTTTTGGCGTTTTTCTAGTCTCATGTAGGGCTACACTTGTGCCAAATTTCAGCCCGATCGGAGGGGGGCACTTCGCGTCATTCCCTTGCTATATTTCGTAAACCAGTCGATGCTCATCATTAGACAATCGGGTGTCGGCAAGAGCGAGAACGCCAAGAAGGTCTCCTGCTTCGTCATTGTAGCAGAGATGTCAGGGGAAAGAAGTCCGGTAGGCTGACGAACCCTAAAAATGGCACTATTTAACGGTTTCATGAGTGGCCGAAGCCAACCAAGCGCTCAGGCGTTGTCTCTGAGCGACTGACCGCTCAGAGACAGCGACTGACAGCAGAGATGTCAGTCGCTGTAAAGAAGGACAAGCGAAGGATATTTGTATTCATGGTAAACTAGATAAAACTGCATTCAGGAAGCCATAAAACCTATCCTAAACGTCCATCTGGACGTACTCGTCGTTCTTGGAGTACTTCTTACACTGGTAGATCATGGCGGCGTCGAAGGCGCAGCAGCCGAAGCTGCCGAGAGCCACGGTAGGTGGTGGAGGACGTAACCCCAGCCGTCGGCCTCCAGAAGCACCGAGGAACCGTAGGTGAGGTTGCCGAGGACGACGATGTAGAGCATGAGGACCGAAAGGCCCTCGCAGGAGCGGCGCCGGCGGTTGCGGAGGAATTGGGGCACGCGGCCGGCGAAGTAACACGCGGCGGAGATGATACCGAGGGCGTAGCCGATGGCGTGGGAGTGGGCTTTGAGGAAGGCAAGGAAGAAGTTGTCAGATGGAGCGGAAGTGCGCCAGGCGCCGGTGAAGACGAGCGCGAGAGGTCCGAGAGAGGAGGGCGAAGAGCGGAGGAAGTAAAGTGCGAAGAAGACCGTTGGGAGTAGAATGACGAAGCTGGAGATGACCCTGCCGAGGTTCCTCGTGGCTGAAAAGAGGAGTTTAGAACCAAAGAACGCCTAAAGTCCCGTTTTACCTGTGGATTTGTGGTAGAACTTGGTGTAGTACACGTACTGGGAGATAAGAACGACGTCCTGGACGATGTAATAGGCGCCGGTGAGGATCTGGGTGGCCGTTTGACGTGTCATTACACTGCCGAGCATGTTGGAAACGTCGCCGAGGAGCCAGAAAAGGACGAAGAGGAACGAGAGTCCGTCGCAGGTCTTCGAGCGGAACTGGTTCCAGAGCTGCGGGAGCGTCGGGAGGAACCAGCAGAAGAGGGAGAGGAGGCCGACGGCGAAGCCGAGGAGCTTTAGATGCGTGTCGACGCAGTCGGAAAAATGCTGAAAGGAGATGAGATGAGAAGGAAGAGAAAGAGAGTTAACCTCGTTGATCCAGGGGATCCCGTTAGGACATTCTGGAGATGTACTTTGGAGCATGGCTGGGAGATGCGAGTCCAGAGGAGAGCTCTAGGAATGAAGGTTGCATTGCTGAAAAGGACGCGTTTATGGAGTGGAGGAATGAGGAAAGTGACGCGACTGGGGACGCGAAGCAAGGCGGTTGGAAACGATCCGACTCGCAGGAAGAGGAGGGAAATGAAGCGACGGAGGCCAGATCTTTCGCTCAGCAAGGTCGCGCTGGACCGAGGGTCGGAATTCGAGAGCTATCTAGGAGAGAAAAGAACTGATGCTCGTTGTGGAAACTGAGGGGGCCAAGGTGGTTTGGCCCAAGGCCACCGAGCGTGGACCATGGCTTCGAGAGTGGATAGTACGGTGGCTGCCGATCGAGGTTTTGAGCGCGCCGCCGACCACTGCCTACCACAACGTATCTGGAGCGTTCCGTGGAAAATTCCGTTGATGTTTAAGCGTCTTCTCCTCCCGCACCATCAAAATGTTAGCTTCCCGTCTCTCCCTCACGCTTTCTGCCGCCGTCGTCTTGGCTACCGTAACCCGCAATAGGTTTCGGCGGGAACCACGTCGCCAAGTTCGGCTTCCACAATGCCGTCTACAAAGCGAGCTACGCAAAGGTCGCTCAAACGCAGTCGCCGTTTGCCTTGCAGAACACAGATCCATGTACTTTTCCGCTGACTACCGTAATCTTACCGCAAGCCTTAACCGTTGTACGAGTCTCCGCGCTCTCAACCGAGCACTTCACCCGCCTCCGCTACCTCGACTACCGTAATCCTACTAAAATTGAAAGCCGCCGGATGGCAAGAAAGGAGCACGATCGTGCTAGCAAAAAGGGAGATTTCGAAGCTTCTGCAACGTCGAGGTATGTGGCAACGCCTCGAGTTGCCATGAAACGGCCTCTGCAACACCCGAGTTTCTCCATTTAGACTTCAAAACCGTTCTCACGCAGCGTCCTGTTCGCCGCACATCTTCGAACAGCCCTGCATCAACGTGAGTTTCGAGCTTCGACCGTAATCCTACCGCAACGGCATTCGGATTTGGAGCGTTCCGCGGAGAAGTCTGCTGATGTTGACGCGACTTCTCCTCCTATACCATCAAAATGTCACCTCGCCACCTCTCTCTCTCGCGCCCTTCGCCGCCGTTCGCTGACCTCGGCTACCGTAACCCACGAGGGGGGATTCGGTGGTCACGGCTTCGGTGGGGTCCGCGGCGCCAAGTTTGGCTTCGGGCACGACGCCGGCAACAAGGAGAGCAACGCATGAACAGAAATATGTCTTGCTGGATCAAATTCCTTTCGCTCTACCTCGTCTCCGCCGCCCAATGTCCTTGATAGCGAAAGAAGCAGCACTCGTTTATCCAACCCACTCTCCGCAGTCGCGATTGCGCGCTTCTCCGCTGGCTACCGTAATCCTACTTTTGAACGACGTCTCTGCGCTCCCAATCACTCGCCTCTGCAAACTCGACTACAGTATTCCTCCTCCTTGATCTGAAATCGTAAAATCGGTCCGAAGACGGTAATTCAGCTCCATAACCCCACAACCGCTTCCTTCCCTCAGTTGCTAGGAAGCGGCCACGGTAACGCCCGTCTCTCTCACATTTCGGCTTCCCAAGCAGCTTCCTCGTTGTCGCAGTCTTCGGTGCACTCTGCAACGTCTTCACCTTGACTCTAAAGCTGTTCAACGTGACCAAGCCGCACTTTGGAAGTAACTCCGGCCTCCCTTCCTCAGTTGCTCCGTTGTCACTGAGATGTGAATGGAAGCGAGCGAGAGGCCGAACTTCGAAATTCGAATTTAACCACCCGCGAAGACGGCGACGCCGCAGCGGAAATTCGGTCCGACGCTCCCGAAACCGCGCAAATCGGCTTCGGAGAATCTCGCGCGGAAGAAAACGCTGAATCCGAGTGCGCGGGAAGCCCCGAAGGCGCCAAAAACCGACCCGAAATTCTCCACCGGGGAACGCGACGACAAATCGTCGTTCAAGTGAGTTTTGAGGCGTTGAAATGGTTGAAAACGCTTTGAAAACGACTGAAGAATTCGGTGCGGTGATTCGAGGAGAGCGTGAAGAGCCGAAGACGCGCGTCGAAGGAAGGTATCTCGACCGAGAAGTCGTCGGGAAGCTCGAAGAAGAGGAAAAAGAAGGCCGGATCAGCCGAGAAGTATGTGGACGATGTGGGAGAGCGACGGATGATGGGTGGAGCCTTGAAATGCGAAACTTCTGATCGCCGCTTCTGATCGACGAATGTTTTAATCTAATGATCAATTTCGGCTTACGGAGGGGCGCCGAAATGTGCCTCGTTCCACGTGATTTTTGGATCTCTGCGAATTTTTGGAATTTTTTTTTTGTTTGGGCACCGCTCGCTGGATTTCGTCAAAGCAGGCATGAGGTTGGAAGAGACAGGGAGAGAGCTGTCTAGACTGATTAGAAGGCCTGCCACCTGAAAATGAGAATTCTAGACAAGCAGTGCAGACAGCTACCGTAACCCCAAGCGATGCTAACCCCTTCTGAGGCCAAATCTGGCACCTAAAGATAAAGTGATGCATAAGCACCATACATCCACAAACCAATGCCTAAAAGCAATGCTCCTGAACTTATATAAGGCCTGCTTGCACATACTGAGTACAAACCAAATCAACTATGATCGCCAAGACCACCACTGAAGCCGAGAAGCTCCTCCGCGCCAATGCCATTATGAAGGCCATTGAGGAGTCGAAGAAAATTAAGAACAACTCCAAGCTCCTGGACGAGTTAATCGCCCTTGAGCTGTTGAGCTGAGCCTCTCCACCCTTGAGTCTCTTGGAATTCTGGACAGCGCTGTTGTCTGGAAGAACAAGAAACAGGTCTACGGAAGAGGCTCTTATGAAATACTGGAATGGGCTCAAATTCCCTAAGAAGCCCAAGAAGGCGCCGAAAAGAAAGGCTGCAGAACCTGAGGTCGAACCTAAGAAGATCAAAATCGAAGTCGACTTCGAGAACTGCCCTCCAGCCACGCCTGAAGAGATTGTGAAGATCCTTAAGCAGTCACAGGACAAGGAACTCAACACGAAACTTGTCCAGGTCCTCCAGGGAATGACGATCAAGGCTTCAGAGATCAACCAGCTCAGAATGACGGTTGCTTTGCTGAAGACGCGAGACTCGTCGACTCCCAGGCTGCCTCACTCTTCATCCAAAAATGCGTGGCTCTGAAGTCCGTCCAGATCTCAGATGCTCCCAAGACCGTACTTAAGAACCCAGCTCCTGTTAGGCGTCAAACTCAGCAGGAGGTCTTTATTGAAGCATTGGAGGAGATCGGCTTCAACCTCTCCGTCTCTGAGTCTACCGTCACCCAACAGCTCTTGGAGGACGACCTATGCCTCTCTGACTCCTCTGACTCCTCTGACGATGAAGAGGACGTTGAAGCTTGAAGCGATGCTTCTGGCAGAGATGAAGGCCTTGGAAGAAGATGAGGACGACTTCCTAGAGAACCTCCTCATCCAGGAGCTCAAGAAGGACTCTTCCGCCTCGGATTCTGACTCCGACTCCGACTTCGATGATCTCTTCTAAACTCTATTATTATTGCAAATCTAAATAAAAAACTCAAAAAATCTTGTTTCTTTTTTCTTGTGCTAGGGCAGCTAATGCTAGGCAGTGTACAGGGCAGTAGCGTCGGGACCGCTCAATGACTGGTAAAATTCTCCTTTTTTCTTATCCTAACTTTGCCATATTGCGCAGTCCTGAAGCCGTTTCTCGCCATTCTGACGCCAGAATCGTGATCAGCGACTTCGAAAACCCCCCTGCCCCAGAAATGAGCGCGATCCGTGCACCCAAAAAACGACAAAAAATGCTATGTGTGTCCCTTTAAAAGCTCATGAATCTGAGAACAACGAGCGTATAGGCAACTTTGAACTTTTTATACACATGACTATCTGAAGCAGTCGGTAGCGGGTTGGACTGCTGAATGGTAGGTCACAGGTTTGATGCCCCGAGGCTCGTAATTCTTTTTCGCTCGTTGTTCTCAAATTCACGACTTAAAACGGTTATAACTTCGCACTGTTCACGTTAGGGCAGCCAATATTTTGCGGTTTTCCTAGTCTCATATAGACCTACACATGTGCCGAATTTCAGCCCGATCGGGGGGGGGGGGGGGTCCATTCCCTCGTAAGTTAGGTATTTATGCATCTGTTAAATACTCGTTCATAGCTCATCACTTTCATTATGAATTCTGCGTCTGTTGCCTGAACATCTCCTCCAACCTGCGTCGAGCTTTTTGCTCTTTGGCTAGTGTTTGGGAAAGTGCGTTGACTTCCTAAAAGAGCCGATTTTAACACAAAATCCTTGAAAGGCACAACCCACCTTGAGCAAAGTGTTCATATGGTTGGTTAAGGCGTAAACCGTATCCACGAGCGACTTCTCGTGGACAATGATCTCGTCTCCGATCACTTCTTCCACCAGAATCTTTTCGTCTTCCGCTACAATCAGCTGAGGCGCTTGATATCCAAAGGCTGGCGTTCCGGCGGCAGCTCTTTGAGCTGCTTGGGGTCCTCTGGGAGTCGGTTGGAGGGTTGGTTGTGTGAAGTAGGCCGTTCCTATCCTGAGTAGGACGGCGTCTTCTTGGTCTTCTTGGGACACTGAAATAGGACAGAACATACAGGGGCGCAAAAAAAATTCACACTCCCCCCCTGGCCAGACAGACCAGGCAGAGCGCTGACCAGACAAATTGGAGTAATTTCCAGCTCACTCGTCGCGAAAGACCGGTCGGTTTCGCTAACAAATGACGTGAAACCGACCGGTCCTCAGCACCGCGTTCGGACAGAAATGAAGCGATTCTGCCCGTGTGTGGCCTGTCTGGCCAGGAGAGGAGGTGATTTTTTTGTGCCATCTTTCCCAAAAAAGGAGTTGGGCCAGATAGCTCCGAAGCGGAGTCCGTTCAAGCTCACTCGTCGCGAACGGTCGGTCGGTTTCGCTAACAAATAACGTGATGAGTGAGCTTGAATGGAATCCGCTCCGGAGCTGCCTCCCAACTCTTTTTTGTGCACCCTGTTCGGACTGTTTGTTTAGTCAGCTTAGGATAGATCACTTCAAGCAAAAAAACGACCAGTCATCGATATCAGCTGTCTAGAAATGACTTTTTTGGGACAGAGAACCTCATGCCGACGCTTGCCTGACTTGCTTAAGCTTTGAAGTTTTAGGATTTTTTTGCTCATTTTGCACCGCAAGTATGGGGTCCACGTTGATCAGCCCCTCAAACCCTAACAGTGCAAATTTTCAGCCCGATCTGAATGTGTCACTTTTGACACTCCCCTTGTGAGTGCCCCGAAATTCTCAATTTCAAATGGCCGTAACTTTTCGCGTTAGGGCAGCTAATATTTTGGGGTTGTTCAAATCTCATATAGGGCTACATTTGTGACAAAACCAGACAACGTCAACCAGGCCTTTCCAGACAACAGAACCTTCCGTCTCAAACCCCTCATTTTCGCTCTCCTCTCATCCAGCGACCGATCGGTCCTTCTCGCCGGTCCTCTTCATCTTCTTCTCTTCGCAAGATTTCATGACTCAACGGAAAAAAGCGGACGACGACAACGCGCGTCGTCGCCGGCGGCACCGCTTCCGCTTCTGGCGGAAAAAAGAAAAAAAAACGAAGCCGCCGAGGAGAAGCCGAGGAAGGTGGAGCGGAGCAGACCGTGGCTGCCGGAGCTCTGGCGGAAGATGCGCCGCTCGAAGTCGCGCGACAAATTACGTGGGAGTCCTTTGGCGGAATCGGAGTCGAAGGAGACGCGGAAGAAGCGAAGGAGCGAAGAAGGCGAGCGAGAAGTGAGTGGAAGCGAGCGAGAGGCCAAATTTCTAAATTCGAATTTAGCCACCCGCGACGCCGCAGCGGAAATCCGCGCCGCCGCTCCCGAAACAGCGCAAATCGGCTTCGGAGGAAGTCGAAGCCAATTCAGCAGTTTCAAATTCTTATTCATGGGATAAACATATAAATATCCGTATATACAACACGAGGATCAAACTATCACGAGCGGCTGGGTGAACTTCCGATGCGGATGAACGTGGTTCCCGGAATTTCCGTCGTGGGAATTGTTTTCGTTTGAGGAGGGCCGCCGCGTCGTCTTCAAGAACTCATCCACCTCGGCTATGAACTGGTACTCGTGCCACATCAGCTGAGTGGCGTAGGCCATTGCGAAGATGACGAGCAAGAGGAAATAGATGATTATGATCAGCACTGGAACGATTAGGTCAGGTAAGGTTACGTCAGGAGGCTAATCTGACCACTTTCAGCGGCTATCCTCCACTTGTACTCGACGTAATCTCGCAGCCGAAGATAAATGTAGGAATTGTGGGCGAAAGCTGAGTAGACCAGCATGAAGAGGACAACCAGGGTGTAGAGCATCAGGATGCCCTGGAACAGGTGAGCTTTAGGATATTTAAGAACAATAAAAATGAAATTTTTCAGAACAAGAGAAAAGCGTGGCCTACCTGAAGCATGAAGAAAGGCAGGAGACACAATTTGGACCACCGGAACGTGCCGTAGATGGTGCAGATAGAAACGGAGGCGGTGAGCAAGATGGAGAACATGAGAGTGACGGCGGTACCCGATTTGTAGATGAGCACGAGGACGAGGAAGTAGACGAGCAGGTACACCACGCTGAGCACTTTGGCCACGAGCTGAATTGGCTAATTATAGCGATGAGTGATTCAAGTCGTGTTTCATTACGTGGATCGTGAAAAACAAGCATAATTTGTTGCATTCGGATTACTTTGACACTTCCAACTATAGTTTTTAGGCTGGATTCAAAGAATTCAAATTGCGGGCCGTTTCTTGAAACTTTGAATTCCTTGAAATCGACGTGTTTGCCAGAACTCGATAATTAAATGACGTGTCACGTGGGTAAACAGAATGGACTTTAGGACACGCTTTATGGCTTTTTGGCTCCATTGTACCGCAGACAAATATGGTCCAAAGATCGGTTTCTGGCCTATAATCCAGATTAATCCTGTCTTGCAAACTAACCCTCTCGTAGTCCTCTTAAAAGTACACCCAAAACTAATCCTTACCGTAACATGATACCTCTCAAAGCAGCAAAAGAAGTTCGGACTCGGGTGGATGATCGGATAGAAGACCGTCGTCGGATTCGGGTCGATCTGCACTTCGGCTCCGTGCATATCACATTTGGTGCCTGAAAGTGGACATCCGGGATGAACGAGGAATGTGTCGTGGAGTGGAGAACGCGACAAGAATGATGGGTTTGGGAGGAGGGGGACAACCCCGGAGAAGAGAGGACGAATGCACGCGAGTCATTCTAATTGGGTAAACATTAGTTTGTGGCAGAGGGTTCATTACCTAAATGGGGATGTGGACTTCGTACAAACGTGTTTGGAATATGTCATAAAGGCGTTCTCAGAGTTCTTAGGCTTACGAGCATTTGAACAGCGTAAGTTTAAAGTCTAAATTTGGAAAAAGAGCTGATTCTCTAAATGGACCTTTTGACATGGGAATATGAATTCAAAGAGGTATCTGAAGCGTGCACTATGGCCAAAGCACTGAACCCCTTTTCAGCAAAAATTTTGATGTGAGCAGATGGAATGCGTTCTTAAAGTGCAACGTTAAAAGCGTTTAAGCCGCGAAAATATAAATTTGAGAGCATCGTTACCTAAATGGACGCATGGGAATATGAATTCTAAGAGATATCAAAGTGCGCTAGTACGTTAGGGATGTCTAAAGTATGCTCTAAAGTCGGAAATTCACAGATTTTTATATGAGGATATGGATAAGAATGTGGCTAAAGTTCTAAGCGCAAGCTTTCAATTCAAACGGGATCTGAATCCAAAAGGGCTTTGGATTTTAATAGGATTAATAGGATTTGCTAAGATCTAAGGACATGGGGCGATTGACAGATGCAAGGTAAGGCCAGCGTATTGAAAATCGGTTGCTTTAAGGTCATATCGACGGGTTAGCACATCAAATTGACGTTGAATTTAATAAACGTGTCCAAAAACTAAGAAAAATAGTAGTTTCCTGGTTGCAAAAGCATGAATGATTTATGGCACATTGCGTATTTTGGAACCAACGTCTGCTGGTTTACGCAATAACTACGTAATTTCAGGTTCTACGGCGCGGTTTCAGATTTTCGGAGTCAAAGACAACTCCACAAAGTGACCATGGATCAAAATTTCCTATAATCAAGTTTGCCGACTGCTATAAACATGAAAAATTCATGCCCTTGGCTTTTTGCATCTAGAGTGGATCTTCGTTCCGCGTGGGAATGTGCATAAAAAATCCTAGATTTGCCCAAAAAGTAAGTTTCTGACCTTCTATGGCAAGCCAACAAACGTAAATACGGCTTCAATCGGCATTCTGTTCACATTTCCTTGTACGTCAGTCAGCTGTAAAGAACTTTTGAACGGCTGAACGAATACAAAATGAGGCCAACAGGCTAAATTTGTATTCTGCGGCTGTTGTTTTTATGACAGAAGATTCCAGGAAGAAGGTAGGACACTTCTGCGTCGGACACTTCCGCGCCGGACACTTCCACGCCAGCCGATTCAGCTCCAGCAAATCCCAAGTTCAGTTTAAGCTGTGATATTCCAAAATCGGCATTTTAGACCCGCTCTCCGCATCCCCAACCCCACAAAAACAACAATCCACGGCATTGTTTGAAGCTCGAAAGGACGCGGCAGATAATTACATTTCCTCGCGACCCAAACAACATTTCCCTTCTCAAAATTATCACGAAAATACTCGTTTCGCATCAAATGACACGCCGCAGTCTGCGTCTGAGGCCAAATAACAACGAGGACACAGCTGACCGTCGCTTCCAGAAATCAAAATAAGCCTCAAAACGGGAGTCCCTAGAGTTCGGAGGCACCTGTTGTCCTCGAAAAATGAAAGATGAGAAGAGAAAGGGGCGACAATGACAACGTTTAGGAGAGAAGGTGTTGCCAGAGGTTGATTTTAGGACACCGGTTTGTTGTTAGGACGAAAACGAGATATAAGTCGTTGGGCGGAATGAAATGTTAGTGAATACAACCAGTAGGCCATAAGACAAAACCGTATCTCTCATAAGAACGCACTTAAGGTCTGCAATTAATGCATGGAAATAGGAAACGATGCGTTTGGCATCTTAGAGTCCATTCTGGGTTCAACTCAAAGAATCGAATTTTTAGAGCCACTCTAAAATAGCTCCTAACCACTCAAATATGTGTTTTGCCAATCTCGACTTTTCTAAGCTGTAGCCCATGATGATTAAATAACAAAAGATCAACAATTACGTTATTTTTCCTTAAACGTTAACCTTGTCACGGACTTTAGCGCCTTCAAGCGTTCAAACGCGCGTGGGCTGCATAAACATAAGAGCCACCCAAGCCTAAAAAGAGCTGACAATTGTGTTATTCCTCCCAGACGCTACTAACCCCCTTACTTTTGTCTTAAACCCCTCAACCGCAAAAACCTACGTTTCTACGAATTCAGTAGGCCTATTTTCTATTTTTCGCTCACTAGTTTTTGAATTTGACTTATCTACCACCTTCACCTGCCGAAAAAGCGAACTTGATGTTTAAGATGCCAAGGAGAGCGGCAGGTGTGAAACTGTTCCGGAAACGAAGCCAAACACTCACCACATCGCAGCTGTTGCACGTGTCAAAAGTGCGAAAAGTGGATCGAAAACATGAATTCTTAATTTGTGGACTGGCGTGTTAGCATGTGTTTTCTGTTCTGTAAGCTACGGAGTTAAGTGGAGATTGTACTTGGGAACGCAAACAACAGAAATTTTTTGGAATTGGAGGGTGAAATGACGTGTAGGAAGGAAAGGGATCACCCTTAGATCGTTAACTCTGTAGGTTAGGTAAATTAACATCATTTTTGTCTTAATGGCGTCTGAACTTTGTCTGGAAAGGATAAGCGTCATTCTCATGGCAATTGTGGTCACCGGCCGGTCGTTTTCAGACTGAAAGTGTCTGGAATGGGCAATCTTGACATTTTCAGACATTAGACAGTTTTCAACTGGTCGGTTTTCACCCAAAACAACCTCAAAACTGACGCTCTTCTCTGTCTGTCGCAATCACAGTCAACCACCAGAGATATCTTCCATGTCTAGACAAACTCCAACGTATTAACCCCATATAGCTTTCAAAAATTGCCTACAGAACTCATGTTTCAGAGTCTGCGGCGGGCAATTGGGTGAAAGTTTTCAACCAGCAATAAACGCACCTCGGCTGAGCCTCATTGGGCTCGAACCTGGCAAACTGGTGATTGGTTAGGAGCCTGTGCAAGCTTGAAAGTCTCGTTGCATTGATGCCTTTTTAGAATCAGACAACAAGAGAAAAAGCTAAAGGCATTCTTCAACTCAAAAATCAGCCATGTGTACTTTAATTTCCATTTCTGTCTTAAAAACCACTTAAATAGCCCACACAGCCAAAGACCACCTCTCAACCTTTTAACCCTTCGATCCTATGGAGCGAAACGACCCAAGAAAGCGTCTTATTCACGCTTAGCTCATAAAATAGTCATGCAAAACGCGCGTAGAAAACTGGATCGCGATGATGTTGAAGATGAGTCAATCTAAGACGCCGAATGCTAAGGACAAGCGGAAGAAGCGTTACAAGGATACAGACCTGTTTTATAAGATCTAAAAACGTCTGAGCACTTTGAACCATCTATATTTCAAAGCTCTTAACATCTCCCTCAAGAGACTTAAAAAACGACTCCAAAAGTTCGATTTCCAGCTACAACCAACCTTCACTCCTGGAATCCACTACGATCCGACGAAAATAACCTCTTTCTCGTCTCTCGCTCAGGTAAATACACTCCTAATTAGCGCCTTAGCGTCTCGCGCCTCCCGCTCACGCCTTAACGCCTCAAGAGTCGCAAGCGCGAAAACATCTGCCGCCTTGAGTAATCCATTAATTACCACCCTAAGCGTCGCTAAGAGGCGGGAAGACCGCGAAAACGATTTCAAAACTGGGCCAAAAAACCAATCTTTTGGACGGACAAAAGAAGCCAAAAGTCGCCTTTTGGACAGCAAAACTAATTATGGCCTCTGCGGGACCAAAACAAATTGAAGCGCGTGGAATTAACCGTCGCGACGCGTGCGCACGCCTAGAAGTAATTGAATTTGTTGTGGCTGAGGCCTCCACGACGACGAGGAGAAGGAGGACGGTGATGACGACGTTTGACGGACCGGAACGGTGATCCACTCGAAGCGTGGCGGGCAAGTGACTTTGCTTAATGAAGTCAACTCGAAAGAATTTAATTTCCGCCTGATTTCGTGGTTCGATAGGGTAGGAAAACAGTGGGGTTGTCTGCAGGGATGTCCTTGCGACGGATGTCTGGCTTTGGACTAAAAATCAAAGTCCAGGAAATTCAGAAAAACCAAAAAATTGACTGTTCTGTTTTTAGTCAGACACGACTTCCAAAAAGCCATTTTCAGACAGAAAACTACAGGGTGATTCAAAAAAAAACCTAGACCAAACAGGGGGATGGAGGCATGTCTGGAAATCACGGAGCGGAGTCATTTCAATCTCACTCGCCGGGAACTACCGGTCTGTTTCGCTAACAAATGAATGATTTCTCCAGACGCGCTGCGCGATTTCCAGACATGTCTCCATCCACCTGTCTGGTCTAGGTTTTTTTGAATCACCCTGTATAAACGACCGATCGGTTTTCTGTCAAAATGATTTCAAAACCGACCGCTCAGAGATGTCTAGTTAGTTTTAAATGACGAATCGAGACAATTCTAGGGAGGTTAGAAACAGCTATTCTAGACATAAAAGTATAGGCTGCTAACTTTTTGTCTAAGCATACTTCAAACAATTGACCTAAGTCTAGACTTGAAGTGTCTAGAAATTAAAATTTGGTCACCCCAAATTAAAATATGTTTTGACCTCGGCAGGATTCGAACCTGCAATCTTCGGTTCCGTAGACCGACGCGTTTTCCCTCGCGCCACAAAACCGCACATTTAATATGTTCAGAACCTTGCATACCCTTTGATCCCCTCTTTAACTATTAAACGAAAAAAACGTGGTTTTTTGCGACAGCCCTTAAAAATTACACGTTGGCACGCAAAAAAGACCACAAAGAAATGCAAAGAGGAAATAATTTGGCCGCTGTTTTTGCCGCCGAAATGCGGAAAAATTGCTACGACCAGCGGACCTTGAAATCGAAGTCTTAGGTCAATTAAGGTTGTCCTTGTATAGGAGAATAGCGTTTTTTCAAGACATAAGGGAAGGGTACAAGGTGATACACTCAGAATAAGCTGAAAATTTGCACAGAGGTAGAATCAAGGGTGTTGATTCACGTGGTACCCCATTGTTGCTGTGCAAAATGCGTAAAAAACGCCTAAAATTATCTTAGATTCGGGGGTGCGAAGGACAGAGTTATTTGTCAATCAGCTAATGTGGGTTTGGGGTAAACAATTTTGCACGGATTGGGAGCCTTTTTGGAGGGAGGAGTGAATGCCAAACAGAGTAGCCAAAACTGTACTATAAAAGACTCCAGATAAAAGGGTGGTTGAATTTAGGGATTGGACAGGATTTCGACACAAAGGTCATAAGGAAGCCAACTTCCGCTTTGATGTTGTTGCAAAGGCGAGTGAACAATAAACAAAAAGTCCTAGGAAATGAAGGTTTTCCTTGTACGGGAGAAGAGCGTTTCACATGACAAGTGAGAATGAAGGACAGTACGCCTGATTTTCAAGGAACGCTTAGAGAAACCTGGTCTGACAAAGGTTGATTGGCAGTGGACTTGGCTTGGTGAAAATACAAAGTACGATTTCCTTGCTCAAGAGAACAAGAGCACCTAAGACCTGCTAACCCAAGCCACATCCGACTGACGCCATAAGATCGTTAACATGCGACACGTGCGCGAAAACAACTTATTTGGACAATTTAACACATGACGAAGAACCGGGATAAATTTAGTTATCTCGGAGTGGTGTGGGAAGGCAGTTTGGGTCGAAAATCGAGACATCGTGAAGTAATTATGCCTGGAACGTTGGAAGCAAGAGAATTATGAGTCAAATGGGAGGCCGAAAGAGGCGGAAGGCGGCCGGAAGATAAGATTATGCTGGATTTCCTGCGCAGAGACATAGATCGGGTTCAAATCTTCATCTCCACTTGTTGACAACCTTCCAGCTCTGAGCAAAAAACAAACTCCCCTCATCTTCGGGTGAACTCCCTGGTGACCTCAAAAAAGCGTTTTTTAAGTTTTCAAACAAACCAGGGAAATGGTCTTGAATAAAAATGGGTCTGCGTAGTGAAAATGGGTCTGTAAAATGTGTCAATATGCCCTAAATGAGGCTAATAAGGGCTACCGTTTTGTTTACTGGTAGGTTCCGTTAGACCCAAGAAATATCGAATGAATTCCTTCGACCACATTTAGCCGGCGACACGCCACTAAAGCGCAAAAAAGAATTTCATAAATAGCTCGGCGCTGGAAGCAAGCAAAAGAAAACAATTGAAAACATTACATCGTCGTGGTCGTAGTCGCGGGGGTCGCCGCCGGCGGAAAGCGGTCGTCGCTGGTCGACAAGAAGACGCCGAAGACGCCCTAAGAAGAAGAAAAAGAACCAACCCAGAAAGCAATAAAAACGCCAATTCAGGGACGCCGACGAGTCCCGCCACGACATTCGCGGGAAGACGGCGATCGGTGGCAATTTGAAGAAGCCGCATATAAACTCATTAATCATTCGTTCGGCGCCAAAAATTGAAAATCTTTTGTTCTCCGCGCACGCAGAAAACAGATTTGTCAAGGGCCAAAGTGGCGCTGGACATGGGTGGCTTAGGAAGGAGTGAGGCTCAAAATTGGATACGTGAGTTATTCTTAAGTGGGCTGTTTGTGTTAAGGATTGGTTGTGGCTTGTTGTGAGAATTGTGTTCTAAGGTGCTAAACATTGTAGCCACAAACGTTAGAGGGCGAATAGCTGGAACAAACAAGAACACAAAGAACCCTAATGTTGGTGGAGATGAGGTCATGGACACAGAAAACAGAAGAAAAGCGAGAGTTTGGGAAGAATGGAACCACGATTAGCGGGACTAAGCTAGAGACAAGAATTTGGAAATTTCATGGACTTTTTTGCAAGTCGCAAAAGCAAAAAAGCAATTCTAAAATGCCTAAATTAGCGAGTCAAGGGAGAAACAAAAACAATCTGCTAAAATGAAAAGAATTTTGAATTCAGATTTTAGAGCGTTTCTGGACTTTTAGCGTGACGTTGTGACTCTTTAGAAAAATGGTCACAAACAAGAATTTTCAAAGCTGTAAAAGGGTGCACAAATCAACGAGCACGTTTTGCAAACCTACTTGGGCGCCGAAGGTGCCCAAACACTAAAAGTGGCAAAGCTGTTCTGTTTCGGGAAAAGAAAGAGGGCTAGAAGCAGTCCAAAGCGAAGCTTTCTTCACAAACAGAAAGAGCTTAGTCAGCGAACGGAATCGAACCCGTGGCCTCCATTGCGGTGCTCTAAAACACCAGTCTTTTACCTACGCATTCTTTATATTCACATACCAACCGCTATACACCTAACTAAATTTTGGTTTAGACTTTAGCACTGATCCCCACTCTACCCGATCTAGTACGCGTAGCGTGCTGGTAAAAAACAAGAATTTTCAAAGCTGTAAAAGGGTGCAGCCATCAATTTTTGTTCAAAGAGCAAAACTCCAAGAGCAAAAGTAACCAAATTTTCTTGTTTTACAGATTCTTAAGATGACATAAAGTGCCACAAACAAACTTCAGTAACCAATAATCTTTAAAAACCAGGACCAACATTTGTTTTCTTGGGAATCACAGATGTGGCACTCATCTGGCTGGAATGCCAGGCTTAGATTATTAGATCTACGTAATCCCCGTGTGGGCCTTTGTACGGATCGGCCTCTGCACTAGACTGCCACAAACAAACTTCAATGTTGGTCTTGGTTTTTAAAGAGCATCAGCCGTAGGTGGCCCTTTAGAAGCTGCAGGTGGCCTTTCATCAAAAACACAGAATCAATTCAGTTGTTAAAAAGGTTAAACTGAATTAGCTTTCTGTCCCTAAAATTATCGCATAAGCCAAAGAGTAATCATTGTAAGGTCCCCAAGAACCGACCTTATCGCAATCCTAAATGATAACTGAAATTCCTCCTGTCAAAAAACCGAGCTTTGCCTGTCTCCACTCCAAATGTACTAGGCTCTGTTCGCCCAAGGTCACCAGATCCTAGTACTAAGCTGTATAGCACAAAAGGACAAATAACCGAAGCATAAACAAAACTCAAAAACAAGCCATGGATAGATTAGTGCAGAGGCCGATCCGTACAAAGGCCCACACGGGGATTGCGTAGATCTAATAATCTAAGCCTGGCATTCCAGCCAGATGAGTGCCACATCTGTGATTTCCAAGAAAACAAATGTTGGTCCTGGTTTGCAAGATTAATGCTCACCACCTGAAACTAAAAATATGTGTAGCTATCGATCGCCATCACAAGGTCTAAGAATTTCAGGCAATCGATAGTTTCAACCTGTTCTGAGATTCTGACGCTAAGCGTTCTCCTAAAATATTCCCACACAATATTTTCCACGTTTTTGTCCAAAAAACAAATTCATCACCGCGTATCGCAATTGGCTAAATAATCACCCAGACAGTCTCCTTGCGACTCAGAGATCGCTCACCGGGAGTCTAAACGAGGCCACACGGGTCTAGACTTGGGTTCAACCAGTTAATTCTCTCGTAGGTTGTTTTTCGCAGCTGACAGAAGGTCGTCTTGGGTCGGGCTCGGTGCGACGACAAACAGAGAAGACAGGCGCATAGATTTGAGGATGCGAAGGACGGAGTTATTTGTCAATCAGCTAATGTGGGTTTGGGGTAAACAATTTTGCACGGATTGGGAGCCTTTTTGGAGGGAGGAGGTGGAGTGAATGCCAAACAGAGCAGCCAAAACATACTATAAAAGACTCCAGATAAAAGGGTGGTTGAATTTAGGGATTGGACAGGATTTCGACACAAAGGTCATAAGGAAGCCAACTTCCGCTTTGATGTTGTTGCAAAGGGTGAGTGAACAATAAACAAAAAGTCCTAGGAAAATGAAGGTTTTCCTTGTACGGGAGAAGAGCGTTTCACATGACAAGTGAGAATGAAGGACAGTACGCCTGATTTTCGAGGAACGCTTAGAGAAGCCTGGTCTGACAAAGGTTGATTGGCAGAGGACTTGGCTTGGTGAAAATACAAAGTACGATTGCCTTGCTCAAGAGAACAAGAGCACCTAAGACCTGCTAACCCAAGCCACATCCGACTGACGCCATTAGATCATTAACATGCGACACGTGCGCGAAAACAACTTATTTGGACAATTTAACACATGACGAAGAACCGGGATAAATTTAGTTTATCTCGGAGTGTGGGAGGCAGTTTGGGTCGAAAATCGAGACATCGTGAAGTAATTATGCCTGGAACGTTGGAAGCAAGAGAATTATGAGTCAAATGGGAGGCCGAAAGAGGCGGAAGGCGGCCGGAAGATAAGATTATGCTGGATTTCCTGCGCAGAGACATAGATCGGGTTCAAATCTTCATCTCCACTTGTTGACAACCTTCCAGCTCTGAGCAAAAAACAAACTCGATCCTCATCTTCGGTTAATTTTCAGAGATCCACTTTACAACACAAAATAAGAGTTTTGACAGCGAACAAGCCTATCCATCACTACCTAACACAATGATATATTACGTCTGTTCTACTCGTTGACCTCATTAATTCTCTCTCTTTGTCTAACTTTGGACTTAAAAATGTCTGAACTCAAATTGAAAAAAAGTCAAAATCGACTCAAAATACATAAATAAAATTTCTAAAGTGAGAGATGGACTGAAGCGATAGACTCGTAATGTGTCTGGATTAGTGGAAACAGGTGTGTTGTTAGGCGGTGACAGGGTTTGTTTTGTGGAGGAGAAAAGCGAGAAAGAAGATGGGTTATTTTGAGCAATGAGGTATGAGGAAGTGATACATGAGACGGATAGGAATTCTTAATTTTATACTTGGTCTCTGAACATATGAAAAACGAATTTATTTGAGCATCAGCCGTAGGTGGCCCTTTAGAAGCTGCAGGTGGCCTTTCATCAAAAACACAGAATCGATACAGTTGTTAAAAAGGTTAAACTGAATTAGCTTTGAGTGAAGTGCACATAAAGAAGGAACGGCATGTGGTTAGAGAGCACTAAAACACAAATATGACCAAGGCGAAGAGATTTGCGTCTGAATTTGATCAATTGGCCAATTCTGTGTTTGTGTGCGTCTCACAAAAAAGCGTTCTCTGGTATTCTTATGACACAGAAACAGGTAATACGATTGTCTGTCGTAAGGGAAAATTGTTATTTTCAGCTCAAATTTAATCGAAATCCCATCTTATCTTAAATTAGGACATCACTGACCTGTCAGCCACGAATCTCTGCCTTGAAACCCCTGTGACGCTTCGATGACTAACGAGTGAATCTCAAGTGGCTCTCTTTTCTCAAGCTGCACCCTACCTAATTCGCCTCGTTTCGCTTTGAGCCTGAGCGTTAATTATTGAGCAGGAACGACGTTCTGGAGAAAACCATTTTTCTCAAAAAGGAGAAGAGAGGAGACCGAGTGGAGGAATTTGATTAGGTGGGTTCCTTTTTAGCAGATGGGATGCGCGAAAACATGGGAGATGGAGTGGGACGCTCCGTGGTCAGGAATATGGCATCAAAAACACAAGGAATCCTTTTAAATCGTCCTAAGCACTTCCCAGCAGACCTTGCCTTTTTAATAAACACCGTCTTCCTTAAACACCACCTTAGAATTCTTACACCTCTTCAACGATCTTAGACTAACCATCAAAGAATCCTCAGATCTACACTAAACGATGTTTCTTCTAAGCAACTTCCTTAGCCTTAACTAACCTGAAAAACCTTACCCAAAGAATCGAAATCCCACGACAGCACGAGCGAAACCCTTCTCTTCGCCACTGTTTCCCTTAATAGAAACACGTCTGCTCGCGATGCCTGCGAACAGTCGCCACGCGCTTAGGAATGTAAACAAACTAAGGAAAAGAAGAAAAATTATGAGAAAGAAAACAGCTCGGCGACATTCAAGTTTCTCAAGGGCGCATTTCCTTCTTCTTTCTGAGAAGGCTGGCTAAAAGGGCAAACAAGAATAGAATTGTGAGTCATTGGGGTTTATTCGATATGTGACAATCCTAAATTCGAGGTTTTAGAACTCTTTCCTGCAGACGGAAGCGCAGCAGAGGCACTTCAGACCAGTTTTCTTCATTCCCGCTTTTGTGTAATCCAAGGTGAGCTCTTCTCCTGGAATTTTTGCCTTTTAAATGCGTTTTAGGGTTACTGTACCCACCTGACTCGATTCTCCTCTTGGAGAAGAACACAATCCTATGGAACGACTTCCTGGCGACCTTGGCGACGTCCAGGTACACCGGCCGTACCTCGAGATTCGGGTCGCACGAGTGATTCACGAACCGAGCCTCGTTACCGTAATCCTTCGCGTCGACGACCATTTTTCCCTTGTTCAAGGGAATCGTGTAGCTCCAGTCGCTTTCCGGCTTCATCTCTTCGACGAGTTTCACCTGCCCGACGAATTCCACGACGAAAACGTATTTGGGAATCGGCTCGACGGCGAAGAGGCCCCATCCGCGTTGGAGCACCCGGAAGAGGATCAGCGGGAGGGTTCGGCCTTCCACGAGATACCGCTGGGAGCAGAGATCGGGGCAGATGCATGCGGGGCCACATGTGCCCTGGCAGGAGCATTGTAGGTCGCAGGTAACGCAAGAACAGCCTTCTCTGAGCGTCATCTTAGCCACGCGTTCCTTTGCTCTGGGGGAAAGCAGGCGCACAGGAGAGTACTGTAACCTCAATTATGACTACCTAAGATTAAAGATTCTAAGACTCACTTTAAAGACAGGAACGCCCTCCTCGAGCTGAAGCCAATCCTCCACGTGGGTCCACGATTTTCCATAATTGTTGATGGTCGATTGAAGCCGAAATCGATTTATAAACATTGTCGACTCAAAATCGGTCTGAGTCTTAGGCGGCATCGGGATTCCATAGCGTTTCGAGATGCTCCCGAGCGCTTTTTTCACCATTGCGTAGGATCTCTTGAGTGCCGGGGCTTCATTATGCAGAAATTCCCACGTGTTGCAGCGTTGCGTGAAGCCGAACCATTTTACGAGGTATTTACCGTCCTAAAACTCAAATTTAGCCTTATCCTAAGATCCATATAAGCTTGTCCCACCTTGTCCATCATGATCTGCTCTACAAAAAACGATTCACTGTTGTTCCAATTCCTCAGCTGTTCCAAGTCCACTTCTGTTGTCATTGAAGCATCCCTGACAGGAACTGCCAGCGGGTCAGAGAGAATTTCGGACCTTCTGACCTTATCCTAAACAACTCTGCTAAATGAACCATCAACATCTTAAGAATTACCGCATAATGCCTCCTGAATCTAAGCCGAAATCCATCACCCAAAGCCGGCGTCATGACGAGTTGGAAGTAGAACTCGTGGCTAACGCATGGAGACGACGAACTGGCTTCTTCCACGCTTGCAGGCTGAAAATGGCTGATTAGAATGATTTAAGGAGAGCTAAAACTCACCGACACCCACGTCGACGCACAGCTGATTTTCGGTGGCTCATGGGACTCGGATTTCCGGCGTTTCTTCGAAGGACTCATCGCACGATCTCAATCGATGGCCACAGTCGTCCTCGGCTACGCGATTCACGTGTGAATTTCTACAAAAACGATGCTTCTGCTCGCATAGAAGAAGTCATGTGGCGCCGCCGCCTTGCACGCCAAGACGTTCGTGGCGGGACCTTGCGGAATCGCGCCGCTTCCGTTTGCTGCCGTTGGGGAGGAGAACGCGAGTTCCGAAACTGCAATCAATACACTCTGGGGACAGCAGCTGCAAAAAGCAACGAATTCTATTACAGAGCAACGCTAGAATCTAATCATGTGGGAGAGATAGGAACCAGTTTTGAAGAAATCACAGAACTGCTGACCTAAAGAGACTTGCAGGAAGACGACAAAGGCGTGCCAAAATCGATAAACAGAGATCTCGGACGGAGATTGATTGATCTGAACCCACTTTGACTGGAATCGCTGGAAAGGACTATAAACTCTAAATCTAAACCGGTTTATCGATTAAAATAAGCGCTCCAACCTCGCCTGAACCACTTTGGGTGTGTCCGGGGTGTAGATGCCTATGGAGCTTGGTTCAGGCATCCACACCAGTTGGCTCCTCTTCGGCGTCGCCTTCGACGCTCGGACCTTCTTCTCCGAGTCGGTCAGGTCGTCGTTGAGGTTCACCATCGACCATCGAGCGGACCGTGTTAGAGAAGATGACGTCCCACGTGAAGAAGAGCTCATCCCGGGATTCCAGGACCTTCAGGTCGAGGTAAGGGTTTACGAAGATCCTTAAATGGGATTTAAAGAGGCAGTTCTTAAGAAATGAGGCTCACTCCTTCTTCGGCATATCCACGAGCTTTATGGTTCCGAGGTAGACGTCGACAAGGACGTCGGCGTTCATCGGGAGCTCTTCATCGGTGAGGTCTTCTTCGTCCGCTTCCTTTCCTGGGAGACCGCGACGTTCTTGCTGCCAGAATGGTTTCCCGCTTTCCCGCTCACAAAAATACAGAATTGGCGTATAAACGCTGAATTAAAGTCGAAATGTCCAAAATACAGAAATGGATCGAATAAAGATGGCACAAACGGTCCACTACTTGTTAAAAGTCCACAAACCACGTGGAAGTGAATCTCCGCTTCTCAACGGGCCGGAATTAAGTTTCAAAAATGAATCAATTTTAGGTCATCTGTCGTCCAAAGCGCGGATGTGCTATCCGTCGATTCTTCACGACAAATTCCTTATCTATCGGCTACACCCATCATCCGTCGCTCTCCCAATTCGCTCACTTACTTCTCAGCGGATCCGGCCTTCTTTTTCCTCTTCTTCGAGCTTCCCGACAACTTTTCGGTCGAGATATCTTCCTTCGACGCGCGTCTTCGGCTCTTCAACGCCTCAAAACTCACGAAACAAAACTTTGTTTTTGGCGCCTTCGGGAATTTCGGATTCGGCGTTTCCTTCCGCGGGAGATTCTCCGAAGCCGATTTGCGCGGTTTCGGAAGCGTCGGCCCGGATTTCCGCTACGGCGTCGCCGTCTTCGCGGGTGGCTAAATTCGAATTTACAAATTTGGCCTCTCGCTCGCTTCCACTCACTTCTCAAAGACAATAGAGCAACTGGGGAAAGAAGGCCGGAGTTCCTTCCGAAGTGCGGCCTCCTTTCGGCGGCGAAGGGCGAGAGAGAGAGCTGGCGAGGTGACATTTTGATGGTATAGGAGGAGAAGACGCGTCAACATCAGCAGACTTCTCCGAGGAACGCTCCAAATCCGAATGCCGTTGCGGTAGGATTACGGTCGAAGCTCGAAACCTGCAGTTAGTCACTGACATCTTGAACACACAAACGGTCCACCAACCTCGAAGTCACACAAGGAAACGCGGGGGACAGACCATTCTCTTTCCAAGTTTCGTTGCTTGTGATGAAGCGGTGAACCCCTCAACCGCAAATCAAATGTTCTTAGCGGCCAGCTGAAAACAGCTACGCAACTCCTAAACAGTTTCCAAAACGCCGAAAAATTAACTCCAATCCAACCATTTCGAACGCCAACACCAAGACCAACGCCAGTGATTCTACCTACCCCACAATAGTGAGCGAAGAGAGTGCCACTCCACTCGAAAGGCTGCTTTTTGACCAGGACGGAGCAGGCTGTTACCTGCAATGATAAAGCTGTGAATCTGGTTAATAATCCTGCCTGCAATATGACATCCGACTGGACCTTCAAACGCTTCATCGATTCGCCTACCACGTGCTGCTCTGGCCGGTGCCGCTGCTCCGGGCTTCGTTGCTGCGTCCGCGGCCTCTTCCACGGCTCCCGCCCAGCCGCCCAGCCGCGTCCGCGTACTCGGCCTCTTGCCTATATTCCTGCCTACAATATTACAGGCGCCTTCTTCCAAGACGAAGAAAACAAAGAAAACGAGACACAAAAGGTTTTATCCAGCAACAACACAAAAACGCACCCTTAGCAAGCCGAGTTCTTAAGAACCGCTGCAAAAGACATTTTCTGACTTCCGCCCCACACTGGACACTTCGCTTTTCCTCCCAACAGCTCCTTACAAGAAGACCCTCCAGAGGTTTGTTTCTGAGCTTTAGACACTCTCTTCCCTTAGGAACACTCAAGATGAGGCCGTTCTTGTTCACGCGGTCCTCCAAGTCGGTCGCCCGCTTCTCCTCCGGCTTCGACGTCCCCTCAACCGCAAATCTCAGATTCGCAAGCTCCAGCGGCCCGAAATCTCGCGAATCGAACGCCTCCCTTCGATTGTCGCCCAGCAGGAAAACATGGCTTTTCGGGATCCTCTCGTGCCTCTGGGCGCGGTCGTTGTAGATCGACTCCCCCGACGACTCTCGAGATTCCGAAAATCTCTTTTTAACGCCGTTTTCGTCCACGAAATCGAAAGAGAACACGACGATCGTTCCTCGCTCCACCCCTTCTTTTGCCTGCACCACGCGGAACTCGGTTCCCGATTCTGGGAGAGTGGGACGTGGGACGCATTCCAGGTCCGATATCTAGCTGTAGATGCCCAGAATTGTATTTCAGGGTTTTGTTGGCTTCCACGAGGGTTTTCCAATCCACGAAGGTCTTCTTAGCTTCAAAACTCATCCGAGTTTGGCCAACATTGGCACAAATCACAGTGTGCTCGTCCTTTGTACCTCAATGGCTCCAAAGTCTCGAGAATCCGCAGATTGGGGGAAATCTCCCACCACAAAAACGCAGTTTTTAGGCACTATTTCGATCAGCTTTTTCCGTTCGTTGAAGACCAGGTCTCCAGCTAAACCCACAATCCTCGAAAACTCAAAAAGCGTCGTTTTTTCTCCGGATTCGTCGATTTCATCTCTTGTGAAGGTGATGGGCAAGCCACGCTTCACTTTCACTTGGTCCGAGAGATGGAAATTTATGTTTTTGTGCCATGGGGAATCTTCTGCAGCATCCCCCTCCAGAAATGGTCCATTCCCGCATTCATTATGATGGGCATCACACCAACCTCTTCCGGCTCTCTGTACATCTCACCCTCGTTCTTCAGCTTCCTCATTCCCTCCTCGATGTCTCTTCCATTTTCGATTTTCGATTGTCGTTCGTCCTGTCAACGAGCCCTTCTAACGTCTTTACGGTAGGAAGCAGTTGTCTTGTGATTTCATCGTCAATGTCACTAATCTTGGCGAATCCGAAGTCCCGCGAGTCTGCGGAATTGCTCCGGTTATCTCCCATCACATAAACACAACCTTCCGGGACCTTATCGAGGTTTTCCGTACGATCGTTGTAGATGTAATCGCCTGGAAGTCCGACTATTCGTTTGCAAACACCACTTACTGCACTATCACGTAACTCGCTCGCAAACAGGTGGTGTAGCGAAAACGCCGAAATAGGAAGATTCACAAACGCGCTCCTCGGCGCAAGTTTTCAGGTCGAAAAGGTCGAATTTCCTTCACGTTGGAAGGGGTGAGCGTGGGAAAACTCGATCTTCCACGCGCGCTAGAAAACCAAGTGGGTTCGGGTCATTTTGAGGTTCTGATCATGTTGTGCATTTTGTTCCAATCTGTCTTATATGGACTTCCGAACTTCAAAGAGGAACGTGAAGCATCGCTTTTTGTCACAGCATCACTCTATACAAGAACGCCATCTCACTTTTAATGTCGAGGTGGGGGTGACGCTAAACAAGTTGAACTTTCACAAACCCCTACGTAGACCTGCTCCAGAAACAAATGCTACTCTTTACTCTTATAGAAACATGTCGAGGCTCAATTTGCAATTCGAAGCCGAAATTGAAGCTTCTCACCATTTTCACGCGTTCCGTGCGTTTCTGGCCCTTCAGAGCTTTTTCGTGTTTCCGCGTCTCCCCCTTTTTGCGTCAAATTCCACTGACTTTTGCTCGTTATCCAGGATCAGCATGGGCTTCCAAGTGCCCTTCAGCAGCATGTCATCCCGGGGCACGCTGCATCCGCTTCGGGATTTTCGGGGGGCAGACCTGCGGCACCGCCGCAGGGGATTAATCGTTTGCATGGGTTTCATAGGGGACCTATGCCCAAACTGGGCCTGAACGCCGTACGTTCTGTTCCCTTTTTGGCAATTTTTGAGTGCCCTTGTGGTGCTACCACGCTGTCGTGTTTCTTTTCGAGTGTTTGACATTCATTTCGCACCATTTTCGGGCCCAAATCCACGATTTCGAGCGTCATTTTGCTTCTGTTTGGTCCCGAAATCTGTCTTTTTTGGGATGAATCTGGGAAGCGGAGATTCTTGAGTGTTTGGGGTTATTTGGCGTTTCTGATTTCTGACCAGCTCGCGAGCTTATGACAGAGTGAGCTTAACCTGCAACGGTCTCTGAAACGTTTCCCACCGGTCGTCTCGCTTCAGGAAACGTTTCACATCGATCGCGCCGGTCGTTGATACGTTTCTTAGCAGCCGTTGCCTCTGCGGAATGTTTCTCAGAAGGCTGTGGTGGTGGTGTGGGCGCAGCCCACATCCGAGGCTTTATCCATAACACCCACCGAGGCCCGTAGGGCCGAGCACGTTATGCGAACCTCTGTGATGGCGACTTGCTGAACGGAAACCCGTGGCTCCGAGAGGCCGGAGCCGAGCGTCGCCTGCAAGTCGCGAGGCGGCGAAGCCGTCAAGTTTAGCTATGAGGGCGCGAGAACAAGTCGGTGCACCGCGTGGGAACGTCACTGATCCCCGGCGTCGACGGCTTCCACCAGGAGATTGACGCTATGTTCAGCGATATGGACCGGATGCTCGAGTGGATATCGCTCCTCAGAGAGAAGCAGATTTAAGGAAATAAAAGGACAAGCGAAGGATATTTGTATTCATGGTGAACTAGATAAAACTGCATTCAGGAAGCCATAAAACCTATCCTAAACGTCCATCTGGACGTACTCGTCGTTTTTGGAGTACTTCTTACACTGGTAGATCATGGCGACGTCGAAGGTGCAGCAGCCGAAGCTGCTGAGGAGCCATGGGAGGTGGTGGACGACGTAACCCCAGCCGTCGGCCTCGAGAAGCACCGAGGAACCGTAGGTGAGGTTGCCGAGGACGACGATGTAGAACATGAGGACCGAGAGGCCCTCGCAGGAGCGCCGCCAGCGGTTGCGGAGGAATCGGGGCACGCGACCAGCGAAGTAGCACGTGGTGGAGATGATACCGAGGGCGTAGCCGATGGCGTGTGAGTGGGCTTTGATGAAGACAAGGAAGAAGCATCGCTTTTTGTCACAGCATCACTCTATACAAGAACGCCATCTCACTTTTAATGCCGAGGTGGGGGTGACGCTAAACAAGTTGAATTTTCACAAACCCCTACGGTAGACGTGTGCTCCAGAAACGCTACTCTTTCTGATGGTATCTAGAATCTTAAATCCGACGCTTTACGACGAGATTTAGCAAAAATGCCCGTTGCACCTGCGAGGTCGGAGGTTCGAGAAGCAGATCTAAGGAAATAAAGGACAAGCGAAGGATATTTGTATTCATGGTAAATCAACGGTTGCGGAGGGATCGGGGCACGCGACCAGCGAAGTAGCACGTGCTGGAGATGATACCAAGGGCGTAGCCGATGGCGTGGGAGTGATCATTTCAGTTTTCAGACAGATGATAGGGATCAGTTTCGAAAGCAAGACAATTGCCTCCATTGTCTCCTAGACTCCAGACCATTTTTGCTTCCGATCGCTTGTGAATCTCTCTTATGTGCTCCTTCGACCCTGTTTCAGCCCTGATTGCTCTTATTTCATGCGCGTCTCAATCACATCCTGTCTGGCCCACTTCGGCCACGAAATCGACGTCGAACATCTCCCTCTGCTCGATGACCTTAAGACAGAAATCGCGAACCTCCTCCGCGCTGGCTTCTCCGACATGGAAATCGTCGAAAAGCTCCGAACAGAGAACGACCGCGCGTTCTACGTGAAGCGTTACGCGGTCAAGAACGTCCTTGCGAGAATGAACAAAGACGGAGGGGTTCTTGAGGAGCCTGTGGACACGTCAGAGGTCGAAATGGAGGCGAGAAGAGCGAGAATGCTTGTGTTGGTTGCTTTATGCAAACAATACAGTATGCCACAGATCCAGTCTGGCTACAGAACGTAGAAGCCGAGTTTTTACAGTTTTTAAATAAGACCACACCTCAGCCTCTCATTCCAGAGGAAATTGAAGATGCGGATCAGCATATTGGCTTTGTTATGCTTAAAACGACGTCCAGTGGGAGGAGGATTAAAGTCGTGAATAAATTCTTAAGATAAAGGTCTTGTTTGACGTCATACGGTAGCTACCGTAATCCTACCTCTATTCTCTCGTGCCTCAGAAGCTTGTGAAGCCTATTTTAGCATTTTAGCGATGTCAGGCGAATGGATCTCGACGCGATCGTCGTCTGCGAAGACTGCGGCAGTTCTATGAAGCAAAAATCGCTCCCAAAGCACAAAAGCCGTTTTCACCCTCAAAAGCCGACCGAAGGAACGCTTCCGTGTCCTCACAACGGGTGCACTCTAGGATTTCGGACGCTTCGAGACGTCTGCTCACATATGAACAATGAGCACGGATTCGAGTTCGAATTTGAGAAGTACGAGTTCGATAATGCCAGCGATTTTCAGGTACTTTGGGCTCCAATTTTGAGGCTAATCTTAGATTCCCAAATTTCTGGTCTGGTACCAAGAACTCGAAGAAAGCGGGGTCCGTTTCAGCCGCAAACCCGGCACCTACACGGCTCCTGACGACACCTACGAGCGCGTAAACTACAACTGCAACGTTACAGGCAGTTGGCGTCAACGAAAACGTCAATCTGGCGTTCCTGAGGCGCATCTCATCTGTCCTCTGTCCTGCCCATCTCACTTTTCGGCGTTATCGAGGCGAACCTGGCCGAGTGGTCGTTGAGGCTCAATTAGAGCATCTTGGCCACGCGTTGGACGCTCCACAGAGGACCGCTAAGGAGCTCTTTGTCGGATATAAGCTGGAACCTGAAGATCAGGATGCGTGTGGAGCGCAGGAAGCGCACGATCGAACT
The DNA here is from genome assembly GCA_000757645.3 of Steinernema carpocapsae. NCBI lineage: Eukaryota > Metazoa > Nematoda > Chromadorea > Rhabditida > Steinernematidae > Steinernema > Steinernema carpocapsae. The sequence continues at coordinate 6,553,668 of AZBU02000004.1, read as the reverse complement.
TAAAATGAGTCTCCAAAACAAGGGATGCGAGATGCTGAATGCCATTGATGGTTGGGATGGCGATGGTCTTAGCGAGCTGAGGATATGGTTAGGTTTATCAAGGATTTTGTGATCATAAGAAGGAGAACCGCCGCGACTTTGAAGAAATCGTGGGAATGGCGGAAGACGTGAGTTGTTACAAGCTTCTTTTCATAACCAGAAGGCGTCCTTTGCAGAAAGTGAAATGCAGAATCGCGCTGCTAGATCCTATCGGACCCGAAGATGCGCGAAGGATTCTTCTGCACCGTGCCCGAAGACGAAAGGAAGGAAATCATGCGCCATCTGTGGGCGCACTACAACTAGCCCTGTCCAAATTGTTAAATTTGAAATTTGAATCTTTTATCACAATAAATTAGTACGTCGACGTTGATTATGTGTGTACTAGGCCTTTGGTGTATCTGAAATACGTAAATTTCAGGATTTTCGTATTTTAGATTTGGCCTTACATCCTCCATAGTGCAGAAGCTTGTATTCGTTGGATCCTGGTTTTCGGTTGTTTATTCGGTCCACGGTCCACGGCTGTTTTGAATTGTTTCCTTACGCTTATGGTGTTCCTCTCGGCGAAGGTGGGTCCTAATAGAGCGTGTTGCTGAAAATGGAACGCTTAGGAATGCTCTCTGGGGATATTCTTACCACTCGACTCTCCGTTTCGTAGTTGGTTGCAAATAGTGACGTCCGATTTCAACAAAAACTCCGGGAGCCCTTTTCCTTGCGCAGCGAACATCCTAACTGTGGCGTACTTCTTCGAGGCACTTCCCACGTAGCGATCGACGATCTTCATTGGTTCTTGACGTCTTTATCAAGCCTATAAACACCAAAACGTCACAAAAGAGCGCTTGAAACCATGATGACTTACGCGAAATGGAACCTAAACACTTCTTCTTTCTGCGTGGGCACCATCAAAAAGCGGTCATAACCATAACGAGGGTGATCCGCGATGCTCTCCTTCATCGGATAAAGGGTGCCATTACTGAAGCGCAGATAGAGCGTCAGGTCCCATAAGTACAGGCAAATGGAGCGAAATCCGGCTTTCGAGTCGCACATAAACTCGGTGATCCCCGGATTCTTAGTTTCGTAGCATAAGCACCGCCTAAAAGAGTAGAATAGAGAGATTTCAGGCAGATTAAGCACTTACAAAATTCCATTTTCCAAGCTGTACGGGATGTGGAACTCGAAAGCGATTTGGAAGATGAAGCGTTTGATGGTCCAGTCGGACGTCGATCCTTGGGAGCAGAGCTGCTTCAATTCGGTCCTGCAATCGGAGAGATAAGAATAAATAAGAACAGAGGAAACGCGCACAAATCGTCGGGGAGCCGCGTTTCTTGAACACCCATGTTTTTGCCGATAAGACATTCATTTTTCGGAGACACAGAGGATAAAGAGGAGCCAAACGACCGCTCGCCAGCTCGACATGACATCAAAATGTAGTTTTGATGAAGAAGAATCGAGACAAGACATCACATCGTCTGGAACGCGTGTCTGACCAAAGCGATGCGAACTTCGCCGCCAATATTTACCAGACGCTGCGACCGAACGTATCGAATCCAGACAAAAGCGGTTTGTCTGGACCATTTCAGACACAATTAAAGCCGGAGGGCGGTCGGAGTCTGAATTGACGGTTCAAAATAACACGGGTTGAAGCCATTCTAGAAAAGTCTTCGAAATGCGATGTCTCGTGTCTGAAAAGCAGCGTTTCCGTCTGAAAACGCTTCAATTTCGGTCTGAAACCCCTCAAATTCGAGACAAGACATCGTCTGGAACGCGTGTCTGACCAAAGCGATGCGAACTTCGCCGTCGCCAATATTTACCAGACGCTGCGACCGAGAGACATTCTTCGAGCTTCGTCTGGCTCCCGCAGCGCTTTCCATGCAACAGTGTAGACGCGGCGACAAACGTGATACTAGACGCGCCTTCGCTGTCTATTTTAGGTCTCCAGCGTCTGCCAAAGATCTCCTGTCTGCCGAACGAAGAATTGCCGTCTGAGTCTCCGCCAAGCTGTTGCCGATCGATTTTATCGCTGACCGTTCGGTTCTCGGATTCAGACAACATGAACGCGATATGTCTAGAGTTTGAGTCTGTTTGTGTCATGATTCCGTGTGTCTACGATCGTTGTCTGGCTAATTATTGCGTACCTAGTGTCCGGCTTCGCTGATTAACGTGTTTGTGGCACGTGCTTTATGGATATCTGTGCGATTCTGTGTTTCAAGTATCGTTACTTGTCTAAGTGCGTGTGTTTCGTGGATTTCTTCATCATTTCGCGTGCCATTTCGCTTTCAAATGCTAATCTCTCTTCTCCCATTTCAGGCATGCCACCCAAGACCTCCAAGAAAGCAGACGCCAAGGGCGGCAAGCCCGTGAAGAAGGACTCCAGCGGCGGTAAGGGCAAGAAGAAGAAGTGGTCCAAGGGCAAGGTCCGCGACAAGCTCAACAACATGGCGCTCTTCGACAAGGCCACCTACGACAAGCTCTACAAGGAAGTAAGTGCACCCCGGTCCCTGGCCCTTCCTAACCCAATATCTGCGCCAGGTCGTGACCTACAAGCTCATCACCCCATCGGTTGTTTCCGAACGTCTGAAGGTCCGTGCCTCGCTTGCCAAGCAGGGTCTTCGCGAGCTTCTGGCCAAGGGACTCATTCGCCCTGTTGTCAACCACAGCAACCAACAGGTCTACACCCGTGCCACCAAGATCGAAGAAACCGCCGACTAAGTACATCGTTATTGCTTGTTTTTGTTTCCAATAAAGTTTTTATTCCTTTCATCAACCGAGTCCCCGAGTCTTCCCTAATTCTTACTCATCGGCTTGTTGTGGGGCTAGACTGCATGCGGTTGGTTCTATTCCAGCGCTCGGGCGTTGCTAGTAAACATCGTCTGTTCGGATCACGGCGGCTTCTTCACGACCTCTTGCGAAACGATTTGCGAGGCGAGGACCCTTGCGTTGTTGACTCTGGAGGTTTCTAGTTTGTCCTTTTGGTTTTGCGATTTCGGATCGCGAACTTTCGCTGCTCAATTCCGATTTATCGATTTGCCCTTCGCAGCTGCACCGTCGGCGTTGTTTGCTATGCTTTAAGGAAAACGTGTTTTTCGAGTATACTTGAAGCGGGCTCAAAGTTCTAGATGGTCTGGCTGCATTTTGTGCGTCCAGTTTTGTCTCCCCAGTTAATGCGTGTCTGCAATTTGCGTGTCTGCAAGCGATGGACAGGATGACGACGCAGTTGAAGGTGGTTCGAGAGGGCATGAATACCGTGGAATGAAGCCCTAAATGTACATATGTACGTTATTTATTGGTGACAAGTCCGCTATAAGAGGTATAAAGTGACGATAAAAGCGGTTTCAAAGCGTTCTTAGACACGTTGAATGAGTCTAGAACGGTCAGAGCAAAATCAAAATGAGGTTCCAGACGTTGAAAGCGGTCTGTTTTCTGTTTGGGCTATTTCAGACGTTTTGAGGTCGAGAGAGTGGTTGGTGTCTGGAGTTGCTTGCAACACTCGCTCGCAACACAAAATGAGACTTCGAAAAGAAGCGGCTCATTCCCAGAGAAAACACGGTTTGAACGACCGGTCGGTTTTGAATCCAGACAGCTGTGTCTACGAATCGACGCTAGACCATTTTATACAGGGTGGCCCAAAAAAAACCTAGTTCAGACATGCCACCGTCCCTGTCTAGGTTTTCTTCGGGTTTCTTCCTAATCTCAGGCAAGACATCGTCTGGAACGCTTGTCTGACCACCGGCCAAACCAAAATCAACGCATCTGTGCTCCATCTCCGACAAGAAGACGGTCCTCGAGCGGATGAAGCCGGAGAACCGCCGCGACTTTGAAGAAATCTGGGAAGGGCGGAGGACGTAAGTTGTTACAAGCTTCTTTTCATAACCAGAAGGCGTCCTTTGCAGAAAGTGAAATGCAGAATCGCTTCGGGCAGATCCTATCGGACCCGAAGATGCGCGAAGGATTCTTCTGCACCGTGCCCGAAGACGAAAGGAAGGAAATCATGCGCCATCTGTGGGCGCACTACAACTAGCCCTGTCCAAATTGTTAAATTTGAAATTTGAATCCTTTATCACAATAAATTAGTACGTCGACGTTGATTATGTGTGTACTAGGCCTTTGGGCGTATCTGAAATACGTAAATTTCAGGATTTTCGTATTTTAGATTTGGACTTACATCCTCCATAGTGCAGAAGCTTGTATTCGTTGGATCCTGGTTTTCGGTTGTTGATTCGGTCCACGGCTGTTTTGAATTGTTTCCTTACGCTTATGGTTTATGGTGTTCCTCTCGGCGAAGGTGGGTCCTAATAGAGCGTGCTGCTGAAAATGGAACGCTTAGGAATGCTCTCTAGGGATCTTCTTACCACTCGACTCTCCGTTTCGTAGTTGGTTGCAATAGTGACGTCCGATTTCAACAAAAACTCCGGGAGCCCTGCGCAGCGAGCAGCGAACATCCTAACTGTGGCGTACTTCTTCGAGGCACTTCCCACGTAGCGATCGACGATCTTCATTGGTTCTGGAAGGGTGTTGACGTCTTCTTCAAATTGGAGTCCCTGAATTCATCCGCCGCCTTCTGGAACTCTTTCGGGAAGTCAAAGCGGAACGGACGATTGATTTCTTCGCGAATTTGCTTGCGGCGCCTGAAAGCATTTAGAGTTAATTGTGGATGTCCAAGCGAAATCTCACTTTCGCTCTGCCTCGATGGAGCAAAAGGACTTCCAGAGTTCGTGGATGAGTTCCGTCGTGAAGACGACGTCCGCATGCTGGGAAAATTATTCGCAGAAGGAAGATTCCGTCGCCTCCCAAATAGCAATTGATAAACTTCTCCACGTGTTTCTGGTTGTCTGCAATGCAACAGCAAACTTGACATTGGGAAAACGTATGCTGTTTACCAATGGACTGCTTACTAACATTTCGAGGTGATTCATGAGAAAGTGATGCACCGAGGTGGAGTTCAACAGAATAAACAGCCACGAGCAGATATTGCAGATGGTGAACGAGGCCAAGAGAATGTACCTATGTACCGTGTTTACCAGGCCCAAAGGAAGATGAACATTTTCTCGACAAACAAGTTGATCAGCAGCACACATTGGACTGTGTCGCTGTCCCATCTCGCGTACCTGCAGTTAGTCACTGACATCTTGAACACACAAACGGTCCACCAACCTCGAACCTCGAAGTCACACAAGGAAACGCGGGGGAACAGACCATTCTCTTTCCAAGTTTCGTTGCTTGTGATGAAGCGGTGGACGACATTAAATCCGAACCCCTTTTTCAGCTCATCTGGGAGCAGGTAGCGGTTAAGAAGGTCCAGCTGAATGATGATGTTTACGAAGAAAGCGACTTTGCTGATCCGTAGATGAAGGAGACGTAGAAACGGGAGTATTTGATGTTCAGACAGCGGATGAATTTGTGTGGAACCAAGTTCTTCTTAAAGCAAGGGAGAATGTGAGCTCTAGAACGAATGTGAGCTCTTCCATATAAACGTGAACAAAGATTGTATCGCAAAGTGTCAAAAGGTGCTATCTGCAACAAAACTCACCACTTTCAGGCGCGAATGAAACCTCAGTGCGCCCTCGAGATGCACTCGCAGAGAGTCAATGTTCGTCTTTCTGACATCCGGGTCGGTGTTCGCGTCGTTGGAGGTTCTTCTCAGAATCTCTCAAACGCGCATTCCGGACTGCGTGGCGAAGTACTTCCATATAAACGTGGGCGTCTTGAAGCAGAATGCTTCAAACAAGAGAAAAACGAAATCCACTGGTAGTAGCTGATTTTCTTTTCGTGCTTCTCTTCTTTCGCGACCTTTGCGATTGCTTCCGTGAACGGCATGAAATAGGTGTCTTGGGCATAACAGTAGTTCTCAGCGTACCTAAACAAAGTATTGCAGCTTAAAACGAGACTCGGTTTCCTACTGTTCTCACGCTCCAGAGAACCCCATTGGCAGCATGCATTCAATCGGACGACCACCAAACTGTTTGAAGCTTACGAGAATCGCCAGTCCCAGCAAAAGGTTGAAGGTGAAATAACTGTGCAGACTGGCAACAATATCATTTACAATAGGTTTATTGCTGTAAGGCACAGTGTGCATAATCAGGAAGATGAACATGACTGCGGATTCCTCGTGGTTTCACGCCCTGCAAACAGAATTAAGGTTATTGTCGAAAAATTGCAGACACGCATTAACTGGGGAGACAAAACTGGACGCACAAAATGCAGCCAGACCATCTAGAACTTTGAGCCCCGCTTCAAGTATACTCGAAAAACACGTTTTCCTTAAAGCATAGCAAACAACGCCGACGGTGCAGCTGCGAAGGGCAAATCGATAAATCGGAATTGAGCAGCGAAAGTTCGCGATCCGAAATCGCAAAACCAAAAGGACAAACTAGAAACCTCCAGAGTCAACAACGCAAGGGTCCTCGCCTCGCAAATCGTTTCGCAAGAGGTCGTGAAGAAGCCGCCGTGATCCGAACAGACGATGTTTACTAGCAACGCCCGAGCGCTGGAATAGAACCAACCGCATGCAGTCTAGCCCCACAACAAGCCGATGAGTAAGAATTAGGGAAGACTCGGGGACTCGGTTGATGAAAGGAATAAAAACTTTATTGGAAACAAAAACAAGCAATAACGATGTACTTAGTCGGCGGTTTCTTCGATCTTGGTGGCACGGGTGTAGACCTGTTGGTTGCTGTGGTTGACAACAGGGCGAATGAGTCCCTTGGCCAGAAGCTCGCGAAGACCCTGCTTGGCAAGCGAGGCACGGACCTTCAGACGTTCGGAAACAACCGATGGGGTGATGAGCTTGTAGGTCACGACCTGGCGCAGATATTGGGTTAGGAAGGGCCAGGGACCGGGGTGCACTTACTTCCTTGTAGAGCTTGTCGTAGGTGGCCTTGTCGAAGAGCGCCATGTTGTTGAGCTTGTCGCGGACCTTGCCCTTGGACCACTTCTTCTTCTTGCCCTTACCGCCGCTGGAGTCCTTCTTCACGGGCTTGCCGCCCTTGGCGTCTGCTTTCTTGGAGGTCTTGGGTGGCATGCCTGAAATGGGAGAAGAGAGATTAGCATTTGAAAGCGAAATGGCACGCGAAATGATGAAGAAATCCACGAAACACACGCACTTAGACAAGTAACGATACTTGAAACACAGAATCGCACAGATATCCATAAAGCACGTGCCACAAACACGTTAATCAGCGAAGCCGGACACTAGTAATTAGCCAGACACCAGACAACGATCGTAGACACACGGAATCATGACACAAACAGACTCAAACTCTAGACATATCGCGTTCATGTTGTCGTGAATCCGAGAACCGAACGGTCAGCGATAAAATCAATCGGCAACAGCTTGGCGGAGACATCAGACGGCAATTCTTCTTCGGCAGACAGGAGATCTTTCGGCAGACGCTGGAGACCTAAAATAGACAGCGAAGCGCGTCTGAGTATCACGTTTGTCGCCGCGTCTACTGTTGCATGGAAAGCGCTGCGGGAGCCAGACGAAGCTCGAAGAATGTTCGTACGTTCGGTCGCAGCGTCTGGTATTGGCGACGGCGAAGTTCGCATCGCTTTAGTCAGACACGCGTTCCAGACGATGTCTGTCTCGAATTTGAGGGGTTTCAGACCGAAATTGAAGCGTTTTCAGACGGAAACGCTGCTTTTCAGACACAAGACATCGCATTTCGAAGACCTTTCTAGAATGGCTTCAACCCGTGTCATTTTGAAGCGTCAATTCAAACTCCGACCGCTCTCCGACTTTAATTGTGTCTGAAATGGTCCAGACAAACCGCTTTTGTCTGGATTCGATAACGACCGGTCCTTTAAAACGCGCTGTCTGGAAATGAGCCGCTCGCTTTTCGAACTGTCTAGAATGGCTTAAGCAGTCAGAAATAGCCTAGACAGACCGCTTTCTTTCTTCATCAAAACGACATTTTGATGTCATGTCGAGCTGGCGAGCGGTCGTTTGGCTCCTCTTTATCCTCTGTGTCTCTGCTTCTTCGAAAATGAATGTCTTATCGGCAAAAACATGGGTGTTCAAGAAACGCGGCTCCCCGACGATTTGTGCGCGTTTCCTGTTCTTATTTATTCTTATCTCTCCGATTGCAGGACCGAATTGAAGCAGCTCTGCTCCCAAGGATCGACGACAACGCTTCATCTTCCCTGGCCAAATCGCTTTCGAGTTCCACATCCCGTACAGCTTGGAAAATGGAATTTTGTAAGTGCTGCCTGAAATCTCCCTAATCTACGCTTTTAGGCGGTGCTTATGCTACGAAACTAAGAATCCGGGGATCACCGAGGTTATGTGCGACTCGAAAGCCGGGTTTCGCTCCATTTGCCTGTATTTATGGGACCTGACGCTCTATCTGCGCCTCAGTAATGGCACCCTTTATCCGATGAAGGAGAGCATCGCGGATCACCCTCGTTATGACCGCTTTTTGATGGTGCCCACGCAGAAAGAAGAAGTGTTTAGGTTCCATTTCGCGTAAGTCATCATGGTTTCAAGCGCTCTTTTGTGACGTTTTGGTGTTTATAGGCTTGATAAAGACGTCAACACCCTTCCAGAACCAATGAAGATCGTCGATCGCTACGTGGGAAGTGCCTCGAAAATGTACGCCACGGTTAGGATGTTCGCCGCGCAAGGAAAAGGGCTCCCGGAGTTTTTGTTGAAATCCGACGTCACTATTGCAACCAACTACGAAACGGAGAGTCGAGTGGTAAGAATATCCCCAGAGAGCATTCCTAAGCGTTCCATTTTCAGCAGCACGCTCTATTAGGACCCACCTTCGCCGAGAGGAACACCATAAGCGTAAGAAACAATTCAAAACAGCCGTGGACCGAATAACAACCGAAAACCAGGATCCAACGAATACAAGCTTCTGCACTATGGAGGATGTAAGGCCAAATCTAAAATACGAAAATCCTGAAATTTACGTATTTCAGATACGCCCAAAGGCCTAGTACACACATAATCAACGTCGACGTACTAATTTATTGTGATAAAAGATTCAAATTTCAAATTTAACAATTTGGACAGGGCTAGTTGTAGTGCGCCCACAGATGGCGCATGATTTCCTTCCTTTCGTCTTCGGGCACGGTGCAGAAGAATCCTTCGCGCATCTTCGGGTCCGATAGGATCTGCCCGAAGAGCAGCGCGATTCTGCATTTCACTTTCTGCAAAGGACGCCTTCTGGTTATGAAAAGAAGCTTGTAACAACTTACGTCCTCCGCCATTCCCACGATTTCTTCAAAGTCGCGGCGGTTCTCCGGCTTCATCCGCTCGAGGACCGTCTTCTTGTCGGAGATGGAGCACAGATACTGTAGGCGGCACAGGTACATTGCGACTGCTGAAAATGACCATTTTCAGACTTAAAATGGGAAGAAGAGGCGGCCTACCTTCGTCGGTTCGTCGAACTGGAGAGGTCCGCTCATGATGCTTGACGGCACGGCGTCCCAGTCGAAATCGTCGTCGCTATCCGGCAGCTGTGCGCGCAGGGCTTCTTCTAGGTCACTGGACGACATTGTGGAGCTGAAAATGGAAGAAATTGAAAAATTAGAGATCCAGAACACGAGATCCCTCGGTAGACACGAGCAGCGATCGTAGACACACATGATTGCGACAGAAACTGACTCATTCTGTCTGGAATCACAACAATGAGCGGTCGGAGATCGAAGATCCTTCGGCAGACGAACGTTCAAGACCAAAATAGATAGCGATGGGTGTTTGAATTCCTCGTTCGTCGTCGCGTTTACTGTCCATGGAAAGCGCTGCGGGAGTCAGACATTTGAGTGTTTGGCGACGTCTGCGTTGATTTTGGTTTGGCCGGTGGTCAGACAAGCGTTCCAGACGATGTCTTGCCTGTTGTGTATGAGAGTTTCAGACTGAAATTGAATCAGTTTCAGCAGGCGCGGATTTCCAGACACCAGATGGCTTCTGGACCGCTCGCTTATCAAGGACCTGTCCATAATGGCTCATTTTGAGGAAACAGTTCAAAAACTCCGACCGCTCTCTCAGCCTGAATGCGTCTGAAATGGTCCAGACAGGCCTTCAGACGAACGTTCCAGACGACGTCGTGTGATTAGATGGATTTCAGGGTTTTCAGACTGAAATGGAGTCATTTCCAGACACCGGATATCGCTTTCGGAAGACCTATCTAGAATGACTTCAGCCACTCTCATTTTGAAGCGTTAATACAGACTTTAAATGTGTACAGGGTGGCCCAAAAAAACCTAGACCGGAAGAAAACCTAGACAGGGACGGTGGCATGTCTGGACTAGGTTTTTTGGGCCACCCTGTATGAAATGGTCTAGCGTCGATTCGTAGACACAGCTGTCTGGACCGCTTTTGTCTGGATTCAAAACCGACCGGTCGTTCAAACCGTGTTTTCTGGGAATGAGCCGCTTCTTTTCGAAGCTCATTTTGTGTTGCGAGCGAGTGTTGCAAGCAACTCCAGAACAAACCGCTCTCTCGACCTCAAAACGTCTGAATTAGCCCAAACAGACCGCTTTCAACGTCTGGAACCTCATTTTGATTTTGCTCTGACCGTTCTAGACTCATTCAACGTGTCTAAAAACGCTTTGAAACCGCTTTTATCGTCACTTTATACCTCTTATAGCGGACTTGTCACCAATAAATAACGTACATATGTACATTTAGGGCTTCATTCCACGGCATTCATGCCCTCTCGAACCACCTTCAACTGCGTCGTCATCCTGTCCATCGCTTCGATCGTCGTTGGGGCCTGAAATCAACTTCTTATGATCACAAAATCCTTGATAAAACCTAACCATATCCTCAGCATCGCTAAGACCATCGCCATCCCAACCATCAATGGCATTCAGCATCTCGCATCCCTTGTTTTGGAGACTCATTTTAAGTTCGATCGTGCGCTTCCTGCGCTCCACACGCATCTGATCTTCAGGTTCCAGCTTATATCCGACAAAGAGCTCCTTAGCGGTCCTCTGTGGAGCGTCCAACGCGTGGCCAAATGCTCTAATTGAGCCTCAACGACCACTCGGCCAGGTTCGCCTCGATAACGCCGAAAAGTGAGATGGGCAGGACAGATGAGATGCGCCTCAGGAACGCCAGATTGACGTTTTCGTTGACGCCAACTGCCTGTAACGTTGCAGTTGTAGTTTACGCGCTCGCAGGTGTCGTCAGGAGCCGTGAAAGCTCAGAAACGAACCTCCGGAGGGTCTTCTTGGAAGGAGCTGTTGGCAGGAAAAGGAAAATGTCTTTTGCAGCGGTTCTTAAGAACTCGGCTTGCTAAGGGTGCGTTTTCGTGTTGTTGCTGGATAAAACTTTTTGTGTCTCGTTTTCTTTGTTTTCTTTGTCTTGGAAGAAGGCGGGAGCCGTGGAAGAGGCCGCGGACGCAGCAACGAAGCCCGGAGCAGCGGCACCGGCCAGAGCAGCACGTGGTAGCGAATCGATGAAGCGTTTGAAGGTCCAGTCGGATGTCATATTGCAGGCAGGATTATTAACCAGATTCACAGCTTTATCATTGCAGGTAACAGCCTGCTCCGTCCTGGTCAAAAAGCAGCCTTTCGAGTGGAGTGGCACTCTCTTCGCTCACTATTGTGGGGTAGGTAGAATCACTGGCGTTGGTCCTGGTGTTGGCGTTCGAAATGGTTGGATCGGAGTTAATTTTTAGGCGTTTTGGAAACTGTTTAGGAGTTGCGTAGCTGTTTTCAGCTGGCCGCTAAGAACATTTGATACTCCTTTGGCACAACATGCCACTCTTCGCTCCCACCATCCTGCTCCGTCCTGGTCAAAAAGGACGGCGCAGGACGACGATTCTTCGGCCAAAGTGCCAAAGTGCTAATTTCGGAGACCGGAGTTGTCTGGAAATCGGAGGCGGTCAGTCATTCGCGAGACTCAGACCGATAACCTCCTCGTCTATCCATCCACATGACCTGAAATGGAGTCATTTCCAGACACCGGATATCGCTTTCGGAAGACCTGTCTAGAATGACTTCAGCCACTCTCATTTTGAAGCGTTAATACAGACTTTAAATGTGTACAGGGTGGCCCCAAAAAAAGAAGAAAACCTAGACAGGGACGGTGGCATGTCTGGACTAGGTTTTTTTGGGGCCACCCTGTATAAAATGGTCTAGCGTCGATTCGTAGACACAGCTGTAAGACCGCTTTTGTCTGGATTCAAAACCGACCGGTCGTTCAAACCGTGCTTTCTGGGAATGAGCCGCTTCTTTTCGAAGTCTCATTTTGTGTTGCGAGCGAGTGTTGCAAGCAACTCCAGACACCACGCTCTCTCGACCTCAAAACGTCTGAAATAGCCCAAACAGACCGCTTTCAACGTCTGGAACCTCATTTTGATTTTGCTCTGACCGTTCTAGACTCATTCAACGTGTCTAAAAACGCTTTGAAACCGCTTTTATCGTCACTTTATACCTCTTATAGCGGACTTGTCACCAATAAATAACGTACATATGTACATTTAGGGCTTCATTCCACGGCATTCATGCCCTCTCGAACCACCTTCAACTGCGTCGTCATCCTGTCCATCGCTTCGATCGTCGTTGGGGCCTGAAATCAACTTCTTATGATCACAAAATCCTTGATAAACCTAACCATATCCTCAGCATCGCTAAGACCATCGCCATCCCAACCATCAATGGCATTCAGCATCTCGCATCCCTTGTTTTGGAGACTCATTTTAAGTTCGATCGTGCGCTTCCTGCGCTCCACACGCATTTCTTCACGGTTCCAGCTTATATCCGACAAAGAGCTCCTTAGCGGTCCTCTGTGGAGCGTCCAACGCGTGGCCAAAATGCTCTAATTGAGCCTCAACGACCACTCGGCCGTTCGCGCGTCGATAACGCCGAAAAGTGAGATGGGCAGGACAGATGATGCGCCTCAGGAACGCCAGATTGACGTTTTCGTTGTTCGTTGACGCCAACTGCCTGTAACGTTGCAGTTGTAGTTTACGCGCTCGTAGGTGTCGTCAGGAGCCGTGTAGGTGCCGGGTTTGCGGCTGAAACGGACCCCGCTTTCTTCGAGTTCTTGGTACCAGACCAGAAATTTGGGAATCTAAGATTAGCCTCAAAATTGGAGCCCAAACCTGAAAATCGCTGGCATTATCGAACTCGTACTTCTCAAATTCGAACTCGAATCCGTGCTCATCGTTCATATGTGAGCAGACGTCTCGAAGCGTCCGAAATCCTAGAGTGCACCCGTTGTGAGGACACGGAAGCGTTCCTTGGTCGGCTTTTGAGGGTGAAAACGGCTTTTGTGCTTTGGGAGCGATTTTTGCTTCATTGAACTGCCGCAGTCTTCGCAGACGACGATCGCGTCGAGATCCATTCGGCCTGACATCGCTAAAATGCTAAAATAGGCGCTTCTAAGCTTCTGAGGCACGAGAGAATAGAGGTAGGATTACGGTAGCTACCGTATGACGTCAAACAAGACCTTTATCTTAAAAATTTATTCACGACTTTAATCGTCCTCCCACTGGACGTCGTTTTAACCATAACAAAGCCAATATGCTGATCCGCACCTTCAATTTCCTCTGGAATGAGAGGCTGAGGTGTGGTCTTATTTAAAAAACTCGGCTTCTGCGTTCTCTAGCCAGACTGGATCTGTGGCATACTGTATTGTTTGCATAAAGCAACCAACAGTTTCAAGCATTCTCGCTCTTCTCGCCTCCATTTCGACCTCTGACGTCTCCACAGGCTCCTCAAGAACCCCTCCGTCTTTGTTCATCCTCGCAAGGACGTTCTTGACCTCGTAACGCTTCACGTAGAACGCGCGGTCGTTCTCTGAAGCGCCGCTTCGGAGCTTTTCGACGATTTCCATGTCGGAGAAGCCAGCGCGGAGGAGGTTCGCGATTTCTGTCTTAAGGTCATGGGCAGAGGGAGATGTTCGACGTCGGTCGTGGCCGAAGTGGGTCAGACAGGATGTGATTGAGACGCGTCTGAAATAAGAGTCAGGGGCTGAAACAAGGGTCGTAGGAGCACATGAGAGAGATTCACGAGCGATCGGAAGCAAAAATGGTCTGGAGTCTAGGAGACAATGGAGTAAGAATCTCAATTTTTTAAATGAAGATCACTGCCCTGTCCGTTGTCTATCTTTGTCTGAAACGGGCTCAAACCCTTATTTCCAGACAGCAGCTGACTGACCAGTCGGTTTTCACATCTGTCTGAAAACTGAAAATGATCATTCCTGGACACGTGAGCGGAGAGACTAGACGCACTGAAAAACCTCGTTTTCAGACAGTGGCCAGTTCTAGACACCTTAGGACTTCCTACAAGGTCAGGCAGATAAGACCCTCGTTTCTAGACAGCAGCCTATCAACTACCGGTCGGTTTTCGCTGCAAATGCTCTCAAAACCAACCAGTCTCGACTGTCTTAACAGTGAAAATGATCATTTACAGACATGGCAACGGCTAGACAGTTTCGAGCATCATTTCCAGACAGCGGCCTGTCGGATCTCACAATCGACCGACCCCAGCTGTCTGAAAACTCAGAATGACTACCTTCAAAGACAAATGACCAGACACCCACGCCGGCCAAACACGCGCGCCAGATCAACTGTCTGAAATAGGTCATTTGCAGCGATTGCACGGCGACGACCGGTCGTTCCGCGCGACTGTGCTCGAAATAACTGCGCTCTGTCTGGCCAATGAGCGGTGAGCCGGAGCTGTCTGGCCAAAGGATTTTTTTGCCCACCTTGTATGCTAAGCTACCGTAACCCTCCACTTACCCCGTCTTCTGTTGCACCCTGACCTTCATAAACGCCGTGCAGTGCCGATCCATTTTCTTCGAAATCCTCGTCCTCTGCACAGGTTTTCCTCCAGAGGCCTTCTGATATCGTTCCACAGCTCCCGCTGAGATGGCACTGGTAGTAAAGATGCGGCTGTTGAGTGCCTCTTCCTGTGCGCTTTCCAGAACCTCCCAACTTCGTGAATTTACTCATCGTGTCCACTTCTACGGCCTTAAGCCATTCCTGAAACCGTTCTGATTAAGTTCAAAGCCTCAATCCTTAAAATTCCCGAATCTGACTTGTTCCAGCTTCACATCATCGCGCTGGTGGTCGTCGTGGACATGACGACAGAGATCTACGACGTTTGTGAAAACAGCTTGACAGGAAGAATCGCCACATCGGATCGAAGGAGGCCTGCTGAAGTGATTTTCCATCTTGTGCTGCTCTCTTTTGTGCTTGTTTAAAGCGCTAGTGGAGCTGTAGGTCTTCTTGCACACGTCACAAGGCGTCTAAATGATCATTTCGGGCTTCATTTTGTAGTTTAAACTTACAGAAAACGACGCGAGGCCATTATGAGCTGAATAAATGGCTTAGATTACGGTATGATAGAATTAGTTAGGTATTAGTACGTCTTGACGTAAGAAAAATGGTTCTAGAAATGGATAACAACCTTATTAACCTACGAAACAACTTAAATGTCGTCAGCAACATCGCCACCTCCGACAAGGCGGCCATAGAAGGGGAATTTCTTAAGGAAAAGTTCCACTTTCTTTTTGAAAGACGTGGCTTCGGCCGCTGCACGAAGCGCACGGGTGGAAGCGTCTTGATCCACGTCCAGAGTGTCGAAAATTCTAAAAATACAACCAATAAAACCGGTTTTAAGCGTTAAGCAGCTCACCTGTTCCGTCCCCACACCATAGAATGAGCTCCAACCGCTCCAATGGCCACATGCAGAGCCACCACGTAGGGCAATATACTCTTACAGGCCTTCATTCCTTCCCAGCTCAAAGTCAAAAAATCGATGTAAGTCGTGAGTTTCGGGTTTCGGGTACTTGTCACCCTTCCTTTGGAGCAGCTGAAAAATTAGCCTAATAAGCCTAAGAACCAAATTTCTAAGCTTACGACATAGTAGGCAAGGTACGGTAGAGCCAGGTAGAGTCTTCATTTTGATTTCTAAAATCGTTCTTAGAACTCATTAAACACCCACTTCCTACCTCCTGACCACCGGAAACACGTCGTCGCTCTTCTTCAGCTGTCTGCCCACTTTTCCCTCTTCGTCCTGGGAATCAGCGACGGCCAGCGGAACACCAGCTAAACCTAATGGAAATATGGCCGATTTTCGTTCATCAGTTTGTGCTGAAACTGAGTGAAACCAAAACGCGTTAAATTTCGGGTAATTTGCGGGACTATCACGAACGGCAAATTCAGCCTCCATCGGCCTCTAAATCGTTTGCTTACTTCTCCGCGAATCCGGTCTTCTTCTGCTTCTTCTCTTCTCATCTCGCCGAAACAGAAACAGGTAATCGAGTGCATTAGGCATTAAGCCGCCGTGATCCGAACAGACGATGTTTACTACCAACGCCCGAGCGCTGGAATAGAACCAACCGCATGCAGTCTAGCCCCACAACAAGCCGATGAGTAAGAATTAGGGAAAGACTCGGGGACTCGGTTGATGAAAGGAATAAAAACTTTATTGGAAACAAAAACAAGCAATAACGATGTACTTAGTCGGCGGTTTCTTCGATCTTGGTGGCACGGGTGTAGACCTGTTGGTTGCTGTGGTTGACAACAGGGCGAATGAGTCCCTTGGCCAGAAGCTCGCGAAGACCCTGCTTGGCAAGCGAGGCACGGACCTTCAGACGTTCGGAAACAACCGATGGGGTGATGAGCTTGTAGGTCACGACCTGGCGCAGATATTGGGTTAGGAAGGGCCAGGGACCGGGGTGCACTTACTTCCTTGTAGAGCTTGTCGTAGGTGGCCTTGTCGAAGAGCGCCATGTTGTTGAGCTTGTCGCGGACCTTGCCCTTGGACCACTTCTTCTTCTTGCCCTTACCGCCGCTGGAGTCCTTCTTCACGGGCTTGCCGCCCTTGGCGTCTGCTTTCTTGGAGGTCTTGGGTGGCATGCCTGAAATGGGAGAAGAGAGATTAGCATTTGAAAGCGAAATGGCACGCGAAATGATGAAGAAATCCACGAAACACACGCACTTAGACAAGTAACGATACTTGAAACACAGAATCGCACAGATATCCATAAAGCACGTGCCACAAACACGTTAATCAGCGAAGCCGGACACTAGGCAATAATTAGCCAGACAACGATCGTAGACACACGGAATCATGACATAAACAGACTCAAACTCTAGACATATCGCGTTCATGTTGTCTTGAATCCGAGAATCGAACGGTCCGCGATAAAATCGATCGGCAACAGCTTGGCGGAGACATCAGACAGCAATCCTTCTTCGGCAGACAGGAGATCTTTCGGCAGACGCTGGAGACCTAAAATAGACAGCGAAGCGCTTCTGAGTATCACGTTTGTCGCCGCGTCTACTGTTGCATGGAAAGCGCTGCGGGAGCCAGACGAAGCTCGAAGAATGTGTACGTTCGGCAGCGTCTGGTATTGGCGACGGCGAAGTTCGCATCGCTTTAGTCAGACACGCGTTCCAGACGATGTCTTGTCCCGATTCTTTCTTCATCAAAACGACATTTTGATGTCATGTCGGGCTGGCGAGCGGTCGTTTGGCTCCTCTTTATCCTCTGTCTCTGCTTCTTCGAAAAATGAATGTCTTATCGGCAAAAACATGGGTGTTCAAGAAACGCGGCTCCCCGACGATTTTCCTCTGTTCTTATTTATTCTTATCTCTCCGATTGCAGGACCGAATTGAAGCAGCTCTGCTCCCAAGGATCGACGTCCGACTGGACCATCAAACGCTTCATCTTCCCTGGCCAAATCGCTTTCGAGTTCCACATCCCGTACAGCTTGGAAAATGGAATTTTGTAATTTTGTAAGTGCTTAATCTGCCTGTGCTGCTCTGGCCGGTGCCGCTGCTCCGGGCTTCGTTGCTGCGTCCGCGACCTCTTCCACGGCTCCCGCGGGAACCCCAGCCGCGTCCGCGTACTCGGCCTCTTGCCTATATTCCTGCCTACAATATACAGGCGCCTTCTTCCAAGACGAGGAAAACAAAAAAAAACGAGACAAAAGGTTTTATCCAGCAACAACACGAAAACGCACTCTTAGCAAGCCGAGTTCTTAAGAACCGCTGCAAAAGACAATTTCTGGCATCCGCCCCACACAGGACACTTCGCTTTTCCTCCCAACAGCTCCTTACAAGAAGACCCTCCAGAGGTTTGTTTCTGAGCTTTAGACACTCTTTCCCTTAGGAACACTCAAGATGAGGCCGTTCTTGTTCACGCGGTCCTCCAAGTCGGTCGCCCGCTTCTCCTCCGGCTTCGACGTCCCCTCAACCGCAAATCTCAGATTCGCAAGCTCCAGCGGCCCGAAATCTCGCGAATCGAACGCCTCCCTTCGATTGTCGCCCAGCAGGAAAACATGGCTTTTCGGGATCCTCTCGTGCCTCTGGGCGCGGTCGTTGTAGATCGACTCCCCCGGCAAGACCGACGACTCTCGAGATTCCGAAAATCTCTTTTTTGATGCCGTTTTCGTCCACGAAATCGAAAGAGAAGACGACGATCGTTCCTCGCTCCACCCCTTCTTTTGCCTGCACCACGCGGAACTCGGTTCCCGATTCTGGGAGAGTGGGGCATTCCAGGTCCGATATCTAGCTGTAGATGCCCAGAATTGTATTTCAGGGTTTTGTTGGCTTCCACGAAGGTTCTCCAATCCACGAAGGTCTTCTTAGCTTCAAAACTCATCCGAGTTTGGCCAACATTGGCACAAATCACAGTGTGCTCGGATCCTTTGTACCTCAATGGCTCCAAAGTCTCGAGAATCCGCAGATTCGGAAGAATCTCCCACCACAAAAACGCAGTTTTTAGGCACTATTTCGATCAGCTTTTTCCGTTCGTTGAAGAGCAGGTCTCCAGCTAAACCCACAATCCTCGAAAACTCAAAAAGTTTTCTCCGGATCCGTCGATTTCATCTCTTGTGAAGGTGATGGGCAAGCCACGCTTCACTTTCACTTGGTCCGAGAGATGGAAATTTATGTTTTATGTTTTCTGTGCCATGGGGAATCTTCTGCAGCATCCCCCTCCAGAAATGGTCCATTCCCGCATTCATTATGATGGACATCACACGAACCTCTTCCGGCTCTCTGTACATCTCACCCTCGTTCTTCAGCTTCCTCATTCCCTCCTCGATGTCTTCTGGAATCTTCGATTGTCGTTCGTCCTGTCATGTCAACGAGCCCTTCTAACGTCTTTACGGTAGGAAGC
Source organism: Steinernema carpocapsae (assembly GCA_000757645.3). NCBI lineage: Eukaryota > Metazoa > Nematoda > Chromadorea > Rhabditida > Steinernematidae > Steinernema > Steinernema carpocapsae. The sequence goes on along the minus strand of AZBU02000004.1, from coordinate 6,534,543 downwards.
AGTTGTCTTGTGATTTCACCGTCAATGTCACTAATCTTGGCGAATCCGTAGTACCGCGAGTCTGCGGAATTGCTCCGGTTATCTCCCATCACATAAACACAACCTTCCGGGACCTTGTCGAGGTTTTCCGTACGATCGTTGTAGATGTAATCGCCTGGAAGTCCGACTATTCGTTTGCAAACATGACTTACAGCTCTATCACGTAGCTTTGTCGCAAACAGGTGGTGTAGCGAAAACGCCGAAACAGGAATATTCACAAACGCTCCTCGGCGCAAGTTTTCACGTCGAAAAGGTCGAATTTCCGTAACGCTGAAAGGGGCGATCGTGGGAAAATTCGATTCTCCACGAACCCTAGAAAACCAAGTGTCGCTGGTTCGGGTCATTTTGAGGTTCTGATCATGTTGTGCATTTTGTTCCAATCTGTCTTATGGACTTCCGAACATCAAAGAGGAACGTGAAGCATCGCTTTTTGTCACAGCATCACTCTATACAAGAACGCCATCTCACTTTAAATGTCGAGTTGGGGGTGACGCTAAACACGTTGAACTTTCACAAACCCCTACGTAGACCTGCTCCAGAAACGCTACTCTTTCTGATGGTATCTAGAATCTTAAATCCGACGCTTTACGACGAGATTTAGCAAAAATGCGTTTGCCCGTTGCACCTGCGAGGTCGGAGTTTCGAGAAGCAGATCTAAGGAAATAAAGGACAAGCGAAGGATATTTGTATTCATGGTAAATCAACGGTTGCGGAGGCGGTTGGGCCGCCAGCGGTTGCGGAGGAATCGGGGCACGCGACCAGCGAAGTAGCACGTGCTGGAGATGATACCAAGGGCGTAGCCGATGGCGTGGGAGTGATCATTTCAGTTTTCAGACAGATGATAGGGATCAGTTTCGAAAGCAGACAACGGACCGGGCGGTGATCTTCATTTTAAAAAATGAGATTCTTACTCCATTGTCTCCTAGACTCCAGACCATTTTTGCTTCCGATCGCTTGTGAATCTCTCTCATGTGCTCCTTCGACCCTTGTTTCAACCCTGATTACTCTTATTTCAGACGCGTCTCAATCACATCCTGTCTGACCCACTTCGGCCACGAAACCGACGTCGAACCTTCCTCTGCCCGATGACCTTAAGACAGAAATCGCGAACCTCCTCCGCGCTGGCTTCTCCGACATGGAAATCGTCGAAAAGCTCCGAAGCGGCGCTTCAGAGAACGACCGCGCGTTCTACGTGAAGCGTTACGAGGTCAAGAACGTCCTTGCGATGATGAACAAAGACGGAGGGGGTCTTGAGGAGCCCGTGGACACGTCAGAGGTCGAAATGGAGGCGAGAAGAGCGAGGATGCTTGAAACTGTTGGTTGCTTTATGCAAACAATACAGTAATCCAGTCTGGCTAGAGAACGCAGAAGCCGAGTTTTTACGGTTTTTAAATAAGACCACACCTCAGCCTCTCATTCTAGAGGAAATTGAAGGTGCGGATCAGCATATTGGCTTTGTTATGCTTAAAACGACGTCCAGTGGGAGGAGGATTAAAGCGTGAATAAATTCTTAAGATAAAGGTCTTGTTTGACGTCATACGGTAGCTACCGTAATCCTACCTCTATTCTCTCGTGCCTCAGAAGCTTGTGAAGCCTATTTTAGCATTTTAGCGATGTCAGGCCGAATGGATCTCGACGCGATCGTCGTCTGCGAAGACTGCGGCAGTTCTATGAAGCAAAAATCGCTCCCAAAGCACAAAAGCCGTTTTCACCCTCAAAAGCCGACCGAAGGAACGCTTCCGTGTCCTCACAACGGGTGCACTCTAGGATTTCGGACGCTTCGAGACGTCTGCTCACATATGAACGATGAGCACGGATTCGAGTTCGAATTTGAGAAGTACGAGTTCGATAATGCCAGCGATTTTCAGGTATTTTGGGCTCCAATTTTGAGGCTAATCTTAGATTCCCAAATTTCTGGTCTGGTACCAAGAACTCGAAGAAAGCGGGGTCCGTTTCAGCCGCAAACCCGGCACCTACACGGCTCCTGACGACACCTACGAGCGCGTAAACTACAACTGCAACGTTACAGGCAGTTGGCGTCAACGAAAACGTCAATCTGGCGTTCCTGAGGCGCATCTCATCTGTCCTGCCCATCTCACTTTTCGGCGTTATCGAGGATCGAGGCGAACCTGGCCGAGTGGTCGTTGAGGCTCAATTAGAGCATTTTGGCCACGCGTTGGACGCTCCACAGAGAACTGCTAAGGAGCTCTTTGTCGGATATAAGCTGGAACTGAAGATCAGATGCGTGTGGAGCGCAGGAAGCGCACGATCGAGCTTAAAATGAGTCTCCAAAACAAGGGATGCGAGATGCTGAATGCCATTGATGGTTGGGATGGCGATGGTCTTAGCGAGATATGGTTAGGTTTTTCAAGGATTTTGTGATCATAAGAAGTTGATTTCAGGCCCCAACGACGATCGAAGCGATGGACAGGATGACGACGCAGTTGAAGGTGGTTCGAGAGGGCATGAATACCGTGGAATGAAGCCCTAAATGTACATATGTACGTTATTTATTGGTGACAAGTCCGCTATAAGAGGTATAAAGTGACGATAAAAGCGGTTTCAAAGCGTTCTTAGACACGTTGAATGAGTCTAGAACGGTCAGAGCAAAATCAAAATGAGGTTCCAGACGTTGAAAGCGGTCTGTTTTCTGTTTGGGCTATTTCAGACGTTTTGAGGTCGAGAGAGTGGTTGGTGTCTGGAGTTGCTTGCAACACTCGCTCGCAACACAAAATGAGACTTCGAAAAGAAGCGGCTCATTCCCAGCAGAAAACACGGTTTGAACGACCGGTCGGTTTTGAATCCAGACAGCTGTGTCTACGAATCGACGCTAGACCATTTTATACAGGGTGGCCCAAAAAAAACCTAGTTCAGACATGCCACCGTCCCTGTCTAGGTTTTCTTCGGGTTTCTTCCTAATCTCAGGCAAGACATCGTCTGGAACGCTTGTCTGACCACCGGCCAAACCAAAATCAACGCATCTGTGCTCCATCTCCGACAAGAAGACGGTCCTCGAGCGGATGAAGCCGGAGAACCGCCGCGACTTTGAAGAAATCCGGAGGACGTAAGTTGTTACAAGCTTCTTTTCATAACCAGAAGGCGTCCTTTGCAGAAAGTGAAATGCAGAATCGCGCTGCTCTTCGGGCAGATCCTATCGGACCGAAGATGCGCGAAGGATTCTTCTGCACCGTGCCCGAAGACGAAAGGAAGGAAATCATGCGCCATCTGTGGGCGCACTACAACTAGCCCTGTCCAAATTGTTAAATTTGAAATTTGAATCCTTTATCACAATAAATTAGTACGTCGACGTTGATTATGTGTGTACTAGGCCTTTGGGCGTATCTGAAATACGTAAATTTCAGGATTTTCGTATTTTAGATTTGGACTTACATCCTCCATAGTGCAGAAGCTTGTATTCGTTGGATCCTGGTTTTCGGTTGTTGATTCGGTCCACGGCTGTTTTGAATTGTTTCCTTACGCTTATGGTTTATGGTGTTCCTCTCGGCGAAGGTGGGTCCTAATAGAGCGTGCTGCTGAAAATGGAACGCTTAGGAATGCTCTCTAGGGATCTTTCTTACCACTCGACTCTCCGTTTCGTAGTTGGTTGCAATAGTGACGTCCGATTTCAACAAAAACTCCGGGAGCCCTTTTCCTTGCGCAGCGAACATCCTAACTGTGGCGTACTTCTTCGAGGCACTTCCCACGTAGCGATCGACGATCTTCATTGGTTCTGAAGGGTGTTGACGTCTTCTTCAAATTGGAGTCCCTGAATTCATCCGCCGCCTTCTGGAACTCTTTCGGGAAGTCAAAGCGGAACGGACGATTGATTTCTTCGCGAATTTGCTTGCGGCGCCTGAAAGCATTTAGAGTTAATTGTGGATGTCCAAGCGAAATCTCACTTTCGCTCTGCCTCGATGGAGCAAAAGGACTTCCAGAGTTCGTGGATGAGTTCCGTCGTGAAGACGACGTCCGCATGCTGGGAAAATTATTCGCAGAAGGAAGATTCCGTCGCCTCCCAAATAGCAATTGATAAACTTCTCCACGTGTTTCTGGTTGTCTGCAATGCAACAGCAAACTTGACATTGGGAAAACGTATGCTGTTTACCAATGGACTGCTTACTAACATTTCGAGGTGATTCATGAGAAAGTGATGCACCGAGGTGGAGTTCAACAGAATAAACAGCCACGAGCAGATATTGCAGATGGTGAACGAGGCCAAGAGAATGTACCTATGTACCGTGTTTACCAGGCCCAAAGGAAGATGAACATTTTCTCGACAAACAAGTTGATCAGCAGCACACATTGGACTGTGTCGCTGTCCCATCTCGCGTACCTGCAGTTAGTCACTGACATCTTGAACACACAAACGGTCCACCAACCTCGAACCTCGAAGTCACACAAGGAAACGCGGGGGAACAGACCATTCTCTTTCCAAGTTTCGTTGCTTGTGATGAAGCGGTGGACGACATTAAATCCGAACCCCTTTTTCAGCTCATCTGGGAGCAGGTAGCGGTTAAGAAGGTCCAGCTGAATGATGATGTTTACGAAGAAAGCGACTTTGCTGATCCGTAGATGAAGGAGACGTAGAAACGGGAGTATTTGATGTTCAGACAGCGGATGAATTTGTGTGGAACCAAGTTCTTCTAAAGCAAGGGAGAATGTGAGCTCTAGAACGAATGTGAGCTCTTCCATATAAACGTGAACAAAGATTGTATCGCAAAGTGTCAAAAGGTGCTATCTGCAACAAAACTCACCACTTTCAGGCGCGAATGAAACCTCAGTGCGCCCTCGAGATGCACTCGCAGAGAGTCAATGTTCGTCTTTCTGACATCCGGGTCGGTGTTCGCGTCGTTGGAGGTTCTTCTCAGAATCTCTCAAACGCGCATTCCGGACTGCGTGGCGAAGTACTTCCATATAAACGTGGGCGTCTTGAAGCAGAATGCTTCAAACAAGAGAAAAACGAAATCCACTGGTAGTAGCTGATTTTCTTTTCGTGCTTCTCTTCTTTCGCGACCTTTGCGATTGCTTCCGTGAACGGCATGAAATAGGTGTCTTGGGCATAACAGTAGTTCTCAGCGTACCTAACAAAGTATTGCAGCTTAAAACGAGACTCGGTTTCCTACTGTTCTCACGCTCCAGAGAACCCCATTGGCAGCATGCATTCAATCGGACGACCACCAAACTGTTTGAAGCTTACGAGAATCGCCAGTCCCAGCAAAAGGTTGAAGGTGAAATAACTGTGCAGACTGGCAACAATATCATTTACAATAGGTTTATTGCTGTAAGGCACAGTGTGCATAATCAGGAAGATGAACATGACTGCGGATTCCTCGTGGTTTCACGCCCTGCAAACAGAATTAAGGTTATTGTCGAAAAATTGCAGACACGCATTAACTGGGGAGACAAAACTGGACGCACAAAATGCAGCCAGACCATCTAGAACTTTGAGCCCTTCAAGTATACTCGAAAAACACGTTTTCCTTAAAGCATAGCAAACAACGCCGACGGTGCAGCTGCGAAGGGCAAATCGATAAATCGGAATTGAGCAGCGAAAGTTCGCGATCCGAAATCGCAAAACCAAAAGGACAAACTAGAAACCTCCAGAGTCAACAACGCAAGGGTCCTCGCCTCGCAAATCGTTTCGCAAGAGGTCGTGAAGAAGCCGCCGTGATCCGAACAGACGATGTTTACTAGCAACGCCCGAGCGCTGGAATAGAACCAACCGCATGCAGTCTAGCCCCACAACAAGCCGATGAGTAAGAATTAGGGAAGACTCGGTTGATGAAAGGAATAAAAACTTTATTGGAAACAAAAACAAGCAATAACGATGTACTTAGTCGGCGGTTTCTTCGATCTTGGTGGCACGGGTGTAGACCTGTTGGTTGCTGTGGTTGACAACGGCGAATGAGTCCCTTGGCCAGAAGCTCGCGAAGTCGCGAAGACCCTGCTTGGCAAGCGAGGCACGGACCTTCAGACGTTCGGAAACAACCGATGGGGTGATGAGCTTGTAGGTCACGACCTGGCGCAGATATTGGGTTAGGAAGGGCCAGGGACCGGGGTGCACTTACTTCCTTGTAGAGCTTGTCGTAGGTGGCCTTGTCGAAGAGCGCCATGTTGTTGAGCTTGTCGCGGACCTTGCCCTTGGACCACTTCTTCTTCTTGCCCTTACCGCCGCTGGAGTCCTTCTTCACGGGCTTGCCGCCCTTGGCGTCTGCTTTCTTGGAGGTCTTGGGTGGCATGCCTGAAATGGGAGAAGAGAGATTAGCATTTGAAAGCGAAATGGCACGCGAAATGATGAAGAAATCCACGAAACACACGCACTTAGACAAGTAACGATACTTGAAACACAGAATCGCACAGATATCCATAAAGCACGTGCCACAAACACGTTAATCAGCGAAGCCGGACACTAGTAATTAGCCCAGACAACGATCGTAGACACACGGAATCATGACACAAACAGACTCAAACTCTAGACATATCGCGTTCATGTTGTCGTGAATCCGAGAACCGAACGGTCAGCGATAAAATCAATCGGCAACAGCTTGGCGGAGACATCAGACGGCAATTCTTCTTCGGCAGACAGGAGATCTTTCGGCAGACGCTGGAGACCTAAAATAGACAGCGAAGCGCGTCTGAGTATCACGTTTGTCGCCGCGTCTACTGTTGCATGGAAAGCGCTGCGGGAGCCAGACGAAGCTCGAAGAATGTCTCGTACGTTCGGTCGCAGCGTCTGGTATTGGCGACGGCGAAGTTCGCATCGCTTTAGTCAGACACGCGTTCCAGACGATGTCTGTCTCGAATTTGAGGGGTTTCAGACCGAAATTGAAGCGTTTTCAGACGGAAACGCTGCTTTTCAGACACAAGACATCGCATTTCGAAGACCTTTCTAGAATGGCTTCAACCCGTGTCATTTTGAAGCGTCAATTCAAACTCCGACCGCTCTCCGACTTTAATTGTGTCTGAAATGGTCCAGACAAACCGCTTTTGTCTGGATTCGATAACGACCGGTCCTTTAAAACGCGCTGTCTGGAAATGAGCCGCTCGCTTTTCGAACTGTCTAGAATGGCTTAAGCAGTCAGAAATAGCCTAGACAGACCGCTTTCTTTCTTCATCAAAACGACATTTTGATGTCATGTCGAGCTGGCGAGCGGTCGTTTGGCTCCTCTTTATCCTCTGTGTCTCTGCTTCTTCGAAAAATGAATGTCTTATCGGCAAAAACATGGGTGTTCAAGAAACGCGGCTCCCCGACGATTTGTGCGCGTTTCCTGTTCTTATTTATTCTTATCTCTCCGATTGCAGGACCGAATTGAAGCAGCTCTGCTCCCAAGGATCGACGACAACGCTTCATCTTCCCTGGCCAAATCGCTTTCGAGTTCCACATCCCGTACAGCTTGGAAAATGGAATTTTGTAAGTGTGCCTGAAATCTCCCTAATCTACGCTTTTAGGCGGTGCTTATGCTACGAAACTAAGAATCCGGGGATCACCGAGGTTATGTGCGACTCGAAAGCCGGTTTCGCTCCATTTGCCTGTATTTATGGGACCTGACGCTCTATCTGCGCCTCAGTAATGGCACCCTTTATCCGATGAAGGAGAGCATCGCGGATCACCCTCGTTATGACCGCTTTTTGATGGTGCCCACGCAGAAAGAAGAAGTGTTTAGGTTCCATTTCGCGTAAGTCATCATGGTTTCAAGCGCTCTTTTGTGACGTTTTGGTGTTTATAGGCTTGATAAAGACGTCAACACCCTTCCAGAACCAATGAAGATCGTCGATCGCTACGTGGGAAGTGCCTCGAAAATGTACGCCACGGTTAGGATGTTCGCCGCGCAAGGAAAAGGGCTCCCGGAGTTTTTGTTGAAATCCGACGTCACTATTGCAACCAACTACGAAACGGAGAGTCGAGTGGTAAGAATATCCCCAGAGAGCATTCCTAAGCGTTCCATTTTCAGCAGCACGCTCTATTAGGACCCACCTTCGCCGAGAGGAACACCATAAGCGTAACGAAACAATTCAAAACAGCCGTGGACCGAATCAACAACCGAAAACCAGGATCCAACGAATACAAGCTTCTGCACTATGGAGGATGTAAGGCCAAATCTAAAATTACGAAAATCCTGAAATTTACTATTTCAGATACGCCCAAAGGCCTAGTACACACATAATCAACGTCGACGTACTAATTTATTGTGATAAAGGATTCAAATTTCAAATTTAACAATTTGGACAGGGCTAGTTGTAGTGCGCCCACAGATGGCGCAGATTTCCTTCCTTTCGTCTTCGGGCACGGTGCAGAAGAATCCTTCGCGCATCTTCGGGTCCGATAGGATCTGCCCGAAGAGCAGCGCGATTCTGCATTTCACTTTCTGCAAAGGACGCCTTCTGGTTATGAAAAGAAGCTTGTAACAACTCACGTCCTCCGCCATTCCCACGATTTCTTCAAAGTCGCGGCGGTTCTCCGGCTTCATCCGCTCGAGGACCGTCTTCTTGTCGGAGATGGAGCACAGATACTGATAGGCGGCACAGGTACATTGCGACTGCTGAAAATGACCATTTTCAGACTTAAAATGGGAAGAAGAGGCGGCCTACCTTCGTCGGTTCGTCGAACTGGAGAGGTCCGCTCATGATGCTTGTCGGCACGGCGTCCCAGTCGAAATCGTCGTCGCTATCCGGCAGCTGTGCGCGCAGGGCTTCTTCTAGGTCACTGGACGACATTGTGGAGCTGAAAATGGAAGAAATTGAAAAATTAGAGATCCAGAACACGAGATACACTCGGTAGACACGAGCAGCGATCGTAGACACACATGATTGCGACAGAAACTGACTCATTCTGTCTGGAATCACAAAAATGAGCGGTCGGAGATCAGAAGATCCTTCGGCAGACGAACGTTCAAGACCAAAATAGATAGCGATGGGTGTTTGAATTCCTCGTTCGTCGTCGCGTTTACTGTCCCATGGAAAGCGCTGCGGGAGTCAGACATTTGAGTGTTTGGCGACGTCTGCGTTGATTTTGGTTTGGCCGGTGGTCAGACAAGCGTTCCAGACGATGTCTTGCCTGTTTGAGAGGTTTCAGACTGAAATTGAATCAGTTTCAGGCAGGCGCGGATTTCCAGACACCAGATGGCTTCTGGACCGCTCGCTTATCAAGGACCTGTCCATAATGGCTCATTTTGGGGAAACAGTTCCAAACTCCGACCGCTCTCTCAGCCTGAATGCGTCTGAAATGGTCCAGACAGGCCTTCAGACGAACGTTCCAGACGACGTCGTGTGATTAGATGGATTTCAGGGTTTTCAGACTGAAATGGAGTCATTTCCAGACACCGGATATCGCTTTCGGAAGACCTATCTAGAATGACTTCAGCCACTCTCATTTTGAAGCGTTAATACAGACTTTAAATGTGTACAGGGTGGCCCCAAAAAAACCTAGACCGGAAGAAAACCTAGACAGGGACGGTGGCATGTCTGGACTAGGTTTTTTTGGGCCACCCTGTATGAAATGGTCTAGCGTCGATTCGTAGACACAGCTGTCTGACCGCTTTTGTCTGGATTCAAAACCGACCGGTCGTTCAAACCGTGTTTTCTGGGAATGAGCCGCTTCTTTTCGAAGCTCATTTTGTGTTGCGAGCGAGTGTTGCAAGCAACTCCAGACATAAACCGCTCTCTCGCCTCAAAACGTCTGAAATAGCCAAACAGACAAACAGACCGCTTTCAACGTCTGGAACCTCATTTTGATTTTGCTCTGACCGTTCTAGACTCATTCAACGTGTCTAAGAACGCTTTGAAACCGCTTTTATCGTCACTTTATACCTCTTATAGCGGACTTGTCACCAATAAATAACGTACATATGTGGCTTCATTCCACGGCATTCATGCCCTCTCGAACCACCTTCAACTGCGTCGTCATCCTGTCCATCGCTTCGATCGTCGTTGGGGCCTGAAATCAACTTCTTATGATCAAAAATCCTTGAAAAACCTAACCATATCCTCAGCATCGCTAAGACCATCGCCATCCCAACCATCAATGGCATTCAGCATCTCGCATCCCTTGTTTTGGAGACTCATTTTAAGCTCGATCGTGCGCTTCCTGCGCTCCACACGCATCTGATCTTCAGTTCCAGCTTATATCCGACAAAGAGCTCCTTAGCAGTTCTCTGTGGAGCGTCCAACGCGTGGCCAAAATGCTCTAATTGAGCCTCAACGACCACTCGGCCAGGTTCGCCTCGATAACGCCGAAAAGTGAGATGGGCAGGACAGATGAGATGCGCCTCAGGAACGCCAGAACGTTTTCGTTGACGCCAACTGCCTGTAACGTTGCAGTTGTAGTTTACGCGCTCGTAGGTGTCGTCAGGAGCCGTGAAAGCTCAGAAACAAACCTCTGGAGGGTCTTCTTGGAAGGAGCTGTTGGCAGGAAAAGGAAAAGCGAAGTGTCCTGTGTGGGGCGGAAGTCAGAAAATGTCTTTTGCAGCGGTCCTTAAGAACTCGGCTTGCTAAGAATCACTGGCGTTGGTCTTGGTGTTGGCGTTCGAAATGGTTGGATCGGTCTTATTTAAAAACTGTAAAAACTCGGCTTCTGCGTTCTCTAGCCAGACTGGATCTGTGGCATACTGTATTGTTTGCATAAAGCCACCAACAGTTTCAAGCATCCTCGCTCTTCTCGCCTCCATTTCGACCTCTGACGTGTCCACAGGCTCCTCAAGAACCCCTCCGTCTTTGTTCATCCTCGCAAGGACGTTCTTGACCTCGTAACGCTTCACGTAGAACGCGCGGTCGTTCTCTGAAGCGCCGCTTCGGAGCTTTTCGACGATTTCCATGTTGGAGAAGCCAGCGCGGAGGAGGTTCGCGATTTCTGTCTTAAGGTCATCGGGCAGAGGGAGATGTTCGACGTCGGTTTCGTGGCCGAAGTGGGTCAGACAGGATGTGATTGAGACGCGTCTGAAATAAGAGTAATCAGGGCTGAAACAAGGGTCGAAGGAGCACATGAGAGAGATTCACAAGCGATCGGAAGCAAAAATGGTGTGGAGTCTAGGAGACAATGGAGTAAGAATCTTATTTTTTTAATGAAGATCACCGCCCTGTCCGTTGTCTAGCTTTGTCTGAAACGGTCTCAAACCCTTATTTTCAGACAGCAGATGACTGACCAGTCGGTTTTCACTTTAAATGCTTTCGAAACTGATCCCTATCATCTGTCTGAAAACTGAAAATGATCATTCCTGGACACCCCACGTGAGCGGAGAGGCTAGACGCACTGAAAAACCTCGTTTTCAGACAGGGGCCAGTTCTAGACACCTCAGGACTTCCTACGAGGTCAGGCAGATAAGACCCTCGTTTTTAGACAGCAGCCTATCAACTACCGGTCGGTTTTCGCTGCAAATGCTCTCAAAACCAACCAGTCTCGACCGTCTTAACAGTAAAAATGATCATTTACAGACATGGCAACGGCTAGACAGTTTCGAGCATCATTTCCAGACAGCGGCCTGTCGGATCTCACAATCGACCGACCCCAGCTGTCTGAAAACTCAGAATGACTACCTTCAAAGACAAATGACCAGACACCCACGCCGGCCAAACACGCGCGCCAGATCAACTGTCTGAAATAGGTCATTTGCAGCGATTGCACGGCGACGACCGGTCGTTCCGCGCGACTGTGCTCGAAATAACTGCGCTCTGTCTGGCCAATGAGCGGTGAGCCGGAGCTGTCTGGCCAAAGGATTTTTTTGCCCACCTTGTATGCTAAGCTACCGTAACCCTCCACTTACCCCGTCTTCTGTTGCACCCTGACCTTCATAAACGCCGTGCAGTGCCGATCCATTTTCTTCGAAATCCTCGTCCTCTGCACAGGCTTCCTCCAGAGGCCTTCTGATATCGTTCCACAGCTCCGCTGAGATGGCACTGGTAGTAAAGATGCGGCTGTTGAGTGCCTCTTCCTGTGCGCTTTCCAGAACCTCCCAACTTTGTGAATTTACTCATCGTGTCCACTTCTACAGCCTTAAGCCATTCCTGAAACCGTTCTGATTAAGTTCAAAGCCTCAAAAAACCTTTTTTACCTCAAATTCCTTAAAATTCCCGAATCTGACTTGTTCCAGCTTCACATCATCGCGCTGGTGGTCGTCGTGGACATGACGACAGAGATCTACGACGTTTGTGAAAACAGCTTGACAGGAAGAATCGCCACATCGGATCGAAGGAGGCCTGCTGAAGTGATTTTCCATCTTGTGCTGCTCTCTTTTGTGCTTGTTTAAAGCGCTAGTGGAGCTGTAGGTCTTCTTGCACACGTCACAAGGCGTCTAAATGATCATTTCGGGCTTCATTTTGTAGTTTAAACTTACAGAAAACGACGCGAGGCCATTATGAGCTGAATAAATGGCTTAGATTACGGTATGATAGAATTAGTTAGGTATTAGTACGTCTTGACGTAAGAAAAATGGTTCTAGAAATGGATAACAACCTTATTAACCTACGAAACAACTTAAATGTCGTCAGCAACATCGCCACCTCCGACAAGGCGGCCATAGAAGGGGAATTTCTTAAGGAAAAGTTCCACTTTCTTTTTGAAAGACGTGGCTTCGGCCGCTGCACGAAGCGCACGGGTGGAAGCGTCTTGATCCACGTCCAGAGTGTCGAAAAAAAAATACAACCAATAAAACCGGTTTTAAACGTTAAGCAGCTCACCTGTTCCTTCCCCACACCATAGAATAAGCTCCAACCGCACCTATGGCCACATGCAGAGCCACACGTAGGGCAATATACTCTTACAGGCCTTCATTCCTTCCCAGCTCAAAGTAAAAAATCGATGTAAGTCGTGAGTTTCGGTTCGGGTACTTGTCACCCTTCCTTTGGAGCAGCTGAAAAATTAGCCTAATAAGCCTAAGAACCAAATTTCTAAGCTCACGACATAGTAGCCAAGGTACGGTAGAATCAGGTAGAGTACGGTAGAGTCAGGTAGAGTCTTCATTCTGATTTCTAAAATCGTTCTTAGAACTCCTTCAAAAGCCTTCAACATGCCAGAATGGTTTCCCGCTCTCCAGGAAGATTTCCCCGTCGTTGTCGTTATTCTTGATCCACAGGCCACTAACCGTTTTGTTAGCCTCCGCCTTCTCTAGCGCCTCCTTCGGGGTCGTGGGCACGTCCTTCACCTCCGACTTAATCGCCTTCTGTTTCGACTTGACCACTGTCGGTTGAGGCCCAAAACCGTGCTTAGAACTCATTAAACACCCACTTCCTACCTCCTGACCACCGGAAACACGTTGTCGCTCTTCTTCAGCTGTCCGCCCACTTTTCCCTCGGCGCTGTATTGGCCTTCTCGGCTGATGAAGGTCTTCACCGACGTGAAGCTCTTCTTGCCTCGACATTTCACGCTTCGAAGGCTCTTTCGCAGACCTGAAACTGTTAGGAGAGGAAGAGGGAAGAGGGAAGAGAGGACTTACTGCTGTCCTGGGAATCAGCGACAAATTCATCATAGCCCCGAATTCCTAAAACGTTCGCAATTCCGTCGTTTACAGCCAGCGGAACACCAGCCAAACCTAATGGAAATACGGCCGATTTTCGTTCATCAGTTTGTGCTGAAACTGAGTGAAACCAAAACGCGCTGAATTTCGGGTAATTTGCGGGACTATCACGAACGGCAAATTCAGCCTCTAAATCGGCTGCTTACTTCTCCGCGGATCCGGCCTTCTTGTGCTTCTTCTTGGATCTCCCCGACGACATCTCTGACGAGAGCGACGCCTTCGAAACGTCTTCGACGCTGAAACAGAAACAGGTAATCGAGTGCATTAGGTATCAGAATAAGCCCCATTTTACTCCCAAAACTCTCCAATCATGGAAACATTGACGGGTGTTAGCACACAATTCCAAAATTCGCAGAGATCCAAAAATCACGTGGAACGAGGCACATTTTGGCGCCCCTCCGTAAGCCGAAATTGATCATCAGATTAAAACATTCGTAGATCAGAAGCGGCGATCAGAAGTTCCGCATTTCAAGGCTCCACCCATCATCCGTCGCTCTCCCACAGCGTCCACATACTTCTCGGCTGATCCGGCCTTCTTTTTCCTGTTCTTCGAGCTTCCCGACGACTTCTCGGTCGAGATACCTTCCTTCGACGCGCGTCTTCGGCTCTTCACGCTCTCTTCGAATCGCCGCACCGAATTCTTCAGTCGTTTCCTGCAAATCAAAGCGTTTTCAACCATTTCAACGCCTCAAAACTCACTTGAACGTTTTTGGCACCTTCAAATTCGGCGTTTTCTTCCGCGGGAGATTCTCCGAAGCCGATTTGCGCGGTTTTGGGAGCGGCGGCGCGGATTTCCGCTGCGGCGTCGCCGTCTTCGCGGGTGGTTAAATTCGAATTTCGAAATTCGACATCATCACAGTGTGCTCTCATCTCAAAGAGCAACTGAGGAAAGAAGGCCGAAGTTCCTTCCGAAGTGCGGTCTCCTTTCGGCGGCAAAGGGCGCGAGAGAGAGAGAGAGAGGTGGCGAGGAGACATTTTGATGGTATAGGAGGAGAAGACGCGTCCGTGAGAACGGTTTTGAAGTCTAAATGTGAGAAACTCGGGTGTTGCAGAGGCCGTTTCATGGCAACTCGAGGCGTTGAAGCTTCAAAATCTCCCTTTTTGCTTGCGACGATCGTCCTTTCTGTGCGATCCGTGATTGCCATCCGGCGGCTTTAAATTTCAGTTGGATTACGGTAGTCGAGGTAGCGGAGGCGGGTGAAGTGCTCGGTTGAGAGCGCGGAGACTCGTGCAACGGTTAAGGCTTGCGGTAAGATTACGGTAGTCGGCGGAAAAGTACATGGATCCGTGTTCTGCAAGGCAAACGGCGACTGCGTTTGAGCGACCTTTGCGTAGCTCGCTTTGTAGACGGCGTTGTGCTCGAATCCGAACTTGACGACGTGGTTCCCGCCGAAACCTATTACGGGTTACGGTAGCCAAAACGACGGCGGCAACGAGCATGAGGGAGAGGCGGAAAGCTGACATTTTGATGGTGCGGGAGGAACAGTGTTCGGTGGTGTTCGGCGGCGCGCTAAAAACTTCGATCGGCAGCCACCGTACTATCCGCTCTCGAAGCCACGGTCCACGCTCGGTGGCCATGGGCCAAACCACCTTGGCCCCCTCAGTTTCCACAACGAACATCAGTTCTTTTCTCTCCTGGATAACTCTCGAATCCCGACCCTCGGTCCAGCGCGACCTCGCTGAGCGAAAGATCTGGCCTCCGTCGCTTCATTTCCCTCCTCTACCTGCGAGTCGGATCGTTTCCAACCGCCTTGCTTCGCTTCCCCAGTCGCGTCACTTTCTGAAAGCAGTTTGATTGAGTTTACCATGAATACAAATATCCTTCGCTTGCCCTTTATTTCCTTAAATCTGCTTCTCTCTGAGGAGCGATATCCACTCGAGCATCCGGTCCATATCGCTGAACATAGCGTCACTCTCCTGGTGGAAGCCGTCGACGCCGGGGATCAGTGACGTTCCCACGCGGTGCACCGACTTCTTCTCGCGCCCTCATAGCTAAACTTGACGGATTCGCCGCCTCGCGACTTGCAGGCGACGCTCGGCTCCGGCCTCCCGGAGCCACGGGTTTCCGTTCAGCAAGTCGCCATCACAGAGGTTTGCATAACGTGCTCGGCCCTACGGGCCTCGGTGGGTGTTATGGATAAAGCCTCGGATGTGGGCTGCGCCCACACCACAGCCTTCATACCCGCTGAGAAACATTCCGCAGAGGCAACGGCTGCTAAGAAACGTATCAACGACCGGCGCGATCGATGTGAAACGTTTCCTGGAGCGAAACGACCGGTGGGAAACGTTTCAGAGACCGTTGCAGGTTAAGCTCACTCTGTCATAAGCCTCGCGAGCTGGTCAGAAACGCCAAATAACCCCCAAACACTCAAGAATCTCCGCTTCCACAGATTCATCCCAAAAAAAGACAGATTTCGGGACCAAACAGAAGCAAAATGACGCTCGAAATCGTGGATTTGGGCCCGAAAATGGTGCGAACAAAACAGCGTGGTAGCACCACAAGGGCACTCAAAAATTGCCAAAAAGGGAACAGAACGTACGGCGTTCAGGCCCAGTTTCATAGGTCCCCTATGAAACCCATGCAAACGATTAATCCTTTGCGGCGGTGCCGCAGGTCTGCCCCCAAAATCCCAAAGCGGATGCAGCGTGCCCCGGGATGACGTGCTGCTGAAGGGCACTTGGAAGCTCATGCTGATCCTGGATAATGAGCAAAAGTCAGTGGAATTTGACGCAAAAAGGGGGAGACGCGGAAACACGAAAAGCTCTGAAGGGCCAGAAACGCACGGAACGCGTGAAAATGGTGAGAAGCTTCAATTTCGGCTTCGAATTGCAAATTTAGCCTCGACATGTTTCTATAAGAGTAAAGAGTAGCATTTGTTTCTGGAGCAGGTCTACGTAGTGGTTTGTGAAAGTTCAACGTGTTCAGCGTCACCCCCACCTTGACATTAAAAGTGAGATGGCGTTCTTGTATAGAGTGATGCTGTGACAAAAAGCAATGCTTCACGTTCCTCTTTGATGTTCGGAAGGCCATATAAGACAGATTGGAACAAAATGCACAACATGATCAGAACCTCAAAATGACCCGAACCAGCAACACTTGGTTTTCTAGCGCGCGTGGAAGATCGAGTTTTCCCACGCTCACCCCTTCCAACGTGAAGGAAATTCGACCTTTTCGACCTGAAAACTTGCGCCGAGGAGCGTTTGTGAATCTTCCTATTTCGGCGTTTTCGCTACACCACCTGTTTGCGAGCGAGTTACGTGATAGTGCAGTAAGTCGTGTTTGCAAACGAATAGTCGGACTTCCAGGCGATTACATCTACAACGACTATACGGAAAACCTCGACAAGGTCCCAGAAGGTTGTGTTTATGTGATGGGAGATAACCGGAGCAATTCCACAGACTCGCGGGACTTCGGATTCGTCAAGATTAGTGACATTGACGGTGAAATCACAAGACAACTGCTTCCTACCGTAAAGACGTTAGAAGGGCTCGTTGACACGTTGACAGGACGAACGACAATCGAAAATGGAAGATTCCAGAAGACATCGAGGAGGGAATGAGGAAGCTGAAGAACGAGGGTGAGATGTACAGAGAGCCGGAAGAGGTTGGTGTCATAATGAATGCGGGAATGGACCATTTCTGGAGGGGGATGCTGCAGAAGATTCCCCATGGCACAGAAAACATAAAGTTCCATCTCTCGGACCAAGTGAAAGTGAAGCGTGGCTTGCCCATCACCTTCACAAGAGATGAAATCGACGGATCCGGGGATCCGGAGAACTTTTTGAGTTTTCGAGGATTGTGGGTTTAGCTGGAGACCTGCTCTTCAACGAACGGAAAAAGCTGATCGAAATAGTCCCTAAAAACTGCGTTTTTGTGGTGGGAGATTTTCCCCAATCTGCGGATTCTCGAGACTTTGGAGCCATTGAGGTACAAAGGATCGAGCACACTGTGATTTGTGCCAATGTGGCCAAACTCGGATGAGTTTTGAAGCTAAGAAGACCTTCGTGGATTGGAGAACCTTCGTGGAAGCCAACAAAACCCTGAAATACAATTCTGGGCATCTACAGCTAGATATCGGACCTGGAATGCGTCCCACCGTCCCACTCTCCCAGAATCGGGAACCGAGTTCCGCGTGGTGCAGGCAAAAGAAGGGGTGGAGCGAGGAACGATCGTCGTGTTCTCTTTCGATTTCGTGGACGAAAACGGCGTTAAAAAAGAGATTTTCGGAATCTCGAGAGTCGGGGGGAGTCGATCTACAACGACCGCGCCCAGAGGCACGAGAGGATCCCGAAAAGCCATGTTTTCCTGCTGGGCGACAATCGAAGGGAGGCGTTCGATTCGCGAGATTTCGGGCCGCTGGAGCTTGCGAATCTGAGATTTGCGGTTGAGGGGACGTCGAAGCCGGAGGAGAAGCGGGCGACCGACTTGGAGGACCGCGTGAACAAGAACGGCCTCATCTTGAGTGTTCCTAAGGGAAGCAGAGTGTCTAAAGCTCAGAAACAAACCTCTGGAGGGTCTTCTTGTAAGGAGCTGTTGGGAGGAAAAGCGAAGTGTCTGTGTGGGGCGGATGCCAGAAATTGTCTTTTGCAGCGGTTCTTAAGAACTCGGCTTGCTAAGAGTGCGTTTTCGTGTTGTTGCTGGATAAAACCTTTTGTCTCGTTTTTTTTTGTTTTCCTCGTCTTGGAAGAAGGCGCCTGTAATATTGTAGGCAGGAATATAGGCAAGAGGCCGAGTACGCGGACGCGGCTGGGCGGCTGGGGGGAGCCGTGGAAGAGGCCGCGGACGCAGCAACGAAGCCCGGAGCAGCGGCACCGGCCAGAGCAGCACGTGGTAGGCGAATCGATGAAGCGTTTGAAGGTCCAGTCGGATGTCATATTGCAGGCAGGATTATTAACCAGATTCACAGCTTTATCATTGCAGGTAACAGCCTGCTCCGTCCTGGTCAAAAAGCAGCCTTTCGAGTGGAGTGGCACTCTCTTCGCTCACTATTGTGGGGTAGGTAGAATCACTGGCGTTGGTGCGTTGGTCTTGGTGTTAATGGTTGGATCGGAGTTAATTTTTAGGCGTTTTGGAAACTGTTTAGGAGTTGCGTAGCTGTTTTCAGCTGGCCGCCACCAGAACATTTGGCACAACATGGCACTCTTCGCTCCCACCATCCTGCTCCGTCCTGGTCAAAAAGGACGGCGCAGGACGACGATTCTTCGGCCAAAGTGCAAAGTGCTAATTTCGGAGTCCGGAGTTGTCTGGAAATCGGAGGCGGTCAGTCATTCGCGAGACACAGACCGATCACCTCCTCGTCTATCCATCCACATGACGTGAACAACCTAAACAGCAGAAGAACACGAAAGTGGAGGCTGAAACGAAAAAATATAAGCGAAACATTTATTCGTCGATTCGTAGACACAGCTGTCTGGACCGCTTTCGTCTGGAACAATAAAACAATAAAATGGAACATTTTATACGGGGTGTCTTGTTTTCCTCGTCTTGGATATTGTAGGCAGGATTAAAGATTAACCAGATTGTCTGGTATTGGCGACGGCGAAGTTCGCATCGCTTTGGTCAGACACGCGTTCCAGACGATGTGATGTCTTGTCTCGATTCTTCCTTCATCAAAACGACATTTTGATGTCATGTCGGGCTGGCGAGCGGTCGTTTGGCTCCTCTTTATCCTCTGTGTCTCCGAAAAATGAATGTCTTATCGGCAAAAACATGGGTGTTCAAGAAACGCGGCTCCCCGACGATTTGTGCGCGTTTCCTCTGTTCTTATTTATTCTTATCTCTCCGATTGCAGGACCGAATTGAAGCAGCTCTGCTCCCAAGGATCGACGTCCGACTGGACCATCAAACGCTTCATCTTCCCTGGCCAAATCGCTTTCGAGTTCCACATCCCGTACAGCTTGGAAAATGGAATTTTGTCGTGCTTAACCTGCCTGAAATCTCCCTATTCTACGCTTTTAGGCGGTGCTTATGCTACGAAACTAAGAATCCGGGGATCACCGAGGTTATGTGCGACTCGAAAGCCGGGTTTCGCTCCATTTGCCTGTATTTATGGGACCTGACGCTCTATCTGCGCCTCAGTAATGGCACCCTTTATCCGATGAAGGAGAGCATCGCGGATCACCCTCGTTATGACCGCTTTTTGATGGTGCCCACGCAGAAAGAAGAAGTGTTTAGGTTCCATTTCGCGTAAGTCATCATGGTTTCAAGTGCTCTTTTGTGACGTTTTGGTGTTTATAGGCTTGATAAAGACGTCAACACCCTTCCAGAACCAATGAAGATCGTCGATCGCTACGTGGGAAGTGCCTCGAAGATGTACGCCACGGTTAGGATGTTCGCCGCGCAAGGAAAAGGGCTCCCGGAGTTTTTGTTGAAATCCGACGTCACTATGTCACTATTGCAACCAACTACGAAACGGAGAGTCGAGTGGTAAGAATACCCATTCCTAAGCGTTCCATTTTCAGCAGCACGCTCTATTAGGACCCACCTTCGCCGAGAGGAACACCATAAGCGTAACTAAACAATTCAAAACAGCCGTGGACCGAATCAACAACCGAAAACCAGGATCCAACGAATACAAGCTTCTGCACTATGGCACTATGGAGGATGTAAGGCCAAATCTAAAATACGAAAATCCTGAAATTTACGTATTTCAGATACGCCCAAAGGCCTAGTACACACATAATCAACGTCGACGTACTAATTTATTGTGATAAAAGATTCAAATTTCAAATTTAACAATTTGGACAGGGCTAGTTGTAGTGCGCCCACAGATGGCGCATTCCTTTCGTCTTCGGGCACGGTGCAGAAGAATCCTTCGCGCATCTTCGGGTCCGATAGGATCTGCCCGAAGAGCAGTGCGATTCTGCATTTCACTTTCTGCAAAGGACGCCTTCTGGTAATGAAAAGAAGCTTGTAACAACTTACGTCCTCCGCCATTCCCACGATTTCTTCAAAGTCGCGGCGGTTCTCCGGCTTATCCGCTCGAGGACCTTCTTCTTGTCGGAGATGGAGCACAGATACTGGTAGGCAGCACAGGTACATTGCGACTGCTGAAAATGACCATTTTCAGACTTAAAATGGGAAGAAGAGGCGGCCTACCTTCGTCGGTTCGTCGAACTGGAGAGGTCCGCTCATGATGCTTGACGGCACGGCGTCCCAGTCGAAATCGTCGTCGCTATCCGGCAGCTGTGCGCGGAGGGCTTCTTCTAGGTCACTGGACGACATTGTGGAGCTGAAAATGGAAGAAATTGAAAAATTAGAGAAGCAGAACACGAGATACGCTCGGTAGACACGAGCAGCGATCGTAGACACACATGATCGCGACAGGAACTGACTCATTCTGTCTGGAATCACAACAATGAGCGGTCGGAGATCAGAAGATCCTTCGGCAGACAAGCGTTCGCGACCAAAATAAACAGCAATGGGCGTTTGAATTCCTCGTTCGTCGTCGCGTTTACTGTCCCATGGAAAGCGCTGCGGGAGTCAGACATTTGAATGTTTGACGACGTCTGCGTTGATTTTGGTTTGGCCGGTGGTCAGACAAGCGTTCCAGACGATGTCTTGCCTGTTTGAGAGGTTTAGACTGAAATTGAATCAGTTTCAGGCAGGCGCGGATTTCCAGACACCGGATGACAATATCAAGGACCTGTCCATAATGGCTCATTTTGAGGAAACAGTTCAAACTCCGACCGCTCTCTCAACCTGAATGCGTCTGAAATGCCAGACAGGCCTTCAGACGAACGATCCAGACGACGTCGTGTGATTAGATGGATTTGAGGGTTTTCAGACTGAAATGGAGTCATTTCCAGACACCGGATATCGCTTTCGGAAGACCTATCTAGAATGACTTCAGCACTCTCATTTTGAAGCGTTAATCCAGACTCCGACCGCTCTCCGACTTTAAATGTGTACAGGGTGGCCCAAAAAAAAACCTAGACCAGAAGAAAACCTAGACAGGTGGCATGTCTGGAAATCGCAGAACGGCGAGTGAGCTTGAAATGACTCCGCTCTGCGATTTTCAGACATGCCTCCATCCCCCTGTCTGGACTAGGTTTTTTTGGGCCACCCTGTATAAAATGGTCTAGCGTCGATTCGTAGACACAGCTGTAAGACCGCTTTTGTCTGGATTCAAAACCGGTCGTTCAAACCATGTTTCCTGGGAATGAGCCGCTTCTTTTCGAAGTCTCATTTTGTGTTACGAGCGACTCCAGACATAAACCGCTCTCTCGACCTCAAAACGTCTGAATTAGCCCAAACAGACCGCTTTCAACGTCTGGAACCTCATTTTGATTTTTGATTTTGCTCTGACCGTTCTAGACTCATTCAACGTGTCTAAGAACGCTTTGAAACCGCTTTTATCGTCACTTTATACCTCTTATAGCGGACTTGTCACCAATAAATAACGTACATATGTGGCTTCATTCCACGGTATTCATGCCCTCTCGAACCACCTTCAACTGCGTCGTCATCCTGTCCATCGCTTCGATCGTCGATCGTCGTTGGGGCCTGAAATCAACTTCTTATGATCACAAAATCCTTGATAAACCTAACCATATCCTCAGCATCGCTAAGACCATCGCCATCCCAACCATCAATGGCATTCAGCATCTCGCATCCCTTGTTTTGGAGACTCATTTTAAGTTCGACGTGCGCTTCTCTGCGCTCCACACGCATCTGATCTTCAGGTTCCAGCTTATATCCGACAAAGAGCTCCTTAGCGGTCCTCTGTGGAGCGTCCAACGCGTGGCCAAAATGCTCTAATTGAGCCTCAACGACCACTCGGCCAGGTTCGCCTCGATAACGCCGAAAAGTGAGATGGGCAGGACAGATGAGATGCGCCTCAGGAACGCCAGATTGACGTTCGTTGACGCCAACTGCCTGTAACGTTGCAGTTGTAGTTTACGCGCTCGTAGGTGTCGTCAGGAGCCGTGTAGGTGCCGGGTTTGCGGCTGAAACGGACCCCGCTTTCTTCGAGTTCTTGGTACCAGACCAGAAATTTGGGAATCTAAGATTAGCCTCAAAATTGGAGCCCAAAATACCTGAAAATCGCTGGCATTATCGAACTCGTACTTCTCAAATTCGAACTCGAATCCGTGCTCATCGTTCATATGTGAGCAGACGTCTCGAAGCGTCCGAAATCCTAGAGTGCACCCGTTGTGAGGACACGGAAGCGTTCCTTTGGTCGGCTTTTGAGGGTGAAAACGGCTTTTGTGCTTTGGGAGCGATTTTTGCTTCATAGAACTGCCGCAGTCTTCGCAGACGACGATCGCGTCGAGATCCATTCGGCCTGACATCGCTAAAATGCTAAAATAGGCTTCACAAGCTTCTGAGGCACGAGAGAATAGAGGTAGGATTACGGTAGCTACCGTATGACGTCAAACAAGACCTTTATCTTAAGAATTTATTCACGACTTTAATCCTCCTCCCACTGGACGTCGTTTTAAGCATAACAAAGCCAATATGCTGATCCGCACCTTCAATTTCCTCTGGAATGAGAGGCTGAGGTGTGGTCTTATTTAAAAACCGTAAAAACTCGGCTTCTACGTTCTGTAGCCAGACTGGATCTGTGGCATACTGTATTGTTTGCATAAAGCAACCAACAGTTTCAAGCATCCTCGCTCTTCTCGCCTCCATTTCGACCTCTGACGTCTCCACAGGCTCCTCAAGAACCCCTCCGTCTTTGTTCATCCTCGCAAGGAGACCTCGTAACGCTTCACGTAGAACGCGCGGTCGTTCTCTGAAGCGCCGCTTCGGAGCTTTTCGACGATTTCCATGTTGGAGAAGCCAGCGCGGAGGAGGTTCGCGATTTCTGTCTTAAGGTCATCGGGCAGAGGGAGATGTTCGTCGGGCAGAGGGAGATGTTCGATGTCGGTTTCGTGGCCGAAGTGGGTCAGACAGGATGTGATTGAGACGCGTCTGAAATAAGAGTCAGGGGCTGAAACAAGGGTCGAAGGAGCACATAAGAGAGATTCACAAGCGATCGGAAGCAAAAATGGTCTGGAGTCTAGGAGACAATGGAGTAAGAATCTCATTTTTTTAAATGAAGATCACTGCCCGGTCCGTTGTCTATCTTTGTCTGAAACGGGCTCAAACCCTTATTTCCAGACAGCAGCTGACTGACCAGTCGGTTTTCAATGCTTTCGAAACTGATCCCTATCATCTGTCTGAAAACTGAAAATGATCATTCCTGGACACGTGAGCGGAGAGACTAGACGCACTGAAAAACCTCGTTTTCAGACAGTGGCCAGTTCTAGACACCTTAGGACTTCCTACAAGGTCAGGCAGATAAGACCCTCGTTTCTAGACAGCAGCCTATCAACTACCGGTCGGTTTTCGCTGCAAATGCTCTCAAAACCAACCAGTCTCGACTGTCTTAACAGTGAAAATGATCATTTACAGACATGGCAACGGCTAGACAGTTTCGAGCATCATTTCCAGATAGCGGCCTGTTGGATCTCACAACCGACCTCACAACTCCGCTCTGTCTGGCCAATGAGCGGTGAGCCGGAGCTGTCTGGCCAAAGGATTTTTTTTGCCCACCTTGTATGCTAAGCTACCGTAACCCTCCACTTACCCCGTCTTCTGTTGCACCCTAACCTTCATAAACGCCGTGCAGTGCCGATCCATTTTCTTCGAAATCCTCGTCCTCTGCACAGGTTTTCCTCCAGAGGCGCCTTCTGATATCGTTCCACGCTCCGCTGAGATGGCACTGGTAGTAAAGATGCGGCTGTTGAGTGCCTCTTCCTGTGCGCTTTCCAGAACCTCCCAACTTTGTGAATTTACTCATCGTGTCCACTCTTAAGCCATTCCTGAAACCGTTCTGATTAAGTTCAAAGCCTCAAAAAACCTTTTTTACCTCAAATTCCTTAAAATTCCCGAATCTGACTTGTTCCAGCTTCACATCATCGCGCTGGTGGTCGTCGTGGACATGACGACAGAGATCTACGACGTTTGTGAAAACAGCTTGACAGGAAGAATCGCCACATCGGATCGAAGGAGGCCTGCTGAAGTGATTTTCCATCTTGTGCTGCTCTCTTTTGTGCTTGTTTAAAGCGCTAGTGGAGCTGTAGGTCTTCTTGCACACGTCACAAGGCGTCTAAATGATCATTTCGGGCTTCATTTTGTAGTTTAAACTTACAGAAAACGACGGGAAGGCATTACGAGCTGAATAAATGGCTTGATTACGGTATGATAGAATTAGTTAGGTATTAGTACGTCTTGACGTAAGAAAAATGGTTCTAGAAATGGATAACAACTTTATTAACCTAAGAAACAACTTAAATGTCGTCAGCAACATCGCCACCTCCGACAAGGCGGCCATAGAAGGGGAATTTCTTAAGGAAAAGTTCCACTTTCTTTTTGAAAGACGTGGCTTCGGCCGCTGCACGAAGCGCACGGGTGGAAGCGTCTTGATCCACGTCCAGAGTGTCGAAAATCCTAAAAATACAACCATTAAGACCGGTTTTAAGCGTTAAGCAGCTCACCTGTTCCTTCCCCACACCATAGAATAAGCTCCAACCGCACCTATGGCCACATGCAGAGCCACCAGAGCCACCACGTAGGGCAATATACTCTTACATCCTTCCCAGCTCAAAGTCAAAAAATCGATGTAAGTCGTGAGTTTCGGGTACTTGTCACCCTTCCTTTGGAGCAGCTAAAAAATTAGCCTAATAAGCCTAAGAACCAAATTTCTAAGCTTACGACATAGTAGGCAAGGTACGGTAGAGTCAACATAGGGATCGCTACACCCGCCAGAAGCCCGTTGAAGACGTTTTGGGTCAAAATACAAGACGTGCAGGGTCTCTCCTCGGCGTAGAGTTTCTTCATGATATAGGACTGGTGGAGGACGTAGTAGGAAATTCCAGCCGTGTAGCAGCCGAAGATAAAAGGCGATCTCGGGCACTGTTTGATGGAGTCAAAATAACCGATTCTGTTGTTCATGAGGAAGAATTCGCCGTTGATCTTCGAGGCGGCTAGAGAGGCGGTGAAACAGATCGAGCCGTGAAGCGGGAAATTCAGGGCTCGGCGTTCCATGTCATAGGGCCAATTGACGACTAGTTTGGACATGAAGGCGGCTTGGTCGTGGGCGGACATCGCGGAGAGGTTTTCCCACACTTGGGAGCGGGTTCCTGCGAAGCGTTCTGCTACGCTGAAACATCCATTTTAGGATGAATTTGACGTAAAAGCTATAAGAATTACCTAGATCTGGCTTTCGCCTTCTGGTTTGGATCATTTTCTTCATTCTGAAAGCTCTCTGCAGATCGCTCCCATATGGCCAAAGGGTCGATTGTGACTTGAGGCTTCGTGCCAGCCATAACCTGAAATTAGAGAGAAGGTCAGAATACGCATGGATCAGGGAAACGCGACAGAAATCGATACATAAGAAGCAATGTCTAGAAAGCGCAGAGAAAAGTCATTTTAAGAGAGAAAGAAACTACCGGTCGGTTTTGGGGCAAAATGAGAAGAGATTGCTGTCTAGACAAAAAATAACATTTCAAAAAGTCATTTTCGGGCAACAGAAGTGCAATGACCAGCCGGTTTTCAAGCAAAATGTGCTGTCTAAACTGACTAGACTTAACGTGTCTAAAAACACTTGTCTAGACAGCAAAAGTCATCGCATCAAACACGGATCGACTTCAAACGGCTCAAGAGATTCGGCTTTAATGTCTCAACATGAACCTCGCTCACTCCTTCTAGACTGCTGAATTCCAAACAATTTCGCGTCTAGACAGCTTGTAAATAATAAGAAATTAGCTGTCTAGCTTGAGGAAAACCAGATATGTCTAACCTTGACGCGTCTATAGACGCCAAAAAAGTTTATGGACAAAACACGGATCGGCTTCAAACGGCTAGACAGATACGGCTTCACTGTCTAGGCATGAGTCACAGACCCAAAATGAGACAAGCAAGTCTAGACTTGAGCCGAAATTAGACGTGTCGCCGAGTCATCCTAGACAGTCGATTTCCAAGCAATTTCGCTTTTAGACAACTCGCCAAGGTTTTCTTCTAGACACGTCGCTTCAGAGTTCATCAGTGATGAGTAAACAAAATAAGCTAAAATCAGTAAAAAATCGCGAAATTTCGCGCAAATCAGATCTATACATAAGCAAAAGCAAGTAAGCATCAAAATTTCACGTTTCGCGCTCAAAAATACCACGAAAATGCAATAATATAAGCGGAAAAAGCCGAAAAACGAGTCAGCTACGGTAGCTTCAAAATGAGCCCTGACAACGCACAATTTTTGCAAGAATCACGTGCTTCTACATTTCAACGACAACGAAAAACGTTCCCAAAGCGTGAAATGTCGAAAAAATAGCGAAAATTGTCCAGAAAATCGGCAAAAACGTGCAGATTTTTGAAATCAAACCGATCTTAAGAACTTTCCTAGCAACGCCGATCTTCCAGACGAGACCGTCTGGCTCATTTGCAGACGAGCGTCTCACCCACTCGCCTCGTCTGCATACGCCGAACACGGCGAGCGAGAACGCGCCGATGTCGACTTCAGACAAGAAGCCTCCGTCTGAATCCACGCCTCCAGACACTGAAATGTTGTCTGAAATGGACGACGGACCACCGGCGCTGATGATCGCGGAAGAGACGTCTGCTCCGACGCCGGAAGAGACACTAGCAGCAGCTCCTTCGCCCCCAGCTGAGACGTCTGAGATGTCAGCTGCTCCGGCGAGAACTCCGCCGACTCCGATGGCTTCAGCAGCCGGTACTCCGCCGCCTGTCGAAACTCAGACTCAGTCTGAGTCTGCTCCGGCCTCGCCTGCTCCAGCATTGACGCCTCCGCCGATGCTCCAGCCTCAAGAACCGTCAAAGACGCCCCAGACACCTGTAACCTCGCCTCAAATGTCTGCGCCGCCTATCCTGTCTCTGGCTGCTCCTGCCTCGCCAACTCCCGGGCCTTCAGGTGCTCCAAGTCTAGACCCAGCCCTCTCGAACCCTACTTCCAGTCTAGCTCCGTCGGTTGCGAGCCAGACACTAGATGCTGCTCCGCTCCTTTCCCCCATCGCTCCCAAGCCAGTTCAGACACAGACGCAGACCCAAACTCAGACGACGATGTCTAAAATGCCGTCGTCAGCTATCGGTATCGCGACGCCGACAGCTCCTCCGTTGGCTCCTCAGACGTCTGCGCCTACGTCTACGCCGACTCCTCGTCCTAAAGCTCGTGTTCGACGTCCTAGACAGCCGAAGGTGCAGCAGCCACCTCCTTCTCAGGTGCCTCCAGTCATGCTTCCTTCTAATCAAGGCGTAAGTTGTCTTATTCAGCAGTCTAAAATTTGCGAGACGTCGAAAACGTTCATCAGACAATCTAAAAAATTATCATTCTGAAGATAAATCCGACCGCTCCACCTACTGCAGGTGGTCTAAAATGAAGCCATGCTGAGAACGTTTCTAGCTAGACAGTTTTTCGAGTAGACCTGTCTAGAAAATGACCACGACCGGTCCAACAGTTGTAAGTGGTCTGAAATGAAACAAATTGTGAGACAAGGTCTTTTTATGGTAAATTTGTCCAGAGAATGATCACTTTAAAAGTGAAACCGCCCGATCCATTAGCTGTAGGTGGAGCAAAATGAATTAAATTTTGAGTTATGGTCTATTGCTAAATATATGGTTGCTGTCTGAAAATGGACGTTTAGAAGGTGAATCCAATCGGTTCACCGACAGCAGATGGTGCAAAATGAACCTAAGCCAGACAGGGTTCCTAGATAGATGCTTTTCAAGGTAGATTTGTCTATAAAAGGTCGTTTGAAGGATGCTTTCGACCAATCTATGTAGATAGCTGTGTACTTATGACCAAATTTACAGACACAGCAAGTGTTCAACCAAATCAGCGATCCCAACCAAATGGCCTCAATTCTTAACATGCTCTACGCGAACAAAACGCCACAAATGGCGACCCTCCCAGGCCATGTGAAGATAGCCCCAAGACCCCCGAAATGGCCGGCTCCAGCATATAATATGCCCATGAATATGCAAATGAACATGCAAATGAACATGGGTGAGATGCCAATTCAAGCTTGGAACTTCAATTACCGAAACCCTGTTTCAGCACAGTTCTGTGGAACTAGCACCTCTTTCAGTGGTTTCGACATGCAGAATTTGATCAGTGAGTTATTGTAGTCATTTTTTAAGATTCTAATTAGCTGTTTTTAGCCCCTCAGCACGCTCAACAACCCCAGCAGCCCATGCAGCAGCAAACTTACCAAGTCCAAGTTCCTGTACAAGCGCCTCCTGTCCTTGTTCCAGCTAATCAAGAGCAACGCCGAGGTCCGACAATAACAGAAATGGACGAAAATGAAGCTGACGGACCTCCTAGACTCACAAGTGGTAATCATTAATCAGTCAATTTTTTGTCTAAAAATGTGGTTTTTAGAAATCGAAGATGAGGTGAACTTCGCCAAAGTGAGCACGGAATCGTGCACCGCACTGTCGTTTGAAGCCGCGGTTAATAAGGGATCTCAGACAGAATACCCTATTTATCATTACATCGATGGTCTCGTAATTGAGGTAAGGGATTTGGTCAAAGAGCATCTTGAATGGGAGGCGTCTTGAATTTTAACGTTTGGATTTGCTCACGTTGTCTTTTTTACACGTTTTCAGACCATGTTGAAAGGAAACCAACCGGTTGTGATCGATTTGATGTCTGGAATTCAGTCTAATTTTACATGGTGCTCAAATAGTGTCTGAACGACTCCTAAAACTGACGTTTAAAATGTCATTTCATTTTGAACAGCAAAGACTGGTTGGTTTTCAGGGTAGACAGGCCTAGACATCTATTCATTTTAAGGTGCTTCCGACCGGTCTAGTGGCTAAAATTCTAGGCCTAGACATACGACTTTGCAGACAAGATCAAATTCATTTCTAGACGGCTAAAACGCCATTTGTTGATTTTTTGAATGAGACATCAGCGTACAAGTCTGGGCACAGTCTAAAATAATGCTATGTTTTTAAAAATGGTCTAAACCTTTCGTTTTACGTTTTATTTTAAACAGCTTATCACTAAACCACTTTTAAAAATAATCATTTTAAGAGTGATTCCAACCGGTCTGGTGTCTAAAATGAAGAAAAGTCCAGACCTAGGACTTTCAGGCAGGATTAAGTCCATTTCTAGACGTCTCGAACATCAATTGTCGAATATTTGAATAAGACATTGACGTAACGGTCTAGAAACTTCGTAAAATAATGCCACATTTTTAAGATGCTCTAATCCTGTCTAGACATTTATGCTTTTTTGACGGCTTATTGGTATACCGGTCTTGAATGGTAATATTTCAAGGTCAATTTTGAGACATTTTGAATTGTTAGACACGTGATCGGTTGTTGCCTGAAACCGATAATTTTGAAAGTGAGTTCGACCAGCCACTTGGCTGTAGGGTATCGAAAATGAGCCAGACATGGCTCAATGTTAGACGTCTCACAAGAAGCTTTTAAGAGCATTTTACTCTAAAAACCGGTCGAATGCAGTCTGAAAATGAGTTTATGACCCGTTTTTCTACAGGGTGGCCCAAAAAAACCTAGACCAGACAGGGGGGTGGAGGCATGTCTGGAATCTGGAAATCGCAGAGCGGAAAGCTCACTCGTCGGGAAAGACCGGTCGGTTTCGCTAACAAATAACGCGAAACCGACCGGTCGTTCTGCGATTTCCAGACATGCCCTCGTCCCCCTGTCTGGTCTAGGTTTTTTGGCCACCCTGTAATTCGAAAGTGTCAGATAGTTCAGACAAGATCTACAGAGTGATTCAAAAAAAGGACTGGCCAGATAGCTCCGGCTCGCCGCTCACTGGCCAGACGGAGCGGAGTCATTTCGACCGGTCGGTTTCACTGACAAATAACCTGAAACCGACCGGTCGTTTGTCCCGCGCACTCGGAACGGGGCTCTTCTGTCTGGCCAGCGAGCGGCAAGCCGGAGCTGTCCGGCCAGTCCTTTTTTTGAATCACCCTGTATATCTTACTGTATCTCGCAGCTCGCAGCTCTTCCTAACCTTCGGCTTTTTTCAGGAAGGCCCAAAACCGTTCAAATTCGACGACCAGCTTTCCGACATCGACGACTTCGAAAACGAAGAACCGGATTCCGAAATCGAAGAAGCTGCGATCACCACAGCGCTGGTCCAAGCTCTCGAAAGCAGTCTCAACATCCGCGTCACCTCTCGTCCTGCACAAGTTCTTCAAGAGAATCCTCAACCTGGACCTTCCAATGTCGTCATTTCGCCGCAACAGCCGGTCGCTTCTTCCACGCCTGTTGCTGTTAAGTCTTCACCTGCTGAGAAGAAGATTCCTGACGCTGCAACTTCATCTAAGAAACGCTCTCCTCTGAACAAAGAACGTGAGAAGAAAAAGGAGAACCCCCCCATCATCAAAGAAACACCTAAGGAAAAGGTCCGCAAGCGCAGAAGCAAAAAAGTGGATGAGATTCAGAAGCTTTTAAACATGGATTTCGGCCCAGGCGAGGCGCCCTTCAATTCCACTTCTAAGGAAGAATACGTGAAGGAGATGAAAAAGCGAGAATCGCAGAAGGATTTGACTCCAAGACGTGCCGCTGCTCTCGCTGCTAACAAGAACATTTCTTTGGAATCTCAAGACGGCGAGGAAGGATCTCAGCAGCCTAAGAACAGCGAAGAGCCTCCACCGAAACGTGCCGCTGCTCTAGCTGCTAACAAAACTTTTGAGTCGTTAGGAGCGGACTTGGAAAGAGAGCTCGAGGAGCAGGAGGTCATGAATCCCACAGATCTCCGGACGCCTCCAAGGGCTGACCAGCCGAGCACTTCAGGAATGCCCCGATCTGCTTTTGACATACCAACTGAAACTTATTGCCTCAATTGCCGTAAGTCCTTATCTGTAAGTTTATCTATCAATCTAGCCTTGATTAAAGCAACAATTTCAGCACGGCTGCTACCATCGGCACCCTCAATACTGTTCTAAGCCTTGCCGCAAGCTCTACCGTCGATCTTCAGCCGTTTTACGTCGTCAATCCGACCACGAAAGCCATCCTGTCACCAGTCCTCGTAGCCCTCGTGCTCCTGTCATGCCTGTTTTGATGAAAAACTCTCCTCCGTCGCCTCTTCCGTCGCCTCCTCATCCTCTCATGTCAGATTTGGAAGCGGCTCCTCTCCTAGGACCTGTTGTTCCTCAAGCTGACCTTCCTGGACCTAGCCGGCAAGTTGCAGGTCCCTCTAGACAGGTTGCACCTGAGGCTGCTCCTCAACCGGGTCTAGCACCTGTTCCTCAAGCACCAAGAGCAGCTCCGCCTGCTGCTCCTACCCCTGCACCTCCAGAAGCTCCTAAGCAATCTAAAATCAACGTGGATGAAGCTATGGTGTGGGATGTGGAACAAGTGGCAGCTTTTATTCAACAGATCACCCAAAGCGAAGCCTGCGCTACGATCTTCAGAGATCATCTCGTCGACGGCCGAGCGCTGCTTCTCTTAGCTAACGAACCCATTGACACAATTCCCTTGAAGCTCGGACCTAGGATTAAGATTCAGAACATCTACGCGGAGATTCGTCCTCAATTGAAGGGAAAGTCCTTGTCCAGCATTCAGAATCGAAGCCCTGCTATTGACGAAATTATGCAGAAACGCGTGGAGGATTGGACTGTAAGCTTATCTCACCTTATCTCAGCTTATATTAATGCTAAAACGTTTCAGCAAGACAACGCAGAGCTCTGGATATCTACCGTAACCAGCAGTCCGGAAATCGGCTTGTATTTCCGTTCCGAAGAGGTCGATGGACCCACTCTCCTGCACCCTGACGTGGAAGTGGAACTCAGCAGCAAATTCTCCGACAAACGAGGACCCTGGCTGAATCTCAAAAACGCTCTCAGCGAGCTGAAGAAGTCCAAAGAATGATCTTTTACTTATGACATTCACATTTATCTACCTGCCCTTCGTAGCTCTTAACTGTAATTATCCTAATTTATTCACCCTTACGCAGCTTTTTGTAATCTCGCAATCTATTTTAACCTTATGAACGTTGTCTATGGTTGAAAATGGGGACAAAACAGGTCAAAAGCACGAAAAACAGGAAAATGCAAAAAGAAATTATCGTCTTTCAGCCGAAATCGAACACGCGACCTCTGGTTCTCGACGGCGCTGCAGTAGCTGCTTTTCGTGGTGGGACCCTAGATGGCGCGATTGCGAATTTTTCGATTTCTTCAACTTTTTTCGCGGATTTTTTGGCACGTTTGGGTCGTTTTTGGCGTAGATTCATGTGGAGTCGCTGTGTTTCGCCTTCCGAGACCAGATAGAAAGTGAGTCGTCTCTTTTGCAACTGTCTAGACGCGATTCCGACCGTTTTTCGTGATTTCGCAGCTTCAAAATGACCTGTCTGAACGCATTTTGGACAGATTTGAGACGAAAGCTGACCAGACAAGAAGTGTTTGGTCTGTTTGCAGCTGTATAGACGCGATTTTGGGCACCACTAAGCGAATTTCGGTTCCGTCTTCTTCGTGTCTGAGCTTGAAAGTTGGGCATGTTTTGCGGTGGTCTAGACAGAATTACGTTACGCGCATTTCGCAGATTTGAGACATTCAGACGATCGGACAAGAAGAAGTTCAGGCAGGTTCCTTTTCAGACAGATCTGAGGCCATTTCCAGACGGATTAGTGCTGTCTGGGAACTGGGCGCGCTTGGGCGGTGTTGGCGGCGGTCTAAACGGCATTGCGCACATTTTGAACGGATCTGAGACAAACGCTGTCGAGGGCGACGGGCTGTCTGGTTTTATTCATTTGTGACGGCTCACGCTCAGGACCGGTCGGAAAAAGCGACCGATCCACGCGATTCTGAATTAAAAAAATGATTTTTTTCAGACGCTTGTTGATTGTCTATTCTGCCTGTCTGCTAGACGCATTTGTGGCCATTTTCAGATGAACTCGAGACGACTCTCCGTCTTGTGTGAAATGCCGTCTTCTGTCTGGTTTTTTCTTTATTTTCGCCAGCAAATGTCGTGATGACCGGTCGGAAAAAGCGACCGCTCCGTGAATACGTGATTCTGAAAATTATTTTTTTCATACCGTGGCTTTCTTGACAAATTTATGACCAATTTTAGGTGCAAACGTGCCATTATGAACAAGATAGAAGAGCTCACCTCCTTCCTCGAGGAACTGAATAGCTACCAGGTTAGTCTAGACTCTTGTCCTCCCAAATCTATGCAAATTTACGTTTAGAGCCAGCCGCGCCAAGAAGAAACATCTGCCGAAGAAAGAGCGAATCTGGTCGACGCCCTCCACCAGTTCAACGTGGTCGTCACTCAAGAGACCAAGCGTAAGCTGTAAATTCATAGGAAAGTTCTGATTTTTCGACTTTCAGAGCTGAAAACCGAAGTCTCCGAGCTTACGCAGAAGTTAGCCGAGGCGCAGAAGACGAAGGAGGAAACGATGGGCCACATCGCCTACCTGGAGAAGAATATGGAGAAGACCAGGGCCAACATACAGCGCAATCAGAAGGATATCGAAAGTAAGGAGTTGATTATGAGTGAAATAGGCCAATTTGGAGGTTTAGGTTTATCAGAAGAGGCCAAGGGAAACATTCTGCGCTGCCTAGAGAACATTGATGCGCAAACTGAGAAGATGAAGATGACGCAGAACAATGCCTTCGATTGGTTAGTAGATTTTGATGCTTATATTGTGTGTAGACAGGTCTGAAACGGGTCGGCAGGTCGAAGTCAGGAAGAAAAGTTAATTTTAAAGAAAGTGCAATCAATGGACTGGTCGGGAATTGTGGGAACGACTAGTCTAGACTCATGTCGATGCTCGATACGAGGCAACTTGTTGTTCACGACTGACCGGTTTTTGCTCAAAATGGTTTGAAAACCGACCGGTCAGAGGTGTCTGAAGCTTTCAATAAGATTTTTGATTGTCTTCTCTCTAATCACATGTCTAGCTCTTTAATGCTCATGTCTACACAATTCCAGGTACTCCTCGCGCTGCTGAAATCGTCCAACTGACACTCGTACGTGTTGTATTTAATTCTTTGTGAACCATAAACGCTTTTAAGACTTTTAAGGGATCTGTCTACTACCAGTTGACCACAGACCACCTTCTGTATCACTCTCACATTTCACGAGTTCCGCGAGGATTAATCCGCTGTTTGCTCACCTCGCCAAGTGTCGTGATCGCATAAAATTGGGGATTCGAGTTTTACACCTCTTGTTGTCCCTCTGCCGCCCGATCTCGATCTGCTACTGTTGGTGGGTGGTGGTCAGCAGAGGAGAGCAGCAGGGAGGCGCCGCAAAAAGCCAGTGAGAGGTTCTCACCGCGACGTTAGGAAGTGCGTCTCTGCGTGCGATGATTTCGTGTTAAAGTTAGTTTTTTTCTGCTTCCAGAACGACGATGAGCGCCCCGCGCGTGATCGCCGTCGCGAAATACCCGTTTGCAGGCAGAAACAACGATGAGGTGAGTCTTTTTGAGGTGATTTTTTGGCCGGACTGGGCTTGGAATTGATTTGTCTGACGGGAGGCGCTTTTATTGACTTTTATTGACTTTTGGTGTGGATTTTTCGCCGGTTTCGGGTGGTGTCTGGCTGGTGTCAGGCTGATATTGACTGTCAATGGGCTGAAAATGCGTTTAGACAGTCCTATTAGTTGTGTTGATCACGGAAATGTCGGAAATGTCCGATCAAGCCTTGTCTGGTGTCTGGAATGAAGCACACGGTCTTCATCTGTCTGAAGAGTTTAGGAAGGTGTTAAAACATGTCTGAATTTGTGGAACAGGTCTGATCGGATGAGATTAAGTTTTATACTGATTCAGGAGCTGTCTTGCTATTTTCAAACATATATTGATGGCTTAGGGAGATCTGGGTGTTTGTAGACCGCAGAATCAGACGATTGGACGAGGCAAAATTTTGACAGGCAGCTTTTTAGACAGATTTAAGGCTATTTCCAGGCAGCCCGCTCAGACAGATTAACATGATGTGTCTAGATTGTGCTAATTGTGCTGTCGAGAAATCTTGCTGGATAAGGTCAGACAGAACGTCTAGACAAAGTGAAAGCCTATACACGTTGTCTACCTTTCCTAATAGTCTAGAAAGGTCGCCTTCCAAATCTAGACCAGACTGGATAAGCTCAGTCAGCGCGGCTAGGCAATTTGAAGTCTAGACATATCATGTTCCAAGTCTAGACATGTCTCAGTCTTATTTGATCTAATCTAACCAGACTTGATTCCTAATGTCAGACAACTCTTCCAGACAACACAATTTGGCTTGACTTTCCTAGACAGCCGTAAAATAATTTCTGGATTTCTTCAGACATGATCTCATCTAATCGTTATTTTAGACATGCTTTAGCAATTTATGTCTAACAAAAGCAGAATGAACCCTTTCCAGACTCTAATAACCCTTCATTTCAGCTGACCTTTGCGAAGAACGACGTGATAACCATCACACAGCAACTGGACGGAGGATGGTGGGAAGGAACGCTGAACGGAATGACCGGCTGGTTCCCGTCAAATCACGCGATCATTGTCGACGACCAGGAGCTCGCTGGATCCGTAGAAGAGCCTTCTTCCTTCCAGGAACAAAGCAACTACCGCAAGCAGCTTATCCTCACCCTGGTCACCCATGAAACTGACCATATTGGTTTATTGGAAGCGCTTGTACAGCAGATTTTGATTCCTATTGGAAGCAGTAAAGTGTAAGCTCTTTGGATTCTCTTCAGTCTCTGAATATTGTGTTTTTAGACTGTCGGAGAAGGAATTCTCGAAGCTCACGGGCAACATCATTCCTTTCCTCGACTCCCACAAGACGTTTTTAGGCGAATTGGGTCAAACTGCGGGCTTAGCAAGTCCGAGGATTGGAGGAACGTACCTGAAATACGCAGAACATCTAAAACAGCTCCTCAGAGTATATTGTAGCAACCATCCCTCAGCTGTTGAAGTGCTCTCTTCGAAACGGTTGGCTTCATAAGCTCTAGGGTTACGGTAAAACATTCTTTTAGGGAAGATTTGGCAAAAGTCGTAGAATCAACGGGTAGCAACATGAAGACCCTGATCACAGGCCTCAGCGAACCCTTCCGACACCTGGAAAAATACGCAGCGATTTTCCAAGAAATGGAGCGAAACATGCCAGAATCGGACCCAGATCGAGGCGACGTTCAACGCGTTTTTAGCGTTTATTCGGATCTTAAAGAATTCTGCACTCATATCCGACGTCAGAAGGAGATGCAGCTCGAATTCTTCGCCGCTGGGCATCTGCAAAAGAGTTTCAAGGAGAAGGAAATTGCCGCTTTGGGCGAAATTGTGAGGATCGGCTTTGTAACCGTAGGAGAAGAGGAAGAGGCGGTTGATAGATGCTTGGTTCTTATGGAAAACGCTTTGTTGCTAATGCAGCTCAATGATAAAGGCGCCTATGAGCTTAAGGAGAAGATCGTTGCTGAAAATCTTACCGTAATCCGGATGGAATTGCAAAATGCCTTCACCTTTAATAGAGGTAGGTGTAGTCCCTCCTTAGCTATCTGATTAACCCAGTTTTAGACTCAAAATTGGTCCTAAAAGCTTCCGTTCTCTCCTACGACGACGCGCAAGCATGGATGGAAGCGTTCGGCTTCTGTCAAGGAATCCTAATCGACGATTCCTGCAACGCTACAAGTACGATTTCGCCTATCCAACCGCACAAACTCGAGGCTAACGACGTCCGCTCTATGGCCGAGGTTTCACCTCTAAGGAAGCCTCAAATGCAGCAGTTGCCAAGTTCAACTAAGGCGGAACTTAGGAAGAAGCCTTCTTTCGATTTTAAGGTCAACCATGAACTCGAGATGATACTTCCGGAAGGCTGCGATGAGCCGACGATTACTAATGGCCAAGAAGGTCGAAGCAAGACCAGAAGACTTTATTCTGGGTATTCGATGAGGCCGCTGACCGTTCCTAGGGGTCCTTACGCGATGTCGGAAGGGGCTACGGCGGTGAAGATGCGTAAAGGAGGTGAGTGGAAAGGCAGACAGGGAAGAGGTCTGGTAGATATGTATAGGTCTAAAGTGTTCAGGATTTTTTTTAATGTGGTCTCAAAACCGACCGGTCAGCGAAGTCTATTAAGTCGAAAATGAGATTTTGTTGCTGAAGCCAGACTTCAAAGCTTAAGCAAGTCAGGCAAGCGTCGGCATGAGGTTTTCTGTCTCAAAAAGTCATTTCTTCGACAGGCAGCTCCGGAGCGGATTCCATTCAAGCTCACTCATCACGTTATTTGTTAGCGAAACCGACCGACCGTTCGCGAGTGAGCTTGAACGGACTCCGCTTCGGAGCTATCTGGCCCAACTCCTTTTTTGGGAAAGATGGCACAAAAAAATCACCTCCTCTCCTGGCCAGACAGGCCACACACGGGCAGAATCGCTTCATTTCTGTCGAACGCGGTGCTGAGGACCGGTCGGTTTCACGTCATTTGTTAGCGAAACCGACCGGTCTTTCGCGACGAGTGAGCCTTGAATGACTCCGCTCTGCTCCAGACATGCCTCCACCCCCCTGTCTGGTCTAGGTTTTTTTGGGCCACCCTGTAGAAAAACGGGTCATAAACTCAAATTACTCCAATTTGTCTGGTCAGCGCTCTGCCTGGTCTGTCTGGCCAGGGGGGGAGTGTGAATTTTTTTTGCGCCCCCTGTATGTTCTGTCCTATTTCAGTGTCCCAAGAAGACCAAGAAGACGCCGTCCTACTCAGGATAGGAACGGCCTACTTCACACAACCAACCCTCCAACCGACTCCCAGAGGACCCCAAGCAGCTCAAAGAGCTGCCGCCGGAACGCCAGCCTTTGGATATCAAGCGCCTCAGCTGATTGTAGCGGAAGACGAAAAGATTCTGGTGGAAGAAGTGATCGGAGACGAGATCATTGTCCACGAGAAGTCGCTCGTGGATACGGTTTACGCCTTAACCAACCATATGAACACTTTGCTCAAGGTGGGTTGTGCCTTTCAAGGATTTTGTGTTAAAATCGGCTCTTTTAGGAAGTCAACGCACTTTCCCAAACACTAGCCAAAGAGCAAAAAGCTCGACGCAGGTTGGAGGAGATGTTCAGGCAACAGACGCAGAATTCATAATGAAAGTGATGAGCTATGAACGAGTATTTAACAGATGCATAAATACCTAACTTACAAGGGAATGGACACGATGTGCCCCCCCCCCCTTCAATTCGGCACATGTGTAGGTCTATATGAGACTAGAAAAACCGCAAAATACTGGCTGCCCTAACGTGAACAGTGCGAAGTTATAACCGTTTAAAGTCGTGAATTTGAGAACAACGAGCGAAAAAGAATTACGAGCCTCGGGGCATCAAACCTGTGACCTACCATTCAGCAGTCCAACCCGCTACCGACTGCTTCAGATAGTCATGTGTATAAAAAGTTCAAAGTTGCCTATACGCTCGTTGTTCTCAGATTCATGAGCTTTTAAAGGGACACACATAGCATTTTTTGTCGTTTTTTGGGTGCACGGATCGCGCTCATTTCTGGGGCAGGGGGGTTTTCGAAGTCGCTGATCACGATTCTGGCGTCAGAATGGCGAGAAACGGCTTCAGGACTGCGCAATATGGCAAAGTTAGGATAAGAGGAAAAGGAGAATTTTACCAGTCATTGAGCGGTCCCGACGCTACTGCCCTGTACACTGCCTAGCATTAGCTGCCCTAGCACAAGAAAAAAGAAACAAGATTTTTTGAGTTTTTTATTTAGATTTGCAATAATAATAGAGTTTAGAAGAGATCATCGAAGTCGGAGTCCGGAGTCAGAATCCGAGGCGGAAGAGTCCTTCTTGAGCTCCTGGATGAGGAGGTTCTCTAGGAAGTCGTCTTCATCCTCTTCCAAGGCCTTCATCTCTGCCAGAAGCATCGCTTCAACGTCCTCTTCATCGTCAGAGGAGTCAGAGAGGCATAGGTCGTCCTCCAAGAGCTGTTGGGTAACGGTAGACTCAGAGACGGAGAGGTTGAAGCCGACCTTTTCCAAGGCATCAATGAAGACCTCCTGCTGGGTTTGACTCCTAGAAGGGACTGGCTCTTTAGGAGTGGGTTTGGGGGCTTCTAAGGGCTGTAGAGACTTTCAGAGCCACGCATTTTTGGATGAAGAGTGAGGCAGCCTGGGAGTCGACGAGGTCTCGCGTCTTCAGCAAAGCAACCGTCATTCTGAGCTGGTTGATCTCTGAAGCCTTGATCGTCATTCCCTGGAGGATCTGGACAAGTTTCGTGTTGAGTTCCTTGTCCTGTGACTGCTTAAGGATCTTCACAATCTCTTCAGGCGTGGCTGGAGGGCAGTTCTCGAAGTCGACTTCGATTTTGATCTTCTTAGGTTCGACCTCAGGCTCTGCAGCCTTTCTTTTCGGCGCCTTCTTGGGCTTCTTAGGGAATTTGAGCCCATTCCAGTATTTCATAAGAGCCTGGACAGGTCTTCCGTAGACCTGTTTCTTGTTCTTCCAGACAACAGCGCTGTCCAGAATTCCAAGAGACTCAAGGGTGGAGAGGCTAGCTCAAGGGCGATTAACTCGTCCAGGAGCTTGGAGTTGTTCTTAATTTTCTTCGACTCCTCAATGGCCTTCATAATGGCATTGGCGCGGAGGAGCTTCTCGGCTTCAGTGGTGGTCTTGGCGATCATAGTTGATTTGGTTTGTACTCAGTATGTGCAAGCAGGCCTTATATAAGTTCAGGAGCATTGCTTTTAGGCATTGGTTTGTGGATGTATGGTGCTTATGCATCACTTTTGTTTAGGTGCCAGATTTGGCCTCAGAAGGGGTTAGCATCGCTTGGGGTTACGGTAGCTGTCTGCACTGCTTGTCTAGATTTCTCATTTTCAGGTGGCAGGCCTTCTAATCAGTCTAGACAGCTCTCTCCCTGTCTCTTCCAACCTCATGCCTGCCTTGACGAAATCCAGCGAGCGGTCGTGCCTCTCGCGCTAGTCGAAACGATGCCCAAACAAAAAAAAATTCCAAAAATTCGCAGAGATCCAAAAATCACGTGGAACGAGGCACATTTCGGCGCCTCTCCGTAAGCCGAAATTGATCATTAGATTAAAACATTCGTCGATCAGAAGCGGCGATCAGAAGTTCCGCATTTCAAGGCTCCACCCATCATCCGTCGCTCTCCCATATCGTCTACATACTTCTCGGCTGATCCGGCCTTCTTTTTCCTCTTCTTCGAGCTTCCCGACGTCTTCTCGGTCGAGATATCTTCCTTCGACGTGCCTCTTCGGCTCTTCACGCTCTCCTCGAATCGCCGCACCGAATTCTCCTGAAAATCAAAGCGTTTTCAACCATTTCAACGCCTCAAAACTCACTTGAACGACGATTTGTCGTCGCGTTCCCCGGTGGAAGCGGATCATTTCACCTTTTCAGGACGTCCTGATGGCCGCTATGCTTGAGCTCCCAGATCCACAGACCCCTCAAATTTCTACCTTTTTAGTCACAATGGACTGATTTCACCCGTTTCATTCTTGTCAACGCTTTTTGTTGTCGCAGCGCCTTTAGTTTCCACACAGTTTCAGTTTCCGAATCCGAACAGGTTCTCCAAGGACATTGCAACGGACGCCGAACTCCGGGCGGCGGTGAGGAGCGATGATCGCGAATTGCTGCAATCGTTACGATGGGTTACGGTAGCCCGCGCGGGAGGGTGAGCATTCACTTCCCTTGACGATTTGCAACGGCTGCTGCGCAGGGAAATCGTTGCGGGAGCCCAACCGCTTTTCCGCTTTTGAAATGTTGCATTTCCCTTGACGATTTGCAACGCGATTTGCAACACCGCCCCTCAACTGTTTTCTGCGCTCATCTTTGGCTGAGTCCACACGAACCACACCGAAATGCACTAAAGAAATCCAAAAAGGACTTGATAACGAGATATATGTGGCTAAACGAAGCGATTCCCAGCGTGATCCTCAAAAGACTTGTTTCTCAACAATACTCAATGAGATAGTGATATTCAGTCCGTTAGCCCGTTAGCCTAAAAATACACACACATTGATTGAATTTTGGCCAAAAAATCTATGAACAGCTTTGTTCGAATTAATCCTTTCTTGTTCTAGTGTATTTCGCGATTCAACACGTAAATAGCACCAATTCACCGCTTATAAGTATATTTGAGGATATTCGCCGACGCTTTTTAATTTCTACCGACCATCTACTTATACTAGTCTACGCAAATCAAGCCCAGTACTTTGGCGACGTAAATAGTGATTATTGGCTACGAGAATGACACGAGCGGAGTTAGGTATACTGTATGAAGACCTTTGTATAATGAAAACTGCAGCAAGGGAATGCGTCGAGTGGATTGGAAAGACCCGAGAATTGTTGAATTGCTGGAAGGCAGATTAAGTACGCAAGAAGTGGCCGATTGATTATCCGTAATGTTAGGCCATACAGTCAACAAGGGAACTGTCAGCCGAAAGCATCCTAGACACACGACTGGCAGAGTGGCAGAGCCTCAGCCAAAGATGAGCGCAGAAAACAGTTGAGGGGCGGTGTTGCAAATCGCGTTGCAAATCGTCAAGGGAATGCAACATTTCAAAAGCGGTTGGGCTCCCGCAACTATTTCCCTGCGCAGCAGCCGTTGCAAATCGTTGCAAATCTTCAAGGGAAGTGCTACACCACGCGCGGGAGAGGCGGTGAGGTGACATTTCAATGGTATACATAGGAGGACCATTTCAACGCCTTAAAACTCACTTGAACGACGATTTGTCGTCGCGTTCCGCGGTGGAGAATTTCGGGTCGGTTTTTGGCGCCTTCGGGGCTTCCCGCGCATTCGGATTCGGCGTTTTCTTCCGCGGGAGCCGGGGAATTGGCTTCGACTTCCTCCGAAGCCGATTTGCGCTGTTTCGGGAGCGGCGGCGCGGATTTCCGCTGCGGCGTCGCTCTTCGCGGGTGGCTAAATTCGAATTTAGAAATTTGGCCTCTCGCTCGCTTCCACTCACTTCTCGCTCGCCTTCTTCGCTCCTTCGCTTCTTCCGCGTCTCCTTCGACTCCGATTCCGCCAAAGGACTCCCACGTAATTTGTCGCGCGACTTCGAGCGGCGCATCTTCCGCCAGAGCTCCGGCACTGCTCCGCTCCACCTTCCTCGGCTTCTCCTCGGCGGCTTCGTTTTTTCTTTTTTCCGCCAGAAGCGGAAGCGGTGCCGCCGGCGACGACGCGCGTTGTCGTCGTGCGCTTTTTTCCGTTGAGTCATGAAATCTTGCGAAGAGAAGAAGATGAAGAGGACCGGCGAGAAGGACCGATCGGTCGCTGGATGAGAGGAGAGCGAAAATGAGGGGTTTGAGACGGAAGGTTGTGTTGTCTGGAAAGGCTTTTTGCTCTCGGGTTCGAATTCCCTCGGGAAACGACTTTTACCAATTCGTTTGTCGATGGTCTTGGCGCTTTTCTTCGGTGAAATACGTCGTTTTTGCGTGGATTCTTGCTCAAATCTGTTGAAACGCGATGGCCGTGGATCCCAGCCGAGTCTTCTTCCTACTGCGCACTGCGCTCTCATTTCGAAGAAAAGTGTCGACAATTAGAAGCAAACGAAGAGTTTACGTCAACAGAGGTTGAGTTAGCGTTGCAAATCATCGGTAAGCGATTTGATTTCGCAACGCATTTTTCTAGTCCTGCTGGACAGTTGTTGTGGCGTCAGTACAAAGGATTTACAGAAGTGAAGTCCGCTGCAAGTTCCTCTGTGGCCCCGGTGCCGCTTTTCGGCACCGCACACCGCTGACATCCGATCAAGCGGAATCATCGTGGATAGCCCTTCTTGCGCATTTGCACTTGGCCTAATTCTAAACCTGCTATACCGGTCAAAATAAGGCGCTTTAGGAAGCGCTATCGTGACCTTAAAGTCGTGATTCCTGATACTGATTTCAAGCCCCATCGAGCATCAAAAGCTGCTTCCGTTGTGGCCTGTGGACGCATGACCGACCGCTCCACAATCGGCTAACGGTCAAAAGAACATCTCACGAATGCCGAAAGTAACAAAAATGGGGCATACACAACTCATATAGTAGTGCCGCTAGTCCCACTTCATTGTGCCAAAAGTCAATATCCTATGCTTAGTACA
Source organism: Steinernema carpocapsae (assembly GCA_000757645.3). NCBI lineage: Eukaryota > Metazoa > Nematoda > Chromadorea > Rhabditida > Steinernematidae > Steinernema > Steinernema carpocapsae. The sequence continues at coordinate 6,491,027 of AZBU02000004.1, read as the reverse complement.
ACGACCAGAACAACAAAAACAAATTTATTTAAACAAACAAAGATTACGCCCAGAGGTCCGGAGTCAGGAAAGCGTAAGTTCCCTGGATCGCGTTGTAGGTGGCCTTGGCGAAGTTGCCAAGGGTGCAGGTCTGACCGACGGCGCAGGTGTAGCAATCGTGGACGCCAGCCATCTGCAGGAGCTTCTTGGGGACGGGCGCGGCGACGAGTCCGGATCCACGGGGGGCGGGAATCAGGCGCACAAGGACAGAGCCGCACTTGCCGCTGACCTAAATAAGTGATATTAGATCCGGACAGAACAATGATGACTTACCTTGCAGGGAACGGTGTGGGGCTGTCCGATCTTGCTGCCCCAGTATCCTCTGCGGACGGGGACTATAGCGAGCTTGGCGGCAATGATGGCGCCGCGGATGGCGGTGGCGACCTCCTTGGAGGCCTTCACGCCAAGCCCGACGTGGCCATTGTAGTCTCCGATGGCGACGAAGGCCTTGAAGCGAGTGCGCTGTCCTCCGGGAGTCTGCTTCTGGACGGGGGTGATCTTGAGGACTTCATCCTTGAGGCCGCTGAGGAGACGATCGATGATCTCGAACTCCTTGAAATGGTCAAAATAATTTTCAGATCGTCGAAAACAACACACATACCTTGATGGGAAGAGCGTTGATGTAGATTTCCTCGATGGACTTAATCTTGCCATCCTTGACGAGGCGTCCGAGCTTGGTGACAGGAATCCAGATCTTCGCGGCCTCCTCCTTGCGTTGGCGTCCTCCGCGTCCGCGGCCTCGCCCGCCGCGACCTCCACGCTCGGTGCGTCCTCCGGGTGGAGTCCCGGTGCGCGCTTCGGTGACGCCACCGAATCCAGCTCCATATCCACCACGTTCAGCCATTTTTGAGTTGAATAGGATCTGCAAAACATGGCGAAATGAATGTTTTGGCCACGAAAAAGCGCGAAATACGGACGCCAGCGACACAAAGAGCGAAATCCGAGACAAACACGCGGAAATCAGCCGAGCGGCCTAAAATCCGGAGCGAATGGGCGTCGGCGAGCAGCGCCGCTTACAAACGCTTGCAGACGGTGGAATTCGTGGCGGGACCGCGCGAGTACAAAACGGAAAAGTTGTACGTTCGTTTGCAATCGCGAGGCGGCGGGGCGAATTTCGAAATGCGCGTCTGACATCTGAAGCTGATTGGAACGCATTTGACCTTGGACGGGAGCGCTGACGGAGGAGAGCCCTCTCGCTCCAAGCTCGGCTTGAAAAATGACGAGTTTCACGATTCCGGCGTATGGGAAGCGCCATGTTTAAACTGACGTAGCCGCATCGCTCACTTTCTCTTTCGCGCTAGTCGGGAGCGGTCGGTCGGGCGTCTTAACCTGTTCGGAACGGGAGGTGAGAGCACTCGCGGAGGACCGACCACCTGCTCCAAGCGCACCTTTCATAATGATGAATTTTGCGATTCTGACGTGAGTCTGGATTCGCCGCTTGCTTATTCGCGGAGCGCTGTCTGGTTTTGATTATTTTGCGCTTTTCGATCGATGAGGAGTGGTCGCTCTTGGCGTGTTTCACTTGAATCTTCATTTTCTTTAACTTTCGTTCTAATTTCAGATGGAGAATAATAACAACGTCAGCGGCACAACTACGCCTCCAAGGAAGACTTCCACGGGCACGAAGACACCGAAGACCCAGATCAAGACCGTCCCGATGAAGAAAACTTTGAAGAATCAAGCCAAAGTGCAAAGTAGCTTTTCAAATGCTGATTTCGACCGTTTTCAGATCCCCTGCCGAACAGAAGCACCTTGGCGGTCATCGCGCGCCGGCTGTTCCACGTCCTCATCCGGAAGAAGGCGCCATATCACGAGGAGTTGAAGGAGATGGAGGCCTTCGCGACCAAGTTCGCCGCCATGCGCAAGCGCCGGAGGATCTCGGACGCGTCAATGGCGAACATGCTCGCCGTCCTCGCGCAGTACCCGATCGAGCCGAAGACGATCCCGCAATTCGAGCGACACGAGCTCAACCCGGACTGCATGAAGGGCGTCTACGTCCTTGCGAAGAACTGGTGCATCTACAACAAGGTCACCATTTAAGCTTCTTCTTTTTATAATGTATAAAATTGTTGTCCATATGACCTAATGTAGTAAAGTTCCCTAGTTGCGCTGTTGTAGTTGACTTCTTTATGTTTCAGGTGGATAGCGTCAAATAAGAAGATTATTGAGAGGAGAGGAAACGAGCGACCGCGCACTCCAGCAGCCGAAGAAACAATGGTTGTCTGGGTGTGTGTCTCATGTCTGAAACCGTCGGCTATCGTGTCTCATGTCTGAAACCGTCGGCCTCGGATCGTTCCTGCCTCAGCTGATGTGGTTTGCGGTCGACTTCAATCTCTCGTTGCCACCGGTCCGATCTCACATTAGAGGCAACTCGAAAATGAGCCAGAGAACGAAAAGGAGGGCCGACCGCACGCTTCAATAGCTGAGGGACGAATGACTGCTTCGGATTGTGCTTGCTGGGTTTGACGCTTTAAGCTGGCTTCTTAAGTACGACCTTGGGAGCATCTGAGATTTGTTGAGACTTCAGAGAGACGCATTTTTCGATGAAGAGCGAAGCCACCTGGGAGTCGACGAGGCCTTGAATTTCCAGCATGGCGGTCATCGTCCTAAGCTGGTTGATTTCAGCTGGATGGGTAATCCTTGGAGGATCTTGACGGGTTTCGTGTTGAATTCCTCGTATAGTGACTGCTTAAGTATCTTTAAGTAAGTTTAAGTTAAATACAATATCTTGTTTAGAACCTTTTCATGCAAATAGACAATCCTGGAACGGCGCTAGCCTGCACATTGAGATTAAAAACCTGCAAGTTTACTCAAGGACAACATTATAAGCTTGGGAACTCACGAGAGAGTGGAATTAGAATGGCGGCTGTCGCCATTCATACGCAGGAATAAGTGATGATGATGGGTGCAGATACAGAAAATGACTTGTTTAAAGGTGGCTTTGAAACGCTTAGGGTTGGTTGAGAGGTTCCGTGTTTTCAGAAGAATGGAAGTCCATAATGGACGCAGACACATTGAGACGTTATTTGGGAGGGTTTTCGGAACAGAGCTAACCCTAAAAGGTCAAATTTGGCAATGGTAGCTATGGACGAGTTTTTAACAGATGCATACCTAACTTAGCCTTGTTATGAATGCGAAGTGAAACAAGATTTTTTGAGTTTTTTATTTAGATTTGCAATAATAATAGAGTTTAGAAGAGATCATCGAAGTCGGAGTCAGAATCCGAGGCGGAAGAGTCCTTCTTGAGCTCCTGGATGAGGAGGTTCTCTAGGAAGTCGTCCTCATCCTCTTCCAAGGCCTTCATCTCTGCCAGAAGCATCGCTTCAACGTCCTCTTCATCGTCAGAGTCAGAGGAGTCAGAGAGGCATAGGTCGTCCTCCAAGGCTGGGTAGGTAAGCTGAGAGAGAGAGTTGAAGCCGACCTTTCCAAGCCTCAATGAAGATCTCCTGCTGGGTTTGACTCCTAAAGGACTGACTCTTTAGAGTGGTTTGGGGCTTCTAAGGCTGTAGAGACTTCAGAGCCACGCTTTTTGGATGAAGAGTGAGGCAGCCTGGGAGTCGACGAGGTCTCGCGTCTTCAGCAAGGCAACCGTCATCTGAGCTGGTTGATCTCTGAAGCCTTGATCGTCATTCCCTGGAGGATCTGGACAAGTTTCGTGTTGAGTTCCTTGTCCTGTGACTGCTTAAGGATCTTCACAATCTCTTCAGGTGGCTGGAGGGCAGTTCTCGAAGTCGACTTCGATTTTGATCTTCTTAGGTTCGACCTCAGGCTCTGCAGCCTTTCTTTTCGGCGCCTTCTTGGGCTTCTTAGGGAATTTGAGCCCATTCCAGTATTTCATAAGAGCCTGGACACCTGGACAGGTCTTCCGTAGACCTGTTTCTTGTTCTTCCAGACAACAGCGCTGTCCAGAATTCCAAGAGACTCAATGATGGAGAGGTTCAGCTCAAGGGCGATTAACTCGTCCAGGAGCTTGGAGTTGTTCTTAATTTTCTTCGACTCCTCAGGCCTTCATAATGGCATTGGCGCGGAGGAGCTTCTCGGCTTCAGTGGTGGTCTTGGCGATCATAGTTGATTTGGTTTGTACTCAGTATGTGCACTTATATAAGTTCAGGAGCATTGCTTTTAGGCATTGGTTTGTGGATGTATGGTGCTTATGCATCACTTTGTCTTTAGGTGCCAGATTTGGCCTCAGAAGGGGTTAGCATCGCTTGGGGTTACGGTAGCTGTCTGCACTGCTTGTCTAGAATTCTCATTTTCAGGTTTTCAGGTGGCAGGCCTTCTAATCAGTCCAGACAGCTCTCTCCCCTGTCTCCTCCAACCTCATTCCTGTCTTTACGATCCAGCGAGCGGTCGCGCCTCTCGCGCTAATCGAAACGATGTCGAAACCAGATTTGGCTTCCAAACGGAATTCTTCCAAGAAGTCGACTAAATCCAAAAAGAACGCGTCGGCGGCGCAAATCCTTGACGAAATGGCGGAATCGGAGTCGATCGAGGCGGAGCGGTTCCTGGAGAACGTGGCGCAGTTGCAGGGGTCCAAAATCACCTTCGACAAGGTGGCCAGCAAGAACCAAGAACCGGCACTCCTTCGAAGCGTTCGTCGCCCGCTGGCCCGACTTTGCCGCGTTCCGGAGGTGCGCCCCGATCCCGGACAAGACCCGTGTTATTGTCCCCCCGCTGAGTCCCGGCGGCTCCGACTTCGTCCAGGCGCAGCACCTCTTGCTCAACAAGAAAGCCTAACATCCTCGCCCAGGCGCCGCTGAAGACCACCATCAGCGACTTCTGGAGGATGGTTTACCACGTGAGTTTGGGCGATTTTGGGTGGATTTTAGGTTTACTTTTAGGAGGAACCGATGGCCATCGTCGTGGTTCTTCACAAGGACGAGATGTGCGACGACTCCGGGAAGAAGGCGCCGTTTTTCTGGCCCACGAACGTCGGCGATTCGAAGACGTATCACGTAAGTGCTTGTATTTGGTCACTCAATTTAGGCTTTTTAGAGCTTATTTTATAGTCCTTTTATGAGTAACAAGGGCGACTCGAAAATGTGGAATTTGGTTTGGGAGAAAGCAGCGAAATATAGCCCGAAAATGCCGATTTTGGGGCTTCCGTCGTTGTCCTCATTTCACTGTGATTTCTGTTGTTTTTGAGTGCTTTCTCCCTCAATTATTCGCCTGGTTTTCGAAGCCAAATTTGGAGTTCTAATTCTCTTAATTTTACCTCGCTTTCATTCTCATTTCCTCCTTTTCCAGAACTCGAGCATCATTGTCACTCTGGACACGAAAAACGAGGACAAATCGGGCTCCGCCGCGCGCTACGACATCATTCTCTCGGTGTCCGACGCGCTCTACAGCAAAATTCGAGGACGCGGACGAGAAGAGCTCCGAGCGGCAATACAAGCTCTTCCACTACTCAAGTTGGGCCGAAGGAGGCCACGACGGACCCCACGGACCTCGCAAACTTCATCAAGCGGAAGGTACTCAACTCGCTCGGGAGGCCGCAGGACAACGACACGCCGACGAATCCCTTGCTGATCGTGAGCCTGAATGGGCTTAATAGGTAGGCCTTTTCAGAGGATTTCTGGCCTAATCGCTCTTATTTGCAGAGCTCCGGCCATCTGCGGCCTCGTGGAAGTCGCCTGGAGCTGCGAACTCAAGACACACCGCTTCGACCTCGTCGCGCTGGCCGAGAAGCTCTCGAATCAGCGTCCGGGCGCGATCACCGACGTCCACAGCTACTTGACGTTCTTCGCCACCTCCTTCCGCCTCGCCTCGCTCTACTCCATGGGAAACGCTCAAGAATTGGACGCCGTCGTCAAGAACCTCATGAAGCCTCTGCCCAGCGATGTGCTCGGCAAGGTCACGAAGACCCAAGGATCGCTGGAAGAAACCGCCGAAGAGGATTCCATGGACCATTTCGACAAGGAGGCCAGCAGCAAGTCAAAGAAGAAGTCTTTCATAGAATCCGTAGATGTCCCGTTGTAGTTGATTTAAACAAATTTTTGTGACATTTTTGTGACCATTTTGTGACTATGTCGTTACCTGACCGAACGTCCGAAGTATCCACACGCTCCCGCCGCTCCATTTCCCTTTCGCGATTTAATTTTTGGTGTTTAGCTTTCACGATTTCCGCGTTTTCCTTTCCAGATTTTTGATCCCAAATTTCCCTGATTTTCAGGTAGTTTCGATGGCCGAGAACGTCGAACAAAGTCTCGAGAAGCTTCTACCGCTGTTCGAGCAGCTGAAGAGCGTCAAACTTCTCACGACGGGCGAGGTAAGTATCTTCATCAAACGATGCCGCCGCTACGACTATCGCGTCACGAAAATGGTGAGTTTGAGAATTTTTTTGGCCCATTTTACCCTCGAATTCCAGCGCAAAAACCCGTCGGACTTCCTGAACTACGCGGAGTACCTGACGGAGATGCTGTTGCTGATCAACAAGCGCCGCGCGATGAAGAATTATCGCTACAAATTTGAGCAAATCGACGCGCCGCTCCAGCGAAAGGTCGCTGAGATATACGGCCGTTTGTGCTACAGATTCCCGGTAAGCTTCTGGAGTTCAAAAATTGATTTTAAGGATGAATTTTAGGGCCGCTTGGACTTCTTCCATGAGCAAGTGCGATTCCTGAAAGACCACAGCATGTACGGACAGTTGAGCCGTGCCTATGCCCGTGTTTTACAGGTAGGAGATGAGAACTCTTGGATATAGCTTAGGAAAATGGTTTCAGTTCCACGGAAAGAACGTTTCGCTCCGCGTGGCGTCCGCTCGTTCTGAATTCTTTGAGAACAATAGCCCGGAGAACGCAAGAGCGCAGCTCCAGATTGGCATCCGATCGAATTCGCGAAGCGTCGACCTTTGGGCTAATTTATACGACATTGAAATCAACTACGTTAAGAGGTGAGTCGAGGGGGCTTTGGATAGGGGCGGGAAGCGGTTTGTTCATACTGAGGAGCGTCTGGTGAAGCGTGATGTCTCCTTAAACATGCCCAAAGACGTCTAATGCTACGGCCACGACCGAGTGCGGCTGCGGCGTGATTTGTTAAGGGAATGAAAACGCCAATCGGTTGGCGTTTTTGCTGCGTCTTCGTGGGTGGGCCCTAGAATGGTCGTTTCGATCGGTATTTCGGGGTTTCCTGCTGATATAGGTTATGTGGCGTGGAGAACAACGTCTCCTTTCCTGTTTTTGTAAATTTAACATATTTTTTGCTGCGGCGTGCGACGCGATGTCTGGATTTTGCCGAGAATTGTCGTTTTAGAATTTGGAATTTGGCCAATTTTGTTCCCTGAAGCGTTTTGAAGCCAAAGTCGTCCAAAAATGGACCCAAAAATAGGAAGAAATTGTCCAAAAATTTTCCAAAAACATACAAATTTTGCCTCGTGTTGCATTTTGTAACCTTTCAGGTCTCTTTTTGTAAATTTAACACATTTTTCTGTGATTTTTCGCTTTTTCGTGCTTACGAGTTTCGTGCTTACGCAGGTTTCGAAGAATTGGACGACTTCGAGCATCGCTGGCAACGGACGAATGACTTGACTTGACCAATTCTTTTGAAAATTTCAGTTCATTTTGCATGCTTTTGGGCTAAACCACCCATTCCCCAAACAGAAACCACCGCCGCAGCCGCAGGGATGGCTACGAGTTTCTTTGCTGCACGCCGCAGCCATCGTCGCACGCCGTCGCCGCAGCCGCAAGTACTCGTGGCCACCTTTGGCAAAAACGCAGCCGCAGTCGCAACCGATGCCGCACGTGAAAGCGCAGACAGGTGGCCACGAGTTGGTCCACGCTGTCGCCGCAGCCGCACTCGGTCGTGGCCGTAGCATAAATGTGGCTACCAGCGATATGCGTCTAGACGTGTTGTGACATGGGTCATTTGTGACGAAACCAAACGGTCGATTTTACCGACCAGTCGACACTTAAAATGAGTTCAAATAGACGGGTCTAGGAGACAGCAAAAGGAGACAGCGAAAACGTAAATGGTCATTTTGGGAGGCGAACGGTTCAGCGAGCGATGAGTGCTGTCTGTCTACGTCGACCAGACTGACGTACCTATGATCACGTTAGATGGCCAGTCTAGACCTCTCGCTATCTAGACATTTTCTGATCTAAAGAACGAATTTTCGCGCAATAGTGCGCGGGGCCCCGTTGATTCAGACAAATTTCAAGTCGTTTTCTTTCTGTCGAGGCACTTATTGCTCTTATTCCAGACTTTTCGAACGCCGACAACTGTTGATAAGAAAAGAGGACGACGAGAAATCCAACCCAACCACCGCAGCGATCAAGGCCGAACTCTCCGCCATTCAAGACGCCGTTTTCCAGTTCAAACTCGCGGAAATCGTCCGCGACGAAGCGCTCAAAGCGCTGGAAACCGTAGAATTGCAGAATGAATTTCTGTTCAAGTGCTGGGAATTCGCGTTGAAATGTGGAAATGTCGCTATTGAGCACAGCGAAGACCTCTATAAGCGATTGGAGCAGTCGAAGTCGGAATATTTTTACATGACCAAGGTTTATCAGGCCGCTGAAGATGAGGTAGGGAGTCTAGACGGAGGTTTAAAGCTAATTGTCTCGATTTCAGGGCGGCGACGTCTACAGCGCTTACGACGAGAGCATTGGGGCACTGCCGACGGAGAAGATGTACCGGTTGTACATCAGCTACTGTCTGGAGAGAATAAACAAGAATGGTGAGTCTGGGTAGGGCATCTGGGTCTACGAGGGTCAGTCGAGTCTGGAGAGAGCTGTCTAAAAGGGCCATTTTGACTCAATCGATAAAACGCACCGGTTGTTGTGAAGATCACTTAAAATGAAGCATATCTGTCTGGTAGACTCTTTGGTTGCCTAAGATAGGCCATTTTGCTTCAAACGGTAAAATTGACCGGTTTGTGTGCTTATGAAGACCAGACAGTCTGTCTTTGATTCGACAAATATCTACAGGGTAAGTAAAAAATTCTTTGGACAGACACCCACGCCGGCGCCCGTCTGGAGCCCGATCCATGTCTGTATCGGATGGATCATTTGTAGCGATGGCGCGGCGAGCATCTTTTGTTAGTGAAATCGACCGGTCCTTCGTTTCGAGTGAGCTAGAAGATTTCGTTTTGTCTGGCCAGTGAGCAGAGGCTGGAGGTGTCTGGCCGAAGGATTTTTTTTTGACCCATTTTGTAGACATGGAGGCTGCTGGACGACAGAAGTGTAAACTTACACGGAAGGTGTCTAGACCTAATGTACGTGTCTGGTATAGGCTGACCATGGCATGTATAGACATTTCGATTTTTGGTGTGGCGCCATTTGGCGTTTAGAATAAGGTAATCGAAATTTCGTGTCTACTTAACGCAGGGGACAATCTAGACATTTTAGACAACAAGTCTAGACTCGAGCGCTCCTTTATCTTGTAGACACGTAGTTTCGACGTGTCTAGATGCCGAATTAAGCTATTCGCAAATCTGTCTGGTGAACTCGTGAATATACACTCGTTTGGCTGTCTAAAATGCGTCATTTTGGTTCAAATGGTAAAACCAACCGGTCGGTGTGAAACTGTTCACTTAAAATGAAGCAATCCTGTATAGTCAGGACGCTATAGCGTGAATTCCTAGACATAACACTCGTTCTTTCTTGTCTGTCTAGAATTAACCAGGCTCATTTCAGACCCCTATGCTTCCATCCGCTTCGGAGAGCTGCTGATTGCCTTCGAGGAGAAGAACTTCGGCACCCAAGAAGAATTCGACAAATGGCTTCCCGTCTCCTCGCTCGACAACCAACAGAAGCTCACTTTTACTGACAAACTCCTCGCCAAATTCCCGTCTTCGGTCGTTTTCTGGCAGATACGTTTGGCGCACATCGTGAAGCAGGCGGATCAAGAGGATTTCAGCGCTCACGCCGCCGACAAGAAAGCTGTTTCTGTCGAAGTCCGCAAGAATCTGGAACTTTTTAACGTTGCTCAGTCTAAGGTAAGTTACGATTGATATGTCTAGACTGACAGACCTTTAAGCTGCGCCCCGAACAGCTCCTGCCAATCTGGATGCTGGCCATCGACTATATGCTGATCGTGAAGCCTAAAAAGGTCGACGCCCTCTTCGAGCGCGCGTTTTTGGAGGCGCCTTCGAACATCTCGGCGGCGCTCAAGTCGGTTCGCCTCAGGATGATCGACTCCCTGAACCCCCACAAGCCCGACGTGGTCCGCAAGGAGTACCGTCGTCTGGCCCTGAAGGTCCCGAATTCCGTGCGATTCCACAAAGACTTCGTGGAGATGGAATTGGCTCGAGGAGCCGAAACAAACAAACTTGTCGTCGCTGAAGCCTACGAAAACTGCATTGCGGAGTTTGGCACCGCGAATGTGGAAGTATGGATCGACTACGCCAAGTTCGCCATGAAGAACAAGCCCGAGCTGATGGCTCAGCTGAAAACGGTTAGAAATTTCGGTTATGTTTGGTGGTCTAAAAGGTTATTTTTAGAGAGCGGAAGTGTCGCTTCCAAGCGAACAGACGAACCTCTTCGAGGCGGAATGGAGTCTCCTGATGCAGAGTTGTTGACCTCGTTTTTCTTTGTTACACGTTGTTGTTTGTTGAGTTTGTTGGTTCTTTGTTTGTTTTCGTCGTTAAAGTTTCATCTCAGGAGGGGGGAACGAGTCTAGGCTCGTTTTAGACGTTCGCGGTCTAGATAGCAACGAACAAATTTGGCGAAGGCGTATTGAATGGGTCATTCGTAGCTCAAAACCAACCGCTCGGTTTCAAGGTTCTCGCTTGAAATGAAGCTCAACAGTCTAGACAGCAAGGAGATAGCGAAGGCGCAAATGCTCATTTTGGGGGGGGGCGTAGGAGCGGTCTCGGCAGTGTCTGTCTACGTCGACTATATAGACTGACCTGTCTATGATCACGTTGGACGGCGAGTCCAGACCTGCCGATAGACATGTCCGAAACTTCAGCATGTGTTTTGACGCTTATCAGGAATTCAGTTTAGACAGTCTATGAGAACCAGACATGGACGCAGTTGGGCTTGCAGAAGTCTAGACTTACTCCGACGATAACTAGACCTACGCGGATGGTCTAGATTGACCAGTGACCAGCTTGAAGTCTTCACTGACCATGACATGTCCAGACAAGTCGATTTCCGGTGTCTGGAGCTACCAAGTGAGATGTGTAATGTAAGGTCGATTCAGAGAGGCGGTAGCGTCTTGACTTGGCCTGAATGTTTACACTCCGAATCTATAGTCTTGACACCGAATTCAGCTATTAGACATGTAATCTTCCAGACAACCCAGGTTAGACCAAAACGTCTAGACTGATATCTAGTCTAGACCTTCCGATTTCTACCGTCTAGCGCTTCAAACGTCATCCAAGATTCCTTCACCCTGTACTTCGAGCCTTGTTCCCCTCATCCAGTTGTCTGAAAAGCACATCTGTCTCGATACTCAATAGCACGGGCGATTTATTGTTCTAGCTTTATAACATGAACAGCGATGGACTTAAAGTAATCGCACGAAACAGTGGCCATGGATAATTAACGAATGATTAGCATGCGGACAACCTAGCGGAACTCAATGAGGTCTCCCGTAGGCTGCTTGGCGCTCTTGCTAGCGTTCCTGCCGGTTGAAGTGAAGCCCAAGCAGGTCGTCGATGGCAGCAGAAGCGACCGCAGTGGTCGAAGCGGCCGAAGTCGAGGTGCCGTTGAAGTCCACGATGACGTCCTGCGGCTTGGGAATCTTCTGGGCAGCTGCGAGCTTGTGGAAGCGGGTCTGGATGTTCTGCTGCTTCGCCAGGTACATCTGTTCCTGGAGCTTGCGGATCTTCCTTCTGTTGGGAAGGAAGGATGTTGAGCTCCTGCTTGAATGGCGGGTTGACGTTGACCTCGTGCGAGGATGAGGGTTCAGATCAACGTTGCAACGGAAGCTTGCGCGGAGTGTTTGGCGGCCTTGAGGAGCGTTCCACGAGGCTTCTTTTTGATAGTGACGACGACGGGCAGGCGCGAGGACGATCTTCGACTCCGGCGCTTCATCGCGGTCACAGCCGGTGCCGTAGGCGGCTTCCTTAAGAACCTTACGGTCGAGAGCTTGCTGCTGACGCCAGTTCAAGCCGAAATCTCTCTGAGGCCAGGCTTGGCGGGTCGACCACGAGATCGACGACTCGTTCTGCTTCTCCTGGGAGCGCTGAAAGCCTTGCTGGTCGTTGTGGCTCTTCGTGTAGCCTTCGTAGCCGTAATTTTGACAGCCATATCCTTCTTGGTCGTAGTAGCCTTGCTGATAGCCCAGGTTCACGCTGCTTTGGTATCCTTGGTCACTGCTGTAGCCGCCTCCTTGCTGCTGACGTTGATTCTGGACCTCCTGGGCGTTTTTCTGGCTTCTCTTGTGGCTCGAAGGAATCTTCACGCGAAGAATCTCGTCATCCGAACTCTCACGACCATGAGCACGGCTAAGAGAATAGCTTCGGACCTCGATCTGTAAATAACACCTTTGAGAACCAAAAAATGTCTAAATCTGAATCTTACCGGGCGGCCATTGAGGATCAGGTCTTGCTCAAAGTCCCAAAGGCGCTGGACGCTGAACATGTCCGCGAATTTTACATAGCCGAAATGTTTCGAGGCTCCGTTCGGAAAGCGGACAATGATGACAGATTCGATCTTCCCGAAGTATTCAAAATATTCTGCCACCTGACCTGAAATTAAAGTAAAACGTTAAAATTCAGCTTTTTTAAGTTAAGAAACGCTTACCTTCAGTCGTGGCTTCACTCAAACCTCCGACGAATACCTTGCGAGCGTGGCTGGACGGAGGATCCCTTTGCCAGTCGTTTTTCTTCTTCGGAAACGCAGCCATGGGATCGGTGATCCTATAGAATGCAATTCACAAAAACGAAGACTTCAAAAAACGTGGTTTTTCCCAAATTCTGAAACCAAATCGAGCGTAAATGTGGGCACAGCTGAACAGCGATAAAACACGTCAAACCACGAAGGCAAAACTAAACAAAATAAAGAGCACAGAAGCGCAGGAGTCCCTCCTATTGTCGCACGTATGAAACTATAAGCGAGCATGTGGTGTCAGCGGTGTTCAAGTCGCGTGACCGACTCCTCGAGAGAGTCGTTTGCAACGACGCACTGCAACAAAGATAAATCAATTTGAATGGTCATCGAAACGAGTTAATGCATAGACGTAGGTTCAAAACGCTTCAATTAACACTGAATCTCGAAATCAGCGTTGAGAATTATTTAGCTCAGAACGGCGAAAAATGCGATGGGAAGCCAAACGAAGATCCTCTAAGAGAGCTCTTCCTGTAAAAAGAGAAAAATTGTATTAAAGTGTTGCACTTTGACTTCGCGGTGCGCATTCAAAACTTCCGGCGCTTGCAAACGCACGGGTGTAAAGGAGAGCACAGCGAAAGGACTAAAGCGACGTGGCAAACAGAGAATAGAGCGAGAGGCGGACACAAAAAATGCTCGCCAGAGCCAGCTGAGCATTAGGAACGCGGAAGAGAGAGAGTTTTGGAACTAAGGCTAGTGAAAAAGAGCAGACAACTAAAGGTCACGCGCAAGGATAAATTCAGCCCTAACAGAGCGCCAGAGTAATAAAAACGGACCGACCGCCTCGCACCTACCCCAAAATTTAAAATGACTCTCTTTGGCTTTTGACATTCTGAAGCAGCTCATCGCGTCTGTCAGACAAATTCATTTCTTTCAATCATTCATTTCAACCGACATGAAGCTGACGAGCAGTTGGTCAGTCTGAAACAGCTGATTTTGCTGTAAGACAAGTTAAAACCCAGACTATTTGCAAACGCCTCCGCGCGTTGATTTTCGCCTTTTCGACTACAGGGTGGCCCAAAAAAAAACCTAGACCAGACAGGAGGCATGTCTGGAAATCGCAGAGCGGAGTCATTTCAAACTCACTCGTCGGGAACGACCGGTCGGTTTCGCTAACAAATAACGCTCGTTCTGCGATTTCCAGACATGCCTCCTGTCTGGTCTAGGTTTTTTTTGGGCCACCCTGTACAGCGAAGCGCTCGGCCCTCAGCAGAGGCTCCGTATTTGCTATTAGCGTCACTTCTTATCAAAAATCAACAAAGAAGCACCGGCGACGTCTTCCTGTCGATCATGGATTATCGAAAAGTACGTTTTTGATTCTTAAGCGCTAGAGAACGGCTGGTTTGCACCTGCCGACAGAGCAACCGCTCGCTCACCACATGCGCCGAAGACCTAAAATGCAGCTGCGATCAGAAGCCGATTTCAACGTTTACAATTCACAATTACAATTCACGCCCATTTCAACGCGCAATTGTAGTCACAATTGTAGTTAAAGCGCGGTCGACATTTACGCGTGGTCCTGACAACGGAAAATAGGCTTTTGCGTTTGCTCCACCGGACTGGAGCTCTCTCTCGATCGCTGCCGCTGTCCGCTTTTTTATCGTGTGTTTGGGTTCGAATTTGACTCTTATCAACGGAGCTGTGCGCGCTATTGCGCGAGGTTTTTGTTTCAAAATATGTTTCAAGTCGGCGCTTCGCGCCTCCAAAAATACAAAGCGCACCGATTTCGCAGTTTCATAAATTTTTTCGAAATACTGCAAATTATGTATTGTTCGGTTCTAAATTTCGGCATATTCGATTGAGCCCAAAAACACCCGCAACTGTGGCCAATTTGGCGTTTGTGGCACCAATTTAGGCGCCGACGCGGTTGCAAAAGCGACCGGTCCGCGGCGACGGCGAAACGCGTGCAAACGCAAATTGCGCCGCTACCGTAAACCGCGCTCGCTCAATCAGGTAACTCGTGTCTAGAAATTTCGTGACACACGGACGGACACGTCTGGATCGTTCTCCTTTATTTAATAAAGGATGCTCACGGTTCCAGTTTTCAGAATAATGTGAAGGGAAAAGTCGCGTTTTTGAAGACCGTGCAGCGCGAAAAGGAAATCCTGTTTGGGGGCTTTACTTCCACGATCACCGCGAAACTACTAAAGGAGCAATCATCGGAGAAAATTCGCCTCGAACTGGAGCAAGAGAATCACCAGTTAGGAACCGCCAAGACCTGGAAGATAACACAGGCTCAGGCATGCTCAAACACCTCGGATAGTCATCCCCCGTTGCACCGGAACGGTCATCTCCGAGGAATTGTAAAATTTACCACCTAATCCGACCCACATGGGGAAAAAAGCTACAACAATTATCGCGGTGTGTGGTAATTCACAATTGTGGACGTTGAAATCGGTTTTGGAATTGTGGATTGTAGTACACTTGTACTGGGATTGTGGACGTTGAAATCGGCCCCAGACTACACCGCTTCGCGCCAGACTAAACACCAGTTTCAACGAGGCAGGCGAGTGAGTGTGTACACCGTTGGCAGGACGTGCGAGCTTTCCTTAGGCTCCCGAAGTGAAAATCGGCGGCAAAATCGAATTTTATTTGCACGTGAGTTTCACGGAATTTTCGTCTTTTTGCCTGGAATTCCTTGCGTTTTCCTGTGCCTAGGAAGTGATTCGTGTGTTTTGCAGTTGTCTAGACGCGATTTCTGGCATCATGAGGCGATTTTCGGTTCCGACCGGTCTTCTTTATGTCTGAGCTGAAAATGACATCTGGGCGCGCTCAACGGCGGTCTGGACAGAATTAAGCTCATTTTGGACGGGTTTGAGACATCCAGACGATCGGACGGGACATAATTCAGACAGGTCACTGTTTCTAGGCAGGCTATTTCTAAACAGATTAATGCTGAATTCTAGAAATTGGGGCGTTGTTGGCGGCAGTCCAGACGGTTGCGCACATTTTGGACTGATTTGAGACAAACGCTGTCTGGATGGTTTTTTCAGACGCCCGTTTATTATGTGTGTTTTGCTTGTCTACGAGACACATTTGTAACTATTTTGTAGCCATTCTGACGTTTCCGACTGGTCTTCTTGATTTCGCAGCCTGAAAATGATCTGTTGCTGGGAGCTTGATCTAGACAAGTCTGCGCGTTTTGGACGGATTTGAGACAAAAGCTCTGCTTTTGCTCATTTTGTCGGCTGGTGCTCAGATGACCGGTCGGGAATTTTCGTGTTTTGCTTAGAATGTCTTTGCCTTTTCCTTCGTGCCTAAACCCCACTTTCGTTCCAGATGACCATCGACGACCGCGGGAGCTCCAGAACTTCGCTCCGACCCAGCAGCCCCCTTCCGCGCAGATCCAGAAGCGGGTCTCGCGCTCCAGAGGCTTCGACTTCAGCGCCGAAGGAAGCGAAAGGCGACGACTCCTCCCGCCCGACCGTCGTGGAACAGGATATCTGCCCGAAGCGCTCGTTGGCCGATTTCCAAGCCTGCGTCTCCCACTTCAAAGGCCACTGCAAGTCGAGGCCCGCAGATTTGTCGGTTTCGTCTTCCGACTGCGTCGCCTTCAACTGCGATGGAACTTATGTGGCCTGCGCAGATCGCGGCTCCCACGCTGTGCATGCTGGACCCATCGACAAAACTTCTTATAAAGTGGTAAGTGGTTTTAGACTAATGTCTTAAATAAGGGTATACAGGGTGGCTCAAAAAAAAAAAATCCTTTTGCCAGACACCCACGCCGGCTAGACATGCGCGCCTGATCCACTGTATGAAACAGGTCATTTGGAGCGATCCCGCGGCGAACGACCGGTCGAATTCACGTCATTTGTTAGCGAAACCGACCGGTCGTTCCCTGCGAGTGAGCTTGAAATGACTTCGCTCTGTCTTGGTCAGTGAGCAGGATCCGGGGGTGTCTGGCCGAAGGATTTTTTTTCGAGCCACCCTGTATGAATGTCGAAATTGTGCTAGGAAGTTGTTTTCAGTTCAGTTGACAGCGAAAACCGGCCGGTCGGCGATGCTCTCTTTAAAGTGATGTTTTATAGTGTTCAGACTTGTCTGACCCGATGTCACACAACCATTTTCAAACCTAGACCGACCGCGTCTTGATGTCTGTTGCCTTTAAAATGACATTTCGGCCCTCATCAGACGCGCTTTTTGATCAGAGACGCCTTAACTCAAGGCTTATCTGTTAACTTAATCGATTCCCCTTTCTAGAAGCAAACCTTCCTTGGACATGGCCACGATGACAACCCCGTATCGATGCAGTTCCACCCGAAGAATCCGAACTTGATGTTGACCGCAGGCCAATCCGACAAGACCGTCAGAGTGTGGGACCTGCGAGGAGCGAACAGCCACACACGAGTACAAGTCAAGGAGTTGGGTAAGTCTAGACTCTCTTTAAACCTCAAATTATCATACTTTTATTTTAGGCAAGATCACGAAAGCCCAATGGTCTCCAGACGCCCGGTACGTCCTCGTGGCCGACGATTCCGATTCGATGGCGCTTTTGGACGGCCGCAACTTCTTCAGCCAGGCGATGGCCCCTTCGAAAGACGGCTGTAATGACTTCTGCTTCCACCCGTCCGGCAAATTCTTCTTCATGGCTTCGTGTAACGGACGTGTGGATATATACAGGTAAACCTTCACCTCTTATACGATCTCTAAATCCTAAAATTCCAGTTTCCCTGGCCTGAAACACGTAAAAACGATTCCCGCGCACACAAGCCAGGCGCATTGCAACAGCATAGCGATCACTTCTGATGGATCCACGATGGCTGTAGGAGCGACGGACTCGATTTGCTCGATTTGGGACCTCGACAAGCTTATGTGCATGCGGAATATTGGAAGGTATCGTATCAGCTTTTTTCTCGCTTATCTAAGGCTCAATTTCAGGATGGATTGGCCTGTAAAGTCGCTAGCGTTCAGCTACTGCGACCAGCTTCTAGCCGTGGGCACCGAGGACCATTTCATCGACATCGCCTACCAAAAAACCGCAGAACGCGTCGGAGGTCACAATTCCAGGCGAATGCTCCACGTTGGCCTGGCATCCCAAGGCCTATCTCCTCGCCTACGTGTCCAACTCATACGAGTCAAGAGATCGAGAATGTCCGGTGAAGCTGTTCGGCTACACGAAGTAAGGAAAATTGTTGATTTTGTTGTCCGAATTAAATTATTTGTATTCATGTGTGTTCAAAGGGAGGGAGACAGCATAAAGCAAAAACAGCTGAAACTGACCGATTTGTTTAGACACAGGTTGATCCGAGACACATGTTGTTTTAGGGTTCAGTTTACCACTTTGAAGTCTACACTGACCATGACATGTCCAGACAAGTCGATTTCCGGTGTCTGGAGCTACCAAGTGATATGTAGAAGGTTGACTCAGAGAGGAGGTAGCGTCTAGACTTGGTCTGAATGTTTACACACCGAATCTAGTCTTGACACCGAATTCAGCTATTAGACATGTAATCTTCCAGACAACCCAGGTTAGACCAGAACGTCTAGACTGATATCTAGTCTAGACCTTCCGATTTCTACCGTCTAGCGCTTCAAACGTCATCCAAGATTCCTTCAAACCCTGTACTTCGAGCCTTCTTCCCCTCATCTAGTTGTCTGAAAAGCACATCTGTCTCGAAACTCAATAGCACGAGTGATTTATTGTTCTAGCTTTATAACATAAACAGCGATGGACTTAAAGTAATCGCACGAAACAGTGGCAATGGATAATTAATGAATGATTAGCATGCGGACAACCTAGCGGAACTCAATGAGGTCTCCCGTAGGCTGCTTGGCGCTCTTGCTAGCGTTCCTGCCGTTCTGCCGGAACGTGCAGGTGCCAGAGTGTCTGGAGCGAATCATTCGGAGCACGCGCACTGCAAGGGAACCGATGTGAATTCCATCCGGATTCTGGTGGAAATTGAAGGAAAATCCTGCGAAATTCAGCGCGTTTCTTCGCGATTCTTCCTGCAACCCCTACTAGGCTCATCTCTTCCGCGTTTGGCAAAATTTAGTTCTATTCTAAGCATGACAAAGGGAGTAAGTCACCTTGTCAACCCAGAGAACTCCGACAAAGTCTTGAAGAATTCCGTCGTAAAGTTCTTTTAGCTTGAATCTGCAGAATTCCATGGCTAGTGAGCAAGACTAGGCGTGGAATGAGCAGAATGCCAAAATCACGTATTTTTAAAAATGGCTTAATGAAAAAATTACACTCAATTGTCTGAGACATGTTCACAGCAGTTCTAAGAACCGAACCTCTTACGTCGTGTAGAGTAGAAATTTATCGTGGTTAAGCTGTATAAAATGCAAAGGGGAGACTTGACTAGCTTATGACTGATGAGAGCGCTCCTGATTTCCTAGGAATCCCTTGAAGAGTTCGATCGGAAACGGGAAAATGACGGTAGAGTTCTTTTCGGCACTGAAATGAAAGCGTTCAGGTCACGATAGGAGTGTGAGGATACGGTACCTGATAGTATTTAGCGTTTGGAGATAACGAAGCTGAAGAGCGTTAGGAGCGGAAGCCATGACGTTAGCAGCCTCGCTGAGGCTCTTGGAAGCCTTCATCTCTCCCTCAGCGGCAATGACCTTCGCGCGGGCCTCTCGGGAAGCTTCAGCTTCGGCTGCCATGGCGCGTTGGAGCTGCTGAGGAAGGCTCCACGCGCTCCACATAAACGCCCCAGGGATCCGTGGCAGTGTCCAGAGTCGACTGCATTTCGTGGGAAATGGCTTCACGGTCCGCCAGCATCTCAGCGAGCGTTTTGGTTCCCAAGATCTTCCGAAGGGAAGTTTGAGCCAAGAGACGCGTGGATCGACCCGCGTCGAGGACCTTCGTGACGGAATCCGTGGCGTTGCGGATGCGGAAGTAGACGACGGCGTCGACGGTTACGGTAACCGAGTCCTTCGACAGGATCTCCTGAGGAGGCACGTCGAAGGAAACCGTTCGGAGGTCGATTCGGACGAATTGGTCGGTCAGGGGGCTTAAGAGGCCAGTTAGATAAGGATAAGGAGGTGGACGCTTACTTGATGAAGATGATGCCCGGTCCACGGGCTCCTCCTTTCATCAGCTTTCCGAAGCGGAAGACGACGGCGCGTTCGTATTCATTGATGGTCTGAAACGTTTCACACCGTTAGAAAGTCCGGCTTCGAGTAAAAGAGACTTTTAGTTTTTAGGTCAAAATTGGGACAGAAGAGTTTTTAAGCAAGTCTAGACACTAGGCTTCATTTTCAGGTCACTCACTTCAAATTCCAGACAAATTCCGACCGGTCGGTCAGTGGCAATCCATAAAAATGATAGCCGCTGTCTGAAACCGTAGCTGTTCGTAGTTACAGATCTCTAGCCAATCTAAACATAAAGGAAGGGACGTTTCACAGCGTTAGGAAGTCTGACTTGATGGGTCTGAGTCTCTTAATCCATGGCCAAAACCTGGAAGCTCATTTCCAGTTTGAGGCACGACGGTGCGATCGATTTTAACGTGCGAAAGCTGTCTAGAACGTGCTGATCTCAAAACCGACTGGTCTCTCAATTCAGGCAAGGAAGACATGGCCAATTTTAGACAACAGGTTCGATAGTTTTGGCCTATCTAAACTCCGAAACCAGTTTTCCTAGACGTCTAGACACATTCATGCTTTTACCGATTCCAGACATATCCGAATTTTTGTCCCGTTTCCGCCCATTTTAGACCATAATTAATCACTTACACGAATACAGAACCAAACGGATATTGGAAATGTAAGGATAATGACGATGAACGATATTCCGGTCAAGATGACGGCGAGGACACCACCGGCGGTGTCCGTCTGGTGGTCACTGACTAAAAGAGGCCTAAAATAAGCCACTCAGAACAGTCTAAATAGCTTACCGGCAGGCCTGCTTCCAATCTGCTGCTCCTCGTCCATTTTTGGCGCAGAAGTGAAACCTGAAAACGCATGAAACACTTAGAAACGCGTTTATCTCAAAAGGTCACGTAGAGACCACGCGGAAGTGGGTGCAATATGCGAAAAACTATCGCTGATCGCCGTCGTCGCTTCTGTGGAGGAATGCGAACGCCGCGTGCAACCATAAACAGCGCGAAACAGTTCTCCTCTCGCTCGCTATCGCCGCTTTCATCATTGCTCGTGACGCCATCGTCGATGGTCGCCTGCACGGCCGTTGCGGTGATTCAGAACGCGTGAGTGAGAGGAGAAGACGACGGCCGTTGTGGTTGTTTTCGCAAGCGAATCAATTACAAAAGTGATTGGGAGAGTGTGGAAGAACCGATTATAAGGGTAGCGAACGGTCTATGCAGACGATACCATAACAAGTTTAAAAAGTCATAAAAGGACGCTGATTTTTTGTCTAAACATGTGCTTGTCTAGAGCGTTAGATAGTGCCATTCGGCTGACTAAAATTGGCCTTTTTTTCCTCACCTAGATTTAGTGGTCGTGGATAACCAGACAGACCTGTGTGTGAAATCGGTGAAATGAGGACCGATTTTAGACAAAGCACTACTGCTTTTGTGCCCAAAAAATGGGACTCTAAACGCCTAGGAAGACAGGTTTTAGGTGTTTGCCTGTCTACAGTAGAAGTGGCGATTTGTTCCTTGCCTAGATTGAGCGCCATAAAATGAATATGTCTAGACAGCGTTCGAACTTCAAAACCGACCACTCCGCCTTCCCTAAAATTGGAAATGAGCTTTCTAGACACTGGGGCTACTAAACGCAGGATACTAAACGCAGGCCCATCAATCCAGGTTTCTTTGCTGCGAGGCGTCCCTTTATGTCTAGGTCGGGTAGAGGATACTCTTTAGACGTTTGTTACTACGGGCTATTATGAGTTCAGACAGTTGCTGCAATTTTTATGGGTTACCGTTAACCGACCAGTCGGATCTTTGAAATGACCGACCTCAAAATGAAGGCTGCTGTCTAGACTTGCAAAGCACTCTTCTATCCAAATTTTTACCTAAAAACCAAAAGATCGCCTAAGCGATCACATCTCATGACTTGTGACGCGTCCTGACCAATGCAGGCCACTCATTTGTTTACTTAACCTCCACTTATCGATTCCAAAACAGTGAATCAGAATTCCAGAATCCCAAGAATGCGGACACATTTAGGGTCTTTTTAGACAGGAAATATGTGCTAAACATCATTTATTCCTTACATCAAAACAGCGCTCAGAAATGGATCGTTTCGTCATCTCACATGACTAATGGAAGACGTGTAAAGCAATAAAAATTCGAAATTAAAAATGGGCTTTCAAGATGGATCTGAAAGAAAACGTATCACCATTATGTGCAGAAGGCCAGATAGGGAGGGACCTAGAATGAATTCGAAAAGTCCCCTTCATTTTGAGGTCCAAAGAAAATGTGCAAAGTATATTCTTTGATCAGCTGTGGGTGCCCTATCAAATGTAGCTCAACTTCGTTCCGAATCGATCTAATTGAGATCCCGTTTCCAATAATGACAAAGGCTGCCCTATTTTGTTGTTTTCTGCACTTCCAGCGTTTTCCCTCCGACGAGTTTTCCGCGCCGAAATTTAACTGAAACGTGTCGCTTTTGAGTGAATTCTCCGACCTCTCGGTATTGCCATTTTCGGTAGATTCTGGCCCATGTGGAAAAAGTAAGCGGTCCAGCCCATTCGAGTTTCTTCAATTGATTGTGCGAGTTGCAGAATACAACTATTTGATCTTGAATACCAATCACGAGCTCTTCTAAAAAAGGAACCGTGAGTTGCGAAGACAAAGACGGATTTTTTTGAAGACGGGACATAGTGATTCAAAGATGGGAATCGCTTCTTTTGCTTCAGCCCAAGCTCCGTCAAAAGAGGAGGACCCCATTGAGATCTACGTGGTTTGTCACAGATTGGGCAGAACAGAGAGTTTCGTGGAAGCCAGCCAGCTTGAAGAATTCGTTTTTTGCAGTTTAGCCACTAAAAGCTTCCTCTTCAACAGCCCTTTGATGTAGAGGCCTTTCCAAGAACCACGCATTTAGGCCATTCTTTAGCTTCCTGGGTCTACATAGTTGCAGGTAGTTTGGTCCCAGAAATTGAAAATTATGTCTAGTGGAAGCTCAGAAAACCTGGGAATCGCTACCTCAGAGATTTTGCGGAGCAGGACGTTTCGCCGCGGGACGTTTCGCCGTAGGGACGTTAGATTCTCCAACCTCTCGAGTTTGCCACTTTTGATAAATTTGGGAAAAAGTGGAACGTTTAAGATTCGCGTTCCACTGGAATCTCCTGAATTGATTTGAGTTGCGGAATTCTACCAATTCATGGTCGATGTCAAGGTCATAAGCAGAGGAGTAGTAGAGCTTTTCTAGGAATGGATCTGTTTGCTGATTTTGCTGGAAGATCTTGAGATAATCACCGATTTTGTGTTCCTGTGAAGACTTGCACAATCCACAGCAATACGACCAATATTCTTTTTTGCCGTATTTGTAATCAAAAATTATCTTTTCAAACACTGGACTGACTGACTTTAAGATAGGAATTGCGGCGTCAGATTCGACCCAAAATCCTAGGCTATACAGGCAAAGCGTTCCACAAAAATCATTCTTAGTTTTAATGTTAAGAGCGTCGTTAAAAGATCCGATCGAGTGATGTCCGTTAAGATTCAAAAATCCGTCGTTTTTTAGCTTTTGAACGATAGGCGATCTTTTCAGTAGCTCAGCGATATAGAGGTCTTTCCAGGCTTCTCGCAATTGGGTCATTCTTAGGCATTCTGGGTCTATGTAATTGCAAGTGATTAGGTCCCAAAAGTCGAAAATGATGTTTAAAGGAAGCTCAGAGAGCTTAGGAGGATCGATTAAATTGGGATTTTGGAAAGACAGAGATTGGAGCGCCATACTCTTGCGAAATTCTAAAATTAGTGTTTAATCGAGGAAACTGCACATTTATGGAGTTTCCGGCATTGCTTTAACTTCACATCTTCACATCGTCTTCACCTCGCCCACCCTGATTCTCTCCGTAGTCTTTCCGTTCTCCTTAAGAGCCGCTTTTCTCGCTCTTTCCTCACCTCTTCGGCCTGTCGAAAATTGATCAAATGTTTTTGAATCGATTCTGACGTCGCTCAAGGGCAGTGGCCTTGTTCTAGGCTTGAAGTAATCAGGTTTCGGCATCGATTTAAAAACCTTTCAAGGCACGGCTCGTTTCTTCCTTTGCTCCTCTTCTCGCCAAACCACCGTCGCCACCTCCGTTTTCCCACCGATAAGCAGTTCTGCAAGTACGTCGGTTCTCACTTGGACGACCCTCGAATCCCCTTGGTCCAGCGGGACCTCGCTGATATATGATATGGACTCCGTCGCTTCAACTTCATCCCCTTTTACTCCTCAACCTGCGAGTCGGATCGTTTCCAACCGCCTAGCTTCGCGACCCTCTTTCGAGTCACTTTCCTTATCTCTCCACTCCATAAAGGCGTCCTTTTCAGCCATGCAGCCTTCTATCCTAGAGCTCTCCTCTGGACTCGCATCTCCCCGCGATGCTCCAAAGCATATCTCCAGAATGTCCTAACGGAGGTAAATTCTCTCTCTCTTCCTTCTCATTTCCTCTCCTTTTTTTTCCTCGCCACGAGGAACTCTCTCCCAACAGTCTTCGCATTTTACTTCCTCCGCTCTTCGCTCTCCTCTCTCGGACCTCTTGCGCACGCCCTCGGTATCATCTCCGCCGCGTGCTACTTCGCCGGCCGCGTACCCCAATTCCTCCGCAACCGCCGGCGCCGCTCCTGCAAGGAGCCTCTCGTGACTCTTCGGCAGCTTCGGCTGGGGCGCCTTCAACGTTGCGATCTAGCAAGAAATCCTCCAAGAAACGAGTACGTCCAGATGGACGTTTAGGATAGGTTTTATGGCTTTCTGAATGCAGTTTTATCTAGTTTACCATGAATACAAATATCCTTCGCTCGTCCTTCTTTATTTGCTTAAATCTGCTTCTCGCTGAGGAGCGAGATCCACTCAAGCATCCGGTCCATATCGCTGAACATCGCGTCGATCTCGTGCTGGAAACCGTCGACGCCGGGGATCAGCTGCTGTCCGGCGAGGATCTTGAGGCCCTTCAGTGACGTTCCCACGCGGTGCACCGACTTCTCGCACGCGAGAAGCGCCTCGTCAATCTTCTTTCGTTCGTCTTCGGACACATCGACGGACGGCTTCTTCCGCTTGCTCTAAATCCACAATTTTGACTTCTTGATATCTTCGATTCTTGGACTCACAATCGCCGTCTCCTTTCGCTCGCGCACGGCGAGGTTTCCGGGGCTCGAGACTTCCACGTTCGCCTCCGACGATCCTCCGCTCTTCTTGGGTGTCTGGAAGGCGCGGGGGATGCGGCGACCGGCGGATTTCTCCTCTGAGAACGAGTTGATTGAGAACTCCGAGGGAACCGATGAGCGATAGGCCTCGCTCATCCTAAACATCTGGTGTTATTCGAAGCTAGAGAGGCACACATACAATTCGCGGTTGCTAGGACGTCCGGAGATCGAGAGCTGATTCATCTTCACCCTGGAAATCGGCATAAGAGTACTGAAAATCGATTCAGAGACTCACTTGGAGCATCGGTGGTAGATGCGACCTTTGACGCCGCTGTGGGTCAAAGACGCCCTCGATCCGGGTTCTCCCTGGTTCACGCACGTCTTTTTCGGGCAACTGCTGTAGTAGGACGCCTCGCTTAGGTTTCGTCCAGTATTTGAAGCTTCCGAGAGGCTGCGCCTTGCGTTGGTCACCTTAGAGAAGCTTCGTCCTTCGCTTGGCTCGCAAGTCTCGTTCTAAACACACTATTTGATTCAACAAAAGGGCTCATTTCCCTTACATTTCCCTTGGTCGACAGCAGAACGGCGAACTTCGACTTCAGCGGCCTCTTCGGAACTCCGTCGTGGGGCGTCGTTTCGCGGTATTTCCACCGCGTCACTACGCGGCCTTCGTGCGCCACCGAGAAGACGTGGAGGCTCTCGGAGTGGAACACCGGCTCCTTGTTTTCCGGATTCCTCACGAGCTCGGTCACCTAAACACGAGTTTTCAGAGATAACTTCGAGGCCTCACAACTCACCTTGTGGCTCTTCTCGGGCTTCATCAAAATGCTTCTACTCGGCTTCGCCGCATCCGACTTCTGCAACGCCTCCTTCGATCGCAGCTTCATCAAAGGCTTCTGGAGCTTCATTTCCGCATCTCTTCCGCTCATATGCTTTTGCGGGGTCTTTGGAATCTTCGTGAGCGTCGTCGTCTTTCCTGGAATCGACTTCAGGACCACGGCGGGCTTCGCGCACCTCCGCAGCGGCCGGGCGGCGATCTTCGGCGCGGGCGGGCGATTCGTCGCGTTTCCGGGCTTCGGCTTCTTCGCGCGGCAGCAACTCAGGACGCTCTTCTTGCTCTTCTTCGAGCTCGACTTCGCCGGCTTCTTCGCTTTTTTCGCGTCCGCCTTCGGCATCTTCGCGCAGCCGCTTTTCGCGAATTTCAAATTCCGACTGGCCACTGAGAGGAGAGGAGGTGCGAATGGAAGCGCCGACGAGACGTGTCTCGTCTGGGAGACTGTATGCACTTGCCGCCGGTCTGAAGTGCGCTTCGCTGGGCATCATTGTTATGGTGAAGCCAGCTGCCGAGCGGTCAGTCGGTCAGAGACTCAGAGCTCCTGACTGGTGCTCTGAGCGCTTGGTTGGCTTCGACCACTCTTGAAACCCGTTACATAGTGCCATTTTTAGGGTTCGCCGGCCTACCGTACTTCTTTCCCCTGAATCCCCTGCTACATTGACGAAACAGGACCTTCTTGGCGTTCCCGGTCTTTCCGGCACCCGATTGTCCAACGATGAGCATCAACTGGTTTCCGCGATCTAAGCGAGATATAGTCCTGTTCTGAGCGCTAATGAGATCTGAAAAAGCTCGGGCGGCGGCAGCGGGCGTTCTGCCGATGGCTTGTCGCCTTCGATGGCTTTTGGCTGAAGCCGTTGCCGAGGGCGCAGACCGGCGAACCCGCCGTCGATTATGAGCACAATCGCGAACTGCTGCAAGTGCTGCGCTTTCGGAATCCGCGTTACGATAGACTTCCTCGCCGCCTTCGCTTCGTGAGCCATGATTTGCAAATTATTTGAACGCGGATCCGTCATAAGTTCAGTTTCGCGTTTGCAGCTGCGAAGCAAAATTTTTTTAGCCTTTAGGCTAAAAATGAGTGCCAGGTGAAGCGGCAGCTCCCAGAGAAGTCTTTTCAGACGACCTCCAAGTCTAGTCTGCACCTGCAATCGCCCATCCGCCTCATTTCAAATCCACGATCTCCTCGAAGCGGTCGGTTGGATTTCGGAATTCCCGGTAGGTCGTCCTCTCTCCTCTGCCTCTCTAACGCTTATCCTTTTCCACTTCCAGATTGCCATCGCTAAATCTAAGTCTTCTTCGCGATGTCGACGGCCGACCAACAGCAGAAGAAACGTTCCTGGGTGGCGCTGAACGACCCGATGCTGGAGAAGATGGTGAAGAGCATCCCGACGCCCGGATCCGCGCTTCCTCCCGGGCCTCAAACGCCGACGATCAAACCTGCGACGCCGACGATCTACTCGGCGATCCCGACGGCCGTTCCAGCGAACCCAGCGAAGACGATGAACCCGGCGGTAACCCAAGTCGGCGGCTTACAGGTCACGCAGATGCCGGTTCAGCCGACGCTTCCAGGGAACGCACCGACCGCCTACAAAACCGCAGCTCCAGGAACGCCTCCGCCTATGACGCCAGTTCCACAAGCCAAGGGCGCCGTCCCAGTGGTTGGCCAGGTTTCACCGGTAGCTTCTGGACCTCCGGGAGCGAGGAACCTGGGCGAAAACAAGCCCGGAGAGCCGCCGTTCCAGATGCAACTGGTCCCAGATACGAAGATCTCCTTTAGGAGCAACAATCTGTGCGCCGCTCCGATTGTCGTGGAGGTCAAGATCATCAACACGACCCCGCATCGTCAAACGTTCAAGGTGAGCGTTAGGTTTGAGGGATTTTGGAGGTTTTTAGGATCGATTGGCGGTTTCTTATAACATTCAAGGCGTTAAACTCGAAGACAAGTTTTCAAAGTCAAGAGTTTTTGCCGCATTTTGGGAAGCTGAAATTCGGCCGTTTTACGGCTCATTTAAAGCGAATTTGAAGCCATAAATTTCTCGTTCTCGCCACCTAAAAACCTAAAACGGAGATTTCTGGTTTTTTTCAGGTTCGAGAAGGGATCGAAATTGGGCTATGTTGGAAACAAAATCTGAACGATTTTAGGACGAAGTTAGGACAGATTGAAGGTCAAAAATGCGTCAATTTTTAATACTCAAAATTGTGTAATTATGAGGACAAGTTCGCTTTCAAAATCGTGAATTTTGACCGCATTTTGGAGAGCGAATTGAGGAAAATTTGAGAGCAAAAATCGTCCGTTATTGAGTCCTTGGAAACTCTACAATTAACCTATTTCGAGGTCCTCAGAATTGCCTCGGCCATAAATTTGTCGGTTTTGATGTCCAAAAATAGCGGAATTTCGAACCACATTTTGAAGAGCGAATTGAGATCAAAATTAAATAGCTGAAATGGCCGTTTTTGAAGCGTCGAAATCCTAAAACTCCCCTATTTCCAGGTCCGCTGCACCTCGAACGAGATCTTCCGCGTGGAGCCGCCAATGGGCTTCATCAACAAGAACGAAGCGATCACCCTGAAGATCATGTTCCACAGCGCCACGATGCCGGAACCGAACCGCCACTTCTTCGCTATCCAGCACATGCGAATGAAGCCCGACGAACTCTTGAAGCCAATCGCGCAGTTGTGGAAACGGCCGGACGCGAAGCTCGATGGCGTCAAGCGACTCATCGCCAGCTTCGAGAAGGAGGACGGGACCGTTTATGGTGGCTGACGCTCGAGAATAAAAACCAACAAGGTTTGCATAACGGTATTATGTTTTAGTTTTTATTGCGTAGAACTGCCACCCTCGAAGACGACTCTGAGGGCTTCCAAGCTGGGACAATCTCTCCTAAGCACGACCACTTGGCCGATAGCGCTGAACGTCATCGGTGTCATCAAATCGCAAATGTTGATTTTCTCCCTTCTGTTGTCCGAGAAGCGCACGAATGCCTCGGAAACCATGAGGATCTCGGCGTATTTCTTCGGCCCTTCGACGCTCCCAAATTCTGCCATTAGGAGCTTGTAGAGGGCAGCACAGTATTTAGATCTCTCCGAGTCGATCATGTCGATCGCCTCTTTTGTCATCTCACGGGAATCTAAATTCAATTTTTAGAATTGTTAGGTCATTTGGCTTACTGGAAGTGAAGAGCATGATAGCCTTGAGCAGAACGTACTGCTTACGAGTGATTTTGATCCTCTTCAAGGGTTCTATCGGCTTCCTGTAGGTGTCTTTCAAGGCAACGTCCGTTACGGTAAGGTGTTGGATATGTCTAAAATAATAAAATTTAGTTAAACGCTTAGAACAAGTCTAGACTACCTCTGAGGCCCGTCAAGAAGCGGACAACTACCGTCTGGGAACGTGACGATGTCGAGATTCTTCTCATAAGACGCGTAAGCTTGAGAGACACCAGCCAAAACAAAGCCAATGTGTCTGATGAGAGCCATCTGGTCCTGCCGGTCTAGACCGTTGAAAGCCTCAAAGGCCTTGGCGTATTCGATGGCCATGAGACAGTCTAGGATCATCCAGCGCTTTGTGGTTGGGTATTGCTGGTCGTGGAATGATTGAAGGTCCAGTTTCTGAAATTAAAATAGAAATATAGAAATGGTATGAAAATAAGAAAATGTGGGGAAAAAATTCCGACCTCGGCAGGATTCGAACCTGCAATCTTCGGTTCCGTAGACCGACGCGTTATCCATTGCGCCACGAGGCCACATGATCGAAATCATGTGGACAAGACACCTATAGACACGGTTCAGAGACACGACCCTACACAGCAAATGTCTATCAGAGGGATGCTTCAACTGGACTGAAGCAACCCCCTTCGGTCGTCTGTCTGGACATCATTTCAGACATCGCCGTCTGTTTCAGACAAAACCCACGGGTCAGCAGCGTCTCACAGCGTCAAAATTATCATTCGGTGCTCATTTTTATCCACTCTTAGACCGTTTCTTATACCATTGACGACAAGTCGTCAATCAGTCAACGAGACAACCGTTTAGACATAGTTTCAGACTACAGCGACCGCTCTTTTATGTCTGAAACACCAAAAATGACGCTCCAAAGCTCCTTTTGGATATCGTTGTAACTCATTTCAGACAAAAACCGTCTCACCTAACCCTTCTAGACACTCTTACCTCAAAGCAGCCAGAACAGTCTACCAAGCTGGGCTTATTAAGGACGTCATCCACAGTTTCATGGAAATTCAGCGGAATATTGGAGATGCGAAGCTCATCGCAGCAGTTTTCGATGTACAGAAGACGGCTACAAAGCGCCTCCTCTTCGCCAATCCTTGGAGACGATTCCAGGTTTGACGGCGACATTTTTGGGCTATTTGGCAACTCGGTTACCTCGAAATCCTCATCAGAATGAGAATCTACGGCTTCATCGGTTTTCGGCGACTCAGCAGAAGGGAATTGGATTGCTAAACATGGAAATAAAGCCTCATTTTAATCATTTTAAGCCTACCTTTGACATTCATTCCAGCCTGGACGCACTTCTTGAACCTACAAGCTCGGCAAGCACATCGGAAATCTAAAAAATCTTCTAAATCCACAGATTCAAGAAATTTTTACCTTTCGTAAATTCACATTGGCCTCCTCTGGTGCAGGCGAACTTGCGATTTCCGATTACGGTGCGCCTGAAGAAGGTCTTGCATCCATTACAGCTTAGCACATCGTAGTGGTATCCTGTGGGCTAAAAAAGCCCAAAATTAAATCATTTCAAGGTTTAAAACTCACTCTATCACCACAAACTATACATTTCAGGGTCGTCGACTTTCTCACATGCTTAATCTTCTTAATTCTGCCTTCAGGACTATGAATCGTTCCCTGGTCGAGTTGATACATCTCCGCAGTAGAACAAGGCGACGCTGAAGAGCAATTTGAGTCCTAAAATCACTCTTTAGCTCAAATTCTTATCGCTGACTCACCGGACTTTGCTCAGATTTGATGCCCAGCACATCGAAAGTCGAGTTCCATTGATTCAAGTACATCACTGCACCTGGAGTCATTCTGCAAGGACAAAAGTGTAAACACAGCGACAAGAACACGCGGAAAAACGAGCTTTTGATATTTGATACGTGTTTACGCGCATCAAAAGTAGGAAGCGTAGTTTTGGCCAATAAAGTGACGTGAGATCAAAAAACTACCGATCAGTGTTGAATGGAAACGGCATTAAAAGGGCGAAAAATAGTATAATAAGGAAATGTGGGAAAAAAGTTCCGACCTCGGCAGGATTCGAACCTGCAATCTTCGGTTCCGTAGACCGACGCGTTATCCATTGCGCCACGAGGCCACACACATACTCAAACTAGACGTACGGCACAAGAAGTTATTTTCAGACAGAAAGCAGACCCCGGTCGTCGGATACCATACAGACATGATTTAAGTGTCTGGAAACGGTTTTGAGACACGATCCTAGACAGAAATTGTCTGCTAGACGGATGCCCTGTCTGGACCGAAGCGACACCAATCGTTGGTCTGTCCGGACATCATTTCAGACATCGCCGTATGTTTCAGACAAAATTTAGACGTCATTTCAGGCTACACCGATCGCTCTTCTATGTCTGAAACACCAAAAATGACTCTCCAAAGCTCCTTTCGAATTTCGTTCCAACCAATTTCAGACAAAAACTGTCTAACCTTTCGACCGCTTCGTTCTGAGCTTCATATAGGCGCTTAATCCTCCTAAACCCTCTCCTAAACAGTCCCAAATGCGAAATACAGTAAAACAACGTTTAACGCAGGCAAAAAACGCTCTTCCAACCCCCCAACAGCAATCAATCGATCACTGGTCGCCCTGAAAGCGGACGCGTGCTCCCACAAGCAGATTAAATACAGAGGGAAGTGCGGACTTGTTTGTGACGCACCCAAACTCACAAAATCGAAGAAATTGGGTAAAATCGATGCGTTGATCGTTGAAACTCGGAGTGCGCTTTGGAGAAGTGATATCTGACAGGTAGAGCGCGAGGAATGGTACACGTTGTTTTAGAATCACGGGATTAGCGTTCTATGGGCTTGGAAACCAGCGATTGCTTAGAACAGAAGTTACAAAATACAGGGTTGTAAACCTCGCATTTTATGAAGCGTACATATCTCGAAAGTCAACAAACCAACAAATTTAGCATTAAGAAGCAAACGAGAGTGGGCGCGCACTCAACCCGCCTCCAAAACACACATCGCTCTTCCACTGATCGCATATCGCTCGCGCCATGTGACACCCACGTGAAGCCCGAAATCTTCAAGAATTGATCTCTGCGGCAAAATAGCGCATTCCGCGTGATATCATTTTGATCGTAGGGAGTTGAGCGAGAACCAAAAATGGACGAAAATGGGGTGTGCACGCACCTTTGAAAGTTTGGATTTTGGTCTCCAGCGAGAGAAGACTGGGAATGATGTCACGTCGACGCGGAACGGAAAACGGCGGTTTTGGGTGACGTGAGGGGGTGGAAGATGGAGTGGTTGGAAGGGAAAGGGTTACAGTAGGATAAGGCGACCGCTGCTGTCAACGACCAACCGACCGATCGCTGGCTTCAGAAGAGCTTAAAATGAACCTCAAGAGTTTCGTGCATTCAGACAGGGAGTAGAAAATTACTTAATTTTTCCTTTTCAGCGATTTGAAGCCGAAGAACTGGTCCGACCTCCAGAAACACTCTCGTTCCAGACCCGTCTGAAACCCAGCGTCTAGACGAATCTTACCCTCCCTTTCGAGGCCTCATTCTGCCCGTGATCGCCAGCAGCGGTCGGTCGAAGCGTAGCCTCCTTCGAAGATGTCCGCGTCCCGCAACCGTGCTCATGCCGACGAAATCGACGAAGAACACCGCGTAGGAAAAGAACGCCGGAGCAAGAAGGTCCAAAGACGCTCGTCGTTCTCCCGGCTGCCGTCACCCGCGTTCACGCAGGTCCGGAACCCGGCGAAGAGCTCCGCGAGGCGCCACAAAAAGTTACAACGCGACGAGACGATGGAAGAATCAGATCCCGAGCTGTATTTCATCGGAGCTTCTACGCAAGTCGAGGTAAGCGTTGGTTAAGTTTTTCGTTGTAAATCATATGCCCTTTTGGGCTGTTTTTTGAAGGTCAACCGTCAAAATTTTTGATAATTTATCGTTGTTTTCTCAAATCTCTCTGAAGACGGTTTTTTAGTCATTTTAACGGACTTTTGAGCTGAATTACCGCTTCTGAAGTTTTATTCTTATGACCTGCATATTGCATAGATTGAGATTTGCAAACAGCTTAAAAGTGCTGATATTTCAGGGCATTGTGAAGCATTCATTCATTCCGTTCCTGCTGATGTGGAAATCGCAAATTTTGATCGCTTATCGTATTACAGAGAGTTCAGATTTTAGCAAAATTTGAGCGTAAATTTGCGCCTTTTTAATTGAGCGTTAGGTGGCCCTGAAATTGCAGGGACTCAGACTTCTAGCAATCCTTACAAATCCTCATTTCAGGTCGAACGCTTGATTTATTCGTGACTCATTAATTTGAGTCTCTTTGACGACCGTTTGTGATCCATCTTAAAGTCAGATCAGATTTTAACGAAAATCGAAGATGAATCGCGCGCTTTCATATGATTTCTATGGCCCAGAGATCTCATGGATTAAAATCACGAATTTACTTTCGAATGACTTCATTTTCAAGCTGTTTTGCGTCGTTTTTGTCTCACGCTTCGGCTCATTTCAGCCACTTTCTGAGATCACGTCGTTGATGTAAGCTTTAAGCCCATAGATATCGCGGATTCAGCATTTTGGCAGCTTCCAATTGACCTCAATTTAAGGTCTAGCGATCTTTTGTTCCTTTAAGTGCGTGTTTTATGTTAGTTTGTAAATGAGATGACGCCATTTTTGATCCCGTTATGGTCTTCGTTCCTATTTAGCATTTTGACAGCTTCTAAAGGTCCAGCGCTTTTTGGCACCTTCAAGTGCATTTTTTTCGTTCGTTCTTTTGAGGAGATGACGCCAATTTTGATCTCGTTCTTAGAATCCTGTGATGACTTTTTGATCCAACACGAAACGAAGCCGCGTTTCGGCAAAAAACCGGAACTTAGAATGGATCACGAATCCGCTTCAAAATGACCTCGATTTCAAGATGTTTTGCGCTATTTTATCCTCACATACCTGCTTATCCCAGCTGATTTTGAGGTTACATCTAATCAAAACTGGAATCGTTTTATTTGAGCTTTGAGCGCCTTATAGATGTCGTTTTAGAAGTTCCAGAAAAAATCTTCAATTTGAGATTGTGCGCTTTTTTAGTCCTTGAAATTCCGCGTTTTGTGTCCATTTCCTGAGGAGATGACGCCAATTTTGATCTCGTTATGGTCGTTGTTTCTGGGATCCTATTATAACTGTTTGATCTTTTTTAAAATTACGTTTTGGCGAAAATCTAAAGCTAAGAATAATATTCTAAATGCTCCCATTTCAGGCCGAACGCTTGGTGAAAGAAGGCGACTTCCGGCTCTACTACAAGCTGCCACAAATTGAGAAATGCGACCTTCCCGTAGAACTCCAGCTTTACATCGTCTACCGCAGCAGCTTCGGCCGGGCTTTCCACTACCCCGTAGTGACCATCAGCGACCAACCCGAAGGCAAGCGCTACCGCGTCCTCTACGGCGACCCTCGATCGCAATCGTTCTTCTCGATCCAGCAACTCGTCAACCACCATCGCACGTTCTCCTACCGCTGCAACCAGAACGAATTCTTTGAAACGTTCCCGGTTTGGAAAAACTCCCTGGTTCCCGATGGCTGTGAAACGGATTCTATTCATTAGTGATGAGGAATAAAGGTTAATTAGGTTAGTAACCACATGGATCTTATGAGGATTAATATTGCTTTCAGCTGCATTTAATTAAGCTCGATTGCTTCTCACCCATCTGCCGCCTACCCAAAACAACCTCTTTAACGTGTTGTCCTAATCTCTTATGCGCGGACAGCACTGTTTACCAAACAGTCCTTCGTGCACTCTCCACATAGTCAGGTGGCGATCGATCGCTGGGTTAACTACTTCTGTGCACACTTCCTCCTTGACGCAACATCGTCCCGCCAAAATCCTCCCCTGCGCAGGCGAATATGCTTACTATAGCCGCACAAAGGTCACTCAGAGCAGCCTCATCTAAAGGAGGAAAAGAACATCTGGCCCTCATTTGGGAATGAGCCCCGGTCACGTTCTCTGATCTGCGCCCTCGTTAGACTCATTAGGCTCCGTTTCTTGCAGCTGCGGTTTGTCTTTTGCTTGTTTTAGATTAGATTTTTCGATGATGGCTGCAGCGGGAGAGGAACAGCGGATCGAGATGGAAGAAACGGAACGGTTAAGCGTGTCGCCTGCACCGGCCGCTGGCAAATCGTCGCAGAAATGTAAGTTACCGTAACCTTATCTCTTCTTAAACGCCTTTAGCCGATGAATCCTCAGGAGACGTCGCCGGTGGCTATTTGGGACGGATCCTTACCGCGTTCTCCTTCATCCTCATCGGAATCACCTTTCCGATCTCTGTTTTCCTCTGTATCCGGGTTATCCAAGAGTACGAACGCGCTGTCGTTTTCCGCTTTGGCAAGTTGATGAAAGGAGGCGCTCGTGGACCTGGTAAGCCACTTCATCCTTAGCTAAAAGTCATTCTTATTTTTAGGAATTATCTTCATCAACCCGATCACGGACACCTTCAGCAAAGTCGACCTCCGTGTGGTCTCATTCGACGTCCCTCCCCAAGAAATCCTCTCGAAGGACTCGGTCACCGTAACCGTGGACGCGGTCATCTATTTCCGCATCTCCAACGCCACGATCCACGATTTCGATCACGAACGTGCGTGAGCGCCCCCGATCTACGAA
Source organism: Steinernema carpocapsae (assembly GCA_000757645.3). Lineage (NCBI taxonomy): Eukaryota > Metazoa > Nematoda > Chromadorea > Rhabditida > Steinernematidae > Steinernema > Steinernema carpocapsae. Next base: position 6,455,349 of record AZBU02000004.1, on the reverse strand, counting down.
GCTCCTAGCTCAACACCACGCTTAGGAACATCCTTGGGACCAAGACGCTGTCGGAGATGCTCCTCGGAACGTGAATCCATCTCATGCAGGAGTCCCTGGACGTGGCCACGGACCCTTGGGGAGTTAACGTGGAACGCGTGGAGGTCAAGGACGTCCGCCTACCAATTCAGCTCCAACGCGCCATGGCTGCCGAAGCTGAAGCCGCCCGTGAAGCCCGCGCGAAAGTCATCGCTGGGCTGAGGGAGAGATGAAGGCTTCCAAGGCGCTCAGCCAGGCAGCTACGGTCATGTCCGAGGCTCCTAACGCTCTGCAACTTCGTTATCTCCAGACTCTGTCCACCATCAGGTATTAGCTTAAAGCTTCAAAAAGCCAAAAAATTAAAAATGTGGAATTTTAGTGCCGAGAAAAACTCGACTATCATCTTCCCGTTCCCGATCGAAATGTTCAAGCACTTCGTCCACGACACGGTCGTCCAGCCTCGGATTGTGGCCAAGGCCGAGTCTCCGAAGGCGTGTACGCCTGTACCCGCTGTGGAATAACGTTGTCGCACTTTGTTAATTTTTATTAAATTTCATTTTTGAAACTTTCAACCTTTAAACAGGCGACGAATTGCGAAACTTTGCCTTGCAGTCCCTTCAGCTCGGCTTCTGAACTCTTTCGGCTTCAGATTCCTCAGCTGAGAGCACTTCTTTGCCTCATTTGCTTGGGGAATCTTCCAAGTTCGTCAAAACGACTCTTAAATCCAATTTTCGATGCGATCGAATGCCTCGGCTTCAGGTCATCTGGAACGAATTGAAAGTAAACGCATTCGATGTCAAAGAACAATAAAATGCGCCTTCATCAAATGTCGCGCCGCAAACGCACAAAACGACAATCGCAAAACGTCGAAACGAACTCAAAGCTTCTGCCTTTCACTGCAAATTTAACTTGAACTCAGGCTCTCGAACGGAATCCGATCGTCGACTGACGTACAAACAACAGGCGATTCCCACGGATCGCCTAGCCATTGGGTTAGGGTTTGGACGTTTGATTTCAAAGTTGCATTTATTGTTCCGCTGTTGCTCTCGCGTGTGTCTAGACTTGAATTGTGTGTGATTACAGGGTGGCCCAAAAACAGCCCTGGCCAGACACCTCCAGCTCGCCGATCGCTGGCCAGACAAAAGAGCCTCATTCCGGGGGTGCGCGGGGCAGACGACCGGTCGGTTTCACGTTGTTTGTTAGCAAAACCGACCGGTCGTTCGCGACGAGTGAGCTGGAAATGACTCCGCTCCGTATGGTCAGTGATCGGCTAGCCGGAGGTGTCTGGACAGGGCTTTTTTTTGGGCCACCCTGTACATTGTCTTAGGCGTTGTGTACGTGTGTAACACGAATTGGAAAAGCGTTGCTTCATTTTGGCGTTATTTCGCTGGTGGGAGAGGTTGGGTTTAAGATTTCTGCTGCTAGTCTAGACAAAACTTGACATTGTCGCTTTTGAGTGGCGTAATTTTGGCTACATTTTGTTGTCGGGATCGGTCGGTTTTGGAATTTCCATTTGAGACTGGACTGTCTCTAGCTGCGGCGCTTTTGTGTGGCTTCATTTTCGCTCCAGGGTGTTTCAGAAAAAAAGGACCGGCCAGACAAGGGGATGGGGGCATGTCTGGAAATCCTATATCTCGCTGTCCTTAGTGGTCGGTTTTCGAATTTATGATGTAGACAAAAAGTGTCACTATCGCTTCGTTTCACTGTGGTGAGCGGTCGGTTTTAGAATTTCTATCCGAGACTAGACTGTTTATAGCACTTTTTTGTGTTGCTTCAGTTTTGCTTCATCTCGTTGTCCTTAGCGGTCGTGAATTTTGCGTTTTCGGTGTTTATCTATTCTGAACTGTTCCTAATTCGCCTTTCTCATTCCAGCATCTTGCAACATGACCTTCCAAGTCCAAATGAAGACGGAACCCTGCGAGATGGGCTGCCTGGTGGGGGAGGCATTTCAGAACGGCGAGCCCCTGCCGCCGCGCATCCAAAGCCCTGGGCCGTTCGCGCGGTACGCGAATCGAGGAAGGTATTTTTATCCTAATTTTCAAATGACCTATTCTGCCTATTTCAGCGTTCGTCAACAATGTGATCCTGGTCGAGGCGATGCCTCACAATCCTTTCCGAGGGGGCCGCTCCCGCACGCCGGTCCAACGCGGAGGCAACCGTTCCCTCACGCCCGTCGGCCCCATCGAAGAATCGACGAAGACGCGCGCCCGCGGACGTCCCCAAGGAAACCCGGCTCCCCGCAGAAGAAGCCCGGTGCTCCAGGGACCCGTCACCAGAGCGATGGCCCGCCGAGGCCCTGTAGCTTCGACGATCCCCGCGCCTCACCAGCGCATGCCGTCTCCCGAAGCCGCCAACGGAAGAACGCCACAGAAGACGCCGCGTGCGAAGCGCCATCTCGCGGAAACCTCGTTGGACGAGGAAGAAACCCCGGTTCCGCGCACCAAGGCCAAGATCGCCAACGGGGCGATCCGAAAGAAGCTCGAGAGGGTCCTGAAGAACGTGGAGAAACAAGCGGAAGCTAACGCGAAGACCATCGGCGGAGTCCTCGCCCTCCTCGAGGACTGATGAAAGAGGAAATCGAAACGTGCCCATTTTGTTATTATTGTCTGAAAAACGCTTGGCATCATTCTTTGTCTCGTGTTAACACTTGGATTGTTCCTCTTCGTTTCTGCCTTGTTTCGGATGACTTTCAGCTGAATTCGACTGGCTAAAAACGCACTCGTTTGGGTCGAAGAAAAGCGATTGACTTACCTGCGGTTTGGTTTTAAAAGTTTTCCTGCAATCAAAGTAAATGTAAAACCTCGAAATGAACACGAAACAGGTGCTATACGACAAAATAACGGCCGAAAATCCACGAATATGATGATATTTCAGGTGCATAATGCGTAGGAAACAGTGCTCTATGCGCCAGAACAGCGACCGCGGCAGGAAACAACCCGCGAAAACGCGAAAAACGGGCTCGTTTCGTGCAGAAAACCCTCGTACTCGCGTGCGAAAATTCCAAAACGTAAAGGATTTGTCGCGACGCAACCAATTTCGGCGATCTCGGGCGCAAAACGTGGCGGAAACCCTCCTTAAACTTTCGTTTGCCTTTTTTTCGAAAACGCACGCAAGAAACACAACTTCGAAGCCAATTAACGCTCGAATCCAGGCCGAAATCGCCATTTTCCATACTAAATCGGCCCTCCGCCGCTGGCGCGCGTCCGTTCGCGTCGCCTGACCGAACCGTCGACTTTTCAAAAGCGTCTCTTTTCCAGTGGAATCGGACAATAGGATTGATCGACGAAGACGTGCAAAGTGAACAATTGATACATGTGGCCAGGAAGTAGGCCAAAGGTGCCGTAAAAAGCAATCTTCCGGTATTTCTCCATGATTTTCCGACCGGTGCGCGCCATAAAGAACTGCTTTTAATCCATCCTTCTCGTTAACATCGTTGAGCAAGAAAGGTTCTGAAAAAGTTTTTAACTTAAAATTAAAAAGGGGAAACAACAGACCGTCCACTCCTGTGAGGTCCTTGACCGATAGGAACCGTGCAGGAACAATAAAGGCGTTTGAATCAGGTACATTGGCTTCATCGTCGCCGGCTTCTGTTCGCTCCGCTCTTCTGGCCGCTTGATAGCGTCACACATAGGGGTACTAGTCCAGATGATGTGTCCGCTCCAAGTAAGCTTTTTTTGGGAGCCAACCATTGGGTCAGCTCCCTAGGGTAAGGGCTGCTCCGATGTAATCCGAGAGAGAGTGAAGATGGACCCACCGCACGGGCGTGCTGGACGGTCGACTGGACTCGAGAGTGAACGCGAACCCTTTTTATGCGCTTGGCCAGACAGAGTGTCTCGCAGACACAGAAATCGGCAAGTAGACACAAACAGCCGCTTCTAGACAGGCACCAGACAAGTGCAGACACGCGCACGTCATTTCCAACGATTTCAAGATTTCAAGCTCCGGTCGTACGGACCGGAAAATGATGAGGATTGCATTGTGTCGCTCCAAGCCTACTATCCCCGCTGCCAGGCGCCTCTGGCGCAAAAACCATTAAAAAATGTCCAAGCCTAAGCTAAAATGCTAGAGAGGGTTTATTATTCATTCTTAGGGAAAGTGGAGATGTCGTAGAGCTGAGAAACGCACTTCCAAAAATGGTAGAACGGCTGATCTCCAAAGCGCCTTGCGATGGGTCCCATCTGTTGCATATGATTAGGTCCTAGGACTTCTATCCCCGCTGTTTCCGATCGGTCGACCGGTCGTTGCTCAGTGAAAATGAAATGTGTTCGCGCGATCCCGTAGAAGCTAAGGCTTCGTCGCTTAACTGTTGTCGAGCTTCGAAGACGATGTCTCTATTGCCAGTGTTGCGTTCTTTGTCCAGTGGTGTCCGACGAGCCTCCTCTTGCAGTTTGTTATGTTAAGATTTAAAAAATGAATGAAATGGAAAAAAGCGCTTGTATCATAAAATCATAGATTCACGAAATTTTCCAGTTCATTTTCAAAAAACGGCTCAAAATAGGCATATAGTTATAAAAAAACGTTAATAAGCGCTTACCTAGACTTGCGTGGACGCTCCGATGAAATACAGCTAGCGGTCGGATTACTTCATCGCCTCCTCGCCTTGATGCTTCTTGTGACGCCTCGCGAGGCACCGGGTTTCGAAGCTGCGTGAACGCGTGCGACGGCAGCCGGAAGAACGACGAGCGTCAGCGTCTTTGGGCCTTCTTGCTCCGGCGTTCTTTTCCTACGCGGCGTTCTTCGACTATTTCATCGGAATTAGCACGGTTGCGGGACGCGGACATATTCGAAGGAGGTGACGCTTCGACCGACCGCTGTTGGCGATCACGGGCAGAATGAGGCCTGGAAAAGGGAGGGTAAGATTCGTCTAGACGCTGGGTTTCAGACGGACCTGTCTGGAACGAGAGTGTTTCTGGAGGTCGGACCAGTTCTTCGGCTTCAAATCGCTGAAAAGGAAAAATTAAGTAATTTTCTAGACACTCCCTGTCTGAATGCACGAAACTCTTGAGGTTCATTTTAAGCTCTTCTGAAGCCAGCGATCGGTCGGTTGGTCGTCAGCAGCGGTCGCCTTATCCTACGGTAACCCTTTCCCCTCCAACCACTTCATCTTCCATACCTTCGCATCACCCAAAACTGTTGCGTCATGGAGCCATTCCTATCATCTCCCTTCCCCGAGCTCTGAAATGTCAAAATTCTAATTTTCCAACGTGATCCACATAAATAACGGTTTATCTGAGTGCAAGAAATGTTTTCTGCTATTTGTAATCTCTTCTTTACGGTTTTCTTCTTTCCTTCCAGCTTCTTCTGCCTTTTCCTAGGCATTCCTGCCGCCGATGGCCTTCATCAGGCCAGTTTAAGTCGCTTAGATGAGCTTCTTGACTTTTCAGCGGCGTCCTTTTTTCGCGTAGATCTCGTCTTCGTCTTCGGAGCTGGAGCAGCTCGAACTGCGTTTGCGGGAGCCGTTCTGGAACCAGGAGTGCTTGAGGATCCGGAAGATGAGCGGGCGCTTCTTGGGATCGATTTGGAGGATGAAGCGGATGAATTCTAAAATAACAAAAAGGTTAAAATGAGGCTGTAAAATAGGGATAAGCTTACCATCATCCTGGCCAGTAAGAGGCGAAATTCGGTCTTCGATGAAGTGCTGGAACGCGGGGTCTTCGAGGGAGGCTTGCTGCCAGAGTCCAGGGCGTCCAGTCAGGAATTCCATGATAATGACGCCGCAAGCCCAGATGTCGTTCTTTACAGGAGCGAATTTTGACGATCCTTGGACGACCTCGGGAGCTGCCGTGACCTTTGTTCCAATGAAGCCTGAATACTCAAAGTATCCGTCGTCGCGGTCCTCAAAATCCACATATGGAAGCGCGAGTCCGAAATCGGCGATCTTGAGAAATCCGTCGTTTCCTAACAGGAGATTCTCGAGCTTCAGGTCGTTGTGGGCGATTCCACAAGAGTGGATGTGGTCGACGCCGTCCAGAAGCTGCTTCGCGAAGCGTTTCGCCATATGCGGCGCCATTGGGCCTCCTTTGCTGACGATCCGGTAGAAATTGCAGAGTGCGAGTTCCGTCATGATCGTGTGCTTCTTTCCGTGCTTGATCTTCTCGTCGTAGAACGCAATCACGTTATCGTGGCCTTGGACTAGCTTCAGGTACTCTACCTAAACGAAAATGAGGATTAGAATCTAATAAAACAACCTAGATAAGCTTACCTCCTTGAGGATAGAAGAGACAGTGTTTTCCGTCAATTTCTGCGCCTTTACGGCGACTTCGAATCCGCCTTGGGTCGCGACCGCGAATACTTCTCCGAACGCGCCCTTACCTATGATTCGCTTCGAGGACCATCCTTTCACGGAGGCGAACGAAAGCTTCCCAGCCGTATAGCATTCCTTGTCACGGGTGACATGCTGAGGCCGCTGAGAAACAAGCATCATTAATAGGGGGTTCAAAAACGGTACTTAGAGCTACGAAAAAAGCGTGCGCGAGAGCAAAATTGAACACTAAACTGAGAGGATTCAACTTTTGGGACTAGCACAGCGGCGATATTCGAAAATGCGATGTCTGGAAAGTGCGAATACGTCACTTCTTAGCCACGCTATTTCGAAATTACCGTAGATAAGTGAGAGTCACGTACCTCGTGTTGGGATCCGGCGTCCGGTCGAGCTGAAATTGATTTGCTAACTGCGGATTTTGGTCTTTTATAGATATTATTATGCAAGCTTTAGCGTCATTTTATGATTAAAAGCGAGGCTAGATGAGCTTGAGAAGTCTGGGGCATTGCTTTGGATGTCTAGTGGACATAGAGAATCGTAATCTGGTCTGTCTATTTGCAAAATTCATTTTTAGCTTTTTCGATTTGCGATGCGCTGTCGGAGTTATCGATGTTGGCTTAATATAAACAGCATGTCTATCTTCATTTGTTATTAGTCAAACAGACACCAAAATACATCTTATTGTCTTTGGCTATTTTCGATTTAGACCCAAAAGTTGAATTGACAAAAAGACACGTCTAGACGTCTCAAATCTCTATTTTGGGAACTGGACACATCTATGGATGTTCTCTGAGGTCTGGACATCGCTTTGTCTAGAGTCTATTAGTCGGTGCCTAGATAGACAGTGTCTAGTAGACGCAGAGAAGAAGGTTTTGTCTGGCTATTTTCGAAATTACTTTTCAGCTTTTCCTTTTTTGATGAGCGGTCGGAGTTATCGATGACGGCTGCGTGTCTACATTCGTTTTTGAGCAGAATTTTTGTGTAACAGACATCCAAACGCGTACAGTTGTTTACTGGTAATAATAAATGTCTGGCGGACATCTTGTTGTGCTATTTTCGAAATTGACCCGAAATTTGAAGACAAAGACGTCTGCAGTCTCTATTTTGGGAACTAGGCTCGTCTCGATCTAGGCACCGACTAATAGACTCTCGACACGTCTGTTAGACAACTTCTAAGCAGATGGTGATGACTTACTTAGTATAATAGACGTCTGGTGGGCTTCTTGTCTCACTCGACTAATTTTAAAAATGTCTATGGATGTTTACTAGGAGACTAGACAAGCGTCTTGAGTGAATTCAGTCTACATTCTTTCCAAACCAGATTTTTGTCTAACTGACGTTCAGGACGCTAATCTTGTCTGCTGAACCTGTGAACACATCTGTTAGACAACATTCCAGCAAATAGTCATTTGATAATCTTAGACGTCTGGTGGATGTCTTGTCTCATATTACCATTTTCGAGATCACCCGAATATTACAATTGTCATCAGTCGTCTCCAGTTCATATTTTGGGTTTCAATTGTTTCAGTCTGATGCAGCTTAAGCCAAAAAAGGGCACCCAGACATTTCGTTTCAGATAGCTGTTTTGATTTCGAGTGAATTCCAACCGACCGGCCGGTCATTTCTGCTGAAAATGAAGCTTCGAACTTGTCTGTGGGCATTTCACTCCAAGTCTAGAAACATTTTCGCTACCGCGTCTCAGACTATACATTCATACAGATACATTCACTTAACAATTCCAATGATATCCAAGCCAAAAGTTGACATAAGGATGCTGAAGCGCCTCCTCCGCATTGATCCTCTCCTGTGGGTCGATCACCAGCATCTGATACAGCAAATCCACGGCATTCGCCACTAAACCACCCAAAATTAGGGATCAAAATCCGCTAAATTCTCCTCTTACAGTCCAATGGCGCCTCATCTGTCGGGCACGAGCACTTATTGTACGGGAGCAATTCGTAATTCGACTTCCCGCGGCTCCTCGGGACTGCCACGACCTGGCGGAAGACGTGGATTGGAACTCGATTGTAGAATGACGAATCTGGAGAGCCGATGGTCTCCACGACGGAATTCCACTGACGGAGGTGATCTTTGGCCTCTGGGAAAAACGTCTTTCTGGTCAGCATCTCGGCGAAAATGACCCCAATTGACCACATATCGGCTAAAACACCTTAATTAGGAAAAGACGTAAAAAGAGGGAATCCTACCCTTGCTGATGCTGCGAAGTTCTAGGAGAATTTCGGGTGCTTTGTAGGTAAGTTTTGGCTGTTTTAGAAACGGTTTCTCGAGGAGTTCAAGGCTGCCATCGTGAGAGATGATCAGGTTCTCTGGGGAAATGTTCTGAAACAAAAATAGAAAATAGAAGCGATTCTAAGCCTCAAATTCTTACCTGATGCACAAATCCAGTTACCTCGAACCTGGCAACCTTGCAAAGAAGCTGGAAGAGCGTGTAGCTGATGTGGCGATGCGTGAGGTCGTCGATCCCCTTGCTGGAGACGATCAAATCCGACAGCAACGCGCCTTCGTCCATGGCAAAAACAAACTGAAAAAGCGTCTTATCTAAGCTCTGTTTCCTGCCTCGGGCGCATGATTGTGGAGCACTTTAAGCGCGTTATCACAACAAAATTGGGTCGTAGTGCAATAAGGTCGTAAAGGAGAGGGCTTATCAACGCAAAAAGCCCTTTAAACAGGGCTCAAAAATTAATAAACTGACGTGCAGAGTAAACATTTTCTAGGCCTCCTTGTCAAAGCTGTCCTTGGAATCCTATTCGGCGGTTTCCTCCAGCGATCCTTGACTCTTCGCGATCTTGTCGAGTACATCGCTGGGCAGAGGCTTCATGAACTTCTTAACGACGGCGTCCAGTTCTTGGGAGGCGAAACGAAAGGAGGTGGAGTGAAGAACGTCAAGTAGCTGTGGACGTCGGTGATCGCGCCAGGACGCTGATTCGCGAGCTTCTCGGCCAGCACGACGAGGTCGGTGTGTTTTGAGTTTGCAGCTCCAGGCGACTTCCACTAAGCCGTAGATGGCCGGAGCTCTGCAAATAATAGCGATTAGACCAGAAATGTTCTGAAAATACTTACCTATTAAGCCCATTCAGGCTCACGATCAGCAAGGGATTCGTCGGCGTGTCGTTGTCATGTAGCCTCCCGAGCGAGTTGAGTACCTTCCGATTAATGAAGTTTGCGAGGTCCGTGGGGTCCGTCCTGCCTCCTTCGGCCCAACTTGAGTAGTGGAAGAGCTTGTATTGCCGCTCGGAGCTCTTCTCGTCCGCGTCCTCGAAGGACACCGAGAGAATGATGTCGTAGCGCGCGGCGGAGCCCGATTTGTCCTCGTTTTTTTGTGTCCAGAGTGACAATGATGCTCGAGTTCTGGAAAAGGAGGAAATGAGAATGGTCTTCAGCGGCGCCTGGGCGAAGATGTAGGCTTTCTTGTTGAGCAAGAGGTGCTGCGCCTGGACGAAGTCGGAGCCGCCGGGACTCAGCGGGGGGACAAAACCCGGGTCTTGTCCGGGATCGGGGCGCACCTCCGGAACGCGGCAAAGTCGGGCCAGCGGGCAACGAACGCTTCGAAGGAGTGCCGGTTCTTGCTGGCCACCTTGTCGAAGGTGATTTCCGCCTTTGTGGACCCCTGCAACTGCGCCACGTTCTCCAGGAACCGCTCCGCCTCGATCGACTCCGATTCCGCCATTTCGTCAAGGATTTGCGCCGCCGACGCGTTCTTTTTGGATTTAGTCGACTTCTTGGAAGAATTCCGTTTGGAAGCCAAATCTGGTTTCGACATCGTTTCGATTAGCGCGAGAGGCGCGACCGCTCGCTGGATCGTAAAGACAGGAATGAGGTTGGAGGAGACAGGGGAGAGAGCTGTCTGGACTGATTAGAAGGCCTGCCACCTGAAAAATAAGAATTCTAGACAACCAATGAAGACAGCTACCGTAACCCCAAGCGATGCTAACCCCTTCTGAGGCCAAATCTGGCACCTAAAGACAAAGTGATGCATAAGCACCATACATCCACAAACCAATGCCTAAAAGCAATGCTCCTGAACTTATATAAGGCCTGCTTGCACATACTGAGTACAAACCAAATCAACTATGATCGCCAAGACCACCACTGAAGCCGAGAAGCTCCTCCGCGCCAACGCCATTATGAAGGCCGTTGAGGAGTCGAAGAAAATTAAGAACAACTCCAAGCTCCTGGACGAGTTAATCGCCCTTGAGCTGGAGCCTCTCCACCATTGAGTCTCTTGGAATTCTGGACAGCGCTGTTGTCTGGAAGAACAAGAAACAGGTCTACGGAAGACCTGTCCAGGTGTCCAGGCTCTTATGAAATACTGGAATGGGCTCAAATTCCCTAAGAAGCCCAAGAAGGCGAAAGGCTGCAGAGCCTGAGGTCGAACCTAAGAAGATCAAAATCGAAGTCGACTTCGAGAACTGCCCTCCAGCCACACCTGAAGAGATTGTGAAGATCCTTAAGCAGTCAAAGGACGAGGAACTCAACACGAAACTTGTCCAGATCCTCCAGGAAATGACGATCAAGGCTTCAGAGATCAACCAGCTCAGAATGGCGGTTGCTTTGCTGAAGACGCGAGACCTCGTCGACTCCCAGGCTGCCTCACTCTTCATCCAAAAATGCGTGGCTCTGTGGCTCTGAAGTCTCTACAGCCCTTAGAAGCCCCCAAACCCACTCCTAAAGAGCCAGTCCTTCTAGGAGTCAAACCCAGCAGGAGATCTTCATTGAGGCCTTGGAAAAGGTCGGCTTCAACCTCTCCGTCTCTGAGTCTACATTACCCAACAGCTCTTGGAGGACGACCTATGCTCTCTGACTCCTCTGACTCCTCTGACGATGAAGAGGACGTTGAAGCGATGCTTCTGGCAGAGATGAAGGCCTTGGAAGAGGATGAGGACGACTTCCTAGAGAACCTCCTCATCCAGGAGCTCAAGAAGGACTCTTCCGCCTCGGATTCTGACTCCGACTTCGATGATCTCTTCTAAACTCTATTATTATTGCAAATCTAAATAAAAAACTCAAAAATCTTGTTTCACTTCGCATTCATAACAAGGCTAAGTTAGGTATGCATCTGTTAAAAACTCGTCCATAGCTACCATTGCCAAATTTGACCTTTTAGGGTTAGCTCTGTTCCGAAAACCCTCCCAAATAACGTCTCAATGTGTCTGCGTCCATTATGGACTTTTTCCATTCTTCTGAAAACACGGAACCTCTCAACCAACCCTAAGCGTTTCAAAGCCACCTTTAAACAAGTCATTTTCTGTATCTGCACCATGACATCATCATCACTTATTCCTGCGTATGAATGGCGACAGCCGCCATTCTAATTCCACTCTCTCGTGAGTTCCCAAGCTGTTGTCCTTCAGTAAACTTGCAGGTTTTTAATCTCAATGTGCAGGCTAGCGCCGTTCCAGGATTGCAATGGAACGTGTTTATTCGCATGAAGAGATTCTAAACAAGATACTGTCTTGCTTTGGGTGCTAAAATGCAGTTTAGCTATCTTTTCAGAACGCTCTAGTGTCTCTCCAATCTCTAATCTGAATCCTTATTTTCCAATTTTCCGCATTTCTCCGATGACTAACAAAGCCAATTACGCTCAATCTCCTCTCAACCACTCCGGACATTCTCATCTTTGATCAATCTGTTTTCAAGAGTTTTCTTTTGGTGTTTTGCTGCTACGTAGGAGTTGAGAAACTAGTTTTGCTTAATTGGGAAAGCGTTTTTGGATGAGTCAAGAAAACAGTTTTAGTGTTTTGGTGTTTGCAGGACTGCTTGAGAAGTCTTTTAGTTTTTGATTTTTGAGAGACGGTAGGAAACCTGACAAGTGTGGAGGTATCTGGTGTGTCAGCTTAAAGTCAGCTTTACAAGATCTACCAAAATATGGAAGGTTCTGTGTTCTTAAGTTGCTTAGAATTCCGCATGAATTTCAGGAGTTTTGGAGAATTTTCCTGGAACCAAACTTAAGGTTTCAATTCCTAATTTTTTGTCCTTACCAAAAACGATGAGATGGTATAAAACGTTAACCTCAAATCGGTTATTAGATCCACCTTAAAATAGACTATCCTTGGTTAACCGGCCTAATACGATCTAATCAAGATTAGATTTTCGGCTTAATTGCTAACTGGGTTTTGACTAATTCGCTTTGACACCCAAGATTTGATTATTGGCTAAAGAGTTTACTTAATTTTACACGATTTGGCTTAATTATGGCATAAGGAAGTCTGCACGGTAGTCATGAGACGCGTTATGGATTGCCTTACGCGTAAAATTCATGTCACTTTTGTAGATTTTAATGGCTGCCACATTTTGCAAATTTGATGGTTGAGCCTTAATAAAGGCTTAAATTTTCCATATCTCGTTGAACCGTTTGCTGAATCTCTCATCTCCTCTTCACTGAATCCAAGGTTGCCCCTTCGTTCCTGGAACGCGAATCCAACAAAACAAAATACGATGTTTATTACCGCCTCAGGCACAATTCAGCGCTAGTTTGGGGTTCGGTCTTTGCACGAATTGTGAGGATGACAGACAATTTGATATTAAATATTCATTGGGAAGAGGGAGGCCTGGGAAGACCGCCATGGAGATTGAAATCGGAGAAATGGATCATTATCCTGCAAAGAAGGTTCCGTCAGAAGCTCAATCTTGGAATTTCATGTTTTGGATCCAACGATCCCTGATCTCTGTTTTTGTTTTGTTTTCAGGCGTCAAAACAGCGTCTTTCCCACTTCATCTCTCTCCTGAGTGCATCACGTTTCCGTCTCATAACCCTTTAGGCATTCTTCCTAATATTGCCTTTGGCTTTTTTGCCTCTTTTCGAAGTGCATACGTCATGACATGTCAGGCTTGATCTGGATTCCGCCCTATTGTATGCAACACACATATTCATGAGCCGGACAACACATTACCGTTGCTATCGATCCAAGGAAGGGGATCTGTTGTAAAAGTTTGTTAGCACCTGCACCCTTTTGACCTGCCCTTGGGCGCTTGTCAGCACGCCGCTTTACGACAACTGCTAATTGACTTTCGTGTTTGTTTCGTGAAGCTTAGGATGATGGAGTCGGTTTACAGCTTGAGGATTTTGGCTAGGGAAGGGCAAGTTTAGGCCAAATCGCCTTAATTCTTTTCAGGATTTTTAGAGCCTCTTTCTTTAGCTGTTATCAAAAAATAGAAATCTGATAGACGTGGAAGTATCTGAAGGAGAAGAAGGTGTCAGCTATTACATTCATCTAAACAGATATTTCGGGTTAAACAGGTCTACTCAAGATTCAATTTTCAGCTTCAGCGCTAACTAGATTTTACCTAATTTGCTCTGTGGTATAAGGAAGTCTGCATATGAGTAAAACAACAGGTCCCTTGTATTTGGAATTTCAGGATTCTGTCTATACCAAAAAGATCGTTTCTTGGCGTTTCAATGCGGCACGATAATAAGCATTTTCAGCGTTTTGTGGGTTTCGTAACACTTTAAAATTAATGCCATTTTTTTCCCGATTCCATCGTAGCCGACCGCGATTGTTCAGGGCAGTAGCGTCCGGAACACTGAAAAACTGGTAAAATTCTCCTTTTTCCCTTATCCGAACTTTGCCATATTGCGTAGTCCTGAAACCGTTCTTTGCCATTCTGACGCCAGAATCGTGATCAGCGCTTTTGAAAACCCCCCTGCCCCAGATATGAGCGCGATCTGTGATGGTGCGAAATAGCGGTGACCGTGTCCCTTTAAGGCAAGAATCTGATTCAAAAATTAGAAACGATTAAGTAAGAATATTTCGGATTGACATGTTTGGCTTAAAGCTTATTTGTAGGATCCTACGGCGTCACTGGCAGGTGTTAATTTGAAACAGAAAAATTGTACCAGTAGTAGATTGCTCTTAGATCTGTTAGGCACTAATCTTTTAAGGTCCGTTTTGAGCTCATTTTGTAACGCTACATGTAAACAAGGCTATTTGTCGCTACGTTACACTCCGTTGTAGATCTTAATTACGATAAAACCTCCCAGCCGTCGTTTTGAGTTATCGCTTGCAGCTCTGTCAAACGAGTCTTCGTTTGATTTATGGCTGTTTTGATTTGTCCTAAAATTTAAGATTTCAAATTTTTTGAAAACGCCAAAAACCGCATTTACCCTTTCACCCAATTCCCACGTGTGCCTAGTGTCGATGGGCGATCTATCTTCCCTCTCTCTGGCCTGTTTTTGCAAAGTTCGCCACTTTCTTGTTTCATGCGGCAGATTGACGTTTCCAAAATAAATTTCAGTCCTCGAATGTGATTACGCGGAAGCCTTGTTCGATTTTACAGGCTTCAACGCGGTCTCCTGGGCTTTGCGCTTGTGTTCTGGAGATTGGAAGTGTTGAAATGCGGGTTAAAATCTTAAATGCCAAAATCTCATTGTTTTAATAGTCTTCCATATACACATGGGTTGCTAAGGAAGAAAGAGACGCGTGTAAATTATAGATGAGTTCGTGCGAAACGTCATGCGTTTCCTCAGAGTTTGCGTTGTTGTCGAGTTTGGAGATTTTGCTATTTTTGCTCTTGAGTGTGGGGAGGGAAGTTACAAGGCGAGTTTAGGTGTTAAAAACACATGGTACCGTCTAGGGCAGACCAGTTTTAGATGTAGGTTCCTTAATGTTTTTGCCAAAATGGACGTGTTTGGGTCTATTTTCAGCTCAGGCGTAGGCAATCAGGCTACTTCCACTAAGCCTCGATTTGGACTAAGCTTTGTCTCCTCATAATTCTGTGTTCTGTTATGTTCACTTTTGAGTGAGGGTAGAAAAGTTACACCGCAAATTTAGGCATTGAAAACATGTAATTATTGCTAGGGGCAGACCACTGCCTTATTTTGAAACGTAGACTACACTCAAAGACTATGGCTTATGGCAAAAATGGACTTGTTTGGGTGAGTTCTGAGGTCAGGCTCTCTTAGGTTTCTCTCTGAAAGACGCAATTTGCTTGCGGTTTTTGATGTCTATGTAAAAACCAGTTTTAGACTTTGACTTCGTTTAGTGTATTCTACGCTTGAATTCTTACAAACGTAGGCAGCCAACCATAGATTTCTCTTCTCTAAGAAACCTCACTTTGGAATTTTTTACCTGTCCGAAAGCTAAGAAGCGAAGAGCATAAATTCGGTTTTTCATTCTTTACTGACCAGTTCTTAGATCTCGCCATAGGTCAGGGCTTAAGAAACTCTATGAACGATAGAATTCTGGCAAGTAGGCCATCTGTGACGTCTTTTTTAGGTTTTTAGGCTTACAAGAGACCTTCCGAAAGTATCCAGAGGAAACGCACACGCAAAGTGACTCCTCAACACAACCGCTCCCACGGGAACAACAGCTCCAAATGGCCGCGGCCGACTGGACGTTTCTGTCCAGACACGACGTCGCCATTCATGACATGACCGGGACTCGGCGGGTCATTCAGCCTGTAAGCGCTTAATGGGATCGCTCGGTCAGGTATTCACTAAAATGATGTTTTGTTCTCCATTTTTCCGCCTCAAATCGCCTCGAATTCCTAAGCCTGTTGATCTCCCCATAATTCGGTTTATTGTCCTTAATACCTTACCAAACCTCTGGATGAAGATGACCTTTTACATCAATTTTCGTCCATCATGTCTAACCTCGAGTACTAGTTGCCCTGAACTGCATAAGGATTCCCCATGCTCCTCATTGTTTTCTGTTATTGTGCACTCTCCTTATTCCGATCAAGTGTTTTCTTTCGACTCCTTTGTTAATTAATTTATGTCGGAATTCGACCAAACTTTTTTATTTTCTAAGAATTTTTCGCTTATTTTTGTTTTTTGCCATTTTCAGGAAAAAACAGCCTAAGATTAACCCATAAGTGAAGGCTTCAGAAGTTCTCTGGACAACAGAATTCTGACGCATGAGCCTTCCTACGACGCCGGCCTTGGGCCAAAACCCCATAAGGATTCTCCTACCCTCCTTATTCTTTTCTGTTATTGTGCACTTCGTTGTTAGATCTCGAGGGCGCCTCTCACATCACTTCCTCTCCTCCACCCAATTAGAGCCAACGAGTTTAAAGGTCGCCCTATATCGCATTAAGATAATTATTTAGACTTTAATAATTTATGCGATGAACATGGGAATGTGTATTTTGCGACCTTTAGTTCGAATCTATTATGTGAGGAGAGGTCGAAAGAGGGTGTGGGTGGTGTTGCTGGGTGGTGGGTTTAGGATTTTAATAAGTGGAGATTTTTTGCAGAAATCACGTGTTTACGGTGCTTCAAAGGAACACAGACATCGTTCGTCGTTTTTTGAGTGGACGGATCGCGCTCATTTCTGGGGCAGGGGGTTTTCAAAAGCGCTGATCACGATTTTGGCGCCAATGGCGAGAAACGGTTTCAGAACTGCGAAATATGGCAAAGTTCGGACAAGACAAAAAAAGAGAATTTTACAAGTCGTTGAGCGGCCCCGACGCGATTACCCTGCACAAACCACAATCGGCTAAGATGAAAACGGAATAATGTGGCCTTTGATCGAATTTTTCGTGTTCATCGCGTTGTGGGGACGTGTTCAATCAGAAACCCACTCAAAGTCCTACAAGAAACTTTACAATCGCAAAGAAAAACGACAATTTTAACCGCCGAAAAATTGCAAACCCGATTCCACCGTACAGTAGCGTCCGGAACACTGAAAAACTGGTGAAATTCTCCTTTTTCTCTTATCCGAACTTTGCCATATTGCGCAGTCCTGAAACCGTTTCTCGCCATTCTAACGCCAGAATCGTGATCAGCGCTTTTGAAAACCCCCTGCCCCGGAAATGAGCGCGATCTGTGGTCGTATGAAAAAACGGTGACCATGTCCATTTAAGTAACATGCTCTTCTAAGTAATGTCATGTTTGCCTTGCATAGAATTTCTTGTTTCTGAAAAATGTCGCTTTGTTTTTTAATTAGGCTGAGTAAAGATCATCAATGCGTGAGTTCGGTAAACAGATTTCTTAGGATATCGGGTTTTTGCTTTAAGAGAAAAGCAATTTTTGAGCTTGTGTGGATGAGTCGTAATTATAGGCCAAATGTGGTTAAAAGTCCTTTTTGTCTTTTAAAAGGTTGGGCTTCAGATGAATTTGAAGCCAGTTCTCATGGCGACGTCGTATTAAAGAGCATTCAAACGTCTAGACACTTTGGTACTAAAATTTTTATGCTCATGCCGCGCCTTTCAGTTTAAGAACCGTGATGCGAATTTTCCTCTTTCAAACAGTGGACCCGAAATGCGACAAACCACAATTGCAAATCAACCGTATGCCACCCCTGACCGCTCAGGCAACTTGCGTCTGGAAAATTTTGCAACGGACGAACACGTCCACACGTCTGGATCGTTCTCCTTTATTTAATAACGGATGAACAGGTTGCGAACTTTCACGCAATCTTTGAGCTTGTGCAGCTTCATCAATCCTCATACTATTTTGACGTCTTTTGGTTCAAAAACGTATTTTGAAGTGACGTAAAAATACTGAAATTTTATGATTTTGATTCGATTGTACAACTGCTTAGCGCGCAGCTCTTGCTGAATTTTCGACTGTAGCAAAGTTCATTTTGAAGGCTTCATTTGCATTTAGCACTTTTGTAGATTCAACTCGTTTTGCCTAAAATTTCTTTAATTCTTGTTTGTCCTATTTTAAGTGATTCAAGTGTTTATGTTCGCATGCTCGCTCCCAGATTTTGATTCTATTATTTAGATACGAACCACTTTCGGACCACTTTTTGGTTGTAGTGTTTTCGAACAAAGGAAGCCCGCCTAAAACTTCAGTTCTTCCTATGTGACAATTAAAAAAACATCGAATGTTTCTAATCCATCTACGCTCAATTCCGCCTTGTCAGTTTTAGTTTTTCTGTCTAGAATTGCATGTAGGTATGACACATCTTAGCCGAGTTATTGCAGACCCCAAAATTCATGTTCTTCGCTCGCTTGACTTGTTTTTCATCCTCATGAGGCATGCGTCTAAGTGTTATAATTTACAGCATGTTTGTGCTTTGTTATGACACATTTGGGTGCCTTCCTTATTTATTGTTGTGCTCAGTGACCCTCAAGACGGGTTGAAGAGACTTCAAATGGCTTTTTCTCCTCGTTTCCCAATTTTCAAATTACGGAAGTGGCTTCAAAATGGCACCCATTGTCAAGACATCCAAGCGTTGGTTTAAATCCGATTAGCGCTAAGCGTATTAAGTTGTTTTGCCCATCCTGGAATTTGAAATTTTCGTTTTTGATGCTGTCAATCGAGGTGGTTGGCTTCTTGTATCTAGGTGAAAAATGATAAATTATCCTATGACCTAAGAACACCGAATATGAGTAATTCTAGTCTGCTGTTTCCGTCTGCTTTCGACACAATCGCCATGAATGTGCGCAGAGCAGATGGTCGAGCAAAGCAATTGTTTGTTTTTTTGCGTGTTTTTTGCCTCTGGCGATTCCCAGAATTAAGCCTAGGATGCCGAGGCGTCTGAAGCACCAGGCGCTAATTTGAATAAGTAATTTCTGTAAGCTTTTTTCTTTATTTTGGATCACTTAAGATTCCTGTATTTATGTTAACGTGGCGGCGTTTCTGAGAATATCAAACGGAACATTAGTGCGATTTTATTATGTCTAAAAACCTGTTTCTCTAGGATGCAATTTCAGCTGGTGTGCCGAACGTACAAGCTCAAAGCAGAGAATAAAGCGATTGACGTAAGCGTCTTACATTCAATGTCCTTTCTTGCAATCTCTGTTTTTTGTTTTGCAGCCGCGTTCTGAGGATTGTTTTGAGGACGAAAAGAGCGTAAATGTGAAGGATGAGATGGTCACTTTTAAGATGAGCACCTAAAAGATCTAATTTTGACTCAAAGTCGGCTCTTCTATGACATTTCAAAACCACGCATGATCGTTAAAATAATTGCAAAGCTGCTGACGTGAGGTGCTGAAGCGCTATAGCGACCACTAAGAAGCTCTATAAACTGATTGGTTTGTCATGTCATTTCCTTATTCTTGACGCATAGGATTGGTATCAGCCGCTCATCTATCTTAAAATCTACTTGCTCATCTTCCACCTAATTCTTGATCCGATTTCTGTCTTCGTAAATTTGAAATCCTGAATTTCAATAATTTCCAAAATTAGAATTTCGACCGCGAAATTGATCCTTCTTTCAGTTTCCTGTCCGGCCTGAAATCCTTCATTATTCAGCTAAAATTTACGTCGATAGACCCGAATACCGATCTCTCGCTTAAGGCCTTCGGAGAGTTCGCGTCGCGCGAGATTTTCCGAGTTAACGCCATACTAATTCTGCGAAATCTTGCGCGCGGAAAGCCACTTGCATTGAATCGCGAGGGGTGTCGGATAGTTGCCAATCGCGCCGATAGTTCGTGCGATGGTCGCGACCTTTTCGCAATTTTCTCCGGAGAGCGAAGCGGAAATTCACGCCGTTGGTCCCACCAGTTGTAAAATTCGGGAAAGGCGCGACTTTCCGTAGAATTAGAATTTCTCGTAGGGTTTCCGTAGTTTTGAAGCATTTTTAAGATTTGCTGCTGTGTCTCGAAGAAAAGTGAAAGGGTTTGGTTCCGATTTTGGCATTATCTGGTAATTTTAGAAACGAATTTGCTTGTTTTTCGTGGTTTTGAGGGTTGCTGCTGAGTATTTTCCACAGCTTACCGTTTTGGATGAATTTGTGGTTTGAGCTTTTAAATGACGCGCCGACTATCCGACCGAGCTCGCGACTGTCCGCGCGCGACTTTCAATTTTCAACGATCCAGACAGCCGCGCGACCGTCGCGAGCGGACATTTGCAAAAAGCGCGAGTTGCGAGCATTGCGAACTCTCCGCAGCCATTTAGTCGTTTCAAGTGAGTCAGAATTGGCTGAAACTGACGCTTATGTTCAGTTGCCTTATGGGCGCATACGATCAGCACTAGCATCATCCGCGCCAAGTTTTGACCAAGCAGTCACATTTCTTTCCTCTTAAACTCGACCTAAAATTCAACTAAACAATTTAATCACTTATCCCATAGGCTGTTTGTCCAGGATCTGCATACGTCCATAGACTGTATGTCACTATCCTCTTAATGCGCCATCATTGAGTTGAATCCGGCTCAAAGCGACGCTTATCTTGGGCTGCCCTCTCCTAATGTTCACGAAGGGTTTTAATTACTCATATTCTGTCCATTCGAAATCTACACCGTAGCCCTTTAGGTCAGTTCCTATTGAGCCAGACCCAGTTCAACCTTCCGCTTATCCCGATTGCCTTCTCCTCCTGTTTAGGAAGTGTCTTCTACGTTTAGTCTAGTGACGTGACGTTTCCCTTTGCCCGGAAAACATTCCAGACTCTCGAATGTTTTTCCATGGCTCACGTAGCGTGTCATCTTGTTCTTTGGCCATTTTCCTAAAATCACGTTCTGATTTTGGCTGTTTTTCTACGTCATTTTTTCCTAATATATCCGAGTAGTTCTTAGAAAAGGTCAATTTTTCGCCGAACGGTCCATACCGTAATTGGCTTCGTCTTGACAAGCTAAAAAATTTAAGACGCGCGGCCACATGAAAAACTGAACTCTAGGAACTACTGCTTGTGAGTATGATTTCCGAAAATTAGATTTTCGGCCTCATAGTCTTAGTTCTTAGGACCTTGTTTTCGTAGTCATTGATGATATTTCAGTCCCTTATCCCTAAGCTTCTCTAAACTGTAATCAAGGCCGTGCGGTGTTCTTTAAGCTTCAACTACTATTAAACAATGCTCCTAACCAAAAAGCGAGTGGTTTTTAAGCAGTAGACTTTTTGTTCCAGAAAGGGAAGAACGTGAATTTGCTCCTGAAAATGGGAAAATGAGGCCAGGATAAGGAAATAAACGTGACTGCTCCTTACTCTCGACGTCCTTTATCCAATAAGCTACAGGATTGTCGCATTCGGAATCCGTTTTCAGGGTGCAGATGGAGAATTTCAGGTAAATCAGCGCTTTAGGACAGAATTCTCCCTTCTTCAGGTCCTTGCTGGCGTCTAGAAGAGTGTCGATTTGAGAATTCGTCTCCGTCTTGTTGGCCTTTTCAAATACAATTTTTTAGAAAAGTTTTGACGTTTATTCTTAGTTTTGATAAGCTTCAAATAGTATCGAAAATTGCGCTTAATCAGAAAAATGTATTCCGTTTTAGGCAAATTAAAAAATTAGTCAAAATTTTTCAATTTTTGAAAAATTGGAGTTTTGGTGGTCTTGAAAATTCGAATTTCGGAATTTCGGATGTTTCAGTTTCTTATCCCTAAGCTTCTTTTAATCACTCCAAGAAACCAAAACAGAGCCTTGATTCGTAGCTTACTCACGCGTCTGGGTAAACCAGATTCAGGCCCTGAGGCGTTTTTCGTGACTCAAAAAATTCTTATATGTTTGTGCGTTTACACGCCAGTGATAGAAGAATCCTGAGGGTCGTCGCTCGCCGTTAGGCGTGTACTTTCGGGCATCATTAGCGTTTGAGAGACGATAAGACGCGCCTGAGAAGAGATTGAGAAGGCGATAGCGACGTTGCGAAGAGGGCTTCTTGGGGAAGGAAGGAAATGAAGACCGAAGATTGACACTCAGGGATTTCGTGTCGGGAGCAAAAATTCAACCTTTCGGTTAATCTTAAATTTTGATATGTTTTTCTAGGAATTTTTCTCGTTTTTGTGCCCTGAGAGACCTTTGATCATAAGCTTCTTATCTGGAGAGTTAATCAGCACGAAAAGTGACCTTTTCTTATCCTTGAGGGAGCATTTTATATCTGTATGAACATCTCGGTTTATAACCTCTGGGCCTATTAAATTCGATTAAAAGGTCGTAGGAAAGCCACAAAAGCAGACGCTCTAGGCCATATAGTCGAGTTTTAGATCTTATTAAAGGCTAAAACAGAATGTTCACTACTCCGACTGCCAGCAATTACCCAACCCACTAAATTATGTTAACCTTCACGTTTTAGAATCCGTTTAAGGCGTAAAACTTTCATGCGGGGACCTGAACTTTGTGAGAACTCCTAGCGCGCGAAACAAAATGACGTGGCCGAGATAATCTTCTGCCGCTCGTGCCGATCTCTCTTATTACGGACATCCCGGCTAAAGACCATTATTCATAGCAGCCAGGAGGAGAGGATTGAGGGCTTCGTAAGGGGAATTCGAGTGCGCGTGGAGGGAGATTTAAGGGTTTGGTTTATGGATTCGTGTGGGTTTTTATATCTATCCTGGGTAGGTAGGTAAAAGAAGAGAACTGGCTAGAAGTGATGGGTTTTGAAAGTGATGAACGTCATGAGAATTCTTAAAATTGCGAACAAATCTTAAGTTTCAAAAATTGCTCTTGACCGGAAAAGCGCGAATTTGGTTTCAAGACACTTTCAGGCCTTGCCAAAAATCACAAGCGTACTTTAAAAAATTGCTCTTAATCAGAATAAACCGTATTCCGTTTTCGAGCAATCCAGACAGAAGGCCTGCCTTTTTCGGGTGCAGTTGGGATGAAGAGCCCTTCCTCATGTCATCTGAAAATTTGCAAACACATGAAATTCCAAAAGTTTCCTTTCAACTCTTTGCATTCGAAACTCATGAAAACTAACAAACACTTCCTCGTTCCATGACTAGACATTCAATCTATCTGATAAGATCTACATATGTTGCGACATGTCTCTTCCAGGCATCGGTTTTGACAGTTTTCGGTTCCTGGGGTCTCTTGATCATCCACGTCATGCTTAAATATTTAATTGCTAAAATTTTTATGACAAATTCAAGCAGTTTTTCGCCTACACGTCTCTCGTGTACTTGCCCTTCCTAAATTCGAGAACTCCATCTTTTTTTTATTTGCGTTTGCTTGCTTCTGCGAAATTCTAATCTGTCTTTTTTCCCCTTTCCCGGAAATAAGCGAAGGATCGCATGTCATCCGATAATTATTCCAGTGCAGGCCGACTTTAACATCCCTCTTTGACCCACGCGTTTCTCGTTTGATCCGCAAAAATTGAAATTCAAAGTCCGTTGAGCATGTGTGCACATGTACGAAATTGGCATTCTCCACAGACCCGAAAACAATGCTCGCTGATTACTAAAAGACTCGTTTGTTGCCTTTTGTGATGAAGCTAAATTTGTAAGGTTGCTGATTCAGGGCAATTTTAGGCTTTGTTTAGGGGGGATGACTGTTTGAGCTACTGTAGACTTGGATAGCGTTTTAGATTCACTCTTGTGTAAATGGTCTTCTCGAAAAGGGAGCTTCCACTTTTTGACCTTGTAGAACATTCACGAGCTTAATTGAATGTTAAATTCGATTTATGAGTCTGTTGCCCTTCTGTGTTTTGGCCAATTTAAGAGTTTCCCGTTTTAGGATGAAGGATTAAGTAATTTTCGTCTATCGTTTAGACCTTCTTCATACCATAAATATCAAAAAGGTCAGAAGTGATCAAAAATAACTTTTATTGACGTCGTAAAAATCTTGAAAATGAGAAAAACTGATTTTTAGATAGGTTCCAATGAACTAAACAATGAAGCTAGAAAGAGCCTTGCAAGCCCGAGCCCGAGCCTGGGCTTATCGTGTTTTCGGGCCGGTCTCGAGCCTGGCGGGCTAGTGCACATCCCTGGTTTAAAGTGACCTTATTGACCCTAAAGGTCTCTTGCTAAGCATTTATGCTTAATACAGGCTGAGGCTTGTGCTTAATTTAGATTTAGGCTTGATTTAAAGCTTAAAAACGTCTTAAAGCTTTACTGACGCTTCCTAGCTGCATGCTAAGCGTCTTTAGGCTTGTTTCAGTCTTAAGCTTGGTTCAGTTTCTTTTGAAGCTTGTATCCCACTCTTAAAACCAAAGACCACCCTTGTAAAAGTGGTTCTAATTCCAGAAAGGGTCTGTTAATTCGAATTCGTAATTAGTTCTCCTCTCGAGCATCAACAATACCCCGAAGAGCCCCCCTCCTCCCAAAACATTATGCCATCTTCCGCATGCGTTCGCGTGTCCCAGGGCAACAAGGAAACCGCTGCTGTTGTTTCAGCCTGCATCTCTTCTCGATAATTTACTACTTTCATCAGATGATCCCAAAGCTGCTTCTGACCCGCGTGTGAAAGACGAAGAATTTTTGGGATTTTCAGCGACGAAAGTCGGAGATTAGCTCGTGGGATCATCGAAGACGAGTTTAGTTCCTGAGGTGTCGTGGAGCCTGTGTCGTGGGTCGAATTTTGGTCGATGATTTTAGGGATTACCATGTGAGGCGTGTGACGTTAGGCCCATTTGACGCAATTTTATTTCAGATCCGTCGCGACTTTTTGTTCCGCATTGGCCGCACAAAGGACGAGCAGCAAAATCGGATTTACGCCAATTGACGCCAAAATCGAGTTAGCGACTTCTGCTTTACCCGAGTTGTCTGCTGCACTCTACAAAACGAGTTTTCGGTTTTGCAAAATGTCCGAAAATCTACCCTTCGCAACTTTTTCTTCCGTCTTGGCCACACAAAGGACGGTCATCGACCTTTTTGATACACAACTATATATTATTCAAAATTTAAGCTAAGTAAGAAAGACGACGACGCAAAGGTCAAAAAAAGGATTTCTAAATTGGGCGTTTTGTGTGGTAGCGAAAACAAGCTGCACATAAGACGCTCCTATTACTTATTTAGAGGGCTTGCTGTAAAGGTCAGCATAGAAAATCGTTTTGTGAAATTTGTTTCTTCGAAGCTAGTTGGGTGGAAAAAGACTCTCGACCTGGGATTTCAAGATTTTATCTTAGGTTGTTTTGAACGTTTAGCTACGCCTCCCTAGAACGCGAAACCTAAGATTCTAAAAACACTATAGCCGAGCCAGTAAATTTTTTATGAGTTTTTAACCTTTTTGCCTTTCAAAAATTAGGTTTCTAGCACGAACAAAACATATTTGCGCGCTTTTTCAAAGAATGTAAAATTAAGGACATCGTAGCAGAACAGGACAGGGCTGGGTTTCCGAGACTACGCGTTCAACCATTCTTAAAATTTGTCCAATTAGGTTTTAGGTTTGTTTTCAGTATGTTAAGCATAAAAAGCTGTAGTTTTAGCATGAAAAGCTAATTTTAGCTGTAAGGTCAAAGATTGACCTTCTGTAACCTATCGAAAATTTAGAAAATGTTCTCAAATACGTGTCTTTAGAGTTAACGGGGCGAAAGTCGAGGCGCGACGGCGAAAAGCGTGCAAACGCAAGCGCCGCCGCTACCGTAACCCGCACTTGCTCAGTCAGGGACACTGTGTCTGGAAATTTCGTGACGCACGCACGGCCATGTATCGTTCCTTTACTTAAGAGAAGGGATTCATATATGACTCTTTTCTTAGAACTTTCTCAGCATTTTTTAGGTTTGTTGTTAAAGAATACCACTTAAGGCTTAAGTCATGAATTCCTTGTTCTAATAACAAAAAATAGTGAAAATTTTCGTCTTTCATTCCTTATAACTCAACTTTTTAATAACGCCAAACCCCGCCGTTCTCAATCCTTTTGCATGTTTTTCTGTTCTTAATTGCGAAGTTCCTTGTCTCTGTTTCGTCGCTTCTAAGATCGCCTCTCGGGTTCCTGAAAATTTCATCAAAAGCTATTATTTATTCTCATCCCAAAGATCACGACGTGGCATCAGCTAGTTTAGCTACTTTCGTTCCTAGGCTTCCCTGCAGCTCACTTATGTCTGGTCTGCTTCCCAGTCTAGCCTTAAATAATCGTGTTGTGACGCATGAGGCGCCCACAGACATCAGTTCTGACCCTTCAAATCACATTTCCTATTCTTAGACCTCTTTAGGCCGGCCCCTTTAAGAACAAAGAGGAGCGAATTTTAAGGTTTTGTGAATCTTTTAAGCTTTTTCTTAGGTGACAAGACCACCGCATCTTCTTGAAAGATTGATTAGATGTGGACAAAGAGTTCTTCGTCCTAAGAATCAATTTCTCATACTGAAAACGATTAATTCTAATTAGGAAAACTGAGCCACCATTCATCTCCCCATCTTAAGCCTCTGCTATTTGTGTCGAGACTCATAAAAGGTCAAAATGTGTGTACAGCGTGGGATCGTGGAACTCAAAAACAACCTTATTTGAGGGTGGCACTTGAATTCTGTTACTTCTCGGCCTTTTCACAACTGCACAAAAACGTAATTTTTAAATAAGATATTTGTTGCTCCTACTTAAGCCTTGCCCCAAGCCAGTTTCCTAGCGCTAGATTGGGTCTTAAAGGGTCAACCCCAAACCGTCCTACTAAAAACGTGAAATTCTAAAGTTTGGATTAACCAATCAAAGGAACATTAATAATGTTAGTTGCCAAAAGAGGCGACGACGGATATCACATTGAGAAGTGGACAAAACGTTAGTTCGGAGAATTGATGCTTAAAAACTCAAGGGATATTTTATCCTAGGATTTTTGAGGGTTGGGTGGTTACAGAGGTAAAACCGAGTATCCACAGCTTTGTGGATCAAATACCCTGCACTAAAAGGACACCCCCAACCACAGTCTCCTCCGTGACATTTGCAAAATTAGATTGATTAATTCCTCGAGTCTCTCTGCCACCCGCTTGACGATAAGGGCCGTTTTCTATAGAATTTTTGGGTTTTGGTTGGTCACAGAAAGGTGAGACCGGGCTTGAAAATTGTCTTTGCTCGTTTTTTCACATTTAGGAATCAAAAGGTCGCCCCTGACCGAACTACAGCTTATCCAAAATTAGATTATAACCAATGCCAGCTCTGACCATACCACTTTTTAATTCAGGCTTCGGTAAACAGCCTGATTTTAAATTATATATGACCCTCAATCAAGATCTCTCCTTAGAATTTGTTTGCACTCTTCCGTGCAAAATTGCTATTTTCTTCTTTTCAAATTGGAGTCCCAAAATGGCACCCAAATCCAATTGCGCCCAAACCAACCATCGCCTAACCTACTGATTTTTCGCGTGCGTTAGAAACGTCGTTCTCTCAGAATTAGGCGCAGCAGAACATCCGAATCCACATTTTTTGCGTTAATTCCGCGCTTGTCTAGTCAAGCCACTTTTGGGCCTAATCAATACCCAATTTACTTCTTCGCGAGGCGATAATTCGCTCAATTATCAAACGGCCGACTGGGTGACCTTCTCCGATCCGTTGTCCGTTGTTAGGTTGCGCGGCTGTTTAGATCTTTGAAAGCCTTTCAAATCAGGTCACTTTAAGTCAAAATTACGGTTAACCTTAGATGTAATTTTTCGAATAGCTAAAAATGGAAAATTAGATCGAAAGCGACAGGTTTAAAATTTTAACAATTAGAGAGAACTGGTTTTCAGATTAGCTTAGATTTCCATCACTTTTAAGGTTTTTTGTCCATTTTGATCAAATTTGGAAAGGCTCAAAAGCTGCCATTGAAAACTATTGGAGGCCATTTTTAGACGTTGTTAGAATTTTCCAGTTTTTGAGAATTTCTGAATAAGCGTTTAAATAGTCACATTATGAAGTTTTACAAGACTTGTAGCTCAAGGTGAACGTGAGGCAATAATGCCTTTCAGTTATTAAATGGCCGACGCATGGGTCGACCCGTAGGAGCGGCTTTTTAGATCGCTAAGGCTTTTTGGGTTTCTGGGAACCTATGAAATTAGGCCATCTAAACCGAAAATAGGTTTAACCTTCAGATATACTAAAATTAGAATCAAGTTGAAACTTAGGCTTTTTAAATGGCTCTTTTTTGTATCTCAAATTGCTCCGCGTGTTCCTCGAACCTATTTCAAATTCTATGGTTTGTTCCCAAGTCCACGTAGTTCCCATCGGCATCTGGATAAATGAATAATGTCCTCCCGAGCACGTAGTCCGAGAGCTCACTTAACGAAGGAGGCGGAAGAGGCGGCGGCTCCCCGGAGGCTCTCGAAGAGGTGCGCTTAATCGCGCGTATTAAAGTGATTATGTCCGTTGTTGCGTGTGTTCTCCGGTGCAGGAAGGCTGTTGCGACTTTTACTAGAAACGCGAGGGAATTCGATGTTTGAGCAGTTTTGTTTTCTAAGGAGGTGTGAGATGACGTGCGTGCGCTTGCGAGGCGTTTCCCGGTTATAAGCTTGATTAAACATTAATCCTGGGATGCGCAGGGCTTCGTTGCAGGAAGAACCTAAGATTTGTTGACGCGAAGAGGGCGCATGTGCTCTGAGCTCCTTAAAAATCTCTTTCGAGAACAGCCTTTATCCTAAAGCTCTCCTAAAGCGGGTGGCAGAGAGACTCATGGAATTAATCAATCTAATTTTGAAAATGTCACGGAGGAGACTGTGGCTGGGGGTGTCCTTTTAATGCTGGGTATTTGATCCACAAAGCTGTGGATGCTCGGTTTTACCTCTGTAACCACCCAAACCTCAAAAATCCTAAAATCAATTATCCTTTGACCTCTTAAGCATCAATTCTCCAAACTCACGTTTCGTGTGCCTCTCAACGTCATATCCGCCGTCACCTCTGTTGGAAACTAAAATCATTAATTTCCTTTTGATTGGTTAATCCAAACGCTGGAATTGCAATTGCACGTGCAGTTGTTAAGATTACGGTTTGGGGTTGAGCCTTTAAGACCCAATCTACTGCCAGAAAATTGGTTAGGGGTGAGGCTAAAGTAGGAGCACTAGCTTTACTCTATAACCAACTATGCTTCTCTGCTATGAGGCTTCATCCTTACCCTAAAGTAAAAATGACTTTTAGTCACGTTTAATCCTAATCCGCAACATCTAAGTAACACCTGTAACTATGAATAATTCAGTCAAAAATGACGTTTTTCTATCGTTCCAAAAGGTCAAAAAACAAAGGCCAAGAATTAACATAATTTCAAGTGTCTTCCTTGAATAGCTTTTCTCCTTAACGAGCTTGTTTTTGAGTTCCACGATCCCACGTTGTAGAAACGTTTTGACCTGTCATGGGTCTCGACACTCGTTGCACGTTTTCAGTTTAGCCTTTCGACCCAATCTACTGCCAGATAATCCTAAAACCAATTTAAATGCTTAAAATCTGGTCTGTTTTGCAGAGCATCTGTTTTTATAAGAGATTCACTCTGCCTTCAGGCTTCAGCCCCACCCCAAAGCGTTCATGACTCAGACGACCAAACACCCAAACTCACGATAAAAATGCAATTAAAAAAGGGGCGTATGTTTCACTCGTTTGTTTACTTCCTGAGTAGGAAGGAAGCGACGTGCCATTAAGATGTTGTTGCTTCCGTTACGTAGGCGCTTCCAAACACCTACCGGAGATGAGACACTTTGTTATGAGATGTGGAAGTGCTGTTTTGGTGTCCCATGTGGTTTCCGCATGTTCATTATCAAAGGGTCGAAGCTTAAACAGCTCCCCCAAAGTGGGTGGTGTCTGGGTGGTCGTTTCCTAGAACTCTGTGAGATCTCTGTTTAATGATTTATAACTAGAGCTGCTTCCAAGGTTCTGCAAAGGCTTAATCATCTGTTATTCCCACTTTCCTTGTAGATCCTTTGTATGCAACTAGAAGTCTTCCAGCCAAGACAATAACAATCCCGGGAATCGCTTCAGATTTGCGCCCCTAAACACAATTATGCCTTTGTCTCGGAAAACGTGAAACCCAGAGTTAATTATTTGGTGCGTTTTGTCGCTTCGTGACGCTGGATTTTTGGTTCTTATAAGGGAGAAATGCTTTTGAGTGTAAACCCAAAATTAAAACTGTTGGAACGCTTGCGGATACAAACCTGCGACCTGTTGATTAAAAATCAGACGTTTTAGCCGTTCAGCTAATAAGACAAACAATTGTGAAACGTCGAAGTGTCTAAAGGCTTTATTTTTAGACAGCAAGCCAAGCACGGTTTTTGTTTTGAAAGACTTCAAAACCGATCGGTAATTTGTGTCTAGCTTGTCTAAAATTACCTTAACAAACTGGTTAACTTTCCATTGTTAGACCTACAGGGTGGACAAAAAACCCTTTTTCCAGACACCGCGCCGGCCAGACACGCGACCGACCGGTCGTTTCTCGCGAATGAGCTTGAAATAACTCCGCTCTGCCTTACGGTGTCTGGCCGGCGCGATGTCCTGGAAAAAGGGTTTTTTGGCCCTTCTATATTCTTAGCCTTAAAATTCATTTTAAGCAACAGACCAAAACCGACCGGTCGGTTTTGACCCAAAATACTATTCAAACCAACAGGTCTTTAATGTCTAAAAAGGAATGAGTGAACTTTGTGCATTTCTACACTTATTTCATTCCATTTCAGACTTAAAGCTGTTTGATATCAAATCCGACCAATCACTGGTGTCCAGCTGTTCAAAAATAAACATCCTGTAAACATTACAAGGTGTTTCAAAAAAAGTCCTAGCCAGACGCCGCTCACTGGCCAGACGGAGAGCTCAGAAGGGAGCCTCTCCAAGTGTAAATCACAGTTCGGGCTGAAAATTGGTGAGCACGTAGGTCTCGATGCGCAGAATCCAAAAAATATAGGTCTTGCCTGCTGGAGATCTAAACTGCCTAAAATGGCATGTCTAGCTGCAAAAATTGTCCGGTAAGTAGGCAGTCTGTTCGAATGACCAAGCCTTATTTAAGAAAACAGGTCATTTGAGCTTGGAAATTCGAGCTGACCGACATTTTGTATGGCGGTTTCTCGATCTAGACATGCTCTTTTAGGCACTTTAGATTTCGCATTAACAGGCAAGACCTATATTTTTCGGATTCACCGCCTCGAGATCTACGTGCTCACCAATTTTCAGCCCGATCTGTGATTTACACTTGGAGAGGTTTCCTTGTCAGTCGCGAAGAACGACCGGTCGCTAGCAAATAACGTAAAACCGACCGGTCGTCTACCCCGCGCACCCCCGAAATGAGGCTCTTCTGTCTGGCCAGGGCTTTTTTGGCCCACCCTGTATGGGCAGGCAGCTGACTTCATCATTTTGAGACAACTGCTGCTCACCGACTAGTCGGTTTTTGCCTTACAATGACTACAAAACCGACCGATCCTTTGTGTCTAGCTTGGTTAAAATTACGTAAATATGATCTTCACAATGTGTCTGGTTTATAATTGCAGACAAACCCACCCACTCAGTCTGCTTTTACAAAAAAACAGTCTTAAGCATTTTTAAGATCCCTTTAGCAATACCGTAATCGCTCCGCCGCAATCCCATAAAATATGCCCCGTCTCATCTCTCATGTCTGAACAGTTTCAAACCTGACCATTGGCCACCATCAAAAGTGCACCCTCTCTCACCTCTTTTGATCTATCCGTGACGTAATCGTGATTCCCAAAAGCGTCACACGGATTGATTCGCTTCAAAAACTCGGTCTCAATTTTTTAATTAAAACGTGTTCCGCTCACGGCTTGTCGCGTCTAATTCTCGACCGATTTGTAGCTCGCCTTCGGGCAAATAATTAGTCACCCTTGAACCACAACGCAGCGCGCTTCATGGAACGGCGTCACGAAGAAGACGACGAAGAGTAGTTGGAGAGAGTAATTTAGCTTCCCGAATGGGTTAGGCGTGTCCCGTTCTCACGCGCACGCGTGTCTGTGTTGTGTGGCTGCGAAGTGAGTCTAGACTCTAGACCCACGACGACGATTGTTTGTTTGACTGTTTTGGGAAGAACAGCCAAACCTCATTCGAGATTTGTTTTGCGTCGCCACTTAATGTGTGCCACCGATCGCTCTCCTTGCGTGTTAAGAGTTTAATGAGGCGGTGGGATTTTCCCTATTTTCTCCCTCTCTCTTTCGCTGTGTGAACCAAGTGAGTGCCGTCTCCGGGTTTGCAAAAGGAAGAAGACGAGGAGGAGACAAGGAAGAAGCCAAAACAGACGCAGTTCGTATGCAGGCAAGATAGCTGGGTCGAGAGGAGCGGGAAGGGAAGTGGATCGACGACTTTCTGGTTTTTCAAGTGTTTGTGATGCGTAGTTTCTCGGAATGAGAGTTTGGGAATATGTAAACTGTCTGCTTTTATAGCACTTTGTCGGAAGTACGTTTAGAGCGATTTTCGAATAATGCAAGCTCAAATTTCGGATCAGTTTTCTCAAAATTGGTACCTGTTTGTGCTTTTAAGCTGCTGTCAGCTTCGATTGTGCTAAATGACGTGAATTTTAAGACTCTTTCTCACCGATTTTGACACTCAAAAACCACTTCTGGACACTTAAAAATCACCTGTCGGTTTTAAGCCTCAAAACCGATCAGTATCTAAAAAATGAAAAATGGACATTTGACCTGTATATTTCTAAAGCCATTTTCATAAACCGCCGTCGGTTATGATTCGGAATACCATCATAACCAGGTTTTCGATGTGTGAAAAGTGCTCAATGACTGAATCTTCTTCAGACCGATTTTCAGACGCTAGTTAAGAAACGTTCTCAAAACGTCTCAAAACCAACCGGTTTTCGATGTCTAAAATGTGATACAGGGTGATTTAAAAAAACCTAGACCAGACAGGGAAACGGAGGCATGTCTGAAAATCGCGGAGCGGACTCATTTCAAGCTCACGACCGGTCGGTTCGCTAACAAATGAATGATTTCTCCAGACGCGCGGCGCGATTTCCAGACATGCCTCCATCCACCTGTCTGGACTAGGTTTTTTTGAATCACCTTTTAAATGACTCTTGTGCATATTTAGATCAGACTCAAAAGTCATTTTCAGACACAAGACCAAGAGCAACCGGTTGATTATGATTCAAAATGACCTTATAACCAGTTTTTCAATGTCGGAAAAGTGCTCAATGACTCTTAAACCTTTTTAGACCAATTTTCAGACATGAAAGCCATTTTCAGACGCTGGTTAATAGCCACCGGTCGTTTTTTGACTCAAAATTACCTTAAGACCAGCCGATGTTTAATGTCTGCAAAGTGATACCAGAAACAACCTTCAAACCTTTTCAGACTGTCTCTCAGCTTGGAACCCCATTTTAAACACAATTTAAAAAATTCTAGGTCGGTTAAAATAGTCTGTTTTTTATTCAAAGTCTTAATGGACCGATTTAACTTTTCTGGCAGCTCTCACATGACATTGTTCTCACGATTAGCAACGTGTAGCTTTCTCCTTCTGTAAAAACGTCTTTTTAGCTTTTCAAAAATTGTAATTGGCTGTTTTTACATTTATTCCAAGTGCAATGATCAAGTTGAGTTTGCGTGCCCCACGCTGTTTTTCCAGCTTCAACTTCTAATCACCCTGTACTGCTAAAGTACAAAAAGGTAGGGTGAAATAAGACTTCCAAACAAAAACACGTTCCACCTGCTTTAAACGACCTTAGACAAATTGGCTAAACCGCCTATTAGGTATTGACACCCTTGGTCTGTGCCCTGCCCATATGGCAGACGTTTCTATAGAAAATAACCACTTACTTCATAAGCATAAACACTCATTGGCCTCTTAGAAAAGCATCCTTGGTCTGGTCTAAACATTGATCCATATGTCTCTTGAGATCTTTAGTTTTGTCGTTTTTTGTTAGTGGGAATTCGCGGAATCTGCAAATTGCCCTCCGTAAATTGGCTTTTGTGAGCATCAAAGATTTGCTCTTTGTGTGCAGGAGGAGTTTATTCTTGGTTTCTTGGAAAAGGTCGCGCAAAAAAGGGAAATGACGAATTAGGGGAAGGGAAATGGGGCTTTTTAGGTCAGAAAGTTGGCTTTATGAGTGTGTTCCGTTGGTAAGTCATTACTTTTAACCTTCGATTAGAATGTTTTTGGAATATTCTTAACTATGGTTTTCTGCTATTTAGCCTGTCAGGCTCCGATTGTTCGGTTTTGCCATAAAAAGACCTTAAAACCAGCCGGTGTTCGATGTCTGAAAAATGATAAACACCTCTCCTGTAAATTTGTAACACCCGTTTTAGACCAATTTTAAGACTCAAGATCCAGTTTCAGACATGAGATTTAAAAAATACCGGTCGATTCTGGCCCAAAATGGACTCAAAACCCGCCAGTCTTTGATGTCTGAAAATGGCCTTTCAGTCCGTTCAATCTCTAAACCCATTTTTCGACCTTTTAAACAGCATTTTTAGACACCAGGCAAGAAACGACCAGCCGGTTTTGTCTCAAACTGACCTCGAAAATGAAAAACCTGAAAGACCGATTTTCAGACTAAAGCCATTTTCAGACACCAGACCAAAACCGACCGGTTTCAATGTCTGAAATTTGATAAATGACTCCATTTTTATCCTTTGAAATCATTTTCAGACAGGCTCTGCATAAAGGATGCTCACTTTAAGCTGATCTAACAAGGAAACTGCCAAAAATGTCCCTTTTAAAAATTTTGATTTATAGTTGCCTAATTTTTTCCAAACTTGCATCTGCGTACTATAGCTTATTTTATTTGTCTTGGCGTAGCAAGAAAATTGAACCATTGTTTGCTTTTGTACGTAACGTATATCTTCAGAACTGATGTGCAGCAAGTCCCATGCTGGAGCTAATTAAGAGTCTAAAAATTCGATTTTCCTCAGGATTGCAAAAAAAATTTTGGCGATCGTCTTTCTAGCTCCAGACCGACCCGCCTGCCAAATGGCAGATTCTAACTCGTGGGACACTTTTGGCAGTTCCCTTGTAAGACCAAATGACACTTTTATATCCCGCGCACTTAATTTTACGTTTTTAACCTTAGTCACCATTTAGAATCTCTCAAGCACGTCACCTTTTACTAGACTTACGCACCTACATAAGCAGGTGATGTTCTTAAAGGGTGGGTATTGTTTCGTAGTCAAAGTCAGCGCATTCTTCGGCTAATCTTCAACGTCTCTGATATTACTTTTAAACTAATTCTACCCATTTTGTGATAGGTGTTAGTGATAGGTGACATCTTAGGCGCGTCACTTTCAAATATTCCCCGTATTTCTCTGCAAAATTGAACTTTCGCAGAATTCGTCACGTTCGTACTTCCTGTTCCTAGCGTCCTAAACGACAATTTTCGGAACGTCTTTGAAATGACTTAATGCTTTTGATACATCATGAAGACGCATGACGTAAAACCGTTATCTGGTTTTTTGAAACCCGAAAAATTGAGGTTAATTAAAGAAGATTGAAGAAATTTGATTAAAGAAGCGAAAGAAGCGCATTAGTTGTATAAGCGTTTTTTGGTCTTAGCAACATTGAAACAATGTAAAAGTGTCAGATCCGTTAAGGCTTCAAAACAAGAGATTTTATCTTAATCCAGATAGCTTGGGAGCAGGGCTGTGCATTTGCGATATTTTTTTCTGCGATATGCGATACGCGCTACGATTTTTGAAATTGCGATACGATACGCGATATGCGCTACTGCAAGCCGAAACACCAGAAATCATCCAAATTTAAATAACACCTAGTGACAGTAAGAAACAAAGCCGGATTAGATGACCTCAAATCCGTCCAAGGGAATGTTACACTTTAGGAACAACAGCTTCTCGAGATTTTCTGGCGACATACAGAGTGTCCGAGCGTAGACGTCTCTT
Organism: Steinernema carpocapsae; assembly: GCA_000757645.3. Lineage (NCBI taxonomy): Eukaryota > Metazoa > Nematoda > Chromadorea > Rhabditida > Steinernematidae > Steinernema > Steinernema carpocapsae. The sequence continues at coordinate 6,419,799 of AZBU02000004.1, read as the reverse complement.
GTTTTTGTTAATGATGATAAGCGATTGGCTGCGGCGATTGACTAAGGTAACAAAAAACGTACGCACGCTTTCAAAAAACCTTGCGACATTCTTCTTCAACAGTGAGCCCTGCTTGGGAGAACTACTTAGTGACCTTTTCGGGTTAGATAATATTTACGTTTTAAAGCTTTTTGTTCGCAAAGTAGTTCTTGATAGCGAGAATTGATCTCCTTTCTTTAGAGTCCGCACTCTTTAGAATATTCAACTCCCTTTCCGAGTACGTCAGAAGCTGATTCCCAGCGGAAAAAAATGATTCCCGACGCCCTGACGCAAACCCTTCCACGCAAGAATCGCTAAAACAGTGTTGCAACTCTAGGAGTAAACCGGTGACCGTTTGCATCATTATAGTCGTGTTTCACAGCTGCTGCGCTTGTAACTACAATGTGTTCGCGCCGCTTAGGCTTTACATAGTACCACGCGGGCCTCTCTCGCTCACTTTGCATAATTGCCGTGTTTAGGTTTAACAAGACAAGTTGTGTGTTCTGCTAAGCGATCGTGAGGCGAGGAGCTAAAGGAACTTTCATTCACTGTTTTAGTCCTTGAAGCGACTATGGTATTGGCGTGGATTTGAACCTGGGACGGTTGTATTTATTGGTCGGCGTCTAAGCCACTCAGCTGTTGAGACGAGTCTGGTTTTGAGTCTGAGATTCATTAAAAATTGATCTTGAAGCCCATTTTTGGAGTGAATCTTAGACTCAAGAGCCATTTTCAGACACAAGACCAAAAACGACCAGTCGATTTCGATCCAAAATGACTTCAAAACTGACCGATGTATGATGTTTGAAAAGTGATAAGTGACCCTTGAACCATTTTGAGACCGATTTTCAAACCAATTTTCAGACTCAAAACCCTTTTGCAAACACCAGACAAAACAGTCCGGTATTCAATGTCTGAAATGTGATGAAAGGCCCTCAAACCATTTTGAAGTCCATTTTTGAGTGATCTTTCAATTTGAAAATTATTTTGAGACGACAGCCTACGAACGACCGGTCGGTTTTTGTCTGAAATGACCTTAAGACGGGTTACCTGTGTCTGAAAAGTGAAATATAACCTTTGGACTCTTATTCAGACATAAACGCTATTTTGAGACAGCAGGCCAAAAACGAATGGTCGGTTTTGTCCCAAAATGGTCGGTTTTGTTGTCTCACAGCTTTCTAATGACCGTAAAACCTTTAAACTTCATTCTTAGACATTTCTGCTCAGTCTAAATGACCTCAAAACCCTCTGCAAGTCTGCAATGTCTGGAAAGTCAAAAATGACGCTTGAGCGTCTAAATTGTGAAAGTCATTTTCAGACCAATTTTTAGACTCAAAAACCATTTTCAGCCATCAGTCCAAAACTATCGTCAGTTTTGTCTCAAAATGACTGATTTTTGGACTCGAAATTTATTTTCAGACATCAGACTAAACCGACCGGATTTCAGTGTCTGAAATGTGATAGATGGCTCTCAAACCATTCTTAGACTCATTTTTGACCGTTTTTTAACTCATTTTCAGACAGAAGCCTTAAAACAGCTGGTCAGTTTCCGCTTTTAAAAATTTCTGCCTATGAAGCTTCAAATGTCTCAGGTTCAAACTACAGTTCAACCTACGTTTGACCTTTTGAAAACGCTTCGATTATTCAAATAACGCTGATATTTTTCTGTTTCTTCTGTGTTCTTCTACTACATAAACCCCTTGTCTCACTTGTTTGTCAAAGCGCTCAAATTCCGTGAACTGAAACATCACAAATCCACTCCCCTCCAGCATACATCACCCCAAGCACAAATTCTCTTCTGTCAGGATCTTCTAATCCCCGCTAATCTCCATCTTCCCCCTCGTTCCGCGCTGTTCCCGCCTCGTTTTTGTTTTCCTTTGAACCCAATTAACCGCCAATCGCTTCTTTCAGATTCGCTCGTCGCACTTTGCCTCTACGCCTCATCCAGTTGATGGTGGCCACGTTTTCCAGCACCTCTAGAAAATGAATCCTAATTCTACGTCGCTGCCTTTAGCAGTGGTCAACGCGACCCTCACGGCCGCGACCACCGCCGCCTCAGCTTCCTCGACGGGTTCCAGTTCCGTGTACCACATGCGTCTCGCGCTTACCGTAACACACCTCCTGCTCGTCGCCATCGGCTCGGTGAACCTGCTCGTCATCCTCGTCATTCTCCTCCGGCCCTACATGCGCTCCATAACGAACGTCTACATGATTGGTCTCTGCCTCGCCGACTTCATTTATTTGGCCAATTTGATTCTCGTCGCCGCGACGCAAATCAACGACAAATCGTGGCCGTTTGGGAGCCTTATGTGCACTATCTACCATGGCACGGAGACGACGGGCAAGTACGGTAGCGTCATTTTTGTCGTGCTGCTCGCGGCCGATCGATATTGTGCCATGTGCAAGACGAACTGGTGCGCGAGGTACAGGAACTACCGGAGCGCGATTCTGGCCTCCGTGATAGCGTGGACTATCGCCATCGCCGCCGCCCTGCCGCTCTACACGTTCTCCGAGGTGGTGCAGCTCAAATTCCGCGGCTTCGACAGCACCCACAAGCTCTGCATCGCGAAATGGCCAAACAGCGAAAGTGCGAGATGGTAAGCTTTCAAGCCTTTGAGCCTATATTGAAGCCAAAACCTGGCCTGGCCCAAAGCCTATATTTTAGCCTAAGCTTACAATTGAGCCTAAAGATGAGATAAGTCAAAGCCTATGTTTAAGCCTAAAACTGACCTAAGCCTGCCTCTTGATAGCAGCCGTTTCTTCCATTCGCTGCGCACTACTGACCACCGTAGTCCCAATCAACCAATCAAGACTTAATGAATCAATTTTAGGTACATTACGTTCTCTTCGATTCTCATTTTCGCCTTGCCATTGGCTCTGATTGTTTACTGCTACTACCATATCTGGAACAAGCTCCGTGAGGCGCTCAAGGGCAGCAAACGAATGCGGAGGGCGGCTTCCTCCCGGGCTCCGTATCACAGAGTCACGCGCCTGGTCCTCTGGGTCGTCGTGTTCCACGTACTCTGCTGGTCGCCCTTCTGGCTTTTCAACCTCTTCAGCTCCATCCTCCGCCTACGCATCTCGACCCAATTCGACCGCATCATCGTCAACATCATCCACCTGTTCCCATACGTCAACTGCGCTCTGAATCCTCTCCTATACGCCGCCCATGCCGAGAACTTCCGCATCGCGTTCCGCTCTCTCTTCTCGAAGCGGAATGGCGGAACTCTGCTCGACAGAGGATTACGTGCAGCAACAACAACACCCGTTCCAGCTACTACAAACCCTCAAGGTTCGTTTGTACTCATTTGTGACGAGGATAATAAACAAAACTGTTTGTTCAGCCTTTCGCAAGTGCCCCCAAGCTCGGAGAATCTCCTTTCGACGTCACCGGTCGTCCAATGGCGTCTGTAAAGGACGAGCACACAGTGTTTTGCGTTTTTCGCCAAAATATTTGAGTCCGTCGAATCAGAGTCCGTGTCCGACGCCTACAAACGACGCGACGATTAGCCCGAGGCCGAGTACCAAGGTGCTAAAGAGTGCGTTGAAGAGCACTTGTCCTACTATCGATGAGGTAAGGTTTTAGACAAAAAGCTGTTTTGGAAGGTCGAGGCATGACTGGAACGCACACCTGTCTAGAAATGGTCTGAAACTTCATTTTCACTAGACAAGATGGGAATCGGTCTAACGGTTCAGACAGTTTCTTGTCTGATAAATTCATCTTGCCTTTCTAGACAAGATGGGGCTGGTTGGTTAAAGTCAACCAATCCTACGTGTGATTTGAAGGCTTCAATTACTCCTTTCACTCAATTAGTTGTTTATTGCGCATGTGGTCTAGCAGTTAGCGCTCTTGTTTGCCACACGCAAGGTCACGGGATCAATCCCCTTTACCTCTTTCGTTTTACAAATTTGTCAAAATCCGTTTTTATTGTCAGAATTACTAATTTCCTCCTCTTCCAGGGCTACATGAACCCAAGCCATTCACACACGAGCGTCCTCACAGCCCCCACCTTCGGCTCAGTGGACCTAGCCGACGATCTCTTCGACCTGAACTCCACTCGCTCCGTCAACTGCCTCCTCGCCGCAGATCGAATGGATTCAAAGCGCGGAAGCGTCCAGATCGGGTGGACGAACGCGCACGCGATCATCTCGTCGAGGAAACCCGACCGACCCTCGGTCGACACTACGGGTTGGCGCAAATATTCGGACATCGAGGCCGAACAACGCGACCGTACTAGCAGCCTCATCGTCCCCACACTGCTGGTCTCCCGACCGGGTGATGTCATGGTTTAGCCGCATATCGCAAATCGAAAATTTCCAAATCGCATGTCAATACCGGTACTGTATTTCTTGAAAAGCGTAATTTATGTTAATGAATGAGTTGTGAAACCGCCTTGGCACGTTTTGTCTCTAGAGGCGAAAGAAGCGACAGTGCAGGGCCCAGTGGTCGCTGGGGAACATACCACCTGAAAGTCGCTCCAGGCCGTGAAGGCTGAACTCGACTTGGTCCAGCGGACCTGCGAAATAAACGCGATCGAAGCGACTTGTTGTCGTTCTTCTGGGTGTCCCACGTCCAACGCTTCTCCGCGTCAGAACCTGCTGCGATCCAAGCGTCCTTGATTCCGTTGGGAATTCTGCTGACCTGAAGATTAAATCTTAGAACTCGATGAAGCCGAGAAATTCTAACCTCTTTTTCGCGAATATTCAAGTCGCCTCCACCAATGACGACGCTCTCCGGATTCTTGTCTTTCAGGGTTTTCACCGTTTCCATGAGTTCTTTGAATTGAGCTTTTCGCTGAGCGCTGTTGTCTCCCAGGCTTTCCAAATGACAATTGACGATTTTCAGTGGAATACCATTGTAAGAGCACTAAATGCAGCTTCTAGAAATGCTCCAGTGGAACAAAAATACTTCTACAATCTGAAGTCCTCGTCCCTGTTTCGAGTTATCAAAGCATCTGAAGCTCTGACTCTCCACGACGATGTTTTTGTTGATGAGAACAGCAGTGAAGTAGGAAAAGTTCGAGTTCTCCGCGATGACGTGGTACGTCTCCCCCAGAGCTTCCTGGAGCAAAGCGAGCGTTGAGGGCACCACTTCCTGGAGCATGATGACTTTGGAGTTCAGCTTATACCGATAATTTTTTTAGGTATCTCAAGCCTTTTACCCTCTAAGAATAGGCACAATGCCAGGTTCGTATCGTTGGGGAATGGTTTCCTCTTCAAGGCCGTCAATGTTCCAGCTGACCACTTCGAGTTCCTTGACTGAATTCGGGTCCATGGTATTCGACTGTGACGCTGAACTGAAAATTGTATTAATACCTCGCCGGTCCGCGTGATCTTCACGGCAAAATTATGCCGAAATGGTGCAACTGCAAGAGTACGCGTGGTCGACCGCGACTGAGGAAGAACTTTATGACGACGGTTCACGGAAAAGCAGTCGAGGTATCGCCCGGTATGCCAACTGAGACTCTCAAAACTAGCATGTTTCAGAGGTTCTATCTGAGGAAGAGTTCCTTAACACGAGCACGAGAACAAGATCAAATATTTGCTTGCTCTGATCAACAGTCGACCACTATTGAGCGTGAGCAAGCCTTTTACACACAAGAAGATGGTTCTCGAAAGGCTATGTCGCAGTGTATGGATCGTTCTGGACGGGTCGCGATGCTTGCCTTCGATAGGAGGCGCGGGATCATGTGCTGGAAAGCAAAGACAGATGGACATGGGCAGCCGCCGGTAAGAAGCAGATTACATACATGATCGACGGAGGAGGAGATACGGTAAAGGAAGGAAAGCATTGGGAGAAAAAAACCTTGCATTAATGCTGCGATTCCTTCAAATGCGACAAACCTGAGATTAGCAACACAAATGAACACGTGATCAACTGCACGGCATGAAGACAGTTTATTTGTACGTGACTCATCTAGCGACGAAAATAGCCGCAAATTTCGAAATCGTTATTTCCACGGTGAGACCGACCATGAACATCGGCAGTTCCACTTTTCGAAACGCTTTTGTGACCGTAAGAAGCAACTTATAGAAGCGAGAAGGAGGAGAGCTTTGAAAGCTGAAAAGAATTCGTACTGATGAGATTAAATGAAATTAGCCTAATTGTGGTGGTCATAAGCACGTTTAGAGGCTGAAACCAAATCAAACAGAAACTCCTATGTGTAATTTGTAGAGCTACTCTCTACGGTTCGAATGAGCTTATTAATTGCGCCATCCCTGCCTTCTGGTCTCTCAGATTCCGAAAAGGCAAAAGCGAAATAGCCCTCGAATACGGGTGATACGGTGATCAGTCCCTCAGCCAGCACGAGCGAAAGCAGCATTACAACTTTAAAAGCATCGTCCAATCGTCCACACTTGAGCGCAACAAGTTCCAAGATCAGATGCTTCCGATCGAAGGGCGATAGCTCATCTCCCGGAAATCGGTTATTGTTCCCGACGAAAGCCGCGATCAATGCCAATCGCTACAGCACAAGAGCGTCTCTGATGCACCAAACGAAGATCCCAAACAGCCAATTAACTAACGATTCCAATCTGAATCTGTTAAGCTAACACGTCATCCTTGGGCATCAAGATGACAGCATTTTGGGCCAAATTCTCCTGAAATATGAGGCTTAAATGCAGAGAAATGAGGCGCACAAGTAAGGCTCATCTAGGATACAAATCGGGACGGAAATCTGTGGAGATTCGGCCCGAAATCTTGACTTTCTGTTGGAAAAACCAGAAAAATAGCAGCGTCAAGTCTAACGCAACGAAGCCGCACCTGAAACATGATGCACAAACACTTGCAAATGTGGCAAACAAGTGAGCGATCATGACGCTTCAATCCAGGATCAGAGAAGGAAGAGACAGCAAGTCGTCCCGAAATCTTGGCCCATAAAGCTATGCTGAAAATGAACCAAGAGGAAATGCTACATAAGCTCACAAAAACACAAAATTGAACAAGCAGTTTATAACGCAACAAGCGAAATTTATGGTAGTAAACGAGCCAATGACTAGGCCACAGGCCCTCCGCTGCGAAGGTTGTACCTATGCTGCGGGGGGCTCTGCGCCAGGCTCGTCTTCTTCGGGCTCTTGGGCGCCTTCGAAGGTCCAGGAGCGGGGCTCTGGGTCCTCTTGGTGGTTGTCTTCTTCTCTTGAGTCGCCGGCTTCTTCGCGGGTCCCGGGACGGCGTTGCGAGCCCTTTTGATAGGCTTCTTCTTCTCGGTGGCTTTCAAGGATCCAGGCGCAGGGCTGCGGGTCTTCTTGACAGGCGTCGTCTTCTCCTGGGTCGCCGGCTTCTTCGTTGCGGGGCTCTTCGGCGCCTTCCTCGGCCCAGGCGCGGCGCTGCGGGCCTTAGGCGGGGTCTTGAACGCCGGGCTCCTCGGCTTCTTCAGCGCATCCCTGCCGGATCTCGTCGGCGCAGGGCTGTAGTTCCTCAGCTGCGGGATGCGCAGGGGAGGCCGGCTTCTTGGCTTCTTCGAAGGTCCCGGAGCGACGCTGCTAGCGTTCTTAGCGAGCGCCTTCTTCTCCTGCGCCAGCCTCTTCGCCTCTTCCTCGGGCGTCTCCGGTATGTACTATGAGAGGAAAACATAAAAAGAAGTAAAAAAAGGAAAAAGAGGAGAAAGAGAACTTACCGGACGGTCCGACATGATCCCGAGCGGCTTGTAGTTTCTGTAGAAGGTCTCGGGCGACGGGATGCGAGACTTCTCGGGAGGCTTCGCGGCGGCCTTCGGCGCCTTCTCGCGCGTCTTGGGAGGCGCTCGGGAGCTCATCCTCCAGTAGCGGTTTCTGGGCGGAGCGACGTATTCCGCCGTCGGCGCCGCCATCCTGTCGATGATCGGGATCCCGGCACTATAGATATCTGGAAATAGGAGGAAGATCAACATAGGAAAAAAGGGAAAAGGGACTTACCTGCCTGGGATCTATAGCGGTCGATGGAGATCCGGGAGCGGGGCCTCTGTAGGTTCATCGTGCTCTGAAAAAAGGAGGGGTTTTTAGATGTGGACATGAGGGAAAACACGCGATTAGAACACGGAAACGGGGTAACCAAAATAACTCTCAGTTACAGCACGCAAGGACAGCTTTGTAGCATCAAGAGCAGCTTAAAATGTTCAGCAACAAAGTTCAAAATCAAAAGCTTCCGATACGAGCAGCGAAGGCTACCCTAGATCTCTTTAGAACACCATCTAAGTCTTCATATAACAGCAGCAAAGCAGAAATACCTAAATCCCGAACAGGACAGCAATACGGCATCAATAACAGCTTCAATCTTGATCCAGCGAAATCGCCGATCAGCGATCGACGAAGCAGCGACGGAGGCCTAGCCGAATTTCTAAAGTGCGAAACGGTCGCTTTCCGTGCGGGACCAAGCGATTGCGAATTGGTATTCATCTACTCTGCGTATCGCAAAGTTCGCGAAATTTCCTGTTTTGCAGCGTCGCTCCTCGTTTACTTTCTCTTCTGGGCTGTTTCGGGTCGCTTCCCGCACGTTTTAGGTCGTTAAACCGCTCGATCCTGAAGAACAGAAGATAAGCGACGGATACCCCCGTATTTTGAAGCTTCATGTGTTCTGATTGGTTATGTTGATCTACATGTTGCCAAGGATATGCTGATTAGCATGTGTTCATAGCGTTGATATTGATTTGCATATGATCACTGCTGATTTGCCATCTACAGGGTGTTTCAAAAAAAGGGACTGGCCAGACAGCTCTGGCTCGCCTCGTCACGAACGTCTGTCCCGCGCACCCCCGAAATGGGGCTCTTCTGTCTGGCCAGTGAGCGGCGAGCCGGAGCTGTCTGGCCAGTCCTTTTTTGAACACCCTGAAACTCCCTTTGCCCATTTCAGACCCGACGCTCCTTGACACCGACAAGCGTCATTCGTGACTCAAGAGCGGCGCAGACCGGTTGACTGACTCCAAAGCGCCGCTAGGATGACTTCCGCGAACCCCGACGACGCGCCTCCGCCTTCGACGCCTTCGAGGCTCCCAACTGACAACGAATCCTCCACGCGGACCCCTTCGACCGGCACGCGCTCCGCGGATACCGCCACGACTCCAGGATCGCTCAGCCGAACTACGTCGACGTCATCGACGTCAAACTCGTCAAAGTCGTCTCGATCTCAGCGGCTGAAGCGCTCCGTCGTGGATTTGACCCGAAGAAAGAGTTCGATTAGGAAAACGATTTCGTCCTCTGCTCAGGCAAGCTCTTGATTGGCTTTTGATGAGCTGAAATTCGTGTTTCAGAAAGGAAAGAAGTTCCTTGGCCGCCTGGTTCCGTTCAGGTCTTCAGCGAATGTGTCCAGGAACCAATCGTTCCATGAAAAGGCGCCCGTGGAGATCTGCAACCTTAGGGAGCCTATCACGGTATGCTTATTTCGATTTTCGGCGCTTTCCTCGCATAAAGACGTTGTTTAGGTGAGCACGAAGCACCGCTACACTCGCGACCCCAACGGCGGCCTTCTCTTCAATGAAGTCATCGCGTTTCAAGGCGCTTCTCCCCCAGGAACGAAGGCCCAAATCGCTCCGATCGAGCTTGAAGCTGAGGTCGTCAAGGCCATGGATAAGGTAGCTTTATCCGCACGTTATGAACCTTCTAGCCTTTGGAATTCCAGATTCCTCCACTGAACTTCCCGTACAAGAACGAGAACAAACACGCCGTGCACCTGGGAAACAACGTCATCGTGGTCAGCCGCACAACGCGGCTTCTACAGCGCTTCCCGCACACCGAAACCGAGTCCAAAACAAGCGAAATCCTGAAGTACTGTAGCGAACGCCAGGATCCTGCGAACAAGGAGCGGGGAGTCGTGAAGATGGCGCGGGTGGACGTGCTTCCAAGTGGCCTCGACAGTCATCTGCGGATGGAGATATTCCGCGAGCTCATCGCAGAGAAGAAGGGCACCCTGATCCTCAAGGAAACCATCACTCTGGCCACGAAAAAGGGCTCCGAAGCGCCGGCCAAGGACCTCACGATTCTCCGCAAGCGGTCGGAGGCGATTCCCATCGTCGTGAATCCGATCAACCTCTCGGAGAAGATCAGCCTCGGCGTTGGAAGCTTCAAGATTGTGAGGGAGGTGAAGATCGACCCTCTGAAGGCTGTCCCGAGGCCTGGAGTCGTAGGTTTTTGGCTTAAAAGCAGTGTCATATGGAGGTGTTACAGAGCGGCACGGAGTGCATCCTGACCGACAACCGCGATTATTGCGACACCGGGGTTTACCACGTCAAACCCAGCGTCATCCCGGCCTCTCCTCTCAGCGAACGCAGCGAAGACTCTGAGAGCAACAGCAGCCTCTGCACCAGCGACACGCAGTCCAACGGAGAGGCTCCAAGCGATTTGCAGATCCCGCTAAAGCACGACGGCGCCTGCGACGTCCGCATACGCGTCAATAACCAGCAGAAGACCTGCCCGGTAAGATTTAAAGCTTGATTCCTATAGTTTCAATGGAAAATTTTAGCTGGAAATGGGTTTCACCCTTGCGAAGCTGCCGATCCCGCAACCGGCCGACCAGCAGTTCACCGTCGACGAAGTCGTCATCAACGGAGTCGTCATTTGGAAGAAATAACTCATGAAATTACTCCTAAATGTGTTGAATAATGGCGACAGGTGAAATCGGTTCCTTGCTCCTTTGTCCCTTCATTCACTTCACTCAAATGCCAGCGGTATTCGTCTCCGAGTCGTTGTTTTCGGCGTTTTTCTTCACGTGAATTCTGACGCCTCCTATAGGTCTTTCAGCCACCTTCATCGTCCTCAGAAACATCTTTTCAGCGATGAAGTACGAGGCGCTTTCCTAGGTGGAGGCAGCATTTTGATCTGAATTTGCTGTTCGCTCGTTCCAGACGCGTCTGGAGCTCGAACCGCGCGTCTAGACTGTCAGCGGCTGTCAGCGTCATGTGCCATGTCGAAGCGGTCGTCCTCGGAAACGCAGACAGGCAGACCTCTAGACAGGTTGCAGACCCTAACTACCAGTTCTTGTCTAACAGATGGCCGTTTCAGACAACGAGACGCTACCGACAGCCGTAGACGGTCGTGCCAAACGAATCTAGGAAGCAGACATTTCATGTCTGAAACGAACGATCGAGGGAAACCAGACGTCAAGAGCGGCGTCCAGACATGAGCAACGCTTGACAGCCATCCTAGACAGTTCGCGGGCCCAGACTGGCTCTTGCCTGTCAGACGTTTAAAGTGACCAGTCGGAGCGCTTGTCTCCAGAGGCAGCAGGCATTTCACGCCTGGACGGTAAGCATTCACTTCCCTTGACGATTTGCAACGGCTGCTGCGCAGGGAAATCGTTGCGGGAGCCCAACCGCTTTTGAAATCATTTCCCTTGACGATTTGCAACACCGCCCCTCAACTGTTTTCTGCGCTCATCTTTGGCTGAAGCTCTGCCGTCCATGCCGTCCACACGAACCACACCGAAATGCACTAAAGAAATCCAAAAAGGACTTGATAACGAGATATATGTGGCTAAATGAGGCGATTCCCAGCGTGATCCTCAAAAGACTTGTTTCTCAACAATACTCAATGAGATAGTGATATTCAGTCCGTTAAAATACACATAGAGTTGAATTTTGGCCAAAAAATCTCTGAACAGCTTTGTTCCGAATCAATCCTTTCTTGTTCTAGTGTATTTCGCGGATTCAACACGTAAATAGCACCAATTCACCGCTTATAAGTATATTTGAGGATATTCGCCGAAGCTTTTTAATCTACCAACGATTTCTACCGACCATCTACTTATACTAGTCTACGCAAATCAAGCCCAGTAATTTTAACGACGTAAATAGTGATTATTGGCTACGAGAATGACACGAGCGGAGTTAGGTATACTGTATGAAGACCCTTGTATAATGAAAACTGCAGCAAGGAAATGCGTCGAGTGGATTGGAAAGACCCGAGAATCGTTGAATTGCTGGAAGGCAGATTAAGTACGCAAGAAGTGGCCGATCGATTATCCGTAATGTTAGGCCATACAGTCAACAAGGGAACTGTCAGCCGAACGCATCCTAGACACACGACTGGCAGAGCCTCAGCCAAAGATGAGCGCAGAAAACAGTTGAGGGGCGGTGTTGCAAATCGCGTTGCAAATCGTCAAGGAAATGCAACATTTCAAAAGCGGTTGGGCTCCCGCAACGATTTCCCTGCGCAGCAGCCGTTGCAAATCGTTGCAATGTTGTACCAAATCCTACCCACCCACGACAAAATCAGGGATTTCCTGGTAGGACCCACGAAAATTCAAGTTTTTGTGAAATCCTCCACACCCTCATGTGAAATTTACCCACCTCATGCAACAGCAAATCGTCAAGGGAAGTGCTACACCACGCGCCTGGACCGACTGACCATACGAAACCAGCCATCATGTCTGGCATGTCCAACCTGTCAGAAGCGACGTCCAGACAACAGCGAAGCGAGACAGACATCCCAGTTCGCAGGCCCAGACTGGCTCTTGTCTGACAGTCGGATTTCGAGATTCCATGGAAACGAAGCTCTAGAGATGTGCAAGTCGTAGACAGCACCACTCGACTTCGGCGAAATAAGACAAATGCCTGAATCGACCAATTACAACTCGAATACTAGACAAAAGACCTGAAAACATAGACATAAACGTCTCAAATGCACATCATAACCAAGAGATAACAAGAGAACAAACTGAAAACAATCAAACGTTTATTTTTAGCCATAAACAAAAAACTGGGGCACGACAATAAACATGACCTAGTTGGAGACGGCGGCCACGGTCTTCTTGTTACCTTTCTTCGCGAAGCGGAGGTTGCGGAGGAACTTCTGGTCGACGCCCTTCATCGACAAGAAGCGCTGCTTGCGAGGGCGCTTGATGCCGTTGCGGTGGTCCTTGCGGTTCTGGTGGTGATGCGACGTGTTCTTGGACTTGGCCATGACGGAGGATTTGGTTCTGTCTGAAATTTTAAAAGCAAAGGTCACTTTACGTATGAGGAGTGGCACGTAGAGACACAGCACGTCACAGCAACGCGAGAAGCACAAGTTCGCTTTAACGTAGCATTTTAGTCCAAAATCAAGGAAAACGTGAAGCGCAAACACTTGGAAATGAGACTAACAAGTAGGTCAAGGTTATCTTCAAGCGTAGGACACAAATCAGCTGCATGAGTGCACTAAAATCAGCTAAACGGCAGCGTCATCCTTGGGCTGCAAAATAACAGCATTTTGGGCCAAAATCTCCTGAAACATGAAGCACAACTGCATAGACATGAGGCGCACAAGCGAGGCGAAGCGATCTTGAGTCTTGAATCGAGGATCGGAGCGGGGAGCGGCAGCGATTCGCCCCAAACTTTTGGCCTTCCGGGGTCGAAAATCAACGAAACGACGAAGGCGGAAATTCGAAAGTCGAAAGCAGCGATGCGAGTGGCGCAGCTACCGTTCGAAGGCATTTCGTGGCGAGACCCAGGCGAACTTAGAATTCAAGTTTTGCAAGCGGCATGAGGTTCTCCGAAGGTCGCGGGGTCGATTTCGGCTTTGAAATTGCTTGCTTTTGAATGGAAACGCGGCTTTTTGAGTGGCTTGACCCTAAAAGGTTCTGTTTAGGCGTTTCAGATGCGGATAGCTATCGAAACTAGACGGTTCATGTCTGAGAATGATGACCGACCTGTTGTTTTTTGTACGTTTAGGTTGAACTGAAGCTATTATCACTTCTACGGCCAGGAAACACACAAAAGAGAAGAGTCCTATGACGTTGTCGTTGAAGTAATAATAGCAGTTGAAGAGCAATTCTCGCTCTATAGCTTCAGCTACAGCATCCTTATTTTAGGATCGCTCGGCTAGGATCGATTCTAAGGGGCACTACCGCAGACAAAGAGTTATACGATCCGGCTTTGCTTTATGATCATCGGCCCTTTCCCCAAATCTACAGACGTATCTAAAATTGACTACAGAACCATCTGAATTCCAGGAAAGTAAGTAATGTCCAAACATAATGTCCGCTGTGCATTTAGCATGACTTTTGACTGAGTCCTACATCGCATGCTAAACCTTATCAATCCGACTTGTCCCAATGTCTTTCTTATCTTGGTCAACTTCAAGGTTACGAAGGGCCATGCATGTACTCCAGGGTGCGACACTTTAGTCACGGGACACTTTAGTCACACGGAATTTTGAGTGCGACACTTCAGTCACGGGACAGTCATGGACCGAGTTATTCGAGGGTCGTCCAGGAGAGAAACGACGTGCTTGCACAATTGCTTCCAGCCGAAATGAGGTCTCCACGTCTCCACAAATTTCAGCCCGATCGGAGGAGGGTACTTCGCGTCATTCCCTTGTAAGCAAGACCTGCGGAAGGGGAGCTCGAGGGACCCAACCACTCGCTGGCGATAAGTGGGACGGAGATGACGCTCATAAGGCTGGTGTTGCCAGCCTTGACAAGCGGTGCAAAAGCAAACACGAGCGGAAGTGTCTGGAAAGGTCATTCGTTTCGTGAGCTTAGCTGGCAGGCGGCCGGGTGCTGCGATGCGCTCTGACCGGTCTGACTGCTCATCACCGATCGAAGTCTCGCGAATGACCGACCACTTCCGATTTCCAGACAACTCCCCTGCTGGACGCCACTCCAGACCGATAACCTCTTCGTCTATCCATCCACATCACCTGAACAACCTAAACAACAGAAGAACACGGCATTGGAGGCTGAAACGGCTGAAACACTCCACTTGTAAGCAGAAATCTGACGCTGCGTCCTTCCCCGAGGAGCGAGCGGTCCCCTTCGTTCCTACTTGCCGGAATGACACTTGGAAGGTCGACTGCAGTTGATCCTCGTCAACCAGACAATAGACGGCCTTTCCAGACAACAGAACCTTCCGTCTCAAACCCCTCATTTTCGCTCTCCTCTCATCCAGCGACCGATCGGTCCCCTTCTCGCCGGTCCTCTCTTCATCTTCTTCTCTTCGCAAGATTTCATGACTCAACGGAAAAAAGCGGACGACGACAACGCGCGCCGTCGCCGGCGGCACCGCTTCCGCTTCTGGCGGAAAAAAGAAAAAAACGAAGCCGCCGAGGAGAAGCCGAGGAAGGTGGAGCGGAGCAGACCGTGGCTGCCGGAGCTCTGGCGGAAGATGCGCCGCTCGAAGTCGCGCGACAAATTACGTGGGAGTCCTTTGGCGGAATCGGAGCTGAAGGAGACGCGGAAGAAGCGAAGGAGCGAAGAAGGCGAGCGAGAAGTGAGTGGAAGCGAGCGAGAGGCCAAATTTCCAAATTTCTAAATTCGAATTTAGCCACCCGCGAAGACGGCGACGCCGCAGCGGAATTCCGCGCCGCCGCTTCCGAAACAGCGCAAATCGGCTTTGGAGAATCTCCCGCGGAAGAAAACGCCGAATCCGAGTGCGCGGGAAGCCCCGAAGGCGCCAAAAACCGATTTGAAATTCTCCACCGCGGAACGCGACGACAAATCGTCGTTCAAGTACGTTTTGAGGCGTTGAAATGGTTGAAAACGCTTTGATTTGCAGGAAACGACTGAAGAATTCGGTGCGGCGATTCGAGGAGAGCGTGAAGAGCCGAAGAGGCACGTCGAAGGAAGATACTCGACCGAGAAGTCGTCGGGAAGCTCGAAGAAGAGGAAAAAGAAGGCCGGATCAGTCGAGAAGTATGTTGACGATATGGGAGAGCGACGGATGATGGGTTGAGCCTTGAAATGCGGAACTTCTGATCGCCGCTTCTGATCTACGAATGTTTCAATCTGATGATCAATTTTGGCTTACGGAGCGGCGGATTTTGGAATTTTCTGCCAACACCCGTCGATATGTTTCCATGATTGGAGAGATTTGGGAGTAAAATGGGGCTTATTCTGATACCTAATGCACTCGATTACCAGTTTCTGTTTCAGCATCGAAGACGTTTCGAAGGCGCCGCTCTCGTCGGAGAAGTCGTCGAGCGAAAAGAAAAAAAAGAAGGTAGTTTCCGCTGAGAAGTAAGTGAACGAGTTGGGAGAGCGAGGTAGGATGGAGTAAGCCGAAAGATAAGGAATTTGTCGTGAAGGATCGACAGATAGCACGGCCGCATTTTGGACAACAGATGACCTAAAATTGACCGTTTGTACCATTTTTATTCGATTCATTTCCGTATTTCGCGCATTTCGACTTTAATTCAGCGCTTATACGCCAATTCTGCATTTTTGTAAGCATTTTCACTTTAGTACCTCTTCGGGGAGATCCAAGAAGAAGCAGGCCATATTTCCATTAGGTTTAGCTGGTGTTCCGCGGGCTGTAAACGACGGAATTGCGAACGTTTTAGGGATTCGGGACTATGATCAATTCGTTCTCCAGCATTCTGAACACATCCCTTCTAATAAATATTACCACTCATATTTCAGCTTGGAAGACGTGCCGACCGCCCGAACCCCGAATAAGAAGAACCGCTCAAAGGAAGAAGGCCACCGCGATGATTCCCAGGACAGCAGTGAGTCCTTTCTTCCCTCTTCCTCTCCTAATAGCTTCAGGTCTGCGAAAGAGCCTACGAAGCCTGAAATATCGAGGCAAGAAGAGCTTCACGTCGGTGAAGACCTTTATCAGCCGACCCTACAAGGCCGCGTCGATGCAGAGAATCTTGAAGAAGATCTCCCGGAGGCAGGAATATCGAGTGGTCCAGGAGGAGAAGAGCCACAGCGCTGAGGGAAACGTGGGCGGACAGCTGAAGAAGGGCGACGACGTGTTTCCGGTGGTTAGGAGGTAGGAAGTGGGTTTTTAATGAGTTCTAAGCACGGTTTTAGGCCTCAACCGACAGTGGTCAAGTCGAAACAGAAAGCGATTAAGTCGGAGGTGAAGGACGTCACGACCCCGAAGGAGGCGCTATCTTCTGTGGCTAGCGTCAGCAAATTCAAGGTTGGCTTCATTACGCGGTGGACTGATCTTATAGATGTGTTTAGGAAGGCGAAACCGAAGAAATGTCGGAACTTAAGGAGAAGGCGGAGGCTAACAAAACGGTTAGTGGCCTGTGAATCTACTTCTACTTGAAATCACGTGTTTAGCGCATCCTAAAGTTGATCAAGAATAACGACAACTACGGGGAAATCTTCCTGGAGAGCGGGAAGCCATTCTGGCAGCAAGAAGGTCGCGGTCTCCCAGGAAAGGAAGCGGACGAAGAAGACCTCACCGACGACGAGCTCCCGATGAACGCCGACGTCCTTGTCGACGTCCACCTCGGAACCATAAAGCTCGTGGAGATGCCGAGGAAGGAGTGAGCCTCATTTCTTAAGAACTGTCTTTTTAAAACCCCATTTAAGAATCTTCCTAAACCCTTATCTCGACCTGAAGATCCTGGAATCCCGGGACGAGCTCTTCTTCACGCGGGACGTCATCTTCTCGAACACGGTCCGTTCGATGGTGAACCTCAACGACGACCTGACCGACTCGGAGAAGAAGGTCCGAGCGTCGAAGGCGACGCCGAAGAGGAGGCCAACTGGTGTGGATGCCTGAACCAAGCTCCATAGGCATCTACACCCCGGACACACCCAAAGTTGTGGTTCAGGCGAGGTTGGAGCGCTTATTTTAATCGATAAACCGGTTTAGATTTAGAGTTTATAGTCCTTTCCAGCGACCCAGTCAAAGTTGGTTCAGATCAATCAATCTTTGCCCGAAATCTCTGTTTATCGAATTTGGCATGCTTTTGTCGCCTTCAGCAAGTCTCCTTGGGTCAGCAGTTCTGTGATTTCTTCAAAACTGGTTTCTATCTGTCCCACATTATTAGATTCAAGCATTGCTCTGTGATAGAATTCGTTGCTTTTTGCAGCTGCTGTCCCCAGAGTGTATTGATTGCAGTTTCGGAACTCGCGTTTTCCTCTCCAACGGCAGCAAACGGAAGCTGCGCGATCCCGCAGTCCGAGTTTATCATAAGCTCAATTTAGTCGAGATTGGCAGCAACTGTGGAAAAAGAGAATCGGAGGCGACGTTTGTCGGGAGCAAAACAAAAACGAAATAAATGAGCGGCGAGGGTTTGGTTTGATGCGTTAGGAACGTGTTCGATTAGAGGAGGCCTCAGACGAGGACTGATGAGTGGAGCTGGGATTAGCATTACTCTTATCCGAGAAATGATTATTTCAGCATACAAATAAGCCTTTAAAGTGCCTTCTCAAGACATTTCAACCTGCATGGCTACTGCTTTTTTCTGAATATCGTCTTCTGTTTTTTTCCGCGTATTTCTGGTCAAATTTTGATGCTGATCGCTGACAAGCTAACACTGACCACATTGCTGTGCTTTATCATAACAACGCGTCCATTTCTGCACCGATCGTCGATAAGGCTTCACAAAGACGATCACAGTCAAACAATGAAAGATCGGGACAAGACCGATGATCATGAAGCAAAGCCGGATCGTGGAAGCGTAGCCAGTCAAGCTTGAGAACATGCAACCGACGAGAACCACGCAAGGAAGGATGCCTTCTTAGATCGGAATCCCGATCATCACGACCGCTGGTTCGAGCAAAGATTTTCTGGAGTTTGTGAGTGTTGGAGTCAGCTATTATTACTCCTGCGGCCAGGAAACATACGAAGCAGATGATTCCCATGACGTTATCAGATTTCCTCTCCATTTTCTTTACAAGGCCGTAATGCCTTAGGCGCCGGGAGAGAATTTACCGATTCCAGGCTCAGTTTATAGCTTTTTAACTAAATTCCTAGCATTTATCGGCACTCCCTCTATCACTTTCATCCTTCCGCATTTCCGCTTCCATTTTTTGTCTTTTCTCATCTGTTGCGAATTTCAAAATTAAGTCACTCTTTCTCGATATCTTCGAACCCGTCCCAACTCTAAAAAAACGAAATCTTATCTTTCGGCGAGTTTTCCGAGGCGCGTGTCTCCTGGACAGCGAATTCTTTGAAAATGGAGATTCACCTCCGTTCGGCGCTCGCTCCTCCCCTCGTGATGAATCAAAAGCTTCTTTGAACCGGTGTCTCCTTAAGCGATCAATGGAGGCGTGCGATTTTATGAATAGGCATTATATAAGCTCTACAGTACCCCCAATAAACTCGAAAATCTCATTTGAACGATGGCAACATCAGAAATATCTAAATATATGAGCAAAACGTTCATTCCTTCGCTTTTCTGCTACAGTTACCCGATATTCAAATCTTAGGCGACCTTCTTCACGTTCTTGCGATGACGAGGAGGACAAGGACAATAGCTGGCGTCCTCTCCAGGGCCACCAGGAAGACCCACTCCTCCCGGTCCTCCAGGATATCCAGGCGGGCCTCCTTGTCCCGAATCTCCGCTGTTTCCTTGCGGTCCAGGTTGACCAATATTTCCAGGTTGCCCAGGTGGCCCAGGCCATCCTTTAGGACCCAAAGGTCCGCGAGGTCCGGCTTCTCCAGGTGCCCCTGGAAGTCCTCGAATCCCATCTTGTCCAGGCGGGCCAGCAGAGCCGTCTTTGCCCATGGGTCCAGGTTCTCCGTTGTCGCCAGGATGGCCAAGAACGCCAGGAAGACCGGGATGGCCAGGCTGACCGTCGTTTCCAGGAGGTCCGGTAGGTCCCGGAGGTCCCATCGGTCCAGGGAATCCAGGGTGTCCGGGCATTCCAGGAGGACACACGCGGCAGGATTTGACGTCGCGGGGATGCTCGGGAGGAGGAATGATGCCTGGGAGCCCGGGAGCTCCTGGTTGACCTTGTCGACCTGGATTTCCGTCTTGGCCGTCTTCTCCCGCTCTTCCTGGGACTCCGGGTGGGCAGCGGTTCTCTCCATTGCAATCTACAAGCCACTTTTTAGCCCAAATCTGAACAATAAATAAGACTTACTGCATTGAGGCTGAGCCTGTCTAGCAACTCTCTTGCTCACAGCCTGAGGCTCCTTCTTTGCGAGCATCAGATCTCCCCAGATGTCCTCTTGAAGCACGTTGAACGCGTCCATCTCCACCGTCAGCTGGTCGTTGATCGCAGCGATTTTCCCGAAGAAAACCGGCAAATATAAGAAGGCGCACGCGGTCGCCACGAAACTGATCGCGATCGCGGTCCAAGCCGCCGAATGGCCAACGCAGAAACCCATTTTGAGGCGATTCAGTGGGAAGAAGACGCTCTGATGACCATTTATAAGATTGTGCGCCTCCGTTGACCGTTTGGAGAGAAACCGGTTCGAAGAAGCTTTTTTGAGTCATCGCGAAGGGAGGAGCGAGCGACAAACGGGGATAAATCTCCATTTTCTCAGGATTCGCAGTCCAGGAGAGCTGCGCGGTGACGAAAGTGTTTCGCGATGATAAAAAACCGGTTAGAATCACGCAATTGTCCTCGACGGACCCTGGCGAGCGATCGCAGATGACCCGGACCTCGAAAAAGTCGCCGAAAGATGAGATTTTGGTTTTTGAGGGATGGGACGGGTTCGGAGATCTCGGAAGGTGTGACTTGATTAGGGGTTTGAGAAAAGGATGCGAAACAGTAAAAAGTGAGAATGGGAAAGGATAAGAGGGCGGAAGGATGAAAGTGATAAAGGAGAGTGGCCGATAAAGACTAGGAATTTAGTAAATAAGCTATAAAT
Source organism: Steinernema carpocapsae (assembly GCA_000757645.3). Lineage (NCBI taxonomy): Eukaryota > Metazoa > Nematoda > Chromadorea > Rhabditida > Steinernematidae > Steinernema > Steinernema carpocapsae. The sequence continues at coordinate 6,399,334 of AZBU02000004.1, read as the reverse complement.
TGAGCCTAGAAACGGTCAATTCGTTCCGGAGCCCAAGGCATAACGGCCTCGTAATCGAACGTGTTTCGAACGCGTTCTTATCTCATCAAATGTATCGTCGCGCTCTTGTTTTGATCTTGAGAGATGTTGTCACAAAGCAGCCGTTTTAGGGATTTGAAGAGTTCTGTAACAGGTGGGCTTTTGAAAGATGGCTTTGAAGAATTTTTGCTTTTGGTCTAGAGGGTGAAGTCTAAAAGTGAAGCTAATCCCAGCTCGATTTTGTGATACACGTTGGAAGGATCTTTTTCTCAGATGTAAGCTATGCTAATCCCACATCCACTCAATCAGCCTTCGCCTGAGGCTTAATCGTCTCCCCTAATCGAACACGTTCCTAACGCATCAAATTCTCGCCACTCATTTATTTCGTTCTTATTTTGCTCCCAACAACGTCGCCTCCAATTCTCGTTTCCCTCAATTGCTGCCAATCTCGGCCTCTTGAAACGACGTTTCACAAGGTCTTCTATGAATAAGACATGTATAAAAGATACTTGAGCAGCTTGCTTGTACCTTACATGCAGGTTGTGAACATCGGATAGGATGCAAATTATACAAATCGCCTTAATCGTCAAAGTAGGCTCGTCTCCACGCGCTGGGCAAAGTTGGGAAGGGAACGCAAGGGAACGAATGAAGTCGCCTCAATGGGCCCCGCCGCAAGGCGGAGAAAACCCTATCAATCGATCGGCTTTCTGCAAAGGGTAAATAACTGTCCTTTTTTCAAAATTTGCTAGGAAACCCAGCGTTGAAGGGTGTTTTACTGAAGGCAGTCAATCTACAAAAAGTTGACAGTAAAGCAATCGCTAGGCGGAGAAAAGTACTTCCATGCCCAGCTGGCAAGAGATCGACTCCATCTTCTCGCAATTGAATTCGAGTGCACCAGTTCCCTAAGCTTCAATATTTCTTCAATCGAGATTCACATGGAATTGAGAAGTTCAACCGCTGCTTCCAAAATAATGCTAATACCAGCTCGCATGGGCTTAATTATCTCCTCCTATCGAACACGTTTCCAACGCCTCCTAATCGCATCAAATCCTCGCCGCTCATTTATTTCGTTCTTGTTTTGTTCCCGACAAACGTCGCCTTCAATTCTCGTTTCCCTCAATTGCTGCCAATCTCGGCCTCTTGAAACGTTTCACAAGGTCCTTTATGAGCAAGAAGTGGTATTCAGAAAGCTGTCCACACATAAACATACTCTATCACCACGTAACTTACAAAGAAACAATAAATAAGGATTAGACATAAAATATTGACACAGAATTGGACTCTCTATGGACAAGACTATCACAACGCGGACTACGTTTCATACAAACAATTGACGTCTTAAAAATCTCAAGTGAAATGTGGTCTGAAGAAGGTTACAAGGAGGGCGACCCGGCGTTGACGAATTCGTCCCAAGCGTTCTTTAAAGTGCCGGCGATCGCCTTCGCCAGCTCGTAGTTCTCTCCTCCGGCTTGCTTGTCCGGGTGGACAGTCCGAAGAGCTTTGTGAAACTGTTTCTTGACCTAAAATAAGAGAAATTCAGGATTTGGAATCTCAGGAAAACTGTACCTGGACAGCCCCGAGGAGATCACCCATCGAGGGCTGATTCCAGCGGTCAGCACCCTCCCACAGGACCTCATTCAGGGAGCAGAGGAGCGCGCGGATGTTATTCTCCTTGCCGCTCGTCCAATCGCGCATTTTGATCGAAATCGGATCCATTTGCTTGTTGTCCTCCTCCTTTCGCATTTCGGCTAAGGAGCGATTGCTGGTCTTCGTTGAGGACGCGAAGCCTTGGGACGCGAGGAGGTCATCGAAGGCATTCGCGGTGACCTTGGGCTTCACTCCTGTGCCTCCGGACGTGGTGTCAAAGTTGCTTCGGCTGTAGTTCGGTCTGTTGTTCGGGGTGGCTCTTCCGCTGTTGTCGGCTGATGATGACATATCTGAAGGTGAAATATGCTATGATCCGGTTTAAAGCGCGTCAAAGAGGTAAATTTGGTTACTCTGACGCTCAGGCGTCAAGTGAGACAGAAATTGAGTCTGAAACAGCCTTTTTATGTCTAGGATGAGAAGATGAAAGCACCGAAGAGTACAATTTGAACATTTTAGACGGGTGGCGAGACGTGGACCGGTTGGAATTGAACTCCAAATAACCCCTTTGCAGCTGTCTAAGATGAAGTCCGAATCGGATGTCTCCGTTCGGGTGAGATCATATTGTGTAGACGTTTGTCTAACGTCATTTTCCGTTTTTCAGAGTCTTGATGTTTTTGGACATCTCACTTGATCTCTTCACTTTGCACAAATCGGAACAGGTGGACCAGTCGGAATCGAGTCCAAAATTACGTTTTTTGCAACCGGTTTTCTGTCTGCTATCTGTCTAAAATGCACAGCTCAGGTGACCATGTCTGAAAATGAACTTTTTTGCTTGTTTGGCCGTTTTAAGACTGTGAAATGTTTCTATAACCATATTCCCATTTCTCTCTTTCTAGACAGCGCTGACAGGCCAGTTTTCAGCCCGTTCCGAGCGACTGTGAAACGTTTCACACCTTGTTGCCCCATTATTAAGTGCTTCAGACCCACTTTTCGTACTTTTAGGCTCACCATTCAACTTCGTCGTGCTTCCAGTAGCCGAATTCGAGTTCGAAGCCATGAACTCGGCGAATGGATCGAACGTCTTTTGTTTGGGCGCCTCAAACGACGGAGCCGAGACGTTCCTCGCCATTCCATGGTGCACTCCGAATCCTAAAAGGTCGTCTGTCGCTGCCGCAGTCGTCGTAGGAGCAACTGGAGATGCGTCGAAGTGGCCAAATGGGTCAAAAACCGCTGGTTGAGGACGTGGAGAAGCCGCTGAAGCCGCGTTCGTCGGCCCGAAATCCAGGAGGTCCGCGATTTGAACGTCGGAGGTTCCGCTTTCGGCTTCTTTTCGTAGTCGAATTTGTACTGATCCGCGTCGTCGTCTTCTTCCTCTTTTCCTACACGGATTCCGGCCAAGCGTTCGTGGAGCTCTGCATCTCCGTTGTAGGAGGGCTTCACGGGCTCTTCCCAGAGATCCCTCTCTTGGATTTGAGGCGGAGGAGGTCTTACAGGCTGTTGAGAAGCCGCAGGGACCGCTTGATGATTCCAGTCGAGCTGAGTGAAGAAATTGTCTTGCGGAAGGTGTTCTTGAAGCTGTTGAGGCGGCTGTTGCTGAGGAACGTCGGTGAGCACGTTCGTCTGCTGTTGAGGTTGCTGAGGCGCTCGCGTAAAGTTGGAGTCGCCGAGTTGACGGCTTATGTAATCTAAAAAATGCACTCAACACGTAAACACTCGAGTCTGGTCCACTTACCGTACTCCTCCTCATCCTGCGTCAGCGTCCTGGGCACGATCGAGTCCGGATCATAGCCTAAAAACGCTGGGGGCTCCGCCACGCCATTATTGAAGCCTCGATCGTTCGGCCCGACGCGAATTCCTAGCACAACCCTAAATTGAGATTTTCAAATAGGAAAATGCTGATTAAAGATAAAATTTTGACACCTTTGAAGCCAAGACGCCTCCTTAGGAGAGCTGTGCTCCTGCTGCTGCTGGTGAAGAGGTCGATACCGACAGCGCGTCAACATGGCTTCAGTCAGTGGTACATTACACGACTGAAAGACTTCTTGGCTTTAGCCTGAGAGCACCTCAGCGCGGCGTGGAACGGAAGCAATTACTAGTCTCGCGTGATGGCGCACGTCAATCCAAATGTGGGGATCGCAGCACAAAATCAGCTGCACAACCGGAAATCGTGCCTCATTAAAACGGTATTAGAACAGCGGCGTACAAGCGACGGTCAGGATTGCAGGTGTGAGTGACCGCGTGAGCAAATAGCCCCTATTGACTATACAGAACGACCGAAGGTCGCTCGCTAATCCTATTCGCATATCCAAACCCGTTCTTCCTCCCCCAAAAGCCGCTTTCCAAATCTAATTAGTTGAAGAACAGAAGAGCTGAAGCTTATCCGCTCCCAGGAATGCAAAGAATATCCCTGGGAGGAAAACATGGTTGAGCAGCTCTGCTTACTGCCGGCGCACCCTTAAAATGTTGACAATTGCGGCTGCCAGCGGCGGCGGCCTTTCCAAGTCCCGCCCCACTTCCTCTCAGCCTGTATTGCCCCTTGCCGCCTCTTTAAGGCCTCTTCCTTACCTGAAAGGATCGGGCATTTTCGGGTCGTCGTCAAGGTTGCGATCCAGATCCCCGCGTCCGAAATCCACCTTGCTCGCATTCGGATCGACGAAATTGGCGTGAAAACTCGCGCTGAACATCTGCACCAGCTGGATCCGATTTGTCACTCGGCTCCAGCGCGTGTGGTAAGCTAGAACCGTTACGTCGTCACCGACCGGCACCGAGCCCAGGTCCAGCTTCACCGTTCGTGCGTCAGGCGACTCGAAAGACCTAAAAATAAGAGCGTAATAAGAGTAATTGAAGTGCGGAGGAAGTGAGGTGTAAAAGGGCAGATCCAGGGCGGGGTGAGTCATGTCTAGACAATACGAACGGTCTATTAATACCGAGAAAGGGTGTAAAAAATCATTCGTAGGTTGAGAAAAAAATGACCGGTCGGATTAAGGAATTATGACGCGTGTCTGGGTTTTTTGTCTAGGGACAACTAACACAGACGCCAGTATTATTAGACTGGCGTCTAGACCGGCGATTTCAGATTCAAAACAGGAAAAAGACACAAAGCATTTGCTGTTCAGATATCGAGACTGCCGATTCCAGACCTTTATTAATTAAAAAAGATATCTAGACAGCAAATCAGACACTTTACTGTCTAATAGACTATGGTCTGTCTAGGTGGGGAAATGTCTGACTTGAAACTGAATATGTCTGAGGTCTAAAAATTAAATCGTGTCTAAGGCGTTTTTCGATCGATCCCGAGAAAGATCACCCAACTTTTCAAGTCTAGACAAGCTCGAGACCCTCATTTCCCGACAATTTTGAAACTACAGGGTGGCGCAAAAAAAAAAAACAGCGCGCTTATCTCGGAGCCGTTGCAGTTTTGAAGCATACAATGTTAAGATGAAATGTGCAACAGGCGATTCCGCGTCGAATGAGCTATAGCACGCTCCTGTCGGGTCTAACGTTGTGCACTTTTAGCCAAATGTCTGGAAAAACTGTTAAGAAAGTACGGCCAATTTTTGGAGGCTCGTATCTCGACGCTGATCTGTCCAATTTGACCGTTTTTGGGTGCAATCGATAGAGGAAATCGAGAGCAATTTTTCGCAAAAACCTCAGCAAAAACAAAAAATTGTCAAAAAATCAAAAAATTTTGCCTTGGTCCCCCCTTACCTTCGTTCATGACCGAACCAGACATGTCTGGAAAATGTATGGCGGCCAAACGTCCCTTTCCAGACATAGCCCACATCCAATTTCAAGGTTACAAAAACGGACGTTTTTGCAAAGCAATTAATTTTTTGTTTTTGCCAGATTTTTTGCGAAAAGTTGTTCTCAATTTCCTCTATCGATTGCACCCAAAAACGGTCAAATTGGACAGATCAGCGTCGAGATACGAGCCTCCAAAAATTGGCCGTACTTTCTTAACAGTTTTTCCAGACATTTGGCTAAAAGTGCACAACGTTAGACCCGACAAAGCGTGCTATAGCTCATTCGACGCGGAATTGCCTGTTGCACATTTCATCTTAACATTGTATGCTTCAAAAATGCAACTACTTCGAGATAGGTGCGCTGTTTTTTTTTTTTGCGCCACCCTGTATTTTGCTCTAAAACCGACCGATCGTGCATCTTCAAAAATCGTAGACCGTCTAGACCTTCAACCTACGCATGAAGCTTGTTGTTTAGGACATCACCACCTCATTTACATCTTAAGCTTAAAAACTGTTCTAAGACCCACCTAATCTGCTCGTACTCCTTAGTAGTGTTCCAGAGCTTCGTTCCAGCGCTGTACACCTCCACATAAGGCCTGCAACCCGTCTTCATTCTATTGAACAGCGGAATCGGCTCGATTTGAATGTTGTCCAGCAGCACGGGGCGGTTATGGACGATCTAAAGGTTATTGATCATCAAATTCTGGCATTTTAGACCCTCTACCATCTTCAATTCCTCTCCAGAAGAGTGCGCCACCGTGCTAAGAACATCCAACTGCCTGTGATACGAAGCCGGCAAGTAAACAGGATGCGTTCTTCTCCTCGTGATGAAATCCACGGCAGAAGGGGATTTCGTCGTCATCCTGGAGTAGATCAGCAGCGCGGCTGCCATTAGGACACATTGTTCTAAAATAAGCAACTTAAAAAAGCAATCCAGGTTACGGTAGAGCTACGTTCTGGACCCGTCATGACAACGACGTTGCTCTTCTCCTGCCTTAGGAACACGGCCACGTTCCTCGCAATCGTGACTATCTGATTCAACGTCGGCGCTGTGCCAGAAGCGATCTGAGGCATCGGAGTTTCGCTCAGGTAGCCATTGTAATCGCCTCTAAGCCTTCTTTGACCCAAATTATACACAGCAAACCGTCGATCTTGGCACTGATCCATGAGATATTGCCTCATGACGTCTTCGGCAGGCCCAGCGAGAGCTTCAGGCATCCCATCGGCCATAGGAGCGATCGCGAGGCGGCTTGTGACGAACATCACGTCCGGACCTTTGCCTCCATATGTGGATTGGACCGTTTGGACCACAGCGGCAGAGCGATCTTTGAAATTCTTGAACAGCGACATTCCTTGACCCTTTAGAGCGCCAAAAACGGCTGCAGATTGCGTTAGGCCTGAAGCTTGTTGATCTTGCTGGAGCGATTCGTTTCTGACAGGCGCTGGAGGAGGAGGCCGAGGAGGAGCGTTCCTCAGAGGCTGGGAAGACCTGCTCAAAGGCTCAGGACAGCTTCCTCCCGTCAGAGAGCCCAAATCCACTCTAGGAACACGCGTTCTTAGGTCCACATTCATCGCTACAGCTAGAGCGGAGACGCAATCGCTTAGTTCTCCAATATTAGGCCGATTTCTGGGGTCAGGCTGGAGGCAGCGTTCTTAAAAAGCACATTTAAACCTTAATTAAACTAAGGAAAACCTTACGGATCAACGGATGAAACATGGCGTATTCTCCTGTAGGAGGCAAGGTATATTTAGCGTTGATTATCCTAAGTTTAGCGCTGTCTTCGAAGGGATGAGTTCGGTAGCTAAGATAAAACAGGATACAGCCTAGAGCCTGAACACAAATCCATTCGTTAGAAGTCAAAAAGAGGCACAAATCCTACCCAAACATCCTGAGAAGGTCCAATCGGAAAATTTTGATACAAATCTAGAATTTCCGGGGCTCGGTACATCGGTGTCGTGTGCTTCTGCATGTCGTCTTCAACCTGGGATCTCCTAAGCGCGGTCCACGAATCATCGACGAAGTAAACCTCCGTCGTAGCGCTTCCAAAATCGCACAATTTCACGAATCCTTGCGCGTCGAAGAGCAGATTTTCGATCTAAGGACATCAATCACTTATTCTAAGCCTAAAATAATCCAAAACCCTACTTTGATATCCCTATGAGTAATAGGAACGGGCCTCTCATGCATGTGTTTCACAGCAGAACAGCTGGCCGAAAAGATCTTCACAATTTCCTCCGGCGTTAACGTGCTCTGCTGCATGAAATCCACCACAGATCCGCCCGAACAGAGCTCCGTAAGGAGCAGAAATTCCGTGCGGCCATGGGCTTCAGGCGAGTTCGATTGCGCCGCCTGCACATAGCGGAGAATCGCCGGATGTCCTGTCAACTGAAATCCGAAAATCAGGCTAATTTTCAGGTGCTAGGACAACTTACCTCACGCAGAATTCGGATCTCCTTTAGGACGGCTTCCGTAGCTTCCCTATCGGCCGCTAATTGCCGTTTCAAGGCGTACCAGTTGCCTTGGGCGTCCTGGGCTGAGAATACCAAAGCGAAGCCACCTAAACTTCAATTTATGCTTCAATGAATCCATAATTGACCTTACCTTCAGCTAGCAGCGCTCGTATCCTAAGCTTGAAGCCTCCGACTTCGATATTCGTCCCAACGAGCGCGTGATCTCCTCCAACAGCTCCAGGAGGACGCGAAGCCGCTTGGTTGAGATAGTTGAAAGCGGATCGGAAGAGATCCGTCATCCCAAAATCAATCTGAAATTGTGACAAACGTGAAATAGGCGCGCGGATCGATGGAAATCCGGAGAAACCAGTTTTCCACACGAAGATTGCGAGGACAAATCGATCCCAAGCTTATAATTAGTTGGAAGTTTGCACTCTTCGTGGCGGGACCACGCGTAAACGGCTGGTGGTTGTATGACGCGACGTGCATGCAACAAACGACGTGTGAATTGGCCTCACGAGGATAAATATTGGCGAGCACACCTAATAAAGTCACTGTTCACTTTGTGGGTATCGATTTTCAGGCGCGCACTCTTGACGCACTTGTGTAAACAGGCAGATTTGTTTATTGGTGGCAAAAACAATGGATTCGTTGGGAAAAGAGCGAATCTAAGCGTCATGAAAAAACAAATAAACGCAAGCAAAAAAAATGATAATATGCAAAACAATACCGACTTCGGCAGGATTCGAACGTGCAATCTTCGGTTCCGTAGACCAACGCGTTATTAATGCGCCACGAGTCCACGCAAGTCTTTCAGACAAGACAGCTACAGGGTGGCCCAAAAAAGAACTGGTCAGACACCCTCGGCCGACCAACCGCTGACCAGATTGAAGAACCCCATTCCGGGAGTGCGCAGGGCAAACGAGTCGGTGTGACTTTATTTGTTAGCGTTCCTCGCGAATGAGCTTGAAATGACCATTGAAATGACTACGCTGTCTGGCCTGTGAGCGGCGAGCCGGACCTGCCTGGCCAGTTCTTTTTTTAGGCATCTTTGTGGGCCGAAAATCCTTTGGCTAGACATCGTCCCAAATGACCGGTTTCAGACAGTGGATCAGTGTCTATTTTTTGGCTTATCTGGTCTAGTACAAGAAGCCATTTTCAGACAGTAAGCAATGAAGGATCGGTCAGTTTCAAACTAGACAGACAAGATTTCAGTGCCTGGAAGCGGTTTTGAGACGCGGCCCCAGAAAATGTCTATGAAACGGATGCCCTGTCTGGACATGATTTTTAAACAATAAAACAGGCAAAACGTCTCAAAAATTTCGACCTCGGCAGGATTCGAACCTGCAATCTTCGGTTCCGTAGACCGACGCGTTATCCATTGCGCCACGAGGCCAATCTGCTCACTGCTCAAACATCACAGTTACACTGTAACAGCACCCTCTTCTGACCCCGATTTAGCCTTGACGTTGTTATTGTTTTGCAGTACCACATACCAGTTCTGCTCCCCATCTTCTTCTTCTTCTTCTTCACACAAACTTAGACACGCAGAACGGAGATATTTGACTAACGAGACATCATCACACGCCCCAGGGACAACTATGTCAACATACGACGGCGCTCATGACGAGGAAACGAAGACTTGCGTGACTTCTTGTTTCCAGACGGCGTATAAAAGCTGCCCGTTGCCCTCTGGCCTTGACCGTCGAAGTCGAAATGACTCCGAAAATCGTCCCTTTGGCGCTGCTGTTGATGGTCTTTTCAACGCATCGCTGTTATGCAAGGTAGGCGATTTCCTGAGAATTTCACCTGATGGAGGAAGCTGGGGTTACGGTAGGCATGGGCTTGCTGTTTGTTTGTCTGCGCCGGGTCTGGATTTACGGATTTCTGTCAGATTTTCGCTTCAGAGAGGCTTATTTTGAAGGTGGCTGGTGATTCGGAGCGGTTGGTGTCTGAATATTTCAAGCGGCGTTTCATTATGCGCTTTTCAGACGTCTGATTTGGTCATTTTTTAAGCTTCATTTGAGGGTGCCTGGTCACTTGGAGCGGTCGTGTCTCAAAGCGTCTCATTTGCTGTCTAACGTTGCCTAGAAACGCGCGTTTGACGATTCGACACAAAATGTCTGATTTGGTTATTTTCGCTGCTTTGAGGGTGGTCGGCCAGTCGTTGCGGTCGCTATCACCGTCTCAAAAAATCGCTTTTTCAGACGAAGAAAAGACGTTTCTAGACACGAAAGGTCTGATTCGATCATTTTTTAGGCGCAGCTTCATTTGAGGGTGGTCGGTCAATCGGTGCGGTCGCTCCCTGCCTCCCGCTGTCGCACGACAGAGATGAGACACCGCTTGTTTCATTTTTCGCTTCTGGAATGTTCTAGAAGCTCTCCTTAGCTGCTGCGCGTGAAAAATTCGATTTTTAGAATTCGAAGATCACGACCAAGTTCTGCTTCGTTACGCGTGTGTATTTTGGGCTACTGATCGTTATCGGTCATGTGATGGTAACACAGAGTTAAGCTGTTTCAGATAAGGCGACCAAAAATAGTAAACACCGCTGTGGAGATAAGGTTGCAGAATGGCCGTTTTGTGTAATTTTACACCGTTTCGAGCTTCTAAACTTGGCTTTTGTTGTTTCCGCAGGAATTTAAAGCATTTTTTGGCGCGTTCTGTCTCTCGCGACCCTCTTTATTCCGCTTCTAATGCTTCGTTCTCGTGTATTCAGCTGAAACCAATGCTTCTAAGCAAAAGCAGCACTTTCGTGCGCCGTTTGAATGCATATAATCTAACTGCTCGTTCATTTTTCATGAACCCCCGTGCAGCGTCCTCCCATCGAGCAGCCATGCCTTCATCCGAGTCCAACGGAGTCAGCAATGGAGCCAATGCATCCGAAGTCGTCGCTTCGGACATCTTCATCCGCCCCGTGGACTATCCGAAACCTCGACGTGACGAATCGATCGTCGATGACTTCCACGGCACGAAGGTGAGCTTATCTTAAAACTGGCCTTAATGACCCTTTTTTTATAGGTGGCCGACCCCTATCGCTGGATGGAGAACCCGGACGCGGCGGAAACCCAAGCGTTCGTGGAGGAGTGCAACAAGATTTCCGAGCCGTTCCTCAACGCCTCCAGCGTCCGCGAAACGATGCGAGCTCGCCTAACGGAGCTCTGGGACTACGAGAAGTACAGCTGCTCCTCCAAGCGCGGCAAGTACTACTACTACTTACAACACCGGCCTGCAGAATCAGAAGTACGTTTTGACGTCTTTTTCCTAATCTTCATCTCCTCACTTTTAGCGTCATCTACCAGCAAACGAGCCTGGACGCTCCTGGGAAGGTCTTCCTCGACCCAAACACCCTCTCCTCCGACGGCACGACGTCCATCCGCCAAACGTGTTGGACGGAGAACGGCGAGATCTACGCTTACGGGCTTTCGGAGAAGGGCTCCGACTGGGTCACCGTCAAGTTCAAGAAGGCCAACGGCGAAGAATTGCCCGACGTCGTCACGGGAATGAAGCACAGCGGCTTGGCGTGGATGTCCGATAACAGCGGCATCTTCTACTCGGTAAGTATTTGTTATCGTTACGAACGAGAGTCTTACGAACGAACATTAGGCCTAGATCGAGTTCAGGCTTAAATAGAACCTTAGACCTAAATTGAAGCTTAAGCTTAGGTCATGCTAAGACTTACATTGACGTTTAGGTTGATTAGCCTATTATCTTTAGGAACGAGAGTCTTAAGAGCCCAATTTCAGCGCTACCCGAACTTCAATGGCGCCATGGAAGGCTCGACGGTGGACAAGCAAGAGTTCCACTCGCTCTACTTCCACAAGTTGGGAACGGACTGCAAGGACGACGTCCTCGTCGCCGACTTCCGACACGACGCCAACATCATGGTGGACGGCGACGTGTCTGAAGATGGCCGCTGGCTGATCGTCACAGCCAGCAAGGGATGCGACCCCACGAACCAGCTGTTCTACTACGATCTCCAGGCGGCCGGGAACAAGATCGACGGCAAGGTCGAGCTGAAGCCGCTGTTCGACAAGTCGGACGCCAAATACTCGGTAGGAAACCCATATGGAAGTGTGTTTAAACAGTCGCATTTCAGTTCATCGACAGTGATGGCGAGAGCGCGCTGATCCAAACGAATTACAAGGCGCCGATGTTCAAACTGATCCGCGTGAAGTTCGACACAGCTAACGGCGGACCGGTAAACTGGGAGACGATCGTGGCCGAGAACGAGCGCCACAAGCTTGATTGGGTCGCCCCGGTCGCCGGAGATCGCTTCGTGGCCGTGTACCTCGAGGACGTGAAGAACACGATGTACGTCCACTCGCTCAAGACCGGCCAGCGGCTGTACCAGATCCCGATCGACATCGGAAGCATCTCCTCCTGCTTCATCAAGAAGGACTCCTGCGAAGCCTTCTTCACCTTCGAGTCCTTCTTCACTCCTACGGTCGTTTACCGCTTGGAGTTCGGCACCGACGCCGCCAAGGAGGTGAAGCCGGAAGAGATCCGCCGCGTCAAGATTCCGGGCGTCGATTTCTCTCAGTTCGCCGTCAAGCAGGAGTTCTACCCGAGCAAGGATGGCACTAAGATCCCGATGTACATCCTGCACAGGAAGGACGTCGTTCTGGACGGCAACAACCCGACGATCCTGAACGGTTATGGAGGCTTCAACGTCGCCGATGAGCCGTATTTCTCCATTACGCGGCTGCTCGTGCTGCAACATTTCCATGGAGTCGTGGTCAACACGAATCTCCGAGGCGGAAGGTAATTTTCCTCGTTTTGAAGCCTCTCTAAAAGACCCGATTTCAGTGAGTACGGCGAGAAGTGGCACGAGGGCGGGATGCGCGAGAACAAGCAGAACGTCTTCGATGACTTCATCGCGGCGGCCGAGTACCTCGTCGAGAAGAAGTACACTTCGCCCGCCCGCCTGGCGATCCACGGAGGATCTAACGGAGGCCTCCTCGTGGCCGCATGCTCTCAGCAGCGCCCGGACCTCTACGGAGCCGTGCTGAACCGTGTGGGCGTCATGGACATGCTCCGGTTCCACAAGTTCACCATCGGAGCCGCGTGGCTGCCCGAGTACGGCAACCCGGAGGTCGCCCAGGACTTCCAGTTTCTCTACAAGTACTCGCCGCTGCACAAAGTCAAGATTCCGGCCGACCCTGTCCAGTGGCCGTCGACGATGCTCATGACGGCCGACCACGACGATCGCGTCGTGCCGTCCCATTCGCTCAAGTACATGGCGCAACTGTACCACGAGGCCCGCGCCGAGGGCAACGGGCACCAGAAGAACCCGCTTATCATGCGGGTCGAAGTCCGCGCTGGGCACGGATCTGGAAAGCCAACGAGCAAGATCGTAAGTTCCTCGCCTTCTTAAACTCTTATTATTACCCAATCCATTTCCAGATCGCCGAAATCGTGGATATGTACAGCTTCTTGCAACGGGTGCTCAAGATGAGCTGGTTCTAAGCCCGGTATTTATTTATTTATTGTTGTTCCTTAAATAAATCACTTCGATGTGCCTTCATCAGCTGGGGCGCCTGGGAGAGGGATATCCGCGGGTTCCAGGACATCGTTGGGATCTCGGCCGGCGTCGGAGTTGGCGCGATTCGCACGATCCAGGAGCTGGAGTTCCGCTTGGACGCGCTTGACGTTCGTTACATTCCTCCGTAGTGCTGCTGGACGGCCTGAAATCGCACAAATTTCAGATTTTAGGATTATTTTAGGTGCACTTACGTCTTGGAATCCAGTCTTCTCCTGATCCTCGATGAGCTCCTTGCCGATGGTTTGCACGGGGCTCTCGCCAACGTCTCGGGCGCCGGGCCGCAGCAGCCTCCGGGGGTGTTCGGCTCCGGCTGGAAAAGATGCCCGAATTCGCGATTGAAGACTTGGTAGGTGTCAAGGAAGTTGCGCTCGTTGAAGAGGGCGATTCGGCGGCGATTAAGACCGCGGCCGTGGACGAGCGTCCACGTGCACAGGAACCACGCGAGGAAGCCGGCCAGGAGTCCGGCGACCGCTGGAAATGAGGCGCCCAGACAGCCGATGACGCCTTCCAGGGCGGCGACAGTCGTCACCGTCAGGATCGACGCGAAGAGGCGATCCCGCGGTCCGGTGTTCCCGCGATCCTTGATGGGTTCCCGCGGGGTGTTGACGAGCGCTTGGAGCTCCTTAATCGCTGATTGAGGAATCTTCAGGCGCCTGAAAATGACGAAAATGACCAGAAAACGAGGAAATGACTCACGCGATGTCGGTGTCTTCGTCTTTAGACGCATCCTTTGCAGATGGGGCGCTTGAAATCGACTTATCGAGCGCGGTTCGCGTGGAATTCTCTGAAAAAGGACGAAATTAAGGGGAGGAAAGGAGGAGAGAACTTACCAGCTTTGGGGACCGACCGGTTCGACATGCTGAACGACTGACGAATGAGGCCGCGAGGGGACAACGCCGCTGCAGACAATGTCTAGACGGGCCACACATGCAAACGTGTCTGGAAAATGTCATTCGGTCAGTGAGTTCAGTCACAAAGCATAAATTCGCTTGGGAAGGAACGCGCACCATTCTAGGCCGAAATCATACGAACGTGAAGCGTAGACACACAGAAATGAGACCAACAAGTAGGCCAAAGCTATGCTTAGGTATAGGACACAAATTAACAGCATGAGAGCGCTAAAAAGCGAAAGCGGTAGCGTCAGTCTTGGGCAGCAAGGTTACAACATTTTGGGTCGAATTTTTCGAATTCGAAAATTAGAAAACACGAGGCACAAATGCTAGAAATGGGACAAACAAGGGAGGCTAACGATCAGTAGGCTTAGGACACAAATCGGAGCGGGCATTCGTCCCAGTCCTCGACCTTCCGAAACGGCGAAGGTGAAAATTCGAAAGTCGAAAGCGGCGAGGCGAGTGACGCGGCTACTGTTCGAAGCTCACAGATTCGAGTCTTGTTGAAACTTGGCCGCGAGTTCAAAATGAGTCCAAATAGTTAAATAGCCAATTTATTATGTCTACACCAGTACATACAGTAACCCGAACAGCACTACAAACCCGGTTTGCCAAGAGCTGCTCGAGTTACACAAATTCCTGTCATTGCAGCAACACAACTGGCCTCCTTGAAATTCTACGCACGAATTCTTCTTTGACATATTCTTGCAGAATCCACTCACAGTGAGTCCAATTCCCACTTGGGAGCAGCCTCGCGCTGTGCCATCTAAAACTCGAGACCAAATCACTTTAAACTCATATCTCCTGACCTCTGTGGACATATTTGATACAAAATCCTCCGTCGCATTCTTCCACATCCGGTTCTCCAAAATCGTCATCTCCGAAGAGTTTCATTATCGCTCTTGGCGGTTTTTCGTAGTGACATTTAAGCGCTGAGAGGTTTGCGAGAGGTTTCTGGACTGGTTTGAGAGGTAGGAGAGAGGTTGAATCGGTGCTGTTGTCTTCGCTTCTGGATATGTAGAATAGGGTGGATAAGACTATCACAATAAGCTCGTTGACCATTTTTACCCAGTTATAAATCTGAAATTAATGTTTCAGTCGAACAGATCTTTAGCTCGACCCTAAAGGTCCCTTTCCCACAAACCATAAATCAAACACTCGTCAAGAAGCGACACCACTTACCTCCTCGCGAGGCGGCTCGCGCTACTTCCCAGCTGAATAATACCAAGACGATCTCGCGGAGCCGACCTTGGCTTCGGTCGGTCAGTCGAGCGGTCATTTTTGATGTTCTGTCGTCGCGCGGGTGTTATGTCAACAAATGTATTTGTGACGTTTAGAGCGGCGCACGATGACAACGGTGCAGTCGCGTGTACGATCGGGGGACTACCGTGTGGGCACGACGGATCAGAGGTGCGCTAGAGGGTTGAAGGGGGCGAACAAGGGAAATCGGATCTCGAGAAGGGTTTAGATCTCTCGAGGACTTCGTAAACAAAGGAGAAGTCGGAAACAAGAGGGAGGACACGTGTTTTCAATATAGGTAAGCGTTCCCTTAAGGAAACGTTCTTTATCAAACCTAAAACTCTAACAAATACAACTTTAAACTTTCAACTATACAATCTGACAAAACCTTGACGGCCTAATAAGAAGGACTCTTCAGTTTGAACAGTCGCCGACCCGCATACGTTTGCCGCACTGGCCTCAAACACCTAAGGCAGTCTATTGCTTCTCTTTCTATACCCGCACGTTCTAACACGAAGCCAGAAATGGGCCATATTCTTCTTCGTCCGTCCATCTAAAAATCGCTTTTTAGGGCTTGTTACATTAATCGTGTCTTACCTAAAGAACATCTGAGAATACTGCTGATCGGCTTTCCGAGACGATCGCCGGAGATCCCAGCTGAACGCTGGCAAGCCATTGTAGAGCTCCATGTACCTCTCGGACCTTGGGATGAGGTGCTCCACTTTGCGCTCGAAGGACCTCGTTGGGTTTCGTTGTCGTCGTCAATACGACCAAAAAGCTGCCTAAAAATAGCATTGAAGAGGGATTGATAGGGCTAGGATCTCACTCTGTATCATAGTCATCGACTGTAAACCTGGCGCCATAATAAAAATTGAATCTGTTGGAGACATCGTCACGGTAGTTGAATTCGGTCGTTTCGAGGGAATGAGCTGGGGAGCTGCAACAGGAGCTTAAGCCGTCGGGGGACTTTCGGAATGTGCTGAAAATGTTTAAAATTAGACTTTAGAATAACGATTTTAGTCGAAAATGAGGGATGAAAACGTTTCACAGCGAGAGAACAGTGGTAAGAAACGTTCCACAGTAAGAGAACACTGGTAAGAAACGTTTCACAGTAAGAGAACACTGGTAAGAAACGTTTCACAGTAAGAGAACAGGTAAGAAACGTTTCTGAGCGTTCAATTACCTTTAAAAGCTGTTGTGAAACATTCGGTTTCCCCTGGGAAACGTCCGCCTTTCGTTGTGAAACGTTCGTTCTCCGCAATGAAACGTTTCTTAACTCCCACTATTATTCAGCTAAGAAACGTTTCTTGACGTCAAAAACTCACTCATTAGAGCTGTCCGAGTCGCTAAACAGCCCACTATCCGCCGAAGATGTCGTCTGATGACTTTCACTCGTCGATCTCTGCAGCTTCTCGAAATTCACCATCTCCTGGACCACTTCCGTCTCGACGTCCTCGATGAATTTGATCAGCAAATCGTAATCCGGCTCCTCGTCCTTCCCGAGATTCATAACGTAGGCCATAAATTTGGCCATGTACGGGCACAATCTCTCCCAGTTCGCCGTCTCCTTGAGCCTTAGAACGTACTCGCAGACTTGGCTTCTCGCGTAGGAAGCGTTACAGTATCCCTAAATTAACTTATTTTAAAATTTGCAGGGCTCTACCCACCTTCCATGGGAGGTCTCCGTTAAGGAGCTCGATGAGAACGTATCCTATGCTCTCCAGGTCGTCTCTCCTCGACTGTTCTGCCAATTTGTGGCTATTTATGCTCATATACTTGACCGTTCCAACGAGGCGGCCTTTCCTAATCTGAGCTTTGATCCTCTTGTCGCTGAGTCTGAATCGCTTTCGTAATTTAAAGAATTGAAGCCTATAGCTACCTTCTAGATAGGCCGTAATCGATTAGATGCAAGATATGAGAGTTCTCCTGGACTCCCATGACCATGTTTTCGAGCTTCAGGTCCCGATGAATGATTCCGGCCTTGTGGACATGCTTGATCCGCTCGATTAGCTGGATTCCTACGTTCACGATGGTCTGAACAAGCCCGATTACGGTAGATTTGAGCGAGAAAACTCACGTAGATCGAGAATTTCCTATCGCAGTATTTGAAAAGGCTCCCAATTGTGGGTCCTAAGATGTCCAAAATCAGGACTCGGATGTTGCCGACTTTAAAAGTTCCATAGGACTTTGCAAAGCCTACGACGTCCGGATCTTGAGGCTTATCTTTGCGCTGGAAACAATCGATTTAGAGCTAAAGGAGAGCCTTAGAACTGACCAGAAGAGTGTCATAAATCGAGCTTTCATAGATCAAATAATCCTTGGACTCCTTGTTGATGGACTCGGCCACGTAGGTGGGGATGGTCTTCTCGAACTTGAGCGCTACCTTCCTGCTGGGTTCCTTCATGTCCACTCCTACGAAAATGTCGCCATAGGAGCCGTGGGCAATGTTAGAGAGCACCCGGAACCGGTCGTTGATGATTAGACCTTCTTTTGAAGCCAGCAGTCTTCGCATGTCGTCGTCTCGGACTGCAGTGTCCCACTGCTGTGTGCTGGCGGCCCCCGCCATTTGAGGATTCTGAAAAAAACCAGTTAGACGTGAAATAACGACCTAAACAGCCTGGAATTCACCGCGAACCGCAAGTTGACAAGTTTGAGACAAAACACGTCTGATTCTGCGTCTATAGACACCACAAAAACCACGCTACAACGACAGGGAAACGGCGCTTGTCTAGTATTTAAAAAAGAGGACTGATAAAGGCAGACAGGTTATGATAAGCTGTTAGATTGCAGCCAGGTACTAGATCGAAACAGTGCTGCTACATTTCAAAATGACCGAGTCTGAGAGCTGTGCCTAGAGTCTAGACATTCCAGAAGCTGTCTAGGCCAGCCGACGTTGAAATCCAGACTCATGTCAGTTACGAGTGGACAGTGAAATGAGGCCATAATATGTCTAAACACGTCACCATCTCAAAATTGATGTCTATTCACGTCCAGACAGCAAAGAGTCTAGATGACGCTGCGCTGCCGTTTTCAGACAGTCTCAAAAGCAGCAAACATGCGATTTTTGAGCCGTTTCAGAAAACATCGGTTTTCGCTATCTAGTATTCACATTCATACGCCAGACAGCGCGATAACCGACCACTCGAGCTGCCCGTTACGCTTCAAGTGAAGCTCGTACAGACGAGCCTACAGGGTGGCCCAAAAAAAAAAACCTAGACCAGACAGGGGGACGGGGGCATGTCTGGAAGCAGAACGACTGGTCGGTTTCGCTTTATTTGTTAGCGAAACCAGTGAGCTTGAAATGACTCCACTCCGCGATTTCCAGACATGCCCCCGTCCCCCTGTCTGGTCTAGGTTTTTTTTGGGCCACCCTGTAGACACAATAACTTATCGAGCCTAGACGAGCCCAGACACACCATGTTAGATCGTCAAATTAAGGACTACACGGCAGTAAAGACGTCAATTACAACAGTTATACGCATAATAAGGAAGGCGGGGGCAACAGCAAAAACGAAACATGTTCCCAGGTTTAATCGTCGGAAACGACGAGTGTGACAGTCGTTTTTCGGGCTTTTTTTGCCAAATTACGTTTCTGAGATCACTGCGATCGCAATCAGCTGGTTATTACTTATCAGCTGGGTATCCGGGTGACATTTTATCGCTCTTTTCTGATCATGCGAACTGTATTATAAGTTGAAAATCGGTGGTTCGGGTTTCAGACAGCCAAAAAGCAGATTTGGATAAGCTGGGATAACGAAGTTAGCTTTAATAGGTTCTTAACTGAGGTTTAAGATAGGGTCGCCTAAGGTGTTAAAAGACTCGTATGCAAGGACAGCTAGATGAAGCCTGAAAGCTCAAATTACGTGGGATCAAATCCCAAATGCAGACAGACACGCGATCACCTGTCTCGGCTGCGCGAAAGCTGTCTGCTCTTAAATTCAAATAATGTCACCGTAACGCTTCCGTCGTCAGGAGGCGATAGGCGAGACCTGCAGCGGATCGCGGAGATGCGATTTTCGAAAAACGGATTTTTCGCTTTTCGGTCGGTGCGTTTCAATGCTTTTGAATTTTTGGTTTGGTCTTCATTCGTGTTGGATCTATTTCGTCGCTTCTTGTTACGTTTTTCGCGTTTGCGTGACTCATTTTCGTGATATTCTGTTGCTGATTGTTCAAATTTGGTGTTTCAGACGTCTATTCGGCTCCAAGTGCCGCTGTCTGTGTCTACAGCGCGTCGGATTCGTTTTGGCCGAAGCTTTCAGCGTCGAGCGGTCGTAACAGCGGCATTTGGACTGTCTAGACGTGTTCTTTTTTGATATTGTCTGGATTTCGATTTTCTGAGTTTATGGCTTCATTTCGACCGAAACTAAAATTGCGGAGCGGTCGTAAGCAGCCCTAGGACGCCTCCAGACATATTCCTGACTGGCTCTTGTCCGGATTTCACTTGTCCGCATCTTAGATGCTCGAGAACTTTATTTTTTGTCGATTTCAAAGCGCGTATCGGTTGTTTTCAGATGATTCCAGACAGCATCTTATCCTTTACTGTCTGACAGGTGTCTGAAATTCGCAGACATTATTTTGGTTTGCAGCGTCGAGCTTGGGCATGTCTAGTTTCGCTCAAGTCTGTATTTCGCTTGCTTTTTTCTCTGACGCACGTGGGTTCTATTTTCACCTAATTTTTCGGCGCGAATTGGTTGTTTGCAACGTATAGAAGCCTCTGTCTGCGTTTTGGCTGTCCGAAGTGCATGAGGCCATCATTTTGATCGATTGCAAGCCCACAAACCGGTGGTTTTCCAGTCGCATCGCTTATCTTTCCGTTTCCGCGCCTTTTTCCTAATTCTAGCTTCCTCTAAAGCAGATTTCTTTCATTCCAGAACTCTAAAATGGCCACCGGAATGGGTGACCAACTCGGGCTCGACCACGTCGAGGACGACGCCCGCAACGCCGACGCCAAGATCATCGACATCCGCGACAAGGAGGAATATTTCGAGAAGCAGCTTCACACTTATTATTGCCATTGTTCTCAAGTAAGCTTTAGACCCTGTTTCCTGTTTATAATGAGTTCAATTTCAGATCGCCATGATCTCCGACACTCTTCTTCACCGGATGCCGCTCAGGAAACGGGACAACGCGCGGGTGATCGACCCGGCGCTGAGCACGGCTGAAATCTACGTTGAAAATGGGGATACAGTTTATGTCAGAAGGTAAGTAGCTGTTTTAGACGTTTAATATGGGTCTAGACAACGTTAAGGGATGCTGCGTACCACCGCTTCACTGTCATGTGAAAGCTAAGAAAGATGTTGGGTCTAGACAGCGAAAAATAAGTTCGGGCTACGCTGATAGGGTCGGTTGGAATGAAGGCTACGTTTGAAGTGACGCTAAACGTCTGGAATCGAATTGAATCCGATCGGTCCACCCAAACTTAATGCCTGAAATAAGGCATTGGTAACGTTGTACAGGGTGGTCCAAAAAATCCTTCTGCCAGACACCACGCCATCTAGATACGCGCGCCTGATCCACTGTGTGAAACCGGTCATTCGAGGCGATCCCGACCGGTCGGTTTCACGTCACTTGTTAGCGAAACCGACCGGTCGTTCGCGACGAGTGAGCTAGAAATAACTCTGCTCTGTCTGGACAGCGAGCGGCGAGCCTGACCGAAGGATTTTTTTTTGGCCCATCCTGTAATCGTAATCGTCTAGCGTTTTAACCGCTCTTCGTTCATGTGAAAGCTGGACATGACGATGATGCTAGACACTTCAACGTCATCAAGAGCTAGAACCAATTTGATTACGACCAGTTCGCGTACAGGGTGGCCGAGGCTTTCGTGCCTCCGCGCTTCGAGACATGGACACGCTTAGCACGATCCAGACGTACAGCTGTCCCCGCCATTAAACGTCTGAATCTAATTAATTCCAATCGGTCCACCCAGACGTGCTGTCCTGAAATGAGCCTTTTGTGCATCTGCGCTTCCAGACATTCACACATCTGGCGCTTAACTGACCTAGACAAGCTCCTTAAGCCTCACTCTTACGACTGTCCAATTTCAGACCTGAAGGTCTCGAGCAGCAGTACCGGAAAAACTGTAAAAAATGCGCGACGCCGCTCTTCTACCAACACCCCTTCAACCTCAACGTCACGTTCATCTTCGACGGCGCTGTCCTCTCCGCGAAGCAGATGGGCGGCGTTAGCCAGAGCAACGAGGAGCCTGCGAAGAAGGTCACCCTCACGAAGCAGATCAAGAACCAAGGAAAAGTGGGCTCGGTCACCGTCTCCACCGTAGAAGAAGACGAGGATGAAATGGAGGCGCGCGAGACCGCCGAGAGCTACAGCGTCAACGCGAAGATCATCGAGCTGCAGATGAAGCGGAAGGGAATGAAGCGACCGTCGAAGCTTGAAGAGGCCGTGGAACTGGAGAAGAAGAAGGCCGCCACGAAGAGAGGAACCTTGTTTTGATTGCGTACAGATTTGTTATTTGTGTTTCAGGAAGTGAAGGTATCTGATCAGCATCTGTAGCATCTTTTTAACCGCGCTTATTAGCGCTTAGGAAACAGCTTAAAATGAAGCCTGAGGCTGGGGTCGATCGGTGCGACCTCAGAAGAAGGCAATGAAGCCTACGTGCCAAAGCACGAGACAGCTAATTGTCTAGGCACTTGATTCCGACCGGTTCGCTGTGACAGCCTCGGCTGAAGCCTACGTGAGGAACATGTGAAGCTCCTTTCAGACGTCCGACAGCATCGCTTGAAATGACGCCTACGTACATGAACCAAACGTGTACAGTGCCATCCAGACTTCGGAAGCGACCGGTTCAGGCAGATACTTTCTGTTGAAATGAAGCCTACGTGAGCAGACACTTGAAGCTCGAAATCTACGAGGCTACCGTAACCCACGCGAAGGTAGAAATCGGGGAGGAGACGCCGACGAGGCTACCGAAATTCATGGAAGGCCGAATTCACTACCGAGGTCAGCGGGGATACCGAAATCCTCGAGAGATCGAACTCGCCGAGGAGAAGTTGAAATCGGCGAGGCCGATGTCGGCTGGGCTGAAATGAAGCCTACGTGGACAGACACGTGAAGCCTGAAGTCTATACGAGGCACCGTTATCCTTGAAAGGCCGAAATCGCATCGGCGAAGTTGGTGAAGCCGACGATGTTACCGTAATCCTCGCGGGGCCGAATTTGGCGAAGAGAAGCCGATGTCGGGAGCGCTACCGTAACTTTCGCGAGGGTAGAAATCGACAAGGAAAAGCTAAAATCGGCGGCTCTGACGTCAGCTGGCCTACCGTAACCCTCTCAGAGGCTAGAATCCCCTCGAGAACCGAAACCGACAGCGTCTATGTTGGAAGAGCTACCGTACCTCTCACGAGGACCGAAAAAGTTGAGGAGAAGCCGAGTTCGGCAAGGCCGACGCCGGGAGAGCTATTTTAACCCGTTTGGAAGCCGAATTCGGCAGTGCTGACGTTGGAAAGTCTATCGTAACCCTCTCAGAGGCTGAAATCAATGGTGCCACCGTCGGGCCACGCTCATTTTCACACCTTCGATGTCACTTTTGACGTGTAAAGCAATGCATAATTGTGCATATAACCAAGCCCCTACCCCAGCCGATCACACAATGCCTCCTCTTTCTTCGTACCTGGCTCCAAATCAGCCCAAACCGAAGTACAAGATCTACAAAGAGCGCAAGCATGCTTTACCAATCCACTTGCAGAGAAACGCGACTATTCACGTTGGGAAACTGACTCCTGCTGTCACAGCGTATGATCTGACCGATTACTTTAGCAAATACGGCGGAGTCGTCAGGGCAACTATATTAACGTAAGTTTTCTGACATCTAAAAGTTATTCTTATCCTTCCTGTTTCAGCTATTACGGCTTCGTTACCTTCCAAAATCGCGAGAGCAGAGATCAGGCCCTCGCTGATTGGAAACATGTGGTCAATGGCTGCCAATTCTTGGCTCACAAAGCTAAAAATGTCGAACATAACAGGCTTCCAGCGGATCATCGTGCTTCTCTTGGCCTGAAGCACCCTTTGGATCGAAATAGTGAAGATCAGTTCGAGTTCCCTGACCGTGTGGTGTCGAGAAAACGTCCTCCTTCGGGTTTCAAGCATACGAGTGCCAGTTACGGGTTCCATCAGTACGCTTACTTGTCAGACGCTCCTGAGAAGGAGGAAAATAGCGAAGTTTCTCGTAAGAGGCGCATAAATGAGGGCGACTGGAACAAGGACAAAATCGACCTCAACAACGATGGCTACGTTTCTCTAAAGGCGCCTTATCCGCCTACTCGGAAGTATCCAAAATGGGAGTTTTAGAGATAGGTTCTTGAAATAAATATTTAGATGTGAACCCTTGTTTACCGTATACACTCATTATTTGGTCATGTCTCGCTCGTGGCCTGACACGCAAGCTTAAGTTCAGCCGAGTGTGTCTACGTACATTCGTCAGACTATCGACCCTTGTCTAGCTAATGGGTTTGACTCGTAAGCTTCATTTCAACCGAGTGTCTGCTTGAACCGGTTGCTTTTAGGACGTCTGGTTGGCCATATCTACGTCTGATTCGTTTCATTTCAAGCGATCGTGAAAGCAGCGACCGATCGGACGCCTGAAAAGGGCTTTACGTGTCTTCGCGTACCACGTAGGCTTCATTTCAGCTGAAACCTTGAGGACGACCGGCCAATCCTAAACCAAGACGTGTCTAGACGTAAGGTAGACTTCATCCTAAGGTGTTACAAAAGCTTGAAGTTGCTGTACAAAGCTTGACCTAAAAATAGACAAATATGTTCACTTTATTAAATGCAGTTCTGTACACGATCAACAAGACTTAAAGCAAGGTTCCTTTTATCGTTGTGGTCTTCTTCTTGAGTTCCACGGCTTCATCGGGCTTCGAATGACGCGTCGTTCTCTCCGGCTTCACTTGCAGCTCGATGATCCCTGTTCGGGATCGGGGGGAGGCCGCTCGGGACGAATGCGCTGTTGTCGATGCTGAAAAGGGTGAAATTAGAGACAGGAAAAGGGATTACGGGTCTAGAAAGCAAACGAACAAGTCTGTAAAACCTAGACATCACTTTTCATTTTCAACAGCTTTGAGCGTTGGAGCGGTCGGACCGGTTCGCTGGATTCGAAAAGTTGAAAATGAAGACCGATGCCAAGACAAGCAATGCGCAATGCTACGAGTCTAGACAACCAGGAAGCAATAGTGATGCCAAGACGTCCATATAAGGCTACACATAGCCTGGACAAACATCTTCAAGCATGGCTCCCAACGCATGGTCCTTTAGCGAATCCCGTGAATCTCGTTCAACCTCCCGCAAACGAGACGATATGAAATCAAAAATTAAGGAAGAGGTAGACGTCTGTAAGATCTACTGCGAACGTCAATTACAAGAACGGGTCAAAAAAGAGATTAAAAAAAAATCTTACGAAATGAAAGACGCTCTGAAGGACGACGCCTCAGAGTGGAAAATGCGAAAAAGGGAAAATTTGCGCGAGTTTCACCCAAGCAAACATCGATCTGTCCGCGATAGACTGTCTGGGCCTGGCTTCCAAAGGATGAAACAAAGAGAAGAACGTTTCCAGTCTAATAAGAAGCTAAAAATTAATAAACCTCAAGAATCGTCCACCCCACGCCATGAGAGGAAAATCTTCGTAGGTGGCCTGCACCATGAGATCTTCGCAGGTAAATTTTAGCTAATTTAAGACTCTAAAATAACAGATTTTCTTTTAGAAGATTTATGGGAGCATTTTTCGAAATTCGCTGAAATCCAAAAGGTGACTTTCCCTAAAGATAAGGACTCAAAAGACCACCGCGGATACGCCTACGTGCTCTTTAAGGAAAAGGACAAAATGAAGACGATCTTAAACCCAAATTACGTCCACATCGTCAAAGGACGAGACATGGATGTTCAATCTGTCATGCCTCTGGTCAACAGGAAGACTTTGGACGAGAAAAAGCGTGAAAAAGAACAAGAGGCAAAGTATGAAAGGGTGTATTTAAACCCATTCCAGTCTTATCTTGTCCCCAAAGTTACTCCTGAGATCAAAGAACAGATCAAAGAGGAGCCTCAGGACGATTGGCAGCCTAAGCAAGTCGAAGAAGAGCCCGAGGATTATGAAGAATCGGGTAGGAATATCAAGCCCGAGACTGTAGATGACTATCCAGACGTCAAAATAGACAATAGGATTCAGCATGAGAAAGAGGAAGGCGAGCTTACTGACAGTTGCGAAGAGTATTGACCGTCTAGACATGGAATAAATTTGGTCTTATAATAATTTGTCTCACAAGCATGTCTAAAAACGTTTAAAAATGGGTCATTTTGAATTCATAGACACGGTTGATGGGTCCGAAGTTTCAAAATAATCTTTTCAGACATAAAAGTGCGAATGTTCGCAGTCTAGAACAACCCCCACCTAGCGGAAAGGCCTCATTTTAAATTCAAAGTCTTCGTGGATCGGTTGGTTTCCACCATGCCACGGGAAACCGGCCGATCCCTCCCTCCTAGTGAGCCCGAAATGAGCTTCGCCTCAGACACAAGTTCAAAAGCTTGCAGTCTAGACAGTCCGTTGGCCATGAAACCAACCGGTCGTTCACCATCAGCAAGTTCAAAGTGAGCTTTGCCCCAGACATTAGACTCCGAGCTTTTTGGGTAGGAGGACCTCAAACCCTCATTTTCATCTCATGATGAGCCCGGAACCGGTCGACGAAGTGTTCGACGTGGTCGAACTCTGGGACGGCGAACTTCCGCATCTCCTGGACAACGAATGGTGGCTCGTCATTACAATGACCCTCTCCGCCCTCTGCATGGCCTTCAACATTACCATCCTTTCCGTTCGCTACTGGTGCAGCCTCAAGCGCGACCGCATGGAAAGCCTCCTCATCAGCGACCTTCCTGAGGAGAAATGGCATCTGGAGGATGAGGCAAGTCCCTTAGCCGTACTTGATTAGCTCACATTTTAGATGAACGCACTCATGGCAGCCAAGACCAAGAGCACGAAGACCCTGCGAAGCACCGATTCAGGCTCCCCGACCCCTTCTTCCCAATTATAACAATAAAGGTTCGTTCACTTACCCCCTAGTGGTCAAATATCCGTACCCTCCCACGCTTTGTGTCTTCCGATGACGTCGTTTTGATCCCGAAAGCGGCAGTTGAGGCGTCAGCGACTTCGATTTGTTCGACCTCGGCGTCCCGGGTTCATCCCTCTGCGGCGTGGGGCTCTTTCCGTTGCGGAATCCCATAAATCCGGATAATCTCGACAGCGAAGACCGCCTTATCTCAGATCCCGGATTGTCCGGTTCTCGTTCGAGTGAGAGCTGATAAAGCTCTTCTTCCGTAGCTCGGACAAGCTCTGGCTGGATCCGCACAGAACTGAGATACGTTTGGATACAAGGAATCACGATTAAATTCTCTGAAAAAAACAAATTTTTAGAAATAAAGGCAATTCTGAAAGGC
Source organism: Steinernema carpocapsae (assembly GCA_000757645.3). NCBI lineage: Eukaryota > Metazoa > Nematoda > Chromadorea > Rhabditida > Steinernematidae > Steinernema > Steinernema carpocapsae. The sequence continues at coordinate 6,372,426 of AZBU02000004.1, read as the reverse complement.
TTACCGTATCTCGAATCCTGAAAATGCGCTAAAAGCCGTATGATGTTGTTTTTCATGTATTCTTGGGGTCGAGCAGAGAAAAAGTCTTCCTTTCGTTTCTGGGTGACGTGGAGGAAGTTGAGATCGGTGAGGTAGAGACCTGGAATTGGATGATGCTTAGCATAGCGTTAGGAAAGAGACCGACCGGTCACTGAGACCAGAAAAGTTCAAAATGAGGCCTACGAATGAGCCAGACAACAAAAACCAGACGTTTGAAGTCGGCAACGACCGCTCAACGCATCGAGCTCATTTTGAAATGAAGCCTACGTGCGGGTCGAACCCGTCCAGACATAATCGCTCCGCGAATGTTAGCTTTCGTTGAAATGAAGCCTAAAAGGTAATGAAAAAAATCATCGGCCAGAGGGGATGGAGGCATGTCTGGAAATCGCGGAGCGGAGTCATTTCAAGCTCACTCGACGGGAACGACCGGTCGGTTTCGCTAACAAATAACGCGAAACCGACCGGTCGTCTGGGCTCTTCCGCCTGGCCAGTGAGCGGCGAGCCGGAGCTGTCTGGCCAGGGTTTTTTTAGCCACCCTGTATGCAGGTCAAAGCCGTCTAGACACGACAGCTCAACGCACCATCTTCTTCTTATATGAGGTCTACAGGGTGGACCCAAAATAAAACCCTTTTTCCAGACACCGCGCCGGTGCTGGTTTTTTTTGGCCCACCCTGTTCGTGCCGTTACAGGCCGTCCGTATCTGATCTGTCTAGACCCACCACAATCGTTCAACACCATCCTTTACAAGATGGATCGCCCTTTTCATAGACGTCTACTTACCCAAATAAGGAATACAGGGCAGCTTCTGGGAATCCACGTAATCCCTCAGCCGCTCCCAGTTGTTCTCGCTGTCGAAAAGTCGCTTCATTTTTCCAAAAGTCGCTTTGTCGCTGCGGCTTACATTCTGCAAAAGCTCCTTAAGATCATCTGTCACTCCATTATTTCGCTTACATGCCAAGTTTTCTCTAACCGGTAGATAGGATGGGACTGAAGAGCGGAGACGATCGCAAAGGCCGAATGGACGTTGTTGAGCTTTAGGAGCTTCTTGGCGACCTTGATAAAGTGCGTCAGGACGTGGCTACGTCGGCTGCCTTTCTCCGACGAGAGGATTTCGCGCTGGGTCCAGAGGCACACGTCGTTGAAGCGGTCCGTGAAGGATAACACGTTCGGCGCCTTGGTACGCTTCTGCTTTTCTGTCCAGCAACAGTCGCTCAGTTCCTAGAATCCAAGATTCAATTCAAAAGACCGTTAAAACCCAAATCCAAAAGCTCCTACCTCAGGCGTTATATTCCTAAAAATGGGCAGATCGAGGACCGTAATCTGTGAGGCGAAGTCTTCCGCGTGGACCTTCAGGACATCGAACGTCACTGGGTCGTATTCCTTGTAGATGAGCTTCCTCTGAAACGTTTATTACAGTTCTAGCCACTTAAAAATGATCCTACCTTGGCCAATTCTTCCAAAGGCGACTTGAAATCGTCTTCCTCCTCGCTCATAATACCCGTAGTTGTGTTGCGCGAAATCTGTAAAGTAAGAAATTGGTCACGATTGCCGCATCTAAACTGAATAAAACTCGGTCACGCGGAATACAAAAAAGAGCGTTAAGAGGGTGAATCAGCATCCCCTTACAGCGAAAACGTTAAACGTCATTGCTATAAATAGTAAATGACAGACATTAATTACGAAAACCAATAAAGGCCTTAGCAAACAGAAGAGGTGCACTTGCATGCATGCAATTCTAGGAACGAAAACAAGTCGAATTTAAGCGTCAAGGAGCTGAGAGCGGCCGCTGGTCACACGAAAGGGTGAGCAAACAGAACACGAATTCCAATCCGGCCTGAGAGCAAACAGATTGGATTGCAAATTAAGGTTACGATGTGATAAAGCAATCACGCGGGGGAACAAGGTTCATAGAGACATAGATTAAAGGAAAATGAAGATTTAGAAGCACTAGCGCATAACTTTCATCTCTGATCCGATCGCTTGCTAACAGCAGCATATCTAGTTGTTTGTTTGAACAGCGCGTGCAAGAAGTGGCGCAGAGGATCAAGTCTAAACGCTTTTGATGCACTTTGAGCTCCCTGCCGCGAGTGGAGCTGATAACAAAGGCAAAAAGCCCTCGAAAGCTATTGGATTTCAATAGAATCGCGGCTATTGTAGACAGTTATAGCGCCTGTCTAAATATAAAAGGGTCTGGGAATTCTAGAGTGCTATTTTCGTTTTTGTTAGAGAGTAGAGAGGCGAACCGGTCGGAATTTACGAACAAACCGCTTGCAAAAAGCCAAAAATGAGTGCTAAAGTGGTTTTCCTAGACACGTCAATCGCCTGTCTAGGAGTGAAACGTAAATTTTCATTTTCGTTGGGTCAGAAGAGACAAACCGGTCGGAATTTTCGACCGCTCCAGTGCTTGATAAAAGTCAAAAATGAAAGCCGATGTCTGGAACGGCTTAGACAGCTGACCTGTCTAGAAAATACCGCGAAAGCCATATTCATTTTCGCTGGCTCAGGAGACGCAAACCGACCGGAATTCACGATCGGTCCATTGCTTACGAAAAGTCAAAAATGAACCCCAATGTCAGGAACCAATTGGAGCTCATCCAGACCTGCCTAGAAAACGCTCCCAAGGCCATTCTTAACAAAAAAACTAGACAAATCAGTTCCAGACACATTCCCTTGGAAGTCTAGACCACTCCAACGGTCCAGACTCCTCAGCGTTTAGGATCAATATTAACGCAATCTGAATCGGATTTTACACAAACGCTGCGGCGAAAGTAACAGATAAACGTTCGGCGCGCAAAAAATGACACGAAGCGTCAGTTGTGCTGATCTGCAAGTCTGGAAATCGCAAAAATTGAATTTGCATGACGACAGTGACGAATAAACAAACAACCGGTGTTCCGTGGTGAGCAAACAGACACGGGTCAGACGCGCGGGATCTACTGCTTAGCAGACAGATGTTTTCGATTATCAGACACAGATTTTGGCGCTTCCAGACCACCAAATGTGACCCACTTTGGCGGTCTGTTGGGCGATAAAAAGTTCCAGACAGCGCTTTTCCAAACAGTCATCAGTCAGGCGCTTGTCTGGATTTTGAGACCAAATCGATTGGTCAAAAAAACGGTCGCAAAATGGCCTTAAAATCGCCATTTTTGGACTCAAATGGGGACAAATTTAGCGCGCTAAGCAGTTCTAAGCAAATGCCGGGGCAATCAATATGGAAAGTGCTTAATGGATCGAAATCGGGTGAATTTAATGGGTGGACGGTGGCCGAGCGACTCGCCTTCATCGGCCGGAAATCCTGGGAAGCTAAATCCAATTAGGCGAAGAACGTATGAATTTCCCGGATGGTCCTGAAGCGATTTGCGATTGCATTTTTTTGCAAGTGTTGATTTGGTTGCTTGAGGCATTTTCGATTTTTTGAGGTTCATTTTGGTCGCTTTTGCGTGGATTTTTGGGTGCTTTAAGTCGTGCATACGTTGCGCGTTGGACGCACGAGCTTTGAGTATTTCTTGCCGTTTTAGGTGGTCAATAAGTGTAAATTTGACGGATAAGAAGCGCAAAACCAGACTTGCGCGTTCAAATTACAATCTGAAGCGTGTCTGGAAAGGACAATTTACAGCTTTTTGAAGTCACCGACTTGGTCGGTCTTCGGTGTGTCTCAAAATTACCTTTTCCAGACAGCCAACGTGTCTCGACTGTTTGCAGATAGCCCAAACGTGTCTGCCAGTGTTGCTATCTGAAAAGGGTCATTTGCAGCCGTTTAAAAGCCACCGACCGGTTGGAATTTGAGCTTCGCTTCAAAATGACCTTTTCGAAATTCCACCGTGTCTAACCCATCCTCGACCATGTCTAGACATATTTTAACCATTGTTTCGTGTTCTAGGGTGACTTCGAAGCGCGTCATTATTTCAAAATGGTCCGCAAATTCTACAGCAACGTCGTTTCGCCTCCAGCCCTGCTCTACATGGGCCGCGACAAGGTAGAGAACGAGGAGCTCATTAGGTATGTTCCTATTCATCTTTCGTTTGCTAATTTGCTTTTTTCCAGGTGGGGATGGCCCGAAGACGTGTGGTTCCACGTCGACAACCTTCGTCGGCCCACGTCTACCTTCGGCTACCACAAGGACAGACGCTTGAAGATGTACCGAAGGAACTCATCGAGGACTGCGCCCAGCTCGTCAAGGCCAACAGTATCAAGGTTAGTTTGGATCTTTAGGAGACATGGAAGACGAGATCAGACAACCTCTTTAGGAGACATGGAAGACGAGATCAGACAACCGGGAGCGTCGCAGACAGACGATCGAACGGATTTCAGACGATTTTGCATGTAAAACCGACCGGTTCTGTAGTCGTTCCTATTCGAAATGATCATTTTGAGGCACGAGCATGTGGATGATGTCTGGCGAGCCCTGGGTTCATTTAGGCAATTCCTAGACAACTGACTGGTCGTTTCTGAGATCATTTCGCACGTAAAACCAACCGGTCGGGAATGTGAGCTCATTGGAAATGATAATTTCTACCCATGAGTGTGTCCCTATCACTTGGCCAGTTCTAGACACTGGGGGGCTCATTTACGCCATTCCTAGACAGATGATTGGGTTTTAAACCGACCGGTCGTGAGGAGGAGCTTATTCAAAACGATCATTTCGAGACACGAGCGTCTAGAAGCAGGTTTTCTCGACCGTGTCTACACGCCTAGACTGCTTATCCCTTAAGAACCGTCCTAAGCACCGCTATTCCAGGGCTGTAAGATGAACGAGGTTGGAGTGTGCTACACCATGTGGGAGAACCTCCGCAAAACCGGCGAAATGGACGTCGGACAAATCGGATTTCACAGCGACAAGGCCGTCAAGCGCATCAAAGTGGAGAAGAAGAACGAAATCGTCAATAGGCTCAACAAGACCGAAATCAAGGACCACATCGTCGACTTCCAGGCCGAACGCGAGGCGCGTGACTCGAAGCTTAGAGCTGTTGAGGTAAGCTAACAATTTTATTTAACCAAACTCATCTGAAACGTTTCAGAAAGCCAAGAAGCGCGAGTTCCTGTCGAAGCAGGACGAGGAGCGCAAGAAGATGGAACAGGAGAAGGAAGCGCGCTCCTACGACCGACTCTTCAAAGACGAAAAGATGACCTCCAACGCGGACGGCGGCAACGATTCGGATGATTTTATGTAAAATCGTTGTTGATTATATGATTTTTTATGTTTTAAGATGTTTATGTGAGCTTTGGAATTGTGTTTTTAGGACTGAAACGTGGGAGAAGCGGAACCAGACAGCTTGAAATCGAAGCTAGACGTTGAAGCTGCGTATGAGTAGGCTGGAGAGGACCATTTATGACATGTCTAGACGGTGGGGCGGTGGCACCGACAGGTCACTGAGCTCCAAGCGGAAAATTACGTTTAGAGAGAGCGTCTGCCATGGAACACTTATTCGTGGCTTTTCTAGACAGAAGAGCGGTGGGTTGAGCACCCATCGGTCACTGGTAAGCTTTACCCTGAAAATGACCATTTCAGATAGCTGAATACAGGTCAGACGTTGAATAGCCCGGAGAGAACCATTCCTGGCTTTCCTAGACAGAAGAGCGGTGGGCCGAGCGCTCACCGGGCAACTTCATCCTGAAAATGTCGTTTTGTTACAGCCGATGTCTCTGTCTAGACACCTCTTGCGTGCCCTTTCGCCCCATTCCGACCGGTTCGTTTCATCTCAAAATGACTCCCAATTTTCGACCAAATTCCAGACGTTTCATTCTCATGTCTGTTTACAGTATGCTGATCCGCATACATGTCATCCCTCGACCTATGTGACTCAACCTCGTTTTTGTCCCCAAAACCACAAATCCCTGACAAGCAACGACATCGACCCCTTGTTATCGCTACCTGTGATCCTTATTTAAGCCTCTTCATTGGTGTGAAACCCCAGGTCCTCCGCCTCAGAAGAACAATGCGCTTCTAATTACGCGTGTTCTCAGTTGGTGACAATTGGCCTCGGCTGTGGGATTACAAGCCAGCAAGGCGTGCGAAACCCGATGAGGTCGCTGGCAGCGTGGCTTGATTGGTTTTGGTGTTGTTGGGTGCACTTGCTTATTAGTGGTCGTGTTGGGTTTTCAAGTGTAGCAGCCACATCTCTCGCTGTTGTAAGGTACGCGTGCTCTTCCAAAGCTATTTTTTAGCTTCTCCTAGTCGCCCACCTCCAAAAACTCTAAAACGAAAGTTTCAATTCTTCCAGAACCTCTCAGCTACCACACATATTTCATGACCTCATCGTGCTAGTATCTATGGAGTCTTAAAATTGCGCTTTCCTAAGCGCATCATTTGTCAGGGTTTTTTGAAGATGGAGATCGTGGAACATTCAATTATGGGATGATTAATGACTCGGCGAAAGGAGCACTTTTTGAGGGAAATCGCAAATAAGGCTTTGGGATGAGATGACAATCTTTAACGTCATATATTCCAGCGTAAGGATGACGCTGAAAATTGACCAAAGTTCAATCAAAAATGCATTAAGGATTTAACGTGGTAATCTGAAATTAGCTCTAACCTGTTAGCTTCAAATTAGCGTTTCAAGCTATCCGAAAAATCCAAATGAGTTGCGAAAAGAGTCCTTTTTAGGATGAATTGAAGCTTTAGAATGAGATGGAAATCTTAAATGTCATCTGTTTGGGTATCAGGGTAGCGCTGAACATAAGCCAAAATTAGGCCGAAAACGGATTTAGGTTTGAGCCTTAAATTAGCGAATTAGGCTATCCCAATAAAACGTTAACAAGTCCCTTTTTGAGATAAGCTACTAATCAAGCGTTGTGATAGATACCAATCTTAAAGTTCGACTTCCAACTCTGTCCAGAGCCTTTTTGAAAATGAAGCCTTAACCTGTGAACCCACACTACCGACTCCCGCTAATCCCATTTTTGCCCTCCAATCCACAGCAGCCTCATTACCAATCAGTTAAATAATCCCCCAATAAACGTCACCGGTTTTCTTCTCTTCTACGCTTCCACCTCTCGTTCCAGTGCTACCAACGGAAACGCGGGGCGCGAACACGTTGACAACATGTTCGCGCGTGCTGTAATTTGTGTTTGGGGAAAGCCGACGCTTCGGACGAGAGCTGCCGCCGATTGGTAATAACAATAACAAATAATTACGTTTGTGCGTTCAGCTGATCGAATTAAATTATTCCTCCTCGTCGGCGGCGGCGTCTTCGAGCCAAGCCGCCTCTTGTATTAGTTCTGTCGGCTCTTCTAGGTCGAGATTTACTCAATTTCAAACTTGTGCAACAGTTCCTCCAAACCAGAAAATCTGGATTTTCTGTGTCAACAATTTTTGCAGCTGTTATTATAAATGTTTTCATTAAACATTTTTTGATCGATCGCAATGTAATAATGATGCATCTGCCGCTTTCTGTCACGAGAGAACATTGTTTTCATTGTCAGCATGATTGATCTGCACCGCAGAGGGGATATAAATCATGAGTGCCTGAAATCTGAGCCTGTTTTGCTAGCTTCTTCTGGTCAGCCTTGCTTTTTGGGTTCTTGGGTTTTCCTATTTAGCTTTGAACGCTGATTTCAAGTGAACAGTTAAGATCAGCATGACTGCTTTAAACCTGAATCAATTTTTGGTCAATTTTTAGTTCTTAATTTATGTTCACACAGGTGGCATTCATGATAGTCGTCTTGCTTTAAAGCCTCATTTTCGATTTCTGTTAAGAAGGGTTTTTTGTTGATTCAGTTGGACCTTTAAATACCTTAAGTCGCTAATTTGAGATCAAGGCTTGAAGCCTTAACGCTTTAAAACAGCTTCGGTCATATTTAAGCTAGTTTCTTAGCGCAATCCTTGTGTTCAAACATATGACATTTTTTCTAAAGAGGCCGTTCGGATAGCTGAATGGCCTTAAATTGCTAATTTGAGGTCATCAGGACCATCCTAAAGACATTTTAAGTCCTGTTCCTATGCTTAAGAAGATGGCCTTTAAGATTGTCATCTCATCCGAAAGATTCATTTGCGAATTTCTCCAAAAAGGACGCCTTTCGTCGACTCATTAATCATTCCACAATCGATGCTCTCTATCTTCAAAAAACCCAAGCTCAACCCATTAACCGACAAGTAGTACTAGCATGACGAGTTCATAAAATATGTGTGGCAGCTCAGAGCGTCCGGGAGGATTAGAGCACTTTTCGGGTTTCGAATTTGGACTTTTAGAATTCGCAAGAATCACAATTTTCTCAATTACACATGGCAGATTTCTTACGCGTCTATTCGATGTTGCTAGTTATTGGAATTCGGCGAGATTGGCGTGACCTTTTACTCCGAAAATTCTCTCTCTAAAGGCTTCAGCTCCTATTTGTGCCCCTGATCATTAACATCCCATTCCTCAATTTCCGTTTCAGACGCAATTTCCGTTTGCCAAGTGCACCACAAAACGACAAGCAAACAAAATCCAGTTGGCAAATAGACGCTTTTGCCGTTTCTTATTTTTGTCTGCTCTCAAAATATTAATTCTTTATTTGTTCTTGCGCATCCAAAGGTGTTTGTCAGGTTTTCCCACCTCCAGAAACTCGAAAACGGAAGTTCCCTTTTTTCCCAAAGCTCTCAGTTGCCACACATATTTCATGATCTCATCGTTCTAGTATCTTTGTGCTTAAAGGTCTTAAAATTGAGCTTTCCTAAGCGCATAATTAGTCAGGGTTTTCCGTAGATGGTGATCGTAGAACACTCAATTGTGGGATAATTAATGATTCGGCGAAAGGGGCACATTTTGAGGGAAATTGCAAATGAGGCTTTGGGATGAGATGGCAATCTTAAAGGTCATCTATTTGAGCAGAGAAATAGCGCTAAAAATAGACCAAAATAGGCAAAAAGTGCTTATAAGCTTAAGGCTTTAGGCTGATCTAACCTCTTAGCCTTAAATTAGAGACTTAAGCTGCTCAGCTATCTAAATGAGTCGGCGAAAGAAACCATTTTTAGAAAAATTTACAAATGAAATGCTTTCGGATGAGATGCGATCTGATTCGGAATAAGGATAGCGCCAAAAATTGACCAAGACTGGCTTTTGAACATGGTTGTTTTTTGCGGTCTCATCTATTAACCTCAAATCACCAATTTAAGCTATTTAGCTATCTAATTCAATCGGCGAAAGGAGCTTTTTTTAGAGGAGCTAATGAGGCTACAGGCTACGATGACAACCTTAAATGTCATAAAATAATAAAAAAAATTGATCAAAATTTGGCCGAAACGCTTTTAGGTTCAAGGCCTTAGGCCGATCTAACCTGTTAGTCTCTTTAGCTATTGTGAAAAATTGGCGAAAGGAGCCGTTTTTGAGAGCAATCGCCAATTGATATGTTTCGGGATAAGATGATAAGTTTAATTGTCATATGATGTGACATAAGGATAGCACTCAAAATTAGCCCAAATTAAATGAATTTGCTCTTATTTTTTAGACGTTTCTAACCTATTATCCTCAAATTTTAGCAAATTAAGCTGTTCAGCTATCCAAGTGAGTCATCTAAACGAAGCAAGAGGATCTTTGGGCTGTTAGCTATACAAAATTAAAAAGCAATCCTCTGTTTCCGCAGGGGAAAAGCCAATAAAGGCGATTGAATGGCTTCGAGAAGCGTTTCGCGATTGACTTAATGAGAAAACGACGACAGGACAAAATGTTTAATTTCGCGTCGAGAGCCTCGAATCCACTTGATGCGGATATAAAGGTCGACATCGGTTTGGCCACGAGGGCAATCGCTGTTTACGTGTAGTCGGTGTAGGAAATAATACATTTTTTGAAGCTTCAGCTACTTACTCACTACCTGTGAACTAAAATGCAGATGCCCAATTTCACTTTTCACCCGTCGCAGGTTTCACATGTTCTTGAACTTATTAAGAATTTTCTATTTCTGATTTTATGGCTTTGGTCACCTGCTCTCACGTCACTAGAAGATGGAAATCTTCCTCTTACGTGCTAAGCCGTAATTTCCTTTTGTAGATTTTAGAATTTTGACTTGAGTTTTTAGCTTTTTTAGCCTTTGCTGACCTAAGGCTCAATTTAACAGTTAAGATCCTTGTCTTCCCAATTTACAGCTACTATCGGTCACCTCTGCCCCTTAAACACAACAACAAACTCTCTTCTTTTACTTTCCTCATCGTTTGCTAATGGATTAACGCAAGTGCGTCGTGGTCGTTATTCCATTTCCTCCTCTCTTCGCCTCCTAAGTGCGATGGGACGGGGCTCGGAGGTGATTCGGTCGGCTTCCTGCACGGCGAGGAGCTTGGCGGAGGTGCACCCGCGCACAGGAGCCTCTGAGGAGAGAGAAGTTTGGGAAGTGTGACAACAAATTTAATTATTTATGCGCGCAAATGTGCGTCTGACGCGATTGCTGCAAGGGTTGATGGGAGAGAGTGGCCATGAATGCGTGAGTGAGGTGGGGGATAAGGAGTTTGGGATGTGGAGGGAACGTCGGATACGTATTTTCGAGAAGAGTTAACGAAAATGTGTTGATTGGCTTCATTTGATGTAAAAAAAAACTAGTTTGTGACGTAAGAGCTATAAGCGCAAAAGGATGGCCCAACAACAGGTGGTTTTGTGGCGCAAGATAACGTCGGTCTACGGAACTGAGGACTGCAGGTTCGAATCGTGCCGAAGTCGAAAATTTTTCATTTCTGGGTTTTATTTTTTTACTCTCAAAGAAGCCGAATTTTGCGTTCCCAAGAACTCCACGTAATCCCAATTACCCTCCATATGCAACACTTCTTAATTACCCTTGTGCCTCACTTCCCCCTATCCTTGTGCCGACATCCGCTCGATAATTACCCATAAAACGAATTTCAACAAAACGAATTTTAAATTCTGAGAACGTTGGGACCCCAAAAAAATCCTTTCAATTTCGATCGACTTGCTTCAAATGGATTGAGATCCGAATTAGGTTAGAATTGCTTTTAGTGGCTAGGGCACTTTCTGAAATTGAAACAAAGAACATGGAAATAGGGCCAAGTGGGTTAGCGGAAGCTGTTTTTTAGGTAGTCCCAAGTTTAAAAAGCGATCTAAGTACATTTTGCAAGTGACTATGGTGTAACCAAAAAGAGAGCGTTGTAAAACTCGTCTTTGATGCGTAGTTTCGGCCAGAAGAGAGACATATTTGGCAAGAATTTCGCTATTTTCATGACTTGAAAAAGTCTCGACCTTCGCAGGATTCGAACCTGCAATCTAGACCGCCGTAGACCGACGCGATATCCATTGCGCCACAAGGCCAACTTTTCCTATTCTTATCAAAATTGCCTATACAATGCTTTCGATTTTCGGCCTGAGATTCTATGCCTGTTTTGTGCATCGATATTGCATGAATCCACTCAAGCGATGAACGCCCATTGATTGCATTATAAATGGCTAATGCCCCGCGTTCCATTTCCACTCTCCTCACGTGCATGCCTAACAACTTCGCCGAGAGTGTTTGCATGCTTACTTCTCGATTGCTTATATCTTCTCCCATGCATCTCCCAGAATCGCTCGCCTCGTTTAACTTCTCCTCTACTAAGGCTGCTGTTGGTTCCTCTTTCTGCCGACATCTGCGATCTGACACCCGCTGACGCGTGAAATATCTCCCGCGCGAGCCTTCACGTAGTTTTCCCTGTGGGAGCCTAAGCTGCTCTTGTGTGCTAGACGTGTATTGTCTTAACGCACAGGGTCTCCTTCACGTTCCCAACGTCGCCACGACGTTGTCCACGTCCACGAGAAGGTCCGCCTCCCGATCGGCGGCCGTTCGGTGGTGTGAGGCCTAGAGGAGCAGCGGCCAGAGATGAATATCGGACGCCGGATAGCCGCGCAAGCGCGCCAGAGTGCGCGAGATATCTCATCAATTTTGTTGCCAAACGGGGCGACGAAAACGTTTTACAAGGATTTTCTCTCAAAGGGTGATTCTATTTGCGCTGTTTTCAGCTGCTATTGGTTAACAGCAATTTGAGAGCCTCGTTAGGGTTGTTAATTGAGTTTCCGCGGAGGACAAAAGTTGGACTTTGATTTGAAGTGTAGTTTGATTAAAAAGGTTCCGAAAAAAACAAAAAATTTCGACCTCTGCAGGATTCGAACCTGCAATCTTCGGTTCCGTAGACCGACGCGTTATCCGCCACTTACAAAATTGTTATTCTTATGTGCTTATGACTCTGATGCTCTAAGATTTGATTGAGCATGAATTAAATTCTTAGAATGTGCAATTTATTTTTAATTTTGACTGATGTTTTGGCTAAGGCTATCCACTACATGTTAGTGCGTCTGACGTTGCAATTTTTGTTTTTGAAACTGGTTTTTTCCTCATTGAAAAGAACGTCAAAATATGTTTTTTGGAATCCTATTTTTAAGACTCGAATTCTAAGGTAAATCCGAATGTGACATTACCGCCGAAATCGGGTTCTTAAGACCTCTAAAATAGGAACTTGCCTCCATGTGCTTTTTTGAGCAGAAGAGCAAGTGTAGCTGTCCGTCTATACTTCCCACTTGGAACTTTTGCCCCCAGTCTACTATTCCCGCTGGGTACTTCTATAGGATTTGTGTGTGCCCAGCTTTTGGTTGCTTTCAAGCGACAGTTTGAGGTTCATTTTCAAAACTTTTGCACAGCCCTGTTTGCATGCTGGATATCTTCTTGCAAACGGGCCTGTATGCGCATTTTAGGCTTGCTTGCTTTTTTAGCTTAATCCTAAGCTTTCCATACCGGTCAAAGCGAGACGCTTTAGGGAGCGCTTTGGTGACCTGAAAATTGTGGTTTCTGATACCAATTTAAAGCTGCAAATTGCACATTTTTAGCACCGATATTCTACCATTTGAGCTCCAAATTCGGGATCAAAATTGAGCACCTGCTGACCAAAATTTCAACCAAAATTCAGCACCTTCGGATTCAATGTCAAGCACCAAAAGCTGCTTCCGCTGGCCTGTGAACGCATGACCTACCGCTGTACAAACGGTTTGTGGTCAAAATGACATTCAAAGAATGACATGACATGCCTATTGCACTATCCCCGCTGTTTGAAAAAGGCAGCCTCAAGCCTATTCATTCTGCTAGGCGCCTTCGGCGCAAGAACCACATTGAAAAATGTTCATGCGCAAGCCTAAGCTTGTTTGAACCTGGCAGACTATAGTACAGTCCTCGCTGTTTGAAGATTTACCATCAGAGAACTAACCACGGATCCTTGAGATGACCCTTTCAAACCCTCTTTTTCTTCCCTAACCAAATTTAAGTCTTTTAAGAGTGTAGTTTGGTCAAAGAAGTACAAAAATTTTTTGACCTCAGCAGGATTCGAACTTGCAATCTTTGGTTTCGTAGACCGACGCGTCATCCATTGCGCCACAAAACCACCATTACCATCGTTAACCTTTTGCACTCATAGCTCTGACGCTCCAAAATTTGATTAGTCATAAAACAAATCCTTAGAACATGCGATTAATTTTGTTTTGACTAATGTTTTGACTAAGGCTATCCGCTACATGTTAGTGCGTCTGACGTTGGAACTTTTGTTTGTAAAACTGGTTTTCCTAATCGAAAAGGACGTCAAAATACGTTGAATTGGTTTTTGTAATCTCAAAATTTTGGTTAATTTACTGCGTAGGCGTCTTAATTTGCCTCTAAAGAACCCTTACTTTCGCTTTCAACAAAATATAAGTGCTTCTTTCCTGAGTCACTAGCCTTTGCTCTGACTGAGATTTTGTGACGCCATGAATATGAGAAATGTTGTGGTTAAATTTAGATCTGTTTGCCCTATTCCTTGAAGCCCTATCCTTGGAAAGCTCTGTTTAACCTCTACAAATGTTCCAAACTCTTAGAAATAAACAAAGCGAGAATTAATTGCCTCTTCTTTGTTTACATCTCTGCAAATGTTAGTTTACAATTCTTAAATGCTAGGCACCCATCGACACCTTCTCCTAAGCTAATTTTCCTCACGTGCAGGCATCGATTGCCGCCTAGGCGTATTTTCCATCCTAATCATAATTTTGCAAAGCCAAAATTGGTTTTTAACGTCTCAAAACTTAACGAGACCAAGTGTACGGCTTTAGAATGTCCTTTGTCGTGTTTGTGTAAAACGTCACATCCTAAAAAGACCAAACATTGGCTTTAAAAATAGTGAAAGGACATTTTAGGCGTTCGTTTGTACTTGGAGTTCTTTTGGAAAGTTTGACAAGTGACTCAGCGCTGTGATTCTAGCGCTACTGGTCCTGAGCTGGTCTTTAGGCGCCTTAAAATATTGATGTTTCCTCATTTAGGCAAACCCAAAACCAGCCTTATCCCCTAGAGACCCACGTATCCCTCATAGTGGCAATCTTTCCAAAAATACCCTCGCTCTTTCTCTCACTCGTTCTAGGCACCAAAAATCCTTCCAAAACACGAAAGCGGCGATCTTCAATGGGACGCTGACCGAACCACTCCGTCATTGCGGCCAACTGGCCTTCGGAAGAAGAGGAGAGGGACTAGTAAAACCACCCACAAGTGGTCCAAAGTAGCTGAGAGCTGCTGCGTGTGGCTGGAATTGAGGAGAAGAAGGGGTGCGTTTTTGGGGTGAGGCGAGGAAGAGGAAAAACAACCTCAAGAAACGGACGTCGTCCAAGGGAAACAATTTATATTTGTCGCTCTTGCGCTCTGCTTCTGCTCCTCCTGTTTTTTTGAGGCTTTTGATGCCTGTTAATCACCTTTTCATTTTCACCCTGCCCACCCTTTTGTCTTAAGCAACCCATAGGATATCTTCAAAACCAAGTAACGTTTTTTCGTGCCCACCCAAGAGACATAAGATCTTAAGGACGAAATAAACACGTGCGGATGAGTGATTCGGGATTATTTATTGCGAGCAGCGCGACGCTCTTTCTGAAAAAGACGCAAAACGACGTTGCGTTGCGCGCACGCGTTGCGTTTTTTGCTTTTCAAATGGGTCCCTGTGGGGTAGTCGAATTATGAACTGTAATTTATAAGTTTTTGGGAGATAGGCGTGAGGAAGGAAGAATTGATTGATTGTGGGATATTGGAAGAGGCGTTTTTATCAGTTTTCCGGTTAAATAAGGGTAATCAAAAAAAGACTTCAGAAGGATTGAAGAACGCAAAAATGCGGTAAAATTTTGGCTTTTGAGCATAAAACGGTTAAGGATTCCTAAGCTACAAATTTGACAAACCTAAGGAAAACAGTTTTCTAAGAACAAAGTCAGGCAGGTCGTTTCAAGCCGGCTGTTAAAGTCAAAAACCAAAAAAATGTGGGTTTTTTGGTTTGTCGTTGGCGTTCAAACCAATGTTATGGGCAAACAAGCCTAATAAATTTTACCGTTTAGAAAAAAAAAAATTGGTTTTAACGTTTGATTTTTGGTTTTCATTCGATTTGTAATGGCCGTTCTGAAGCTAAATTTAAAACTAAGATTTTTAAGTTTATTTGAGAATGGTCAACTTTTAAGGTATGTTGCTTAAAGTCATGTACATTGGGGAGGGAGAGAGGGCAGGAGTGAAATCAATTTTATAGGTGAATCGATTTTTCAAGTCAAATCAATCTTGGCATTTAAGCAAAAATACGTGTTAATCTTATCTTACCAAAGATTGGCAATTTTTCGGGTTTTTTCGATCACCAAAATCGATGAAAACCAAATTAAAAACGTGTGTTTTTAGATGGCAAATGCTTTCAAGTTAGCAAAGCTTCAAAGGTACGTTGCTTATCGCTTAGTTGATTTGGAAATTAAGGATCCTTAAAGTATGAGAAACTTAATTTTGGGTGCTTGTTTGACCGATTGTCCTTCAATCTCATTCTTCCAGAAGCAGTTGTTTTCTGTTTTGAAAAGTACAAACCTGAGGCAAAAGTGGGAACTGCTTTTAACCGTTTAGAACGCATATTTTCATGTTGACAGGCCTCTAAACGAAGCCACTTTTTGTCCCCACAGCTGTTTTAAATAATTCCATCCACGTTTCATTAACCTTATGGACTCTGAGTGCAAACTCAATTTTCATTTTTCATTTTTTAATTTGTTTGCCTCACGTGACGCGTCCGTCTTTGTCACATTGGTCGCTGGCTGTGCGTGTTTTAATTTATACTCTTTGAGCTAAGGATATTGATTGCGTAGATTAGGCGTAGATGTAGCGTTTTTATAGTGTCAAAGCTGAAACCTCAAAATCCCTTTTTTCCTCCATTCTCTAAACGTGATACTCCAAGAGCACTTCTTATTAATTTTACGCTGGACGGCTTCTCTTATGGATTACGTGAGTGGGGCTCGGCGTGGGAATGCGGATCGATTAGGCGAGTGAAAACTTAAGTGCTTTGTCTGCTGGTTTTTAGTCGCTGTCAGAATCAGCCACTGTTTCTAAGCCATACTTTGCTCTGTTTCACATTCTTTTGAAGCTTTAGAAAACGGGTTCATTTCTTATGCAAGACCGCTCACTAATTTGCTTTTTGAGAGTTCTTTTGAGGGTTGAATTATTGACACGACTTCCGCAACGCCTCGTTACATAGACTCTGCAAAATGAGTCTTAAGAACTTATCCTTTGGTGACCTCATAAGCAAGTTGCCCTTCTAAGACTTTGCTTAAACTGTACCTCCACGTCTCCGTGTCGTTCTTAAAAATATTATTCGCGTTTTTGCCCCGTAGCAGCTCTTTTCTCATTCACACGTGCACTCGTTCCAGATTTTATTAATCCTCCCAGCAGGCGTTTAATCGCCGCGTTCGATGCTCCTTTCTTCATTTCTCGCCGTCACCCATCGATTCTAACGCCGAAACCAGCGTGATAGCGGCGAGCTCTCGTGGAGTCGGAGCGAGTGAGTGACAGTGGCCAACACATTACGTGCCACTGCACCCAGAAAGAACTTTCCGGACTGGCCCATTCGCTTGGCCGCCTTCTTGTGAGCCTCAGTGTCTTTAGGAGAGGAAGAGGAGATATGGGCAAGCCGAACAGTAAGCTCAAGTCCGACCAGGTGAAGACCCTTGCCAAGCAGACCTACTGTGAGTCGTTGCATTTTGTTTAGACCGTAAAAATTGATTTTCAGTCACCGAAAAAGAGATCAAGCAATGGTACAAGGGCTTCGTCCGGGACTGTCCAAATGGAATGCTCACCGAGGCTGTAAGGAAGACTTTGATCGGTTTCAAAAAAATCTTCCAACAGTTTTTAAGCGATTTCGCCAGTTTTCTCTTTAAGGTTTCGAACCCACGCAATTCAAAAATCTAATTTAAGAAAATGCAATTTTGTAGTGCTTGACAGGTACTTTCCTGAAAAGCCAAACTTGATTAGGCTTGTTTGACCTATGAAATTGGTTTAGAGGCCAATAAGCGTTGAACGCCAAACCAAAAATTCGAATGTTTCGGTTTTTGGTTTGACTTCCATTTTTTTCAGTTGATTTCAAGAGCTTCTAATTTAGGGTTTCCAAAAAATCTACAAGCAATTCTTTCCACAAGGCGATCCGAGCGATTTCGCGAGTTTTGTGTTCAAGGTCTTCGACGAAAATAAGGTGAGCTTGAGAAAATTGATAAGCTTAAAAAGGCTATTTTAGGACGGGGCAATAGAGTTTCATGAGTTTATCAGAGCGCTGTCGATCACGTCTCGAGGAAATTTGGACGAGAAGTTACATTGTAAGTTTCGAGGCTTCCATTCAAGGCAATGCTTAAGTTTCGCTGTTCAGGGGCCTTCAAGCTCTACGACTTGGACAATGACGGATTCATAACTCGCGATGAAATGCTCTCAATCGTTGGCAGCATTTACAAAATGGTCGGCTCAAGTGTTAAATTACCAGAGGAGGAGAATACGCCCGAGAAGAGAGTGGATCGAATATTCAAGATGATGGACAAGGTATCACATTTATACATTTCTCATCATTCTTAATCATTATTGAGCAAATCTAAAAACTCCATTTTTCAGAACAACGACGCTCAACTAACACTGGACGAATTCAAGGAAGGCGCAAAAGCGGATCCGTCGATTGTCCACGCTCTGTCACTCTATGAGGGTCTCTCTCAATAAGACAAGAAGATGAAGCACTAATAAAATGATAAGATTGACGTCCGGGATTGATTATTTGTCTTTTGATGGTTGTGAGTGCATATGAATGAAGGTTCTTTGTAGTGCTCTGGTCACAAAACACCATCATCAAGCCTGAGAGATTTAGATGGAACTAAAAATTTACCGCTGTTCTTAGCCTCATTTACAAAAAAGCTAAATCTCACTCAGCTGAAGCCCTTCCTTTAAAAACCTTAACTTTGAACTGTTTTCAACATATGAGCCTGTGCCCCCTGGGCTCTTATGTTTCGATGATGTTCTTATACCTATTACACAAATTGGTATATTGACCTTAGATTAGTCACGACAGCCCCGTTTCAACTTTGCAAGAGAATTTCCAGAAACTGATCTAAAGTGCAAAAATCGAAAAATCCGCTTTTCGGTTTCTAGCTTAAGGAGACATCTAGATGAGAATGACCTTTTAGGTGCTTTTATATATATCCAGTAATCAAACTTTCAACCTAACATCAACTCAAAAATTCGAACTTTGGTCGCACGCGCTTCACGCATTTTTTGCTGTTATGCTGCCGCTTCATTTTTGAAACGCGCTCGCGCCAACCGACTACGCGCGAGTTCCAAAAAATTTGCAAATTCAAAAAACGCAGCAGCAAATCGAGATTTCACGTGCTGACGCGGTTTTGTAGTTCGACGCGCGCGTCAAAAGAGGAGTCGCGTGTGCGTTGTGCTGTGAATCAAATTTATTTCCGAGCTCATTTCCATGTTTGAAGCACTGCAAATACAGAAGAAATGATTTTATAAACGACAAATTTAACAAAATTTGCGGTCCAGCGCGCGATTTCGGTCTTCAAAATGGCCAAACACCGTCCATTTTTTATCAGAGTGGAACCGCAACCCTCAAAAATGCATTGCAAGCAGAAATCAGACCTCAAGCCATAATATTTGGGCTTAAGAGCCCCGAACACCGCCACTCAACCCTCAATTTCCAAAAAACGCGCCTTCTCTAGATTCTGCCGGTCGGAGGCGGCAGCAACATTTTGTAACGCTCGCTTCATTTGTCGTGGGTGGCTTTTGAAGCGCCGATTTCGCTTTTGAAGCGCGCTTCAAACGCAACTCGGAACGCACTTTGCAAACCCCTGCGCGTCGCCGTGAGTTACTGCGCGCGCGTGCTTCAAAAATTCCCTTGGAAGCGCGCGCGCTCGCTGAACTATAAAACCCCCGTTGTATGTGTGTTTAATCTAAATTTGGTGAATTTTAGACGTTTTCAAAATTGACATATTAACTGAAGATTGGTCATGACATCTCCTGTTTCAACTTTGCATGAGAATTTCCAGAAATTGACCTAATCTGTCCAAAGTGCAAAAATTGGAGAATCCTATTTCCGTTCTGTTCCTTGTCATTCAACACTGATTTGCTCGTTTCGCGCAAATTTTCCTGAGCAAAGCATAATCTTACAGCTTTTTAAGCCTCTCCAGCCTAAGGAGAGAAATAGATGAGAATGGTCCTCCTTATATGAGATCATTCAAAACTCAAGCCGAAAATTTGGAAGTGCGCCTAATCTGCATTAGGTGAACTCAAGACATATTGACCTAACATCACTCATGACACATTCCTTTACTGCTTGTTTCAACTTTGCATCAGAATTTTCTCATCTATCGAAAGTGCAAGAATCAAGAATCCTATTTCCGTTCTGTTCCACATCTCCTGTCATTCAACACCCATTGCAACATTTCCTTGTTCCACGCAATTTTTCCGAAGCTCATTTCCGCTTCGCACTCTTGTCCAAAGCGCGGAAGGTCTCTCCTCTTTATGCATGCGGGCGGATCGCGTACCCAATTAGCCATTCAAAAGGCTCGCGCTTTTCAAAGGGCCGCCAATTGTGCAATTCGATTCGCTCCGCGCATCAAACATGTGTGAACATAAGTTTCCTTGCTGCTCTTTTCTTAAACGTTACACATTTTAAGTTTTCAAATTTGCTTTTTTAGATGGCCTCTAGGTGACAATGATTTTAGGGACCCCCTAGAAACAAAAACAACCTCTGCTCCGGCGCCATCTGTCATCCTAACAGTCAAATCGAGCTGTGATTGACAAGTCCACTCAAGCGCGCGAAACATCCGCAACAAAACGCGGCCAAGACGCAGCTGCGTTTTTGAGGCAGCTGCGAGGTGTTGTCTTCGCGACGGAGGAGGAGGATAAGATTTCTTTTCACGGGTCATCTTCGTCAAAACGTGGGAATTCAGAAGTTTGAGATGAGATCGGCTAGTTGTGAAAGAAGAGGTGTCTTATTTCGCTTTTGAGGCACACCTATCTTTGCCATCCTCAACCCTAGCCTGCATTTTTCAAGGTCTAACGCAATATTACGATTCTTAAGCCAGAAAAAAGGTTTATAAACCAATGCTGAGGGACCTATCTTTGTCATCCACGGCGCGAAAATTCCATCGCCGGTCTGAATCCATATTATGATTCTTAGGCCAATATAGGCTCCATCGTTTTTAAGACCAATTGGAGTTATCTTTCCTTTCCTAATTTTAAATATTAAGCCACAATATTTTCTTGTTGACGCTCGTTGAACTCGTTCATTGACTTTGTTGTTAAGCTCGTTGAACTGCGCGTATTTTTAGATTTAAAGCAATGTTGGAATCCTTAACCCAACAAAACTCATAAAATACACCTTGTGTTTACACTACACACTCCGTTTTTTACTCACCACCACCTATGACACATCCATCACAGGTCAACGAGCGCAAACACGGCCTCTTCGCCATGTTCTCCCCTTCGCTCACACCTGACCTCGCGCTTATCCCCTCGTCACCACAACTTTATGGCCCCTCGCTACGGGTCTTCGCGGGAGATCTTATCACCTCGCCAGCGTTTTTGTTGCCCCAAGCCGCTGTCTCGCGTTTACCTTTATGGGGAATTAATCGTTTTGCGGCCGCCGCGATTGATCGGCCGCTGACCAGGAGAAGAGAAGAAAACGGAGATTCACGCGCGAGCGACTTAATTACAAAGTGCAGATGTCGCGGTGTCACTTCTGACTGACTATTAAGAGATAATCTCTTTCTTATGGCCTCCTCCGCCGCTTCTCATTAGCTCCTTTTCAGCTGTTTTCCGCTGCGTTCCCAGGCTGCGTCGTTGACGCGTAAGGGCGCTAGGTGGGAACAGGGAAAAGGTGAGTGACCTTTGCGACTTTTATGGCTTTGTTATGACTACTTACAGTCCTTTTCTCATCACCCGAAAAATTCTTTTCCATTTCTAAGGTTGCTAACTGATCCTCCCAATCCCCTTATCCAAAAAAGTCTTTTTTTCACCTTCTAACATGACAAATCACCTCATCTTTCGCTCGCCCTCTTCGAGTACCAATAAAAACCAAATTATCCGAAACAATCGATCTTTTCCTCCTACCGCTTACATGCGTCTTTTCATCTTCTTCTCGCGGCTCCATTCTCTTCATTCTTCCGTTTCCTAAGGTGCAGACTTATCAAGTTGTTCTTGACAGTCGCTTCGCCTGCTTCTCAAAAGCTGTCGCGATCCGCCCAATCAGCCATCAATAATTGTTGGAGAACATGTGCTCGCGCATTTCGCTTTTCTTGCACACAACAATTGGACGCTTAGAGGCGGAGAGTGGACGGAGGAAGAAAGGAAGAAGCTGTTGATACTGGTTGTAATTATGAGGCGAGGAGGTGGAAGAGGTTGTTGCTTTGGGATGTTGCTGAATGTGGAGTCATTCCTAGTTTTTTGTAGCTCGGACAGCCGTAGCTTCTCTTCTTGATAGTTGAGAATATCACTCTAGGTTTTGATTCTCAGCTACACAACTAGGGCAGATTACGTGTGCTACAACGCATTGTGCCTATTGTGTCCATTCTGACCATTGTGCTCAGAATTGTGTCATTGTGCCCAAAGTACTAAAACCTTGTTTTTTGGCTTTTTCTGATGCGTGTTCCTTGTTTATGGTCTGGTCCCTGTCAGTCTTATATCAGAATTTAATTAAAGAACAGACGTTTTGACCTGTGAAAAAATCGTAAGATTGCAGACCGGATTTAAAGGGACACCGTTTTTCCGAAAATGCGATATCTGTGTCCCTTTAATGTCTTTTTCCATCACATCTCAATTTTAATCAAACATAAACTTTCATGATGAAGCCAGGAACACCTCAAAATTCTATTTGAATGCGTAGTGATTCTCTTTGAGCATGTTAGTCACCTACCAACACCCACTTTAGCGGGTCCCTATTCAATCTTAGTTAAAAAACAACTGGAGAATGGGTCAGCTCGTCAGTTCCAAACAACCAATCTAACGGCTCCTTTTTTGGTCTCTATTTACCCCTCCTCATTCCGCAAGTCACAACAAACGCTTTCTCGTTTTGTTCCCCACACGAGTCACCTTCACCTCTTGCGGGGCGCGCGCGTGGTTTATTGTGGGTTGAAGAGCGTCGCAAAGACCCTGCACACCTTAATCAATATTCAAATGAGATGAGCATGAATATTTATTAGGAGCCGCGCGCAGATTTTTTGTCCCATGCGTCACATGTTCTGCGAATTCTTTGTACTCTTGAGATTGTAAGAATTTAGGGTTTCGATTTGCTTGATTAATTTTGCTAAGTGCGGGTGTGAACGTCAAGGTCAGCAGCGTGATAGGTGTGACGTTCAAAAATCAAGGGCTGATTTGATCGACTCATAAAAGCCTCAAAACCCAATTTAAAAGTCAAAACCTTTCCTGTTTGCCCTCTTGCAAACACTCGTGGCCCACTCAAAAACCTGAAGTTGCCACTCGTCAAAACGACGCTTAGGCTGCTCTTCGCCGCTAATTGTGCGTTCACGGAGGCGGCGTTTTGCAAAACTAAATTTGCCGAAAATAATTCAATTTTTCTCCTTTAGGTTTCCCGCTGAAGACGCGCGTTGACGTCGACGGACGAGGCCCGGATTCGCGGTTTGTACTCTCCGGTGAAAGAGACTGATTGCTGCTTAGGATAAGAGGGTTTGGCCTTTTTTGCTTTAGTGTAATGGGATGCGGCTTTTTTAGCTAAAAACGGTCTTTGAGGTTCCAAAAACCGGGTTTTAGCTGCTTTTCAAAAATTCAACATCTAGTTTTGAATTTAAGGCTTCACTAGAGCCTAAAAATCAATTTTCAAAAACCATTTTTTGAAGCTCATTGACGTATTTAGCAGCGGATGTTGGACTTAGGCTTTTTTCAGCTAAAACCGCTTTTTAAGATTATAAAATAGAAAAAAAATGAAGTGAAGTTCCAAAAGAGTTTTTAAGGATTGAAGCATTGAATTGGGGGTTGAAATTTTAAGGATTGAACTGAAGCTATAATTTTAGCGCTAACTGTCCGATAAAAGATTTTTGTTTTCCAGATTTTTAGGACTTCAGACCACTTAACACCTCTAATCTCAAAAGTACAAAAACCCATTTTTTTCCTAAGCCACCCATAAACCAGAAATTCCGCTAATCCGTGTTTGTTTGCATTGGATCTCCAGGTGGAGAGTGGTCTTGCGGGATAAGAGGGATCGCGTTGCGCAATCGAGTAATTAGTGAAGCACGAACACTGAGGAAGGGCGCGAGAAGACACGCGGCTGATGGGGCTAATGTGTGATCTAACGGGAGGCTAATCTGGTGCGAGTAAACAGCCCTGAATTTTGACCCTTATTCTCCTGTTAACCAAAATTTAAGAGTTCATTAGGGCTGCCCATATGTCCTTTACTAACGAGTCCAAAGCGAAGTCCTAAAAACCCAAATATTAGCCTTTTTACGGCTTCAAACGCTGTCCTTCTTATTTTTATGGACCTTTCCTGACACGCGAATCTAATTGAGCTAATCTCGTTGTCCTTTCCGGCCTCCACCCTCCTTCGAAGCGTGTTTTTGTCTTAACTCCTGGAATAAACAAATTCTCCCTTCTTATCGAGTTACTCTCGCGTGTGCGACAGTTTTGTTTATTTTAAACTCTTCAATTTTAGGCCTGAGAATTGGATGAATTGGAGAGGATGAGGCTGATACTGATTGTGGTTTTGGTGACTATGGCAGAGGCTAAGGTGAATCTGTATATCACCAAGGCGGAGATGAATAGAACGCTGGGTAAGGACGTTTTTGAGGAAAATGTCCAAAAGCATGTTTACAGTTCACCAAAAAGTGCTAAAATCTAAGAATTGGCTCGTTTTAGGAATCGTAGCCGAGATGAACTACCTTGAACATGGCATAATCAACAACTATTCAACGAAATTTCCTTATCGCGTGGATTCTAACATTCACCAAGTCACTTTTTCGTGGTACACGGAGGTCACGGAACGACCGGTAGGCTTTTGAAACTTGACCCTCTTTTTAAGCTTCATTTTCAGGTCTCCTATGCTCTAAGAGCCGTGTCCACAGACGTAAATGTGCTTCCTGTGATTCGTATACAGCCTAACGGGGTCATGCCTACCAGACCTGAAAGTAGCCTTTACTCAAAATTTTGATTCTTAAATTTTATTTTAGCTTTTGTGATAGAATACCGCTGTGCAGGAAGCCGTGCAGGCCAGTTCGGCATTCTCTCATGGCCTTCGGATGAACATCCGACTTATCTCACGCTTAAACAAGAGAAAATCTGCGCTTCAAGAGATGGTCGAAGATTAGGAGGCAGCTTAGATGACTACGACCAGCACGGCCTGAAAATGGACAATGGAAGCCTGAAACTCCTAAGCGAAGATCAGCTTCTCTACGTCATCATAGGAGCGATTCTAGCCGTCGTTTTTGTAGCCGGCACACTTCTCTACATCTACCTTCGCTCTAACCGAAAATTGACTCCTTCGAGATCTAGTGACACTTCTAGCGACACTCGGAGGCATTTCCAGGAGTGCAAGAACTCGCCTCAATTCATTTCCCAAACGCAGCCCTTCCTCTCTCCCTCTACAAGCTACGGCCCTCCAGTTGAGGTCCCTGAGCCTTCTTCCTTAGCTTCTGGCTATCTAAATGGCAAAAAAGGGACAATAATTCACGAAAGAGCTTCCCATTCTGTGGACATCAACCACGCCTTGGTGGATTTGACAGCCGATAGGAACCTCTTCCAAGTCATGCCAATCGTAGAACTCGAGGGCACTTTCGGAGAGATGAAGTGGGCAATCTGGTGCCAGAATTCGGCTCTAACAAGTGGAGATATCGATGACGAAGAAGACCAGGCTTCAGTTGACGAGCCTGTCCTTATCAAGACCTTGAAACCCAACGCTGATAGGAGACACTTTGAAAAATTCCTCGCTGAAGCCCTCGTTTTTCATCACGTTCCTCCTCACCCTAATCTCGGTCATATCTGCGCTGCGGCCACTTTTGGGTCCTTCACTAGACCAGAAACCGTCACCGATTTCCCTCTTATGTGCTATCGTCATTCTGGATTCGGGAATTTGAAGAAATTCTTGCTGAGATGCAGGGGAATCGGCGTGGATGACAACGACAAGCGGCACTCGAAGAGCAGTTTCCAGACGCTTAGGACTCATGAGTTGGTTTCTTGTGGGAAACAGCTGTTGAAGGTGGCTCTAATCTTTATCCTAACCTTGAAAATCCATTTTAGGCCATCATGCATCTTCACAAATACGGAATCATCCACAAGGACCTTGCGGCGCGTAACTGCATCGTGTCAGAAATTCCAGGCCGGATGGGCCATGACAGGCTTATGATACAGCTCTGTGACAATGCTCTAAGCCGGGATCTCTTCCCAGGCGACTATCACTGCCTAGGCGACAACGATAACAGACCCATCAAGTGGATGGCGCCTGAAGCGCTTAGAACTAACGTCTACAATAGCGCCACCGACGTGTGGTCCTTTGGAGTGACCTTATGGGAGATGCTTAGCTGCGGCTCTCAGCCATTCGATGGGATTGAGCCCGAAGAGGTTGCCAACGCTTTGGAGAAAGGGATCCGTCTTGCTCAACCCTACAACTGCCCGGACGAATTGTGAGCCTCCGAATCTATTTATGATCTTGAGAGAAAATTTTTAGATACGGTGTGATGTACTGCTGCTGGCAATATGATCCTCTTAACCGACCCTCGTCAGAACAGGTCTACAGAGCGCTCGAACAGTTTAATCAACAGTTGACGCAGTTCATCTGAAGGCCAGATTGAAGACGTTTAGGATTGAAAAAAGCAATATTTGAGCGTTGAATGGACGGGTATCTCAGTGATCTCAATAAAGTCATGTATTTCCTGCACGTCCGAGACTTAAATCTGAACAATTCCACGTTTTTCATCAAATTGCGGCCAGCGATTTTCAAACTGAAAACAATGCTGCAGCAAACAATTATCCATAATACTGCCGAAGATCCGTCAAACATCCGGCACTGCTGCGTTCTTTGGCTGGCTAACAATTGAATCTACACCTTCTTTGTTTTTGTTTTGCACAACACGGCTAGACTGTTCTTAAGTCGCGTTTCTCCCATTTAGCAAAGCAATCCAATTACAGCTTTATTCCCATGACTTCCAACGGCACCCGTTTTGAGCTGGATTACGTTCTTACTGTTATCACAACTCTTGACTTTATCTTAGAGCCCTTTTTCCTCTTCCTGGCGCTCACCAAGTCCACACCTTCCATGTGGTTCTACCGAATCTTTCTCATCGCCATCTCCCTTTGCAATTGTGCCTTTAGCATCGTTTTCTTCCTTCTATCAGCAAAATTCATTCCCATTGACGATGCTGTATGCTTAATCAGCTCACACTTCGCCTTGAGAAGTGGTAGAGTTCTTTGGCAATTGTCAATGTTCTTCATGATGATCCAGTTCCAGATCGTCTTACTTATGCTAATCTACTCGTCGTACGAAATCAGCCATCCCTTGAGGCCTCTAAATTGGCGGTCTAAAGCTGTCATTCTCGCTGTGTTTGTCTTCATTTTCCTACCTGCTTCTTTGGTTCTTATTTTGGAGCAGCAAGTGGTAACTAACGTAACTTGCCTTAATCTTTCCACAAATCTGTCCACGCTTTTCCTCTTTGGGTATTTTGTCCTCTACTTCTCTTCCTATATCACCGTTTCCGCAATCTCAGTCAACAAAATCCGGCGCGTCCGTCATTTAACCAGTCAGATATCATACGCTAGCATCCGTCTTGTGAAAACCGTAGTGGCTAACTTTACAATAACCACAACAATCGTCGTCTTATTAGCAAATACGCCAGTGATAGTGGCGCTTGGTTTCAGCGTCGTCATTTCCAAGGGAGCGGGAGCTGCCGCTTTTCGCATAGGCTCAAAGTTTGTCGCCTCCTATGCGCTAATAACGACTATTACTTCTATTCTTATCTTCGTTCCTTACCGGCGATACACGCGGCAGTTAATTCAGAGGATTATCCCTTGCAAGGGGCGGTCAAACACAGTTGGAATCTTTGCCATTTACTAGTCGAATGCGTCAACTATTCGGATGAGCGGACTCCAAGCTGTGAACTCTCAATATCGAAAACAATGTGAATTGGAAAAATAATTGCAGTTTCGAATAAAGAGCCTTAAAGCAGAGATCGCTGTTTTGCCTTGCGTCTTTCAATGGTGGTGGACACCAGATGTTTGGTGATATGAGCGGCAAGAGAGATAAAGAGGAAAAATCTCACGTTCATACGCCGTCAATCGTTTCGAACGTCCTCCAAACGTTGCAAACGCTTTTCTAACCCCATCGGGCGTTTCACTCTGTTCCATCGTCATCGCAACATCGCAGACCTATGGGTCATATTCTCCTTGCTCGCTTTCAGCTTTATTTTAATTGTTTGAACGCAGTTTCCTATGTATTTATGGTTCTCCTTTTTTCAAACGTTGTCCTAGTTAGCGTTTTCACTTGAAAATGAGTTTCGCGATTTTAAATTGCTATTTTCACGCGTGACGCTCAAAATACGCCTCATAATCATCTCAAAAACGCGCATTTTGGATAGCGCGCGTTCCAGAAAGGCTCAACGCGCTCCAATCTGTCTAAAACGACAATTTTCTGAGGCGAAACCGTTAGCTACTCATCGTAGACAGTGGTCCTTCGATCGACCGGTCGGAAACGCGTCCAAAATGCCCAGCCAAAGGATATCCAAAATGCCCAGCCCTTTGGCTGGCAGCTGTCTAAAACGAAGATTCCAGTTTCTAGACCTGTCTTGTGTCTCAATTCGATTGAGATATCGCATGTAGACGTCTCAGCAAACGTCTAGATAAATGGTCTTCCTGAGACGACTTCGAAGCTGCAACGTTTTTGGACTCTTTGAGAAACTTTTCAGTGCACGTGAACCCTTCGCTGGGCGACTTCCGGCAATCTGGAACGGTTGAACCTTGAAATTACCTTCTCTGGGTGGCTACCGTAACTTCTCCCTGGTCGCGGCCTTCTGAATCGAGCAGCGCGTCCTGAAAACACGGGAAATCATTATAATCGTTTGTTCTACAGCCCAAAACGCGTTGAAAACGTTCCGAAACAGCTGAGGAAAGAGCCCAAACGAGGAGCGACGCTGCTCACAGCTTCGCGAAGCTTCAGGGAAGCACAGTGGACAAATACCAATTTGAATTTGCCGCGTCCTGCACGGAAAGCGACCGTTTCGCCTTTCGAAATTCGCTTCGGCTACCATGGTTGATCACTGATCGCCGATTTTCGGGATTTTGGATGAAGATTGAAGCTGTTAAGAGCTCTAAGGTTGCCCTCGCCATTGCTTGTCAATTTAAACCTTGTTGCACTCGCATATGGAAGATTCCAAGCTGTTCTTGAAGCTGAAATGCTGCCCTGATTGGTGCTGCGTTTGAGCGAATCGACGCCGCATATTTGAGAGTCTTTCACATGTGTTCGTCGTCCTGACCGCTTCCGTCGCAAGCCTTATAATTTTGACGTCGCTTCGCTGATCTTTCGCCCCTTTTCACGATTTTACGGGGCCCGAAACCCGCGTGATCTTCGCGCTCTTGGCTCGAGCGCTGTTTATTAGCGTTTTGACCCATTTCCACCTTCAAATCCACCTTATTTCAGATCATGGGAGAAATAGAAGAGGAGAAGAGAGAGAAGGTGCCCCTCAGCCATGTCCGCCTCTTTCGCAAAGAGTTCCTGGAATCGGGGCGTATCAACGAGGCCTTCATCGATAAATGCGAAAAATTCTTAAGTAATCTCTCGATTTTCAATTTTTCGCCCAATTTTCGACCTTTTTAGGCTTCGATGTGGTCGAGATTCTTAAGAAGCTCTTCACAATAAACCCAGGCCTTGCGCGTAAGTTTTTCTTCCGTCAAATTCGGCTGAAGCATCCCAAGGAGTCCGGCATTATCATTCCCATTATCGAACGTAAGGTTCTCCCCTTCGAGCTGAGACAAACGTGCATTTTAGGATGCTACGGAGATGACACCGAGGTCCTAAGCGAGCTCCGATTGGAGAACTTAAAAAATGCTTCCAAGGAGAGGTATCTGAAGATCTTCAGCGATGATGAATTTTGCGCTGGGGACACGCTGAGCACCCAGATCCGCCCGCAGCCGTTCATCAAGAATCTGGCCGCGAAATACGGAAATCGCTACGAGAAGATGATAAAGAAGGTCGAGGCTCTCCTCAAGGACAAAGGTTAGGTATTCCGTCTTGTATTCCTTAGCTATTTCTGCTTAGAACACGACGCTGCCGCGTGTCAAATCCTCCGCTCGATGCCTAAAATCGCCGATGACGATGAGGACGACTCCTGGTGGCTCCATCTCCTTGATATCTGCGATATGGATCCTCACAACAGGGCTTGTTTGGTGCTCCTGGACGTTGATTACAGGAACATCATCGGTGAGTGGCCTTATCTTAAGGACAAATGAATGAACTTTTTTGAACTTTTCAGATATGTTCAGAGCCGAGCAGAGAGCGAAGAGGACCCCAGCGATCCAAGGCAAGGACGAAGTAATGTTCGACGAAACGATTTCGGACCTGGATCGCGAGTTTCGAGGCCAAGAGCCCTACATGGAGCACCGCGAAACCGTCGACGAGAACCTTATCGATGATCCCGATAAGATCGTGCTTCGTGATTACCAGGAGGAGCAGATGGAGGGCGTCCGCAAGGGAAACACGATCGTTTGCGCCCCCACAGGATCCGGAAAAACGATCATTGCGGCGCAAACCCTTCTGGAACACTTTAAGGAGAACGAGAAGGCCCGAGTAAGTCTCGGATCCTTTTAATTTTGTCCTAAGATCAAAGTTTAGGCGGTGATGTTTGTTCCAACGATTCCTCTCGTGGAACAACAGGCCCAGTTGCTCACCAGGTTTCTCCGCAAGCGGAAGTACATCTTGACGGCTTCAGGAGCTGAACGAGTTGTGTCCCTCGGCAGGAAGATGCTCTCCGCGGACGTGGTCGTAATCACGCCCCAGCTCTTCTACAACTACATGACGGACCCCCGCGAATCAGAGAGGATTTACATATCCGATTTCACCCTCTTTATCTTCGATGAATGCCATCACTGCGACTCCAATCATCCCTACAGGAGTGAGCCTTTGATTCTTATATTTTATGCAAGGGTGTGTACCCAACTGAAGCTTGAGCTTAAGTCAGGTTTAGGCTTTAATAGAAGCTTAGGCCTTGGTCGAATTTGGCTGAAATTGAAGTTGGGGTAAGGTCAGGCTTAGGCGTGGCTTACCTGCCATGCCAATTTGCGTTTGTGTCGCTAATTTGAGCTTAGGCTTAAGTATGTTAAGGTTCTATTTGAAGCTTCGGCTTAGGTCCATTTTACGCATAAATAGAAGCTTAGAATTTAGGCCCAAATTAAAGGTTAGGCTATGGCCTTTGATCCGTAGATTCTAATCCTAATTTAACCCATTTCAGAGATTACGAAGCGTATATCCGCTTTCGAAGGAAAGAAGCCCCACGTCGTCGGCCTCACTGCGTCCGTAGGTCGATGAACCCACAGGA
Organism: Steinernema carpocapsae; assembly: GCA_000757645.3. Taxonomy (NCBI): domain Eukaryota; kingdom Metazoa; phylum Nematoda; class Chromadorea; order Rhabditida; family Steinernematidae; genus Steinernema; species Steinernema carpocapsae. Next base: position 6,341,641 of record AZBU02000004.1, on the reverse strand, counting down.
AGCCGTGGACCACATGATCCGGATCTGCGCCAACATGACCGCCCAAAGCATCACCACGGTCCAGCGATGTCTCAAGTCTTTGGATGAAAAGGTCCGCATCCCGGATGACTACATCCGCACCGTCCATCGCGACCTGGAATCGCCTTTTCGAGGCAAGATCGCCGAAGTCCTGGGCAAGTTCGTGTATATCGCCGAGGAGAAACTGAAGAATACGGTGCTCGCTGGAGGAGAGTTCGAGAGCTTCCCGGACAAGCGTAAGGTGTGCCAATTCTTTGGTTTTGTGAAGCGGCTGAAGAACGAGCTCGAGAGGAACCAGAAAGTCGAGGATAGGAATGCGCTCATCTACACGCTCGCTAGGATCGAAGTTCTGTACAAGCTCTTCAACCTTTCGGATCTGCTACCGGCGCGCTACGCTGCTCACGTCTTAAAAGAGTTCAATGACGAGAATAAGGATGGTCTTCAGGAGAAGTACAAACGTATTTTTCTGAACTCTTAGGCTTTATTCCTGACGTGTAACCCGTTTTAGACTATCTCAGAGAGCTAGGAGAAGCGGCGATTAAGAACGAGGAGAGGGACATGAACAAGGACATCCTCGTGACTGAAGGAGATCCTGGTGGACCAGTACCAGAAGGACCCGTTCTCGAAGACGCTGATCTTCGTGAGCACCCGAGATCTGGCTCGAGATCTATCTCTCTATCTCCGCGACCAATGGGACAAGTACGGACTTCCCAGAAAGGTGAAACCCACAAGAGAAGGCGAAGATTCCGAAAGACGTACAAACCCGTCAGCTACATCACGAGTAGCAACCAAGCGACCTCGGCCGGAGGCCTTACGGCTCAGCAGCAGCGGGAAACCGTGGCCCACTTCCGAAGCGGCCATCATCTCGTCCTCGTTGCCACTTCCGTCGCCGATGAGGGTTTGGATATTGCGGAATGCAACCTGATCATCAAGTACAACACGTCTGAATCCAGCGAACTGAAGCTGATACAGAGGAGCCAAGCAGAGCAGTTCAATCCTCTTGGCCCTGGATGGAGCGATAGAGAAGGCAGAGTATGACGGAATGTTGAGGGAAAAGCTCATGTACGCCGCGATTAAGCATCTCCACACGCTCCCCGACACCCACGTCTACCGATTGGTGAGTTCTGAGCTGTTCTTCTGGATTCTGAACGATTCTTACCCTTTGTAGATTGAGGCGAAGGCTCAGCAGCTGCTGGTAGATGAGAAAGAAGCCGAAGAACGCGCGAAGCAGCGTAAGGAAGAGGCCTCGGAGGAAGTGTGGATCGTTGCCTGCAAGAAGTGCTCAGAACAACTCACCACGACCGGATCACTGCGCAACGCTGGAGATAAGCGCGTCGCCTCCTGCGATCCGTCGATTTGGGAGAAGCTGAAGATCGTCGGCAACCAGAAGGCCGAATCGCATGGAAATGCGAGCCTGGAGACGGCGACTGCGATAACACCATCGCCACGTTGGGAACCGACGGAAACACCTTCATGCCGTTCCTGAGAGCGCAGAGCGTTTCGCTCTACCGCCAGGCCGAATATGACGCTGATAACCGCGAAGGAAAGCAGTCGCTCAAGAAGTGGAGATCCCTGGAGGCTGGCGAATACAACATCGTTCTTCGGAGCATTGACGATGAGGACAGGGTCAGTTTGTAGCTGTAAACACGTATTATAAGATCGATTGCAGAAACGTATGTGTTCCTCTTGGGAATCGCAAAACAGCGAGAAGGCAAAAGAAATCGTCCAGAAGCGGCAGGATCAGCGCGCGTTCAAGAGGGCCAGGTACCTGACGAAAGAGAGCCGCAACCGGGAGCTGGCAAAGAAGGTGATCCTGAAGCAGAAGGAGGACCCGAACGCGGAAGAAGACGACTACGGGTATTCAAGCATCGCTGACGACAAGATTAGAGGTGAAGACCTCGAGAAGGTGAAGATTAAGGCCGAGGACTTCGCGCAGGTGCTCCACAGCGAGCCTAATTATCTCAGCGCGATGAAGGGATACGAAGCAGAGGTATCAGATAATTCCGATAACGATTACGAGTAGATTTGTGTGATATAGTTTTATTTCTATATTCTATTTCTTCGTCATCGGGTCCGTGGGGTATTTCTAAAACATCGTCATCATCATTTTAGGAGCTGAAGCATAAAATTCTTACCCTCATCGGAGGCGCGTAGCTCGCAGCCCTGACGGAGACCGTGTTGGGCTGCGCTGGGTAGGCAGGCCTCGACACGGGAGTTGTCGGTTTCACCGGCATCAAGTAAACCGACTGGATCGGAGCCGATGTGGTCTTGGAGACCGGGTAGATCGCCGTCTTCTGGACCGCCGCGGCAGACATCGGAGGCTTCGTGACGGGGCTTGGAGGAGTCACGGGCTTCGCCGGTACTTGGGTCTTCGGTGGAGGCGTGGTGAACAAGGTTCCCACGCATTCGTACTCCTCTGGAGGCGGGTACGAGTTGAGCACCGCTTCCAGGGACTCGTATTGGTCGCTTGGCGATGATAAGGGCTCCTTTGATGGCGCTAAACATGCTGATTTACAGAATATCCTTAGCCAAGTGGAATATTACCCATGGGAGCTGCAGTAGCTAGTTTCACAGTCGTAGGCTTCGGAGCAATCATGGATATTCCCACGGCTCCAGGCGACTTCGGCGCGGCTGCGGGAGGCGTCGGACTCTTCGGCGTCGCAGCGACGAGCGGCTTCGCTCCGGTAGAAACTGGCGATCCTGGAGGCAGCAGCGGAATGGGGTACTGGCTGAGTGCTTCATACAGAGTTTCGTCGGCTTCTTCGGCGTGGACGTCTATCGCGGGTGAGGGCAGAGGAGGAGCGGAGAGGACAGCCACGGCCGATGCCCTGAAGTGAGAGGAATGGTCAGAAAAAGGACATCAAGGATGATAAGCACGGGTTTGTCGTCACGGAACAGCTGAATTTATGCAAGAATTTGTACGTTTCTACCCACGTTCGCACTTGACTGAAAATCACTTTTCGGAATACAAAAAGGGCTTCAAGAAGACGCATTTTGGTAGTTTGAAAAATGGCACAGAATAAACTTACGTCTTGGAGTATTGAAAGCTATCCAAATTACTCGTGCACCAGCGAAAATTAGAGCTTCTCCTGAGGACAAAAACGTCTCTTAAACGACGCGTTACGGGTGCCAAACAAAAGTGAATTTTGCGACCAAAATGCGTCCGAAAAGTCCCATTTTTAACACGGGAAATGAGCCCAATTTTAGACAAATTTAAGCAGCATTGCGCGCACTTAGAACACACACAGGCCGCCTTTCCATCTCGACAAAAAGCTATTGTCGAACCGCAATCACCTTGACAAATTTTTCGAAAATTCGAAAAAGCGATGCTAACGCCGCCGACGCCCGAAAAATAGCTACAGAGAAATCGAATTTGAACCCCACGGATCTGCAAAATTCTGGCTCTAAAATTCCATTTTCTTATTCAAAAATCGCTTCAAAGAGCTTCGAAATACGCGCCAATTTGAATCAGCTCACCCACCGCAGGACGATTTCGCATGCATCGCTTTCTGAACTTCCCTAAAAACACTTTCAAATCCCACTCACAAATTCTCGTACTGGTCGGGGCAGGAGAGGGCCTCGACTTGCTCATAGTTCTCCGCGGGATTCGCAGCAATCGGTGGAGGCGGCTTCGCGATTGTCGCCGGTGGAGGCTTCGGGACCGCGGGAGACTTCGCCGGCAGCGGCGTCCTCGCGATCGGCGGCGTCGTCGGTTTTGAGTCCTTCTTCAGTGGTACATTACCTGAAAGAACGCGGATTTAGGCCTCTGGAAACGATTTAGAAACGAACTCATTTCGGTCACTCGATGTCCAACTGACCAGCCGGGCGCTTCGAGGGGTGAGCGGGAGGAGCGACCGGTTCGAAGATGAAAGGGACGTCGGAATGAGGGCGGCTGCAGACAGCAGAGGTGGGTTCAGACGGGAGCTGTCTGCAAGCGAAGGTCAGATAGAATTGGGTGGAAAACAAGACTGTCTGGACAGAAGTGGGAGTGGGAGCAACCGGTCCGAAGGTGAAAGGGACTTCGGAATGAGGGCGGCTGCAGACAGGAGCAGTCTGCAAGTGGGCAGAATTCAGTCTAGCTCGTGAGGCTCTTGGCTGGTGACCCTATAAAAGCATCTAGAGCCTTTTGCAACCTAACAAAAAAGTGAATTTTCAATTTATTATTCAAAAACAGGCACAATTACGTGGAATGAGGTGTTGACTCTCCACAGCTTGATGTCGGCTCATCCAACGTATAAACCGTTGACGTGTTCGACGTGAAAATAGCAAAAATCCAAGTTGTGTTTGACCGCACCTTGCAAGGATAATCCTGTGGATAATCCTAGATATCGACGATATGGAACGAAGATAACAATAGAAGTAATGGCTGTAGTTACAGAGGGGCGCTCCGGAGGAGAAGCCGTTCGAGAAATTGGGTTGGATGATCCGGTTAGCAGAGGAAGCAGAGGTGGGCTCAGACGGCAGAGGCCTGCAAGCGGGCAGAATTCCGTTTACCTCGCAAGGCTCTTGTTTGGCGATCTGTGTAAGGCCCTAAAGAGCATCTAGAATAGAAGGGATAAAACGACGTTGAAGGCAAAATTGCAGAGGGAGATGGCGATAGGGAAGATGCGGTAGCACCGCATGGAAGGGGTGGACTTGGTGAAGTCCAGGAAGAGGAAATAGGGTTCTAAGATGAAATCGATAGTTGTGATAGCAGTGAAGACGTAGTCCAGGTTAAAATGAATGCAGTAGCCACGTATTTAGAGGAACGTCGAAATAAAAGCAGAAAGCCGTCCGCAAACGAGTAATTGAGTTTTTTAGCCAACAGCCTTCTCACGGCATAAAGAGTTTCTGCTCAAGAAGGGGGAACTCATTAATAAAGAAAACAAATAAATTGGCCGTTTTTTTGGCCGCTCAAAGAACAAAATTGAAGTCGATGCTCGATGGATTTGATTGACTTCACTCAAATTAAAGATACAGGCTTCCTATACACTTGTGTGGTGAAATGTAGTTTAAGCTGCTTGGCTTTTATACAAAATGTTTCATGCTTTTCATCTAAAATAAGAACGTGGTCGTTCGTCGCCAAACAGGACAATCCAATTGTGAGCTACGATTATCAAAGGAGTATTCTGAAAGACGACGAGTTCTCGGTTTGTTAAGATAAATTTTGATCCACAGAAGGCAACTCAAAACTGGGTGATGTAAAGGATGGCACGCTTCTCCACAGGCTTTCCATATGCCCAACGCTTCTGGACCTTGGAGTTATCGTCCTCAGCTAAATGATTTGAAAAACTCCTTGTTTTGGGCTTCCCGTTACCAGCTACGTTGTACCACTGACGCTTCTCCACAGGCTTTCCATATGCCCAACGCTTCTGGACCTTAGCTTCATCGTCATCGTCATTTACGTTGTACCACTGACGCTTTTCGGCCTTAGAATTGTCCGCTCCGTACCACTGACGCTTCTCCACAGGCTTTCCGTAAGCCCAGCGCTTTTCGACCTCAGAATTGTCGCCCTCCACAACTAGAATTTAAAAATCACTCTTACGTCGAATGACCTACAACTTACCTCCGTATTGACGCTTCTCCACAGGCTTTCCATACGCCCAACGCTTCTGGACCTTGGAGTTATCGTCTTCAGCTAAATTTAACAAGATTTTAAAAACTCCTTGTTTTGGGCTTCCCGTTACCAGCTACGTTGTACCACTGACGCTTCTCCACGGGCTTTCCATATGCCCTCGACCTCAGAATCGTCGCCCTCCACAACTGAAATTCAAGGATCCCTCTTACGTCGAATGAGCTACGGCTTACCTCCGTATCCGTACCACTGACGCTTCTCCACGGGCTTTCCGTAAGCCCAGCGCTTCTCGACCGCAGCACTATCGTCTTCAGCTAAATTTTAAAAACTTGAAAACGCTGTTTTGGGGTTTCCGGTTACCAGCCACTCCGTAGGAAGCACGCTTGGCGTTAGAAGCGTAGGCGACCACCAGAAAAACCTAAAATGACAGTTTAGCTTCAGTGTTAGAACCTACAAGACAGAGAAGGACTTGAAGGGTCTTCATGGCTCAGAAGTCAAGAAAACGATATGTCGCTCGCCGGGTTGAACATCGCTTTATACGCATCTAAAGTTTAGAATTTTGACGATGACATAAGCGATTATGCGTGCAAATGGGCGTAAATTCGCAGACAAGAAAGCTTGTGGAGAAGGGGGAAGTGCGATCAATTCAGAATTTGTGTCGTTTGGCAATTGATCAAAGCGTTCAATGCGATCGCTTCCTCAATTTTGCTTTGACAGTACGATTAGTTCAATTTTACTTCCTTCTTCCAAAATCTAAATTTCAAAGCAAGGTCCGAAAACACTTGACGCTGTTTGGCCGACTTGAATTAACAAGCCGCCATGTGCCTTGTGCTAGATTAGTCAATGCAGTCAATGCAGTCAAAGCGATTGTGTGTGTGAATGAATGATGAATGATACGCTACCATGTAGCAAAGTTTAGATGACAAAGGGTTGGAACTTGTGTTGAAGGAGTTAACCCAAGTCTTTGCGATTTGTACTGGATACTAAAAGGAGAACCTGTGTGTCTTGTAAAACGGCGAAAATTTCGCGACTAAACAGGATTGGTGGTCTTCTCAACAGGCTTTCTGTCTTCTCAACAGGCTTTCTGTCTTCTCAACAGGCTTTTGTCTTCTCAACAGGCTTTCTGTCTTCTTAACAGGCTTTCCGTCTTCTCTTTCTGTTCTCAACAGGCTTTCCGTACTCACAGTTCCCCCTCGGTCTTGTTGACAAACTGTGTTTGACCATTTTTTAAGCGACAAAATTTTTCGGATCAGTCGTAGCGTGTATTTCCGGTAAAGAACATTGAGGTGATGGTCGCAGTTGGCGCATAAGCGGCGACAAGTTTCGCGCAGATTCGAAAAGTGACAGCTGACAGCTCCTGCGTTTTCGCTAACAAAGACACTCGAAGCAATAGCCATTGTGAAAGGCGCGCTGGATGGCAGGACGACGATTGTTCGTGATAGCAGTAAGGAGCTCAAATTGGGTGCCATTGTATATAATGGATGCCGGAAGTAATACAGATTGAGTTGCTTAGAGATCTCGACGGCACAGCGTTTTGTAGATTCAATTTTGGGTCAGCAAGCCGCTGATCTCTGCTCAGCAGCAACAACAAGGCTAACCAACCACATTCAGAAAATTGTAGCTTTATGTTATAGTTGAAATAAAAAGGCAGGCTCATAAGATGTTTGGATATCTCTTCAGACCGCATCCACTCGGCATAATTTTTCTATTTTGGATATCAATAAAAGACCAATTAGATGCATGTTATTAGATATTAAGCTAGCGTTTAACGCGTTGAAGACCAAAAGGTAATTTTGACAAATATAGTGCCACGCTGTTTAACATTTCACAACCACATCTCAGACGTCTCGAAAAGGGCATTTTCGGTTGGATCTCAAGTGGAATCTTATGGCCACAAATAAACAGTTTAAGGAGTCGCGTGTTTGCTGGGATCAAATTACCCCCATTATGACTAAATGCGCGATTCTTGTCATAAGACCAATTGCGACCGATTTGGGCTACATGATTACTATTTTAATATTTCCAGTTTTAGCTCAAAATGGACGATTGGACAGATCTGGATTTTTCCAAGATCCGAGGGTCGCGTGTTCCTAACCGACCTCTCCGCATAGGAGCTGTCAAAACCGATTTTGACGCTTTCAACTGTTGGCGTCAAATGCCGGACAAGAATTGTCTGAAGCCAGGAGCTGAAGTCGAAATCGTGTCCATGGTTATGGAAATGCTGGACTGGAAGTGGAAAATGGTACCTTTTCCTTATGTTCCATACCTAGTTTGCTTGATTTCAGATCGACCTGCACGAAGAATACGGTATTGTGGAAGCAGACTGGGGCCAAGAACTCCCCAATGGCACTTTTACTGGCGCCATGGGTCTCCTTCAACGCGAGGAAATCGACATGTTTGGGTTGACAATGAGAATCACGTCTAGTAGGATGAAAGCCGCTTGTTTTTCTTATCCTATTCATATCTTTACTGTAAGAGTTCGCCTTAAGATCTTAGCTCAAGGTGTCTTATAGCAAACCTATATCACCGAAGCTCCAAAATCGGTCGATTTTCGCTATTTCATGTTTAGCGTTCTGACGCTCAATGTGTGGCTGGTAATTTTTGGGACTATTATGATTCTAATCTTTATCCAAACCATTATCTATATTTATGAGGACAAGGTCAAACAGTCGTTGTTTGAAAGGATCGGGAGAGCTGCTATGGTGAGGTCTCAATTCCAAAATTTTAAATTTTGGGCTTTTCAGGAGACTCTCGGCGTATTCCTAAAACAACGCGGCAGCAACCCTCGTTCCAACACCGAAATGGTCCTTCAAGGCTTCATGTTGACCACCCTCGTCGTCCTAACCGTTTACTATCAGTCGTCCATGAATTCTAAGCTCACCGCTCCCGAAAAACCGGCCATTCCGTTTCTAACGCAAAGCCATCTTCTCGACGCGTTGGAGGTTAAGGAGACGTTTCTATTCTACCCTTTAAACGCCCCTCCAGAGTGCTCAAATCATGAAAACTGTCGTCGGATGCCTAAGATCATCAAAGAGAACCCGATAAGAATTGTGCCTGAAGAAGACACTCCAGAAGGTCTCAAGGAAGGAGGAGTGTCTTACTCTGTCAGCGACATCGACCAACTCCCCTTCGACGTAAGCTGGTACAACCGAAAAACCCACACAATTATGATCAAAGACCCAACTGGCCTGCACAACTACATGGGATTCGGATTCAGCCTCAAAAACCGCGCCTACAAGAACGCTTTCAACAAAGCTCTGGTCAAAATCCTTCCCGGAATTCCAAGAATCATGACAGGACCCAACTACCACGAATCCAAAGCTAACTACTTTGCCAGTGTCAAAGCTAAGAAGGTCTCTTTAAGCCTATCGAAGCACTTGGAACAGCTCTTCATGACTTATCTGATCGGATGTGGGCTCTCGATCGCGGCCTTCGTGATAGAGATTCTGTGGCACAGGTCTCAGATAAATCGACATATTGGGCGGAGATGCAATCGGAAGATGTCCGGAAAGTATATCAGTGCTGTGAGGGTGTTGAGGTGGTTTCCGCAAGAGCTGAGAGGGACGACAGGATAGTTATACTGCTGTAGATTCGTTTTAATGGCATAGAAATGGCTTTGTTCGTATTAATAAATGTGCTTCAAATGTATAAAAAACGCAGAAAATGAAAATGCTTCATCTTAGAAGCTTCAAGTTGTGTTAGTGAATCTCCCGTTTGGCTGAAAGTTTCATGTGGCGCTCAGACGTTTTGCCTTGAACGCTTCGAATTGTGACAGACAGAATTATACTATTTTTGGAAGCACTCGTCATATGCTATTTTTGCATATCTGATTATTGACGCCTTCCTCTCCCCATCTTATCACTTCTACCTCCCTGACAACCTTCATTTTTTCCTTTTTGGCCCCTTCAAATCGATAGCTAGAAAACGTTTAAAGTGGAAAACCGTGTTCAATTACCTTGAGCCGTAAAATATCAAAAATGTCTTAGCTTGAAGACGTTTTGTGCCAAACGCTATCTTCAGATGTTGTTTTTGAGGCTTATTGAAGACAGACATTATGTCATTTTTCTATAGCCCTGTTGGCCTCCCTGATCCTTGATTTCTTCCTCTCCCTATCTAAGCACTTTTCTGCCTCTCTTTTCACTTTTTTGCACCTCTAATCGATAGCTCACTAGCTCACAGAAGAGGAATGTCACTTGCGACGCTCGGTAGCAAGTTGAGAACGACGTTTCATTTGTTTGCCAGTCTGCCTTCCTCAACAGCCGTCTAGCGGTGACGCTTCCGGGATGAACGCTCTGACTCGATTCGTGCCTCAGTGCGCTCCTGTGGTCAAAAAAGACCTGCACAGGTTTATTGATGAACTAGCCGGAATTGATAAGCTGCTGGTGCTGACCGGCGCTGGATTGTCGACTGAGTCAGGTGAGCTACGATTTGCTTTTTGAACCAGCTAGATCTATGAAAGAAACAAATTTGCTGTGCTTATTTTGTACTTGAGATCCGTGACCACACAAGGATTTAATTGCGTTGTTGTGATGTGGCAACAGTAGGTCAAATTGGCTATAAAACTCAATTTCTCTCCGTTGCGTCATAAAACTGTTAGAGATGGATAGAAGACTGGATTACTGGGTACCTGAATCCAATTGGTCTTAGGTTGCTCTATACAAAAAAGCCACGTTACACTTCATTAAATTGCTCTCAAAACAAGCGAGTGCTAGTTGGTGACATGCCGAAAAACTGGTTTAAACGTCATTTGAAGCATCAATGGTTTTTGGTTTTCTTGATAGCGATCTAAGCTAAATTCGATTCCAGGCATTCCCGACTACCGTTCAGAAGGAGTTGGCCAATACGCTCGGACTAGCAACCGTCCTATCACCCATCAAGAATTCTTCAAATCGGCAGATCGACGTCGCCGTTACTGGGCTCGGAATTTTGTCGCCTGGCCGAGATTCAGCTCCGCATCCTGCAATGACTCTCATCACGCTTTAGCTGAATTAGAACGTTTTGGTAGGATCTCATGGCTGATAACACAAAACGTGGATGGTCTTCATGGTCTTGCTGGGTCAGAGAAGCTAACTGAATTGCACGGAAGTGGCCGTTTTGTGGTTTGTCAGTCGTGTGATGAGCGGTTTTCGAGGTAAGCCTTCGACTCATATTTTAGCCATAATCTCTAAATTTAGGTTTGACGTTCAAAACTGGCTTCACGACCTTAATCCTAATTGGACGATTCGAGAAATCGGCGAAATGGCACCTGACGGAGACGTGGAAATTTCAGATTCTGCTTTGGAGAGCTTCAACATGCCCTACTGTCCCAGTTGTGGTCCAGATTCGATCCTAAAAACGGACGTTGTCTTTTTTGGGGATAACGTGAGGAGATGTGTTGTCGATTTTTGCTACGAGAAGGTAGTTCTTATCTTAAAAACCCTGAACTGTAATATTTATAGATCGACGAATGCGACGGAATCCTGGTCCTAGGTTCTTCTCTATCAGTCATGTCCGGCTACAGATTCGTGTATCAAGCGAGCCTTAGAAAATTACCTATCCTCATTGTAAATATTGGGCCAACAAGGGCGGATCACTTAGCCACGGTGAAGCTATCGGCGAAATGCTCTGAGATTGTAACACAGATTATAGTGGAGGCATAAAGACAAAATAATACCCATTTTATCAGTTGCACACAACTGCTTCTTCTTCGAACAACCCACAGAGGGAGACACAATCTGATATAAAATAACCCGAACCTCTAAATTGAACAATTCGAAAAATAGGTAAAATGCCACCCGACGGAGATGTCGAAATTCCAGATTTGAAGAGCTGTCCCAATTGTAAAAGTTGAGGCGGAAAAACGACATTTATTACCCATTTTATCAGTTGCACATAACACAAAAATGCGTCTTCTTCTTCGAACAACCCGCAGAGAGAGAGGACACAATCTAATATCCGGGTGCCGTGCGAGGCGGAGGGCAGTGGTCGCAAGCGCCAGGCCTCCCGTCTCTCCCTGAGGTCCTTGTTCTCCTGGTCCACCCGGTTTTCCAGCCGTTCCATCGTGTCCTGCATCTCCCGGAGGTCCTGGAGGTCCATCTCCGCCTGGTTTTCCTGGCGATCCATCTGAGCCGTCGCCGCCAGGGGCGCCTGGGGGTCCGGGAGGTCCCGGAGGTCCGTCTTGGCCGGGGACTTCGTTGAGGGTGCCCGGGGCACCTGGGGGGCCTGGAGATCCTGGGCTTCCAGGGGCACCGGGAGGTCCAGCTGGGCCGGCTGGAGGGCCTCGAGAACCACCATCCGCGTCTTTTCCAGGAGCGCCGGGGCTGCCTGGGGGTCCTTTGGGACCTGGGCCTCCTGGTGAGCCGGCTGGAGCATTCGAAGCACCAATCCCCAATCCTAAAAGCAGATACTCTTTAAAAATGCCGAAATAGGTTGAAGAAGCTTACAATGTGAGGCGCAGGTCCAGGAGGAGGCGCGTCAGGTCCGTCCTTACCAGGCGATCCCATCATCTCCGTCTTTGCCATCAGGCCCAGGAGCTCCAGGCGCTCCAGGCCCAGAAACTCCGCATCCACAGCATCCTCCACCTCCTTGCGCATGGCTCACAGGCCTCTCCACAGCTGCCACAGCATTGTATCCATTAGGAGCCTGTCTCGACAATCTCCTAACGCCTCCATTCACCTGCGAGAGCACCTGAGTCCTGGTCACCTCTCGCCAGATATTCCCAGATCGGGACTTGCAGAAGTCGACCTCGTTTTGCATCACGGACTGCATCTGCTGCATGTAGTTGTAGACCATCGGGACCGAGATAACACAGACTAAGGTGGCTATCGTGGACATGGAAACGCCTACGAAGGCAATGGTCCTGAGGCTCTCCACCTCGACGAGCTTCTTTTTGATCCCCTCCGGAGACGTCATCTTTTCGTAAGACGAGGTCATAAGCGCACGCACGTAAACAAGGCACCCTGTTTTTCAGGCACCTACTACAGTAAATACTACAGAAGAAACACAACAATTTGTTCGCCAACCGACAAAATGCGCGCTGTTGAGACCCTTATATGCGTGGCTGAAACCGCAGCAGCGCCGGATGGGAGGCACTTTCCAGAGAGGCGCGATTTCGGGATAGGGGGAGTGCTGGGAACAGGTTCCCCGACCGAAAGCAATTGTTTTCCCCTTTGGCGAAGCTTTTCTGAGATGTTCCTGAGCCCCGGGGAGCGTCGTCGGCGCAACACATATTGCGCGATTGGGAGGAGGGAGCAGCTGACGGCTGACTGGCAATCCTTCCAAAACGCGCGGGAGTCTTTTAGGATAAAGAAGGTGCGACAAAACTGGAACACTTGTCTTCTGTGTCGCCGACGACACTGATTGCCCGCTAATCGCCATCGCGCGCTCAACGCAAGCGAACGCCTAAAGACTGATGAAACTGCCACAGAAAGAGGAGACCACTTTGTTGTGCTGCTGACGATCACGAGCTTGCGAGAAATTGTAATTTATTTGGAGAGACGAACGGACGAAGAGGAACAAGCAATTAGCGCTTAATATCCGGGATAGTCGTTTGGTGGGTCTGTCTAAAAGAAGTGCTCCCCGCGGGAGCAAAGAAGGAATGTGCAATAAGGAGGGTGTTTCGATTGGGGATTAGGAGGTTAAGGGTGACCTTAATAGAGGTCGTAAAAGGATTATGCGAGATGAAGGAGAGAGTTTAATTTGAAAAGCGTTTTGAGAAGAGGAAAATTAGGAGTTAAGGAGTTGATCTGAGATTCGTAGAGTAAAGGTTCAAAAGAAACTCAAAAAATTAGTTTCAAGAATTTTCGGTTGAGGACACTACGGTAAGATGATATTGTAGCCATGTACTGGGTCTAAAATTAGGACTTTAAATGGGGCTTGAATTTAACTTTAAATAAGGTTAAAGCTCTGATTAAACCATAAATTCACAAAATTTAGACTCAAGCGAGGCTCGAAAGATCAATAAGAATTTAGTATTGTTGAGATCTAAAAAGGTTTAAAAGAAGCTTCAAAAATTAGATTTAAGATTATCTATTTAGACTTTAGAGCTCTGTCCCCTAATTTCAATATTTTGATCTACTAAGGATAGTCTTACATCTCTATGAACCTCCCCAAAATCTCTCAGATCCATTCAAACCTAATTTACTCGCCAAACCGCGTGAGGTCCACTTCAAACCCTCGCTCCCTTTTGTCGACTTACTTCTTAAATCCAATTGAACACAACCTGCACTGGTCTACCAACGCGCGATTGCGCTTTTTCCGTTCTAGCTATTCTCCTTTCGCAACTAGTTCCGTCAGCGGCGTTATGCACTCACTTCACGACAATTCAAGGCGCATTAAAATTTGTTCCGCTTTTCGATTTCGACTCTAATCGGTAATTTGGAGGGGATAACGAGTTAAGAGAAGAGTGGATGTGAGGAGATTCAGTTGACATTTATTTAAATCAAAAAAGAACGATTGAGCAGTGTTTAATATCCGGGAGCAGTGCGAGGAGGAGGGCAGTGGTCGCAAGCTCCAGGAGCGCCCTGTTCTCCGTTGGGTCCCTGTTCGCCGTTGGCTCCGTTTTTGCCGGGGGCTCCGTTCTTTCCGGCGTCTCCGGCAGGTCCGGAAGGTCCCTGCTGTCCGGGCTTGCCGTTCTCTCCGGGCTGTCCGTCTTCTCCCTTGGGTCCGGGGGCTCCAGGTGCTCCGGGAGCTCCATCGGGGCCGGGAACATCGTGCACCTTTCCGGGAGCTCCGGGGGTTCCCGCTTGTCCAGGTTGTCCGTTGGGTCCCTTGGGTCCGGGGGGTCCGGCGGGTCCCTTCTGGCCGGCTTGTCCGGGCTGTCCAGGCTGGCCAGCTTTTTCCAGAAGGTCCCTTGGGTCCGGCGTTTCCGACGGGTCCGGCGGGAGCGTCAGCGCACTCGAAGCACCAGTCCTAAACAATATTAAATTCTTAGATCTCAAAATAAGGTTAGTTAAGACTTACGATAGCGGGAGCAGGGGTAGCGGCGGGGGTCCTTACCAGGAGCTCCAGGAGCACCATCTTCTCCGTCTTTTCCGTCGGCTCCGGGAGCTCCAGCGGCTCCAGGTCCAGAAACTCCGCATCCACAACATCCTCCGGCGGGGGCGACTCCAGGAGCGCTTCCGAATGATCCTTCGACGGCCTCGCTGTGAACTTCGTATCCAGATGACGAGAGCGACGCACTCCTCCGCTGACCTTCGAAAGGACCTGGGTGCGGGTTACCTCACGCCAGATGTTGCCAGATCGGGACTTGCAGAAGTCGACCTCGTTCTGCATCACCGACTGCATCTGCTGATGTAGTTGTAGACCATCGGGACCGAGATAACGCACACCAAAGTGGCAATAGTAGCGACGGCGACGCCGAAAAAGGCGACGGTGCGCAGTGAATCGCACTCCTGCTGGCGTTCCTTGACGTCTTCCATCTTGGCACAACTCTTGGAATAAAGAGAAGACTGACCGAAACGCGCTTTCCGTGGGGCTATATATTCGCTCCCCGCCGCAACCCGCGGACGGAAGCGAATTTTTTTCCGTTGCGCATCCTCAGAATCCTCTCCGCCCACTCGGGTTGGCGGTAGAATTTGAGCGAAATTTCACGAAAAGGTTTAACACACAGCGATCGAGTGAGCGAGAGAGGAGAAACCGGTTGACAACAGTGTCGCCAACACCCAAAAGGCAAAGGAGTTTCTTTCGCTGATGAGCGAAGGTCGGATGAGGCGCAGATTGCATGACCGATAGCAGCCCCGCGAAGCTGTTTACGTCAGATTACGCGCGTTGAAACGAGAAAAAGAAGAAGAAAGTGAAACTAGCCTCTGGGAAACCCACACGAGATCGCAGCGGAGAAGGGTTCGTTGGTTGGGTAATAAGTGTGAGCGATCAGATTAGCGCAGATTTTTTAGGTAAAAAACACAGAAAAAGGGTTCTGAAGGTTATGGGCCGAGAAGGGTAAATGGAGGGCGGGAAAACTCAAATAAACTAAAAATCTTGAAAATAAAAAAGCGCAGTTCAAGCTCAGGTAAAAATGCCAAAAGAGGTGTTCAGACAGAATCAGATCAGACAAGACAGCTTAAACTAACAAACTCAAAAAAATTTTAGTTTAGAAATAATTTAAAAAGTGGCTAGAAAGCAGATAAAGGTTTGACCCATAGCGGCCCAAAAGAGCTGTCCTGATAAGGCGGACTTCTAATCTGAATCTTAGCGATGGAATTCTTGGTCGTTCCGAACCAATTTTTGATCACATGAGCACTCAAAACCTACAATGAAGTTTAGCTGTAATCTGGTTTGCTCATCTCTGTGATCTCTGAATTCTGGGTTTACTGCTTTCAAGAGCCGTAAGTCAGTATCTCATCTAAGACAAAATGGCGACTTCTGTGTTTGCAGAAAAGCAGATTTTTGCCCTTTAATCGGCCCGGTTTTTAAGCGCATTTTGAATCAGTTCTCTTCTTGTTTATCTCATATCTCAATTAGCCTTTTTAACACTTACGTAGAAAAACTGATCGGTTTCCATTTTTTAATTCCCTGATTTCATTTTTAGGTTTTTAAAGCACATTATATTTCACACCGTTCTTCCCATTGTTTTAAGATCGAAGTTCGCACTTACGAGAGTGCGGGCGTCAAAGTGACAATTAACACCCTAGTGAATGATCGCTAACCTCGCTTCTACGTGCTATCTTCTTCTTAGCCTGTTATAAACTGCAAACTTCGATTTTTCGGGTTTCAAACACTCACGTGGTGATGAAATATCGGGCTTTAAAGAATATTGCCTGAAACTCGATTTGCACAGAAACGCCAAAAAAGCGGCAAAATTCGAGTTAAACTTTTTTACAGCCACGCACGCATAATCCGTCTTAAACCCGTGCTAATCGATCAAACCCATTTGTAGGAAACCATGTTCATTGCGGGCTTAAGTTCCAGTTTTGTGTAGCGCATAAATCAAGAATTCGATGCGCATAGGTGGATGAGAGGGTTTCGCCTGTTTGCCCGACGGAGGCAAATTATTCTTATTGAGTCGAACTTAGAATGGGATCTCTGACAGGATTTTATGCAAATTGGTATGCAACGGTATTGGAATTTTTCTTAAGGCAGGGAAACCCGTTTTCTGACCACCTCCAAGTCGAAAAACTTGGAGGTGGTCAGGAAATTGTCCTTTGTTATCTAATATCGCCAATGTTCTGTCTCTTAATTTTTACGATGACCAAATCGATTACCAACTTTCTCTACGCATCCAAAACTGGTCCGCTACGCGTGTCGGAGAAATTACACCTAAATTTGCAAGGAATTCCTCGCCTCTATAGTATTGGTATGACAAACGCAGTCGTTCCACCTTTTAACAGGAAGGTGTGAAACTGTCAACAAAACCGTTGGACCGCACTGCATTCAAGGTCACTCGGAAGAGAGTTCGAGGGTGAACAGTTTATTTTGGGAATGAGATAAACAACAAACAAGGTAAACAGTTTGGTTTGGGTAAAAAGGTGAAAGGTTAAGAGCGCCTGTTTTACCACGTGACAGCGCAGGTGCTAATGGGCAGGAGTTCACACTTCAGGCGCAGATCGTTCCACGTCTGCAAGCAGAAAACGGTCTCTGGAAAATTTCTGACCATCCACATTTAAGCTAATTCTAAGACTTCAATCATCTGATTGAAGTCTTAGAATTAGCCCAAAGCATAGCAAATTTCGAAGATGGTGATAAGTGAAAGTCCACCCGTTTGGGGGTCAGTAGAGAGAACTAATTAAAGAACGCTTTAGGAATAAGGCAAACGCTTTTTGTTAGCTTCTGTGTCTTTTCATTCTTCTCTTTCACTTCAAACTCTCTCGCTTCTTAGAATTTTTTTGTCGTTTTTTTTCACTTTTTCATCCATTCTTCTCACCTCTCCCTAAGTTCAATGAGTTCATCGAACTTTGCATTTTTAGTTGTTTCATAGACTGTTTTTCCACACGCAAGCCGTTCCACCTCGGTGCACTATGTGTCTCTGTCCGTCCGTCTCTCCTCCGAAAGGGCGTTTGCAACTTCGGCGCCTTCGACCGCCGGTCGCCGAAGCTCCTCTCAATCACCAACCCACCTGAAACCCGTTGTTTTCGGGGTTTAAAAGGAGCGTCGGGCGGCAAGCTGGCAGCAAGGGAAGCAACGGGACGTCTTCAGAGCGATAATTACCCAGCTCGTCCCTGAGCGATCAAGGTCACTCTGGGGAGAGAAATGGAGAAATTCCGAAGGTGGTAATAAGTGAAAGTCCACGCGTTTGGGGGTCATTAGGAAGGACTAATCAGAGAACACTTTAAGGATAAGGCAAACGCTTTTTATTAGTCAATCATTTTTAGTTCAAATTGCTCAATTAGCATTTTAAAGGGTAATGGAGAATACGTGTGTTAAACAGCGTGCCTTGAATTGTCACGTACGATCCATATGAGTCCATATAAAGGCCAAAAATGGACGTTTTTCAAGATCAATCAAGTTGAAGACAACAGAAGCGATAAAGCGAAAACCTTTTTAGAACTCATTTTCTAACTCAGAACGCCTCCTGAATCACTTCTCAGGACGAGCACAACTTGAAACACAACATGCTAAAGATAACGATTTTCAAGACCAACTGGAACAGTAGGGTTCTAAAAAAGGTTTCAAATATCAAAGCTGTAATAAAGCCTTATAGGGAGCATAATTACTGGCTTTTCGTGCAATTTTTCAAAACTCATTGGACAACTGTTCGAAAAACAACTTTGGATGCAACTTTGACTTTCGTACTTAAAATTACTAGAATTGCTTAAATAGCTTTTTAGAACTTGAACGTGCTGAAGTCAGATCAAAGTGCTTTGAGCATCTGTCATTTCAAAACGTCTCTAAAACACAGTTTTGAATGCCTATTTAAGATTACTATGAACGCCTAAACGACTTCTTAGAATGAGCACAACATACGGGGTGCCCGAGCGTACACAAAAGAAGTATCCCGTCGATCATTTTTTCACTATTGGGTCGGATCTTAGCAAACTTAGGTTTTTCTAAATCAAGAGAACGGTACAATTTTAATGGCATCAAAATGTCTGGGTTTGAATGCACTTTTAGGGAAAACCGACTTGTAAAGGCTAGACCAATTTTAACAGATTGTCCACGTGGGCCAAGCCAAGTAGGAGATGCTTCTTGTAGGACACAATGAAGCGCTGGATTATTTTTCCGACGTCCAGAGAAGTGACGATATTCGGCCCTGTACCGACGACGAGTTGCCACAAGAGACTTTGTGGAAGCGTGAAAAATAACGCATTTCGCTTTCTGTTGCGCAGTGAAGCCCATGGTGACGTAAGCGAGACGACCGGTCAGAGGCAGAAGTCGAGCACAGAATGACGTGGTTTCAGACACTTGCTTTCTCCGTGGTCCATTTCAGACGTTAAAGTGCACAAAATCGGCATTAGACAAAGCAAATCTTCATTTTGACCCTCTCGGACACCTTGTACAAAAACGAGCACAAGGTCGACGGCGTCGGCAAAACAGCAGTCGAAGGCCACAAACGTGAACAGGATGATGACTGCAATTTTGATCTAGAACTTGTCTAAGTTAAGATCTTAACACAAGTTCTTGAAATTGCATCGAACTCAACACCTGCAATTTCACGGCATTTCTAAAGCTAATTCTTTCAATTTCAAACGGTACTTGAAATTTCTAAGAACGATTTGACAACTTCTTTGAACGGACATCAGATGATGTCACCATTGACTTCATCAAATCTTTCAAAGCAGCCAAGATTCATTTAAGCGTCGTTACATTACATACAGTTAGGCAGCAGTCCTAGCTCTCTGAACAGAAACAGTCGACGGTGTTGGTAACACTGTGGTCGTCTTAAACACTTTCGTGCAGTTTTGCTTCCGCAGCGAGATCACATTTCTATAGGGAGCAAAGGCTACAAACGTCGACAGTGTGATGACAGCGATCCTTATCTAAAACGTACTTTTAATCTTTCTAAATGTTTTCGAACTCACATAATTACCATAGCGCATGATCATCTGAGCGTAGAGAAGTATCGTAAAGACCAAATTAGGAGGATTTGAGGGTTCCATGTTAGCAGCTGCAGTGACAATTATGCACGTATTCCCCACCAGAAGCGGCAAAAGGAGGATGTTCGGAGCGGTAGAATATAAGATTACTGAGAGAAGTTGTCGGCGCTGTTTCCTTGTAGATTCGCCTCTAACCGCTTTCGGGTGTACTGTAGAATCGCTTTTATCGACTAAAACCGAAATTTTGTAAAGTAAATTTAAAATTGCGACTTACAGCAATATACAGCACCATCATAAGCACAATCGGGCCATTACCCAATACCTGAATAGTGTAAAATAGGATTTCTCTGGCTATGTTCCAAGTGATATTTTTCTGGTTTTCAGTCGAGTCGACCAGCGTCATTGTATTTCCAAGTGTAACTTGGATAAGGATAAAAACAAAGCCAAACAGGAAAACTTTGGAGCGACGTCTAAAAGTGCGTTTTAGAGGTTTCTAAACAGATTAAAATCTCCTACGACTGCCTGAAGAATTTATAATGCAAGAACGGATGCTTATAAGACGTGTAAGTCATAGCAACCATAAGAAGTGCCAGGATGCGGTAGACTTGAGAAGCCACGTCTTGGAAGAATTTCCCTATCAGTGGGACCAGGTTTAAGCTGAAATTGGGTTTTAAGAATAACTTTAAAATTCTTGGCTTACTCATTGTTATACAGCCTTCCAGTATTATCCACGATGCCCTTCATCTGTAGAGGAGAGATAATCAGCATAGCCAGGTCAAAAGGCACATGACAGAGGCATAGCCACAGAGTATAAACCCGGCAAAGGTCATTTTTCTCCACTTTTAGAGAAGCCCAAATAATCACTCCTATGAGCACGTAGTCAACAAAAGCCACGATGATCTGATTCACGGGTTCATGGGAGAAAACACCCTCTAAAAATTGCCTTTGACGCTAAATAGAAATTCAAACTCGCCTTGACATTTGCAGTCGCTCTCCCCTGTGGAGTTCATGAGGCCGAATTATCAAAAGTAGCGTTTGTGCGCCGCTTAGCATACAACTCTGAGAAGGCAGGTGACTGCGGAAGTAAATAATACATAATGCGAACGCGGGAAGGTGCATATTTTATGAGTGGACGTGTTTAGATTCTGGGAATGAGAAAACGAAAAAAGTCTGATTTATGGTGCAGCGGTGGGTGTTTGGGTTTTGGGTTCAGGGAGGTGTGTGCGCTTTGCACCAAAGTCATCAAAGAAATTTTTTATTTCTGACCATTAGAAATTACAGATTAGGCTTAGGATTGAATATATCGTGGTTTACTTCAGCAGCAGTTTTAAAACTGGGTAAGCATGATGACCTTGTGACGTTTGGCTCTCACAATGTGATCAGGAGCTAAAAAAGCGAGACTGGGTGCTCATAGTAGCGTAGTTGACTTCCCGCTTGGCAGAGAAAAAGTTGAGGACGGCGCTGGTCGAGACAAGAACAACGGTCTAAAAAGCAAAACAATGAAGTAGGTAGTAGAAAGTAGTAGAGAACCAAGCTTACTAGACAGAGCAAAACGTAGAGGACCTTCATGGCTGTGTGTGGGTAAACGGAACTGATAAGATTTGCTTGTAAAGGCTCCTTTTGTAGAAAAAGCACATAAGGAAGTTGAGATGACGAACTGAAAAATCAATTAGTGATTGATGATTGAGATTGTTGTTTTTTGTCATTTTTTGGTTGACGATTTTGTCAGTCACACACGCACCCACAAACGCTTTGGATGCATCCTCTTTATGATTGAGATTTCAGTCACAAGACCCGAGGGTGAACTGTGAGTACGGAAAGCCTGTTGAGAAGACCACCAATCCTGTTTAGTCGCGAAATTTTCGCCGTTTTACAAAACACACAGGTTCTCCTTTTTGTATCCAGTACATATCGTGAAGGTTAACTCCTTCAACACAAGTTCCAACCCTTTGTCATCTAAACTTTGCTACATGGTAGCGTATCATTCATTCACACCACAATCGCTTTGACTGCATTGACTAATCTAGCGCAAGGCACATGGCGGCTTGTTAATTCAAGTCGGCCAATCAGCGTCAAGTGTTTTCGGACCTTGATTGAAATTTAGATTTTGGAAGAAGGAAGTAAAATTGAACTAATCGTACTGTCAAAGCAAAATTGAGGAAGCGATCGCATTGAACGCTTTGATCAATTGCCAAACGACACAATTCTGAATTGATCGCACTTCCTCCTTCTCCAATAGCTTTCTTGTCTGCGACATTTACGCCAATTTGTACGCATAATCGCTTATGTCATCGTCAAAATTCTAAACTTTAGATGCGTATATAAGCGATGTTCAAACCCGGAGAGCAAACACATCGTTTTCTTGACTTCTGAGCCATGAAGACCCTTCAAGTCCTTCTCTGTCTTGTAGGTTCTTACACTGGTTTGCTAAGCTAAACTGTCATTTTAGGTTTTTCTGGTGGTCGCCTACGCTTCTAACGCCAAGCGTGCTTCCTACGGAGTGGCTGGTAACCGGAAACCCCAAAACAGCGTTTTCAAGTTTTTAAAATTTAGCTGAAGACGATAGTGCTGCGGTCGAGAAGCGCTGGGCTTACGGAAAGCCCGTGGAGAAGCGTCAGTGGTACGGACGGAAACCCCAAAACAGCGTTTTCAAGTTTTTAAAATTTAGCTGAAGACGATAGTGCTGCGGTCGAGAAGCGCTGGGCTTACGGAAAGCCCGTGGAGAAGCGTCAGTGGTACGGAAGCGGACAATTCTAAGGCCGAAAAGCGTCAGTGGTACAACGTAAATGACGATGAAGCTAAGGTCCAGAAGCGTTGGGCTTACGGAAAGCCTGTGGAGAAGCGTCAATACGAAGGTAAGTCGTAGCTCATTCGACGTAAGAGGGATCCTTAAATTTTAGTTGTGGAGGACGACGATTCTGAGATCGAGAAGCGTTGGGCATATGGAAAGCCCGTGGAGAAGCGTTGGGCATATGGAAAGCCCGTGGAGAAGCGGGGCATATGGAAAGCCCGTGGAGAAGCGTTGGGCATATGGAAAGCCCGTGGAGAAGCGTCAGTGGTACAACGTAGCTGGTAACGGGAAGCCCAAAACAAGGAGTTTTTCAAATCTTGTTAAATTTAGCTGAAGACGATAACTCCAAGGTCCAGAAGCGTTGGGCATATGGAAAGCCTGTGGAGAAGCGTGCCATCCATTACATCACCCAGTTTTGAGTTGCCTTCTGTGGATCAACATTCATCTTAACAAACCGAGAACTCGTCTTTCAGAATACTCCTTTGATAATCGTAGTTTGTTGCTTGAGAAAATAAAGTGATTTTTGCTCACAATTGGATTGTCCTGTTTGGCGACGAGACCACGTCCTTATTTTAGATGAAAAGCATAAAACATTTTAATGGCCGGGTGCGCGACATTTGCGGGACGTTTTGCGATATTTGCGTGCTATTAATGTTTGTAAGAGGGCGCGACATTTGTGGTCCGCTTTTCTGAAAACGGCATTTGCAGTCTTTTAAGTCTTGTGGTCTGCCCTAGCTCTAAGCCCGGTAATACGACGTTTCCGTACTTTCTCATTTTCGCACATTCCTGTTTCCGCCGAATTCTGATCTGCTCGAGAACTTCAAACAATGGGGAGAACACTTTAGGCTGCCAGGTTCAAAAAGGCTCAGGCTTGAACATTTTTCAATGTGTTTTTGCGGCGAAGCCGTCTGGCAGCGTGGATAGAAGGCTGGGGGCGACTTACAAACAGGGCGGACCACAAATGTCGCAAAACGTCCCGCAAATTTCCTACAATCTAATGACCAAACTGGTAAAGTTTAAACTAGATTTATCCATGCAAATGTATAGGAAGCGTGTATCTTGAATTTGAGAAGAGCGAAAGCTGTTACCAGTCAAAGTAATTTTAAAAATCTCGTAATTTCATTAATTTCACCTCTAGTTGTCTTGTAAACTCAGAGAACTGAACATATATTGAGCTCGTCCTAAGCCATGAGAACTCTTCAACCTGTTCTCTGCTTTGTAGATTTCGCATTTTTCAACCGTTGCTAGAACGCCAGTTCAGGTCCTTCTAACGAGAGTTTTTGCTATCAGCGCTAAGCGTTAGAACGTTTCGACAAAGCTCTTGGACAGGTCGCTGTTCGCGTCTTTTGTCGAAACAGATCTTTTCTCCATTTTGTATACATTACATATCGCCTCACTTAAAACACAAGTTAGCTCCTTGACACAGGTCAGCTAGACCCAGCTTTAACCTCATCCAGCGCAAGGTATATTTGGACATTCAACTGTATCTGCTAAACAGCGTTTTGTGTTTTCAATCCTTAAGTTTGAATTTAAAATTATGTAAGAAAGGAAAATTTCGCGTTTTGTTCAGTCGGAACAAAACCCGATCGTATTCTACGCTTCGACTCATTCACCGCAAGACACAAATTCTGAATTGATCGCACTTCCCCCTTCTCCACAAGCTTTCTTTTCTGTGACATTTACTCCAATTTCCACGCACTTATGTCATCGTCAAAATTCTAAAGCTTAGATGCGTATAAAAGCAAATGTGCAATACCCATAGAGCGAAAAATTATTTTCGTCCCTTCTCAACCATGAAGACGTCCTTCTCATCAAGTCCTTCTCTGCCTTGTAGGTTCTGATACAGCTTTGCTGAGCTGAGATGTTATTTTAGGGTCTTTTGGTCATCGCCTATGCTGCGAAAACCAAGCGTGCTTCCTACGGAGTTTAGAAGCGCTAGTGTTACTGTGTAGCTAGTATGGAAAAATTCTAAAAACCGGGTCTTTCAGCTCTTGTTAATTCAGCTAAAGGCGATAATGCTGAGGTCCAGAAGCGTTGGGCTTACGGAAAGCCTGTGGAGAAGCGTGCCATCCATTACATCACCCAGCTTTGAGTTGCCTTCTCTCGATGAAGATTTCAGCTCACCAAACGAAAAAATTCGGTCTTTCAGAATAAATTTTGTAACTTGAACATATAAACTTTGCTTTGCTTATAATTTTGTCTGTCCTCAAAGAGCATTTAAAGCCACGCAAGTGTATAAGAAGCCCGTATCAAAAATTCTGGTTCAGTGTAAACCTAAAACATTTGAAATGTAACTGAAAATTTGACCAGAACATATTACAGGAGGACACAAGAACAAGGAACAATGGCCCATTTGTACTTTGTAACATTTGTGCTACGTTGCCAACACATTTTCTATTTTGAGACAGAAGCGCCACTAAAAACGCTGATCTATACCCACAAAGCTGAACGTCCATTCCGCCCGTTCTAAGGCATGAAGACACTACCTTTTCCTCTGCCTCGTACGTTTTGCGTTTTTCATACATTACGAAGACGCCAATTTAGGTCGTTATTGCAACTGCTTTTGCTGCCGTCAGTGGCACGGAAATTGTTTTTCGGCCTGTAGGTTGTTTTTTCAAGCGACATAGAGTTGACTATTGGGTTTCAGCTAAAGGTTGCGAGGAGTCTAAGGTCCGAAAGCGCCAGTGGTGTAATACAGAAGGTAGATATGAAGCTTTATACACTTTAAATGAATCGTACTTCTGTGCCTCACAAACCACAACAAATGTATTTACATTTGAACACGAGTAACATATGATCAAAAACAGATTAATAACCAGGCGCAGTTCTCGGCGGCGGGCAGTGGTCACAAGATCCAGGAGCTCCAGAATCTCCATTCGCTCCGGCTTCACCCGCTCCTCCTGGGTTTCCAGGTCCTCCATTCGCTCCAGCATCTCCAGGCGGCCCAGGTTCTCCCGCTCCTCCAGGATTTCCAGGATTACCTGGAGGTCCATCAGGACCAGGCTCTCCAGCAGGTCCAGGCGGTCCTGGAGGTCCATCGGGGCCGGGAACTTCGTTGAGGGTTCCAGGAGATCCGGGTGCTCCAGGCGAGCCAGGAGATCCAGGGTTGCCACCAGGGCCAGCAGGACCTGGAGGTCCAGGTGGGCCGCGTTCTCCTCCGTCGGCTTCTTTTCCAGGAGCTCCGGGGTTGCCAGCCGGTCCAGGCGGTCCAGGGTTACCAGGGGAGCCAGCAGGGGCGTCGGGGCAGTCGAAGCACCAATCCTAAAAAATGTCACTCTTGAAAACATCTGTTATAGCATGTCATAAACAGTTCAACCGGTTCTAAGATCTAACCTAACAAACATGCATACAAAAATTTTCAAACTGGTTTCAATGTCACCAAAACAAAGGAGTAACAGCAGCTTTATCATGCATAGGCGACAAGAGCTCTTTTAGTAAGGATGGCTCATAAAACGGACCCATCAACCAAACAGAAAATAAAAATAGAGGTTAAACCGGTTTTAAGGATGAGTATATATGAGTATATGAACCTCAAGTGCCAGTTTGTAAACAATGAGAATACTCATAACAAAGAGGCTTTTCTTAGAACGTGTTTTTGCTATTTTGAGATCCGTAGATAGGTATGAACATCGACAAACCGATCAATTACGCATAGTCAAGAGAGCTGCTTTTGGATAATTCATAAAACGGTCAGCATTCCGTCTTAGCCAAACAAAACATAAAAAAGTTGAACCGGTTCTTAGGGTGAGTTATGAGAACCTTAAGAGATTGTAAACAGTATGGCTATCCAAAAAATGAGACTACTTGAAACCTGTTTTAGCACTAAAACCGTTATTTTCGGTTTTTTTGAACCTTTCAGCTTGTTTAAAATTTGTCTTCTTAGAGGCTGCCACAGCTTGCTTAAAGTGCTAAAACAGATTAATTACGATAAGGCAAAAAAGTTGTTTTCCCATGAGTCATAAAATGGCTGGTATTCCATCTCAGCCAAACAGAGCAAAAGCAAATAAGGCAAAACTGGTTTTTGAGGTGAGCAATATAAACATCAAGTGTCAGCTCGTAAACAGTAAGGTTACTCATAAAAGTGAACTTGCTCAAAACCTGTTTGAAAAGCCGAAAACCGCTATTTCAGAACTTTTAAATTAACACATGACGTTTTTTAAGGAGTCATTAGTTAAAAGCTAGAAAACAGCTTAATCACGCTTAAGAAAAAAAGCTGTCTTCCTCACGAGTCATTATTATTCAATAGCTCACCACAGCTTGAGGAGGAGCAGGCGGCGGAGCATCAGGCCCATCCTTTCCAGGCGCCCCAGGAGCCCCATCCTCTCCATCCTGTCCATCAGGCCCAGGCGCTCCAGGCTGTCCAGGTCCAGAAACTCCACATCCACAACATCCTCCGCCTCCTCCCGCATGTCCACCTCCGCTAGGCGCGACAGCTGGAACGGCTTGAGGCGCAGGTGCCTCGACTCCAGCTGGACCTTCGTAGCCTGCTTGACGTAGATGCCTCACGCCTCCATTGAACTGCGACATGACCTGAGTCCTGGTCACCTCTCGCCAGATATTTCCAGACCGCGATTTGCAGAAATCGACCTCGTTCTGGAGGACTGTTTGGACTCGCTGCATGTAGTTGTAGACCATAGGGACAGAGAGGACACACACAAGCGTGGCTACGGTAGAAATAGTTACTCCGACGAAGGCAATCTTTTTCAGCCCTTCGCATTCTTGAATCCTCAGCTTCTCGTCGTTTGAGGCGACCATCTTAACACCAACGACGGCAAAAACAATACTGAAAACGCGCGAGGGAGAGATTTCATTTTATAAACACGTATAGGTTTCGCCCGCCCCAATCGAGAGACCAGTTTAGACTTCGAAAGACCTGAAAGTGGCATCGAGAGCAACGCGAGGAGGGAGCCGGCATCAGATAACGCCTCGCGCGCGTGGCTTCCAAGGCAGGAACGGAGCCAGCGGGGACAAAAGTGAGGTCGATGTTATCTTAATGGCAAGGAATACATCTCAAGATGACAGCCAGACGTGCAAACAGTGCGGCCGCTTTTCATCAAGATTTATTTAAGGTGTTAATGGCTAATTTGGAAGAGTTATGCCCGGATATGCGAAAGTGACAAGTGGCTGTCGTTGGAGTGAATTCAATGACTAATTGGCTTCCGAGAGCGGAGAACGGGTTTTAGGATCGTTTTTAACGTTTAGGTCTGTCTTGGATGCCGAGGTTTCAATCAGTTTTGAGAGGTTTTAAGAAGGAAGAGTGCAAAAGCGTAACACTTATAATAAAAAAAAGGTTTTTAGCTCTTGCGCGCGGCGAAGGCCCGCGGATTTGAGTTTTAATTCGAGTTTTAATTCTGGGGGCGCTCATACATTTATTTTTTGTTTCTTAGCTTTACGCTCAGTTTTTGGAACTTTTGTTTACGTTTAAGTCGGTTCAACGTTCTTAGATGTCACTATTTTGATGAGTACAAGAGACTTTAATAAAGAAAAGGATAAATGCATTCAGATCAGAAGGAAACCGCTTATTTAATAGCCAGGGGCAGTGCGAGGAGGAGGGCAGTGGTCGCAAGATCCAGGAGCGCCCTGTTCTCCAGCAGCTCCCTGTTCTCCGTTGGCTCCATCTTTTCCAGGAGCTCCGTTCTTTCCAGCATCTCCGGCGGGTCCGGGAGGTCCCTGCTGTCCGGCTTTTCCTGGCTGGCCGGGAGTTCCATCGGTTCCCTTGGATCCGGGAGCTCCAGGTGCTCCGGGAGGTCCGTCGGGACCGGGGACGTCGACGACTTGGCCAGGGGTTCCGGGGGCTCCGGCTTGTCCATCTTGGCCTTTGTCTCCCTTGGGTCCAGCGGGTCCAGGGGGTCCGGGGGGTCCACGCGGTCCTCCGTCGGCGTCTTTGCCAGGGGCTCCGGGGGCTCCGGCAGGTCCTTTGGGTCCTGGGTTTCCGGGAGGTCCGGGGATCGAGGGCGCGCAGGTGAAGCACCAGTCCTAAAATCAGTCATGTCATTTTGAGCCAAATTTAGTTTAGGAGAGAACATAATACAAGGTTAAAAGATGACTTGCCATTTGAGGAGCAGGGGTGGCAGGAGGTCCATCAGGTCCGTCCTTGCCAGGGGCTCCAGGAGCTCCGTCTTCTCCGTCCTTTCCATCAGTTCCGGGAGCTCCAGGAGCTCCAGGTCCAGAAACTCCGCATCCACAGCATCCTCCCGAAGGCTGAGGGGCAGGAGGATGGTAGTCGCTTTTTCCGACTCCAACGCTGTATCCAGCCTGACGAGCGTGCCTGACACCTCCGCTGACCTTTGAGAGGACTTGGGTGCGTGTTACCTCACGCCAGATGTTGCCAGATCGGGACTTGCAGAAGTCGACCTCGTTCTGCATCACCGACTGCATCTGCTGTAGTTGTAGACCATCGGGACCGAGATAACGCACACCAAAGTGGCGATGGTGGAAACGGCGACACCAAAGAAGGCTACGGTACGCAGCGAATCGCACTCCTGCTGGCGTTCTTTGACGTCCATGTCGAGTAGTCGTCCGGGGGATGAGGGGACTGGTGACCGGTGGCTTGGGTTAGGCATTTATACCCTCTTTCGGGGTGACGTCGACGACCAGCGCGAGAAAAGGAGTGTCCGCCCCCGGAGGCTTTACGAGTTTGACCTTGGCGGCAGCGTTCTTTAATTGGAATTTCGCTTTTTCGCCGTTTTTGCCGCTTTTTGAACAATAAATGACTCAGCAGACGGGCTAAGTCGTCCACCCTTGCAGACTAGTAAATCCTTTTAGTGGAGAGAAGACGTTTTTTGCGAAGCCGAGAGGAGTTTTGGTTACTCATAAAACTCAGCGAAATCCGTTTCTTTGGAACAGGTTAGCGATCGACAAATTAGGTTCGCTCGTTTGCGCATGTTAAAAGAAGAGTAGCTATCGGTTTCCGATTAATTAGGTTGTTCGGAGGCCGTTGTTCGACACTTTTTTTGCGCATCGAGAGGAGCTTGAACATGCGTGACAAGCTGGTTTGAGTTCATGGGAAAAATTTACATTTGTGAAGTCTCTAGCGTCTTGGCAGGCGCTAGTATATATTCTGGTAATCGCAAGGTTGAAGGTTAAACCATGTTATCTACAACCTGTATGACGCGGCTTAAAAACATAAACGTTTTTTCATTGGTTTCACCTTAAGGTCCTCCGTAAAGCATAAATTTAAGAACGCCAAGCCTACGTTTTGCATAAAATGTAAAGCTTACCACATAAAATGTAATTTTTATTGACAACATAAAAAGAATGTTGACTCAATTTAAAAGCTTTGCAGTAGACGTGTAAACTCTAAAAAGTCATAAAAGGACTGAAATTCTCGAATTTACTTTGAAAGGTTTTCAGCTTATTCAAACTAATGTCCACCAAGTCAAATTTTAGCACTGCGCAGTAACCCTCAAATTTGGAACATTCAAGCCTGTGTCTGTTTTTGGTATCCTCATTTCTGCCCTCCCTTTGTGCTTAGTTCCATTCCAAAAACAAACAATTAAAGTTCACTTCCTTTCCCACCTGTCCGCTCACGTCACCTCCGACCTCAATCCGTCACTTCCCGTCAATAAATAACGCAAAAGTTGCAGTTAATTTTTCCTCTTTCGCCGCGGTTCCTATCTTCACTCTCCTTTGATTGATCACAAAAGCGCGGTGGATTAGCGAAAAAAGTGAAAAGAACGGTCTTCACCTTCCGGTCTTGAACTGATAGGGTCAGGGCCGAGAAGCGCTCGCTTCTCTCTGCTGCCTTTAGAACCTGTTTGTCACTGTTTTTCGTTTTTGCGTTACCGCCGCAGATAGCGGCGCTTGGGGGAAGCAAAAGAAAGAAGAAGAAACGTTCCGATAACGATCTCGGAAGGTTCAATGGATTGGAAACCGATAGCGAGTGACATTCAGGCGGCAAGTTAACGGCGCTCAAACCTAATGCGGTGCTAATGTGACAAACCTGTTTTGAAAAAAGAGAAAAAGCGAATAGCTGAGGCACATAAATTAAAGTGGGTAGCGTTTGATTGGTTTTAAAATGAGCTCCGTGCCGTTTACGCCTCACACTCTCAATTTCGGTTGCCTTAAAACCTATTTTTTAAACTTTGGTCATTTAAAATTGGCTTTTGACTGTCTTTAGCTCGAAACCCTAATATACCCTTTTCTGACAGCCAGTGAGAATTTTCTTGAAGTTTCCATAGATTCCGGTTCGTCTCCCAATTACGCACAATCGCCGTTTGCGCTCCCCGTTTGCATAAATTAAAGGTTTCGAGGTGCGTTTGACTCTTTTGACTTAAACGCTTAGAAGGGATCTACTCACGTTTTGACATTTTTAGGATCCTGCTCTGTTCTCTGGACCCAAGCAGATCTGATTACCGATAAACGTGACTCACATGCCACGCTGCAACAAAGAACCGACAAACAGCTGATTTGTCTTCTTCGACGAGAAACCAGTTTGCTTGTCACCGTTGTCAGTGTTAGTGACACGTAAAACGGAGATATCCATGTTTTTGGAGTGTACGTGAAGAAGATCTGATACCTGCGCGAAAACGGTTTGTATGAAAAGGTCAAAGAAAGGAAAAAAAGAGCGAATAGGGTGGCCTTGCAGGTGGAATTCAGGTCAGGGTGAGTTTACCGAAGCAAAGTGAAGATAAACTCGTGGTTGTTGTTTGCCACGTGACAATAAATAAACGAAGAAATGGCACGTAAATGCTGAGACGTCAAATCACAGCCTTAATAAAGCACATACAAATAAGCCTAAGACCTTTAAAGCATTTTCTGGCAAGTCTAAGCCATTCTTGGCCTTTCAAAAAGCTCCTTTTGGCCATAATACCTGAACATCTTAGGTTTCATTGCTGAAAAGGGTAAGCAGGCAAGCCTAAACCAAAGTCAATAAGATTGTTTTTAGTGTCACTTTTATGTCCTTCTTAAAAACCCACGGGTCATGTTATCCTGAAGCTCATATGCTTCATCCCAAGAAGGTAAGCTAAAACCTAAGACCTTCAAACCATTTTCTGGTAGGCCTAACCTTAAGACCGCATGTCCCAGTTTGCATGCTTAAAAACTAATTTTTCCCAAATCAATAAACAACCTTATTTGGCTTTAATCTTGGCACTTTAACGTCCTGAAACTTTTCAGATTACGCTCAAGAAATAATAAGCATTTAAGATCGTTTTCTGATTAGCCCAAAGCCGTAAGTACGCATTTTGAAGCTTGAAACTTTTTTTTTCCAAACTTTTAAAAGTGTCGTTTTGGTTCCAATTCCAAACTGCTCTTTTAAAGTAACTCAGGCTTTATGTCGTGAAGCTCTCTGGCTTAATTTTAGGAAAGGGTAGGCAGAAACGCCTAAAACCATAAGACCGTTTTTAGGGTTTCTTGGAATTTTCCCAAACTCACAAAAATGCTTTTTTGGCTCCAAATCCAAACTACTCTTCCACTCAAGCTTTTTTACTACCTCCTCAATAAACCATAAACCTTACCGCATTCCTCAAGTCACCTCACTTCTTCCTTGTTTTTAGTGCTTCTGTCACCTTTACGACTGCAACTCGCATTGTTTGTTTGTGACCTTCACCCCGCCACCAATCGCAATCAGGTTTGCCTTCTCTCCTGTCGCTTTCAATTGGATCGGTTTGTTTTCTACTTGTTGCCTTCTTCTTCCTCTCGTGACTTCTAAACCCAAGATAGCAACTCCAAAACAACATATTAGAGAACAGCACCAGTTCGCTTTCCTAAACTGATTTTATTGTTCAACTCCGAATTCCAATCGCGACAGACTGTTTTAGTCATCGAAAGGTGAAGTGGGCGCCGTCTTGGCGGCGATTGCCTCATTGAAAATTCAAGAATTCTAATTCGTCTGCTGTGCAGCGTTCGTTTTGCGTTTTAAAACGACGGCGGCGGCGAACTTCCGCATCGAACATCCGTGGGTGGTTTCTACCAAATTTATGCAAATCGCGAAAAGGTGAAGAAATTGATTGGGGAGAATCGGCGGAAAAAGTGCATTTTGGCGAGCGGAATAAGTGGTGCAGGCGAGCAGAGATCGGATGGTCAGCAGGGCAAAGGAGCATATGGGCAAACATCATTATGTTAGGAATGCCTAAGTGCCTCAAAAAGGCCTAAGAATGATCTTCTTCTTTAAGAAACCAATACTATAAGGCCAGAAGATGAGCGAAGACGTAAGGATCCTCAAGATAAGCCTCAATTTCCGAAGACACAAACCTCAATGCTCAAAAAAGCGTCCAGCTTTGCGATGTCAAGAACTTCGTGGAAATGTGCTCAGATGCCAGATGGGCCTTGGCCATCAGGCATCTGAGCGGAGGAACTTGGCCATCATAATTGTTTAGAATCTCAGTACATAAACGTAGAATGGTTCTTTACAATATCGTAGTGGTCATATACAATTATGTGGAGTATGATAGGATGTTGGAAAAGGACGAAAAGGGTCTTCTGGTTCATGTCCTCGATATAGTGGGCAACTCTTTCCACAGGGTGGATTGTCGGATGACAGGCACAGGTTGAAGAATCAAGCCTCAAGCTTCTTCTGCAGGTGGTTTATAAGCTTGTAGGGTTTGTGGTTCTCGTGGGTACGTCAGACATCAACAACAGTGCTTTCTCGGTCGATCTTGTAAGTCATCCAACTCTAATTCGTGTCTTTAAAATCTCAATTTGTTTAAGAACCACGCGATTCCCATAATCCACGCAATCACTCCTCATTGTTTTCTCAAACGCTCTAAAAACGCCCGAAGCGTTGGATTACGTTGTTATCAACAGCCATCGACAGTTATCCACTCATCAATTCCGTCGTTCGCCGGAACAATTGCTTTCTTCTTACAAACTGCGTCGCTCGCGTGATCCATCGATGAGTTAGTTGGCCTTGAGCAATCTCCCTCGGACCACCGTCTCTGGAACTGGTTTTTACCAGTTCGTCTTTGCGGAACATTTTTTCGCTCGAGAATGGCTATCGACTTCTGGTTACTTACACCCGAGAAATGCCATGTGGATAATGGGTTTAAGCATTCAAGATTTACAGACAAACTACATAAGATCAGCTGAGTTTCAGGTGAAACCGCGTCTGCTAAGCTTAAAAGCCGATCTTATCTCTGACCTTTATAACTGTAGGACAGCTTTTATCCTTTTGCAAAGGGTTTTTTAGCAACGCAGTGTGTCATTAGCACTGCTTTTTTACACTTTAAACAGCATTCAAACCCCGTTATTTTGGACCAGAAAAATGAATGAAGTTCCCCGCGCTTTCTTCGACGCTGTCCTTGAAATACTGCACAACGCTTACACCTTTGACCACAGTCGAAGCTCGAGAGACGACGCTCCCACAATCATCTAAGCAGCCTTCACGAGTGGGGGCTTAATAAACTGATCATTAGTGGAGATCTGCTAGATGACCTAATCGAACCTATGATTAGCATGCTTGGAACAAAGAGACTCCGAGATTGCACTCTTCACCACACAGTCAAAGAACAGAAATCCGACGGATTTGCATCATTCTTTTTCAACTGACTCCTTTCCCTTTTAGAAACGGTTGTGAAAAACATGATTTTGACTAGGTTGGATCTGAAATGCTTAGTAGATCGAAATTCTCGTTGAGAGAAAATGAGAAAAATTTGAGAAAAAAAGGTTTTTTGATAAATTGCTTTTATTAAGATTACAAGACAGATTACAAAAGCGTGGCCTTAGCCAACGCATCAGTGAACTTGAACAGCTTGTGAGCCGAAGAACAAGAGTTACAAGTCTTAGCACATCCAGCCAAGATGTACTTCCTCGTAGCGATGATCATGTTCTCCGACTTCATGCAGCTTTGGTTCTTATTCTCCAAGTGGAAACACTTCTTCTGGTACATCTCACACTTTTCCTTGCTTTCAACTCCAATGAGGTATCGGTTAGTTCGCCACATGGGCATCTCGGCCATTTGCGGCATCAGGTGACACCATTTCCTGAGTTGCCGGCATTCTCCTCCTTCTTCAAACCAGGCTCTCATGTTTTCAACGTAGAAATCGGCACCCTCGTCCAGGATCATGGTTAGGTAGGTCATTTCGCGCTCTGGGGTAATGTTCTGAGCGTGACACAAGTTTGAAATATCCTGAAGGGTGTCCACCATCGAAGAGTTGTAGATCTTAGCCACCTTGACGAGCAGATCAACGTTGCTCTAAAAAAACATTTTATAAACCAGCTACAGTAACCCATTTCCTACCATCAGATTCATGGAAACATGAGGCAACTGGCTGAAATACTCCCTCAAAAATCGGATCGTTCCTTCTCTGGCTGAATTGATCTTACAGACCGAGTAAAACTGGGCGCAAGTGAGGTCAGGAAGAGTGTTTTCGCAGTTTCCTAACCCTTGGTTCTCGAACTTGAAAGCAGACTGAAGGCTTCCCATAACCTTGTGGTAGACGAAGGCCAAACTTGTGCTGTTGCCAGCCATTTCAGGCTCCTTTTCTTGATGCTTAAGGATGATATTCTTCTTCAGGAGGCCGATACGATAAGCCAGAAGATGAGCAAAGACGTAAGGATCCTCAAGATAAAACTCAATTTCCGGAGAGACAAACCTCATCATGGTAGGTGTGCTTAAAAGAGCGTCCAGTTCTGCGATGTCCACGTTTAGAAACTCATTGGAAAGATGCTCAGATGCTAAATGGGCCAGAAGGAACTTGGCGAACATAGGATTGTTTAGAATCTCAGTCAGCTCATGAGTGAGGATGAACTTCATAATATGGTCATAGCTAGCGAGATCTGAGAGGTACGTGTCCACGATCAGATTCATGATCTTGCTGAGACGTCCTCGAAAGCGATTAGCGATGATGGCCTTCATAAACTTTGGATGGTTCCTTACAATGTCGTAGTGGTCATAGACAATCATGTGGAGTACGGTAGGATGCTGGAAAAGGACGGAAAGGGTCTCCTGGTTTATGTCGTCAATGTAGTGGGCAATCCTTTCCACAGGGTGAATCGTGAGAATGTCCTGGATTACGGTAGGATACGCGTGGGGCACCATGACGGGGAAAAGCTGAGGTGTGACAGCCACAGGTTGAGGGATGACGTGTCTGATCTCGGGCTTCTTCTGAAGACGGTGAATGAGCTTGTAAAGGAGAGCCTTGAGGTCCTCATGGGTCTTGTAGGTACGATAGTCCTCGACAAAAGTGTATCCTCGATCGATCTTGGTTAGGAGAAGATACTTAATCACGGCTCTGTCGTCGTCCAGGTCGTAAAGGTGGTACTCGCGAGCCTGGTCTCTGATAGCTTCAGGCAGAGGATACTCCTCAAAGTCGTGTTCGCGAATGAACTTGATTACCTTTGGGGTGTGAATAAGACGGAGGAGAGCGGGAGAGTAGACGTTGCGATAGTGCCGGCCGACGTGGGACATGACCTGTCTATGTTCACGGAGGACTACGATCGGGAGTTCTACGAGGCGTTTGATGATGGTGTAGAAGTTAACGGTCTCGTTTAGGTCCACAGAGATGTTGAAGAGTCGAACGGTTGCGTTTGGCATCCATTCAAAGTCGGGACGTCCGGTTGGCAAGAAGCGATGAAGGTCAGGTTTTGTGGTGTCTTCTTCCAGTTCTGGAGTAGTCGAGGAAGGCTCGGTAGCCTCAGTAGTGGCTTCGGTCGTAAATGGCTCCGCAGTCGTTTTAGGAACAGTGGTAGGCGCCTCAGTCATTTCAACAGATGTAGTAGAAGCCTCTGAGGTTTCGGCTGCAGTAGTAGCTTCAGTCGGCGGTTTAGGGCTGCTGCAGAAGGTTCTGTGGTAGGTTCCGTACTGGCCTCAGTGGGAGGCTCGGTGGAAGCTTCCGTAGTCGATGCAGTGGTGGTAGAGGCTTTGGTGGTTTCAGCAGTAGTAATGGTTTCTTCCGTAGTCGGAAGCTCCGTCGTGGGTTCCGTCGGAAGCTTCGTAGTTGCCTCAGTTGTCGTGGGTTCAGGAGTCGTTTTAGGAACAGTGCTGGGTTCTTCAGTGGTCATGGTGGTAGAAGCCTCTGTGGGCTCGGGAGTTGTGCTGGAAGGCTCGGTGCTCGGTTCTTCTGTGATTGAGAATTCCGTGATGGGTTCCGTAACCGTAAGAGGTTTCGTTGGAGCCTCTGTGGTCGAACGTTCTTCGGTTGTTGTGGGAGGTGTAGTTGTTGTAGCTGTCTTGGGAGGAGGCGTCCTAATGTAACCAGTCTTCTTCCTTTCTTCCACATCGGTATATCCATATCCATTAGTGCAATTGTAATGTATATATGTTAAATCTCCCTTTTCTTCTATTGTCTTCTCAATAACCTGACAATGCGTCTTGACCCACTCGTAAGTAGTCTTCTCTGAAAGTTTGATATTGCCAGACTTGAAGCCTCTCTCTTCGGAATCGTTCTCTTCGTTTTCGGTGACTGGTCTTTTAAATGTCACCATTTTTGCGGGCATAACATCCCTAGTTATTTTAGAAGCTCGGCCATCAGGATAGTGTACGGTTGTAGTAATCAATAGTCGGTTTGCGTTTAGCGCTTTGAAAACTGTCAGCTCTAATCGCGTGCCATCAGGATAGACAGTCAAGGTTGCGTTGCTTCCTTCAGGATAATAACTGGGCATATCAAGCAGAGTGGTGACGCCCTTTCCTGAAAAATAAATATTTATTTGGTCGGTCAATGCTGTAATTACCTCCATGTCGAGCTTGGGTCTCTGCATCATCGAATTGATCAGGGTATTGCGTTTCAAATGCTAAATCTATGAATGGGTTTGTCTTATTGGTTCTCTCGGTTGAAGCATCCGAATCGTCGACTTAAAATGTCTTTCAATTTCCCAACCAATTTTTAGCACTTACCAATGTTTTTGAAGATCTTGAACGGATCTTCTTCTTCCATAGACTCAACAGTTGACGGAACTTTCACAGGAGCGAGCTCGTTTTCGAAAGAAATCTGACTGTCATTCAAAGCCAAAGCCTCTGTAGTCGTAGTTTCCGTGTGGTCTGACCCCTCGCTAATTTTCTGGGCGGCTTCGGAACTGGTCTCATCCTTTTCCGGTTCAGAAGATCCTTCTTGATTCTCCTGCAAGGTTTCTCTAATTTTCCCAGAGCTGCTCTTGTCCTCCGTAGCACCAGTCTCCTTTGATCCGTTCTGAGCTTGTCCTTTGCTCTCAGCCACAGGCTGGAACGTAAACTGGGCAATCACAGGGACAGAATTCTTAACAGCTTCATTCTTCTCCATTGCAGGCTTGGACACAATTCCACACTGCTCCTTAGGCACCTCCTTGATCATAAACGTAGATTCGTGAGGCAGACAGCCGACGTATTTCCCGTTTCCTCCCTCAGAACAGTCTTCGACCTTAACGTGGACGTTTCCATAGACGCAGTCTAAACAGCTGTTTCAAATCCGTTTCTCAGCCTTGATCCACTTACAAGCAACCTTTGCGAAACCTCTCAGCGATCCAGCTTCTGGGCTCTTTTCACAAACATAGCCGAATTCTCTGTTTTCGAAGAATTCTCCTATGTTGACTGTGTTTCCAATAGCGTCGATGCAGAGGTCAGCTAAACCCACATTTCCATTAGACCTATTTCAGATGCTCAAATAGCCTACCATGCTCGGTCTTCACAAAACCAGTTCCATCCTGCTCACATTCCACAAAAGCGCCACCGTACTTCTTCACCTCCCCAATCTTCATCATCTCACTCTCATACGCACATCCAGTCTTCTTAATTTCTCCTCCCGCGGCACACGTGTACTGGTCATTACGGTAACGGAAGATCTTCTCAAACTCGTAATCCATCTCGTTAAAGTGGCACTGCGTCCTTGTATAGGGCACGAAGCCGTAAATTCCAGATTTTGAGACTTCACACTTGTAGAGGACGTTGGTAAAGGTTGTGGTTTGGCCTGGACTGATAATGTTGTGCTCATGGTCAACGCAAGCATAAGGCTTCACAGTAAACGTGAACTGGTTGTCTTGAACAACTTTAGCGCATTTCTTAGCAGTACCGAAAAAGGGGCCGTTTTCGATAGGGGAAGACTCGATGAACATCTGATTTGGCTCGAGGAGAGCGTCTCCGACCTTGCAAGAACCACCTAAAATCCACATTTTTGGTTCGTGAAGCTATATAAGGCTAGCTTACGGTTAGCTATAGCAAGACCTTGCGTACCACAACTGACAAAGTCGCCAGAGGAGTGGTTACGGTAGTCATAGCCGACAGGAAGAATGGAACCATTGTAAAGGCGACAATCTAAAGCCAAATTTTAGATTTGAGATAAGGAGAACTGGCCTACTCTGGACTTCATAGATAGTTTCCTCCTTCTGCTTAAATTCCATACATTTGTACTCGACCTGAGACTGGATATGGCTATCTCCGATGTCAAGAACCTTGGTAGGCTCATCTGGCTTCAGGCAACCCATAGGAGTCAGGTTCTTGTTCTTAGTGACCGCAAAAGCACTGAATCCACGGATGTAGAAATTCTTGATCTTGAAGAGTTTGTGCTGGTATTCCACATCTAAACTTTTTTCAATAACGTTTTCAAGCTTCTAAATCCTACCTTTGCCAGTAAATACCTTCTTAACGTTTCCTTGAAAATTTAGGCACTTAACAGAAGACCCATCGCCCATATCAGTGGTCTGATCGATGTCTAGAAGAACTGTTTCGCCGTCGTCGTTCGTGTGAACGCATTCAACATCCACTCTTGAATGAAAAGTCGTTTTAAACCTACGAATCCTCTTATACTGGATCTTGCCCTCAGCGACCTTCTCACATCTGTAAACGTAGTCGACCAAGTCCGTATTTGTCTGACCGATCTCCACGTGAATATTCGTGCCTTCAGAATCCTTAGCTCTGCAGCCTGTAGGGACGAATTTCTGGCCCTCTGGCCTTGCAGACGTATTGAACGTCGCCGACTACCTTGCGTTGGATGTTGTCTACGCACTTCTCTGATCCTAAAGCTCTTTTCTTAGACAGCCAGAGTATTATGGATAAGCTTACGCTGAGTCCTCTCGATCGCATAGAATATTGTGTTCTTATCAGGGTCATGAGAGCACACAAGTCTTGTACTGCTTCTTCTCTCCAGTGTTGATCATGACAGACTTGTCGTAGTAGTCAGAGCACCCGATCGGTCGAAAGGTGATTTCGTCATCCTTCTGGTCACAGAGCATGTGGTACTTGTCGTTGATGTGCTTCTCTCCGATTGGGACAATGGGACAATCAGGGTCGCGTTGTTGTAGGAGCACAAGCGATGGGCTGCTTTTTAGAGTTCATCGACGCACTGAACCTGGAGAAACTGCTCGAAGTAGATGGCTCCGATGACGCACTCATCATCTAAACGTTTATGGCTAAAATGTGGTCCAAAGAGTGCTTGTTACCCTTGTTCTGGCTGCTCTTGGTAGCCACACCGTTGACCATATCACAGCGGTAGCTGACTCCATTGATGCTCTTCTGAGAGTCGACTGGAATCTCCTCTCCTTGCTCGATGCAGGCTACAAAACACAACCAATAAGAAGCCCTTTAAGAGAGGGATAGCTCACCCTTAGTCTCATAAAGGAGCTGTCCATCCTTGAACGAACACTCCAGAACGAAATCGTCATTCTTAAAGGTCTGATTAAAGGCAATGGTTTTATAAGAAGACGTCATAGGGCGACATCCAATTGGGACCAGATTCCTTTCCTCCGGATCCGAAGCGTCGCATTGAAAAACGAAGAAATTGTTGAAGAGGTTCTCCTTATCCGTGCA